>BSBK01003655.1:372500-1587500 GCA_027943335.1 Chamaecyparis obtusa
GAACATCAATTATTCAAATGTTGATGCATTCTATCTATCTACCTTAAATTTGTCAAATGTTATGTATTATTTGTTGTAAAATTATTCTATGTATTCATTTAAATAGGAAAAAAATGTTGATTCATTCTAATATGTCTAGATAGTTTTTTAATGTGAATAATTTAATAGTCAAAAGTAATTTTTTAATCTATAAATATCTTAAGTACATTTATAAATATAAATATTAAATTATTATATTAAATAAGCCTTTTTTCAAATCTATATTTTATTATCTTTATAGTTACATCCAATAAAGTAATAATATAACAAAAAAGTGATAGATATTAATTTTACAAGTACAAAAAATGATGAACTGGAAACTAGTTTACTTAACATAAATAAATTACATGCTAAAATTTACATCATATCTCTCCTCTTTAATAAATAATATGGGGGCATCGGATTTGAAGTTAGTTTCTCTTTAGTTTTAAAAAGATAACATTTTTTAAGTCTATTGATGTTGAATATATATTTAAAGTACACATGAATTTATAGAGTTGGTATTTTTTTCTAATTCAAATGTATATATTTTAGTCTCAATTTTAAAGAAATGTTAATAAATTATAAAAATAAGTTTGAATTGGTTTAAAAGGAATATAAGTGTTGCAATATAGATTTCCCCTCCCCCCTCTCTCAGTATTTCTTGATCCTAACACATAAAAACCCAAGGGTACATGTACAAGGGTGATAAATGAGGCAGGACTCCCAATGAAAATCTTTTGGACACTTCAAGAGGCAAACAAAAAATTGTAGAGCACATCTAGTTAAACTCTGGTACTTTTTTTGTATTATAATATAAGTGTCCCAATCTCACATGTTTGAAAAATTGTACTATTGAGTTAGATAATGAATAGAAAAATCTCAAATATTTGACAAGCTATAGAGTTCCTTAGTTTGCATGCACTACTCTATGTTGCAGGAGGCTTTGCATATAGTGTTAGGACAACTTGATTTCTTCTACTCCATAAATCAAAGAAATATCAATTTCAAACATCTAGAACTTCTTTTTAATTGTATACAAATTTGTCTCATTGTAATGAAGGTTAAAGTAGGTTTTATTTCTAGGTCTGAGGAACATCAATTATTCAAATATTGATCCATTCTAATCTATCTACTTTAAATTTGTCAAATGTTATGTATTCTTTGTTGTAAAATTATTCTATGTATTCATTTAAACAGGAAAAAAATGTCGATGCATTCGAATATGTCTAGATAGTTTTTAATGTGAATAATTTAATAGTCAGAAGTAATATTTTAATCTATAAATATCTTAAGTACATTTTTAAATATAAATATTAAATTATTATTTTAAATTAAGCCTTTTTCAAATCTATCTTTTATTAACTTTATAGTTACATCCAATAAAGTAATAATATAACCAAAAAGTGATAAATATTAATTTTACAAGTACAAAAAATGATGAACTAGAAACTAGTTTACTTAACATCAATAAATTACATGCTAAAATTTATAGCATATCTCTCCTCTTTAATAAATAATATGGGGGCATAGGCTTTGAAGTTAGTTTATCTTTAGTTTAAAAAAGATAACATGTTTGAAGTCTATTTATGTTGAATATATATTTAAAGTACACATGCATTTATAGAGTTGGTATTCTTTTGTAATTCAAATATATATATTTTAGTCTAAATTTAAAAGAAACATTAATAAATTATAAAAATATTTTAAAAAATTGCATGCTCCAAAAAATAATGAATATGTTTGATAAAATCTATAAAAAAAAAGATATATGAGTGGGTGGGTAATTATGTTGATGATGCCTCGTCAAGAATTGCCACTTTTTAGAACCCCAATATTATTTATGGTAATATTTTTCATTCCTCTAAAAATAGCTTGATTATCACTTTCAAATTACTTAAATCAAGGATGAAATGGAACTTGATCAATGTGTATGCACCAAATGTGAGATCTTGTAGAGTCACTGTTTGGAACCTATTAGCTTCCCTTATTCTCAATGGTATGTTTAATAAGTGAATGTTGGGGGGATACTATAATTCTCCCCTTTATCCTTCAAATAAATTTAGGGGAATCATGGAATTTGGTGATAACATGAGTGATTTGGGGGACTTATTCTCTACTAAAATTATAATAGATAGATATTTACAAGGATCTCTTTTCACTTGTTCAAACGAGAGCCAAGGAAAAGATCTTATATAGGTCATATTGGATATATTGCTTCTTTTCTCTAGCTGGATTAACTTAGCCAATTTTTCCTTAACTAATTAACCTAAAAATAGCTTGGATCATAATGTTGTAATTTTATTCTAGGGTGAAGGTGTTTGGAATGAGACATTATTACATAATGGTTGTATATTTCCATTGATGGAAACTACACTCACTCCATTTGGTCTCCCAACATATTTTGTATACTCCGAAGATCAGAATAGAAAATCAACTAAGTATGAAAGAATAGGCACTAATATACATGTTTAGAAAAAGGTTTGATATGAATAAGTTATGTTTAATTATAAGTATCGAATCTAGATAAATATTGTTATAAGTATGTATGCCATGGTATTCTATTTTTTCAAAAGATGATGTTATGTTTTGTGTAATTTTTGAGACACTGAGTATCAAGTTATCAAAGAAGTATAGAAGATAAAGAAAGTTAGTAGTTGGATCGATCAACAATCCTACTAGATCAATGATCTTATCGGTTTGTTCATGTATTTTAGTAGAGCTGACATGTTACATGATATTTACATCTTAGTTGAGGTTAGCAGGGATATTTGATCAATGTATTGCTTGAGAATTTACATGTTACATATTTTTCTATTAGCGCTGGTAGTGAACTTATTATATTTTGATGATGGGTATATATAAGATTGAGTTATGGTGAGGATTCGTGATGCGATGAAAAGAGGATATTATGTGAAGGTCAGAGATATTATGTACATAATTATAGAGGTTAGGTTTATGCATGTCTAATTTATTTTCATGGATATATATTGGCATATATGATGCTACTTCTCAAATCGCTAATTTAGATTATACAGTGCAATACAATTTGTAAGAAGTGAGATTTCTAAGGTTTTTAACCCTCTTTAGTAATTGAGCAGTGTGCTCCACATATCATTCCTGAATGATAGTGCATTCCCATTTTTTATTATTTTCCTTCACTGCGTAAACTATCTTTCTTCATAGATAATTATGGGTTGCATTCCCAGCATGGTTTTTCTCTTAACTGGGTTTCCATGCAAAAATCATGGTGTCATGAGTTTGTGGATGTTTACTTCTTTCTTTATCTTTTTAATTTTCGTTATGGTTATCTTATGGCTATGTAATCAGTTAAAAGTAAAGTTAAAAAGTACCAAACTCTAATTCACCCAACCCCCAACCCTCTCAATGTTCCTCAATACCAATAATTGGTATCAAAGACTAGTGCCTCAGAAGAAATATAACAACTTGAGGAAGGTCCTAATGGGTAATTCAATAGTTTCTAGTAGTATTCAAAAGAGGCTCTTGATTTCACTTAAAGATGTTGAAAAATTAAATGTTGAAAACACTGAACTAACTAAAAGAAAAACTCAAAGAGGCTAAAATATTTATAGAGAATCTAAAGGAATAACTAAATAAATCCAAAGAGAAGAGGAAAGATCTTGTTCAATATTTGAAAGGAATCACTCATAATTCACAATTCCTAAAAGATAAATCAAATGAATATGAGAATCTTTCTAGAGATAAAGATAACCTAAAGCATGATATGGAAGCCATGGTGATGAAGATGAATAAGGAAGTTGAGACAAGGAAGAATATTTAGAAATCCTTGAAAGATAAATTTGAGGAATGTCACAAACTAAATTTTTATAATGGTTATTTGAAGCTTTATCTTGAGGATTCTAGATATAGTGAGAAAGAACTTGAAAGGGTTAATGATGTTCTTAGGAGAGAACCTAGAATAGATAATGAATTCAAAAAAAATTTAGATCCTATTCAGCTCAACTTGAAAGACAAAGACAAGTAGGACACACACATGGATTAGGTTTTGGGAAAGGAGAGAGTTCTAGATTAGGATCTTAGATAAATTAGTCAGAAATCTAGATAGAAAAACTAAAGGAGAAACCTATGAGGCAACCCAATTTCAATGGAAGATGTTTTACATGCAACAAAATTGATCATAGGGAAAAGGAGTGTAGAAGAAGACCCAATGTCATATCCTTTTCAGATTATTGTTACACTTACTACAACTATGGACATAAATCAAGTGAGTGTAGAGCTAAGATAAGGCAAGGAAATTTTACGTATTATAAATGAAAAAAATTTAAACACTTCATGAATTAGTGTAGATTAAACTAGCCAAATCAAAGCTATGGAAATCCAAATATGATGTGTTTTAATTGCAAACATTTTGGTCACATTTCTAATAATTTTAGATATAATAAAGATAGAGGTTTGATGGAAATAAATAATATTCATGATGATAAGGGAAACAAAATTATTGATCTTGAAGAGGTTGAGAAGGAAATGAAGAAGTTGTGGATGAGAAAAGAACAAATTGATGCTACTAGACAAATTGCACCACTTTCTAGTGTGAATATATCTTCAGATAACTAATTAGGTCAAAGACCAAAGGGAGAGCTCTTCATGAAAAATATTACCCTCTTCCTTTTCTAAAGGATAGGTGGAAGTGATTGATTTAGGTAGTTGGAAGATTGAATCAAAATCTTATTGAGAACATATTTGAAAAATTTGATCATGATCTTGAGGATTGCATTTAGAATTTTTTTCACTAGTTATGAATAGCTTTATGAGTTAGATTTTGGTCACATCTATTACAACTCATTTTTGAAGCATGAAAAGGAATAAAATGGATATCTGAGACATCAGTTTACACCATTCTATCTTGTGAATGAGCTTGAAAAAATATTGAAGGTGATTTGCAAAAATATTGAAGAGCAGTTCAAGGATCTAATTTGCAAACCATACCATCAACGTAAAAAGGTATGCATCATTTTGAAAAATTTTCAAATATGTTTTGAAATTATGGATACAACTATGATAATAGATGTCAATAATAGGCCCCATTCTATTTTCAAGTTACACCCATGTAAAGCTATGGAGGATGGTCCAAAGGGTGCATTTTCTAAAGTTCCATATGGATTTTTACACGTCGAAGAAACTATGGCATACATCCATTGTCATATTGAATAATTGGGTGTAAATGTAATTTTTCGGTCATATGAGTCACTAAATGAAGAAGGAAAGATGAAGGAGGAATATAAATCATTGGAAACCATGAAAATCTCTCATATTATAGAGTTCATTACCATTGATGAACTAGAATGAACACAAATTATTTTGAGAAAGATTCATGATTAGTTCATTTGGTTAGAAAAGCCCTACAAGATTACTAAGGATATTTTGGAAGATATAACTAGATTCTATGCAAAATTTTAAGTCCCCACCCTGAAATTGATTCTAAATGACCTAGTTAAAAATCATTGTGGAAAGCCTAGTTTGAGTGCATGGATAAAAGGTTTATGTTTTTTTTTAATGAGGAATCACTTGGGTATGTTGGAGCTCTTAAATTCAAAATATATTTTTGAATCCTTATTTTAAATTTTTCTCTAATTATGAATGTGTGTCTTTGAAAATCATTGTGGAAAGCCTAGTTTGAGTGCATGGATAAAAGGGTCATGTTCTTTTTCTATGAGGAATCACTCAGGTAGGGAGTTTATCACCTATCATTTGATATTTTTAATGGGTCTAATGTTTCAAATTTCAATTTTGGTAGGTCTAGGGAATATGCTTTTGAAGATGTTTCCAGAAATCTGCATTTGTCTTTCAAGAATTGTACTGAATAGGCCACTTCGGAAGAGTGTATCTAATGCCCAGTTGATAGTCATAGCATAAGGGTTGTTGCATCATTTTTGGAATGTGAGTGAGTCTCCATGACCATTTTTAGCCCCCCATGTGCCCATTTTTCCTATTTTCTAGAGCCATTCTATTTGCCAATTGTTAAATTTCTCTGAGTGTGCATAGTCCAACTTTCTGAGTGGCCTACTTTGGGGTTTTGTAGTTTGCACCTAGATTGAGGTCAATTCAACTTAAGAGTTGATCTATATTGTAGACCTAGAAGTGTACCTCCCTTAAGAATTTTACATCTCTACCAATCCATCTGGTCACTTTCCTAAGTCAATTCCAAACATAGTTTCTGCATATTTCACTGTTTTACTCCAGAATGTTTCTAACAAGATGACTTTGGTGTTTAATTACATTTTGCCTTGTGATCTTCTAGGTGAATTAATTGTGGATTCATCTACCTAGTATGGAACTGAATCAGTCTCCAAGTTTCTAGTTCATGAAGGTCTCATTTGATGAGTTTTTGAAGCTACTTCTCAAGGTGATATATATTATTTGGTAGTGCAGACTGAATCAATATTTCTGAAGGGTTTTGTTTGGTCATTAATATCTTGTGGCTCAAGTAAATCTAATAAAAATCCTTTGGTGAGTATACTCATGTGATGGAAATGAAGTTAAGTTACTGATGGTGTGTTCCTATGAGGTCTTTTGGTTAGTTTTTGAGACCAATTCTAGAGGCTAGTTAGTGTTATTGGTCAATTTTGCAAAAGTGTGGAGAGATGAATGGTATGATTGAAGCTTGATGCACCATGGTTTATCTTCATCATGTGATTCCATTTTGGATGTGTATGAGGTGTGTGCACTTTGTGTTAAGGCTAGAGGTGGTTACCAAGTGACATTTAAAAAGCCTTCATGTGCCTTTTCAAGAGCTAACACTTTCATGAAGGAAGATGTGTATCTATTTCCTCAAACTCCAATGCACCTTCTTTCTAATATGTTGGCTATGTATTATGATTTTCATATCTCTTAATATGCAACACATGTTCTTTTTTTGATGTGTGTTTGCCTCTTGCTATGGGTTGGGTGCACAAGGACATGGCTAGAGTAGTATGTGTACAAATGTTTTAAAGGATGTGCATGTTAAAAATTAGAGATGCATACCATTTTGCAAGAGTGTACGCACCAAGATGCCAACTGGAAACACTCTTATCTATGTTGGTGTGCATATCAATCTAGAAGGGGATGTGGCTATATGGTGTAAAACCAAAGGAGTGCATGATGATTGATTAAGAAATGTTTAAAAAACAAATAAGCAAGCATGCAATGAGGTGCACAAGGTAATGTTAGATGTGTTCGCCAATTTTTGCAGAAGTGAGTACTAAAGAAAAAAGAGGGAACGTGTAAAAGTTCAAAGGAAGCACATTAAGGAATAGAGGCTGCCAAATAATGTAGGGGTTACTCATGGCAATTGGGTATGTGCACACCAAAAGAGAAAATAAAAGCATTGACAAGAAACTAAATAGAAGATGAATGCGTGAGCATGAAGAGGCTGCCAGTAAACAAAGGGGGTGTGTGTTGGGTTGGAAGCATACTAAGTAGACGCTGAGCACACCAAGAATTGGTAGTGTCATATGTGAGATAACCTAGGAGCTTCCTACAACCAAACATGGCTCATTCCAAGACAAGTGCAAACTAAAGGGTGCATACATGATTTGGTGTGTGAGTTTTTAGATGAGGTAGCACACTCACTAGCATCGCACTAGATAAAGCATGGTGTGTGATTTTTTAGGGAGGGTATATGCTAGTAAAAGCCAAGTACACATATTTGAAGGTGAATGTGATTTGTTTTTTGCATGTTGCTACATGCTAAATTGCAAGCCACAAAAGATAATAAAGGAAAAGAACACATGCAGCCATGAGGAGGAAAAACACTGAGGATGTGCATGTGGGTTTATCCCACATGCACCTTGATTTGGGTCTAAAATATATTTAAATATAAAGCCACCCATAATGAAGGTAAAGCGAAGTAGAAAGGAGACAGGTTGGCCTCTTGGCTTGTGGGCCCAGATTTGATGCATGCCAGCTAGGCATAAACATAAATTTTAAATGCAAATATTTGAAACTCTTGACGAATTTAGTCCCACATTGGATGGATTTGAGAGATCTGAGATGTTTATAAGAAATAGCGCTCACATGTAGTTCAAAGAAAGAGCAAGAGGCTCTAGATGTGTGCACATGTGAGGCTACATTGGGAAGGGTGTTGGTGGCTAATGACTCCACAATTTTGTAGGACAATTGGCAGATGATTGGCTAGTGAAAAGACACGTGGTGACTAGTCACTTGTTCTCTGAATCAACTAGTAGTTAGTGAACACATCCAAAGAATTGGAGAATGTATGGTCGTTGGTTCTTTGAATCCCAATAGTCAAGAGACAAACATCTAGAGAATAGGAGAACACTCAGTTGCCCAATCTCTAGATCACAAAGAAGTTAGTAAAAACATTGTGAGAATGGGAGATGACCTTGGTCGCATGTTCTTGTGATGCCAGTGGTGAAGGTAACGACATCCAAAGGTTTAGAGAATAGCATTGTCACGTGTTCTCCAAATGAATTGGTGGTTAGTGCCAATCTTCTGAGATCCAGCAAACATGTGGTCACCCATTCTCTAGATTAAAAGGAATTTAGTGATAACATTCAAAGAATGGGAGATTGCTTAGTTGTGCATTCTCCATATGCCAGTGGTTAGAGGTATTGACATTTCAAGAATTGGAGAATGGCTTAGCCACATGTTCTCCAAATGTGACCATGGTCAAAGATTGGATTCAAAGACTTAGAGAATAGGCTATTCACATGTTATCCATATGTAACCAAGGTTAGAAAAGACACTCAGAGAATTGGAGAATGAAGAGGTCTCCGAATCTCCAAATCAGAGGTCAAAGCAAGGGTTAAGGTGAATATACAATCAGCTCATGAAAAGTGTCAAAATCTAGTGGCTTTTGGGAATAAAGTGCATGAAAAAGAAAAAATGACTAGAGAAATGGTAAAATAAGATAAAATGCAAGATTTAAAAGGATTGTTATAGTCTTCTCTATAGTATGGAAATGATTTTTGTTTTAAAATGTTAAGAGAAGCATTCATAGGAGCTTGCTTTCAAAGAAGAATGTGATTATTTCATTGAGAGAATGGAATCAAATTAGTTGGAGATGATTAAAGACATGTTGAGGTAGTTGAAGGAAGATCAGGTGGAAGATCAAATTTGGAGAAGTTGGAGATAGTTTGGCTGGAAATTGACAGCTGTTAGTTGGTTGTAACTGACTTCATTCTCCTATATCTCAAAATTTTCCCTCCATTGTTTAGGAGGATGAAAAATTTATAGTAAGGAGAGGCTTTGGCTCCATGGTTGAGTCATAGGAATTTTTGTCAATCTAGAATGTACTAATATAGTGAAATTCTACTTGAATATCTTGGAATTCCATTGCATATTTTTGTTGTCTTCTTATCTGAATTTTGATGCTTTTATGTGTTACATCTGTAAGGTAGTTTTAGTGCATCATTTAAAAGGTATTTGTGAAATTAGTCTCTAATTACTTTCAAGGAAAGGGTAAAATCTTAAGGGTACTTTTTGAGAGCTCAACATTTGTTCAAGAATTTGATGATTGGGTGTGTTTAAGAGAGGGTGAATTGTAAGGCATTTCATCTGGGTTTTGGATGTGTTTTACTTAGAAGTTTTCTATATATGTATGTTTTCTTTTTGACTCTTTCCCCTAGGATAAGGTACTAGTCTATCATCAATTTGTAGGCATTTCATCATCACCAAAAACTTGAATTACTATTTACTTTTATGTATGTTTGAAGAGCTAAGAAGATTAAGTTTGTATCAAGGATATAAATTATTGTTGTAATTATTTGAAGAAGTAAATCTAATAGGTATACCCACTTGTAGCTAAGAGCTCAAAGTGAAGAAGGATTTTATCCTTGTTAATTAGTATTTGTCTTGCTAGAATCATGAGTTTAGGAGTCATAGAGTTCCATTTAAGTACTCAAGACTTGTGTAAGGATCTTATAAGAAAAATCACTAACAAATTGGTGACTCTGCTAGGGACTAAAATAAGGTTACCATAAAGAGTATCCTAGAGTCTTTCTATATTTAGTTTGGGGAAGAGTCTCATAAGTGTAAAAATCTAAAAAAAAATTTCAGATCTGAAAGTGTATTAACTAGAATTTGTTGTTGATAAAAAATTAAATATATATGTGACTCTAATGTGAGGAGTGCCTAGAATGTGGTGATGTTTTACTTAAAGATCAGTGAGTGAATTTGTTTCCTTTGTAAGGAGGTGAAGACTCTGTGTTAGAATGAACCTAATATGTGAAGCTTTGTTTCAGATTTCAGCCAGATATGAAATGAAGAGAAACAACAAAAACATTTTAGGTATTCTCCATTCAGTATTTTGTGTGTTTGGATGGTCCTTATCAAATGGTTTTGTGATGCAGGGGTGTTCTAGGGTACTCAGTGAATCTACATGGAGGTGTGTTATTTTAGTTATGTGGTACTCTATTGTAGCTTTAACCGATGGTCTTGGTTATTGAAGGGAGCTCGGTCGCTAAAGAAACCCGGTGAAGCTCTTGGTGCTCAGTGGAACTAGTGCTCGATAATGCCTATGTTGCTTGGTGTTGCTTGGCCTGGTGCTCGATTGTTTCACTGTTGCTCGGTAGTTTGGCTTACTAATGAGATTTCTTGAAGATTTGTTGGGCCAACTTGGTGCATTTATTGTTAGTGTTGGTGTAATTAATTATTCCTAATTACACTTTACTTAATCTTACAAGTAGGATAATACATTGCATAGTAGTTTGTCATTGAGACACCTAGGAGTTTGCACATCTATTAAGCACATGGTGTAGGAGAAATTATACTTTTGGTGTGATAGTTGTCTTCACACACCTCATTGTGTGTGAGATCCACCTTTCGTGCTCTTATCAGATTATCATCCTAATCCAATGCACATATTTTATTGCATATTGGAGGATGATCCACATTTGGTGGACATGTGATTACACCTAGCATAGGTGATAGCTTATCAGCTCCCTATCATTGTCTCTTATTCCCTGTCCTATATAAGGAGGCCTATTATGTAATCATTTCATGAACATTAAACAACATTGATTTATTCATCATTTCAATCAAGGTGAATTCATTGGATCTATTCAATCCATCCTTGCATTCATATTTTCTCTCTTGTGTTTTCTTCAACCTCTAGATCCTTGGTTCAATATTTGCTATTTGCAAATTCTTCCATGGTATCAGAGCCATTGAAGTGTTTTGGATTAGCCGATTTGAAGAGATCTTGATGCAAGCTTTGAAGGTCCAAATTTCAAATCTGAGAACCAGCGCATGATAGAGGCATCTTGGAGTAGATCTGACCTCACCATTGCGTCCGAGAGGCTGTTTCTATTAAAATCGACTATAAACTCACCCATATCCAATGAAAGTCAAATTTGAGGCAAAAAAATTTTGCGAATCGAGCCGTACGACCCGATCTACACCTCTGGTATGATTTTTAAATTTTAAAAAAAAATTATTTTTTGATTCTATCCTTTTGTCAAAAAAAAAATTTCTATAAAAAATTTTTCTTTTCAGGCTTGGTACGCGCCCTATATTTCATGGATATAGCAAAGAATATTCCTTGCAAGCGTAAAGGTGAGATCATACCCAGTGGGCCCCCACACTGCACTTAGCCCAAAGGCAAGCTAAAGCCCACAGGTCGCATCACTTGTTTGTTTACTTTGTGGGCCTTTGCATATAAAAGCAGGCCTTTGCATATAAACTACAGCAATGTGGGATTAATATCCCACACCACCACCATCTTAGTGCCTCCACTTGGTCTCCTCTAGTAGTCCACCACTAGTCTCCTCCCAAATCTACACCACTCAAAACCCTCCGCAGTAGCCTTGTCTATTTTCGCTACTTGTAGCAGCCAGATCCACAGTCATCTTCTAGCAACTACCACCCACTCTACCGGTAGCTGAAACAGACCCTCCTTTACCACTTGTTGCATGTAGCATCCATGAGGCATCTAGAATAGTGCCATGCAGTGTCCTGAACAGAGCCATGTGGTGTCCTAAAGACCTCCACGTGGTGCATAGTCATCATGCCCGAGGGGCCACATCAGACACCAACAGCCAACAAGCAACTGCCATGTGGTTATTTGCCACATCACCTACCCTGCCATAGTGCCTACCACATCATCTAATCCATATAGTATGGACAAACCAAGTCATCACCATGTCAGCAAGGGGTGAATTTTTTTGCTTGCATCATCATTTTACTGGTTTAAAATTGATGGCTGTCTAGCCATCACCGTAGAGAAAAAATAGATTTTGCATTGGCCATATTACTATCAAATTAAACCTAGTGTTTTGCTAACGTTAGTAGGGTTTGGAAATTTCTATGCCTTCACCATTTGCATTTTTGGTTTGATTGTCCAACTTTGAGAGGCCTTAACTTGGTCATCCGGGTTCCAAATTGGGTGCAATTTTTTTTGAAATTGGGTAGAATTTCTGGAACTTTCCAGCCGTAGTGTTGATTTTTCATTTTGGTGGCCTGATTTGTCAAAAATTGAAGATTTTGTTGACTGTACCTATATGTTCCTAATTTTTGTAAGTTCCAGGGCTTCATTTGGGCACATACGGTAACATTTTGAGGTGAATTTTTCTTTGAAAGTGCATGATTTTTTGTCTACTTTCCAAATCTACAATCAGATTTGAGTGATTTTGGGTAGACATATCACTTTTAGAAATATGTCATTTTGGGGCTATAATTGCACTTGGTTAATCCTTGGATTTTAGTTTTCTGATTTACATCAGTCATTTGAAAGAGTTATCAGTAGTTATTAGTTAGTATTTGGTGTTAATATGGATAATTCAAAGGTTAAAATCCTCACTCCATATAACTACCATGAATGGAAAGTTTCTTTAAGTGATCATTTGTTGAGTCTTGAATTGGTTAGAATGACTCTTGGGCAGGATCAAGAGCCTCAAACAGGTGTTGCAGAAAGGTAAAAATGGTTTGATCAAAGGGATAAAGCACTTGGCTCTCTTAGATCATCCATCTCTTGTGACATGCTCTTTCATATTGCATCTTGCACACATCCTCATGATGCTTGGACCACATTAGAAGGAATCTTTCATAAACCTGATAGGATGAGAAAATTTAGATTAGAGAATGATCTCATAGGTCTTAATTCTACTGATTTTGACAATATTCAATATTTTTTCTCTAAGTTCAATACTATTAGATTGAAGCTTTCTTCATGTGGCATTGTTAAAGGGGATGAACAATTGATCTTTTCTATTCTTTCCAAGCTTGGTCCTGATTATTCTATCTTTATTTCTACATTCTATGCTACTATGGATGCTCTTGGTAGTGCATACAAGTTTCCCTCTCTTTATGAATTTGTAGCGCAACTCACAAGGGAACAAGCAAAGTTAGCACACATGGGTTAGTTGAAGCCTTCCACACATCAAGCATTGATTACAAGTGAGTCTACATCAAAGGCTTCTAATGGTAAAGGAAAGAAACAAAATAAGGATCCTAAGCCTCATGACAAAGGTAATGAATCTTCTTCACCAAAAAGTACTAAATCCAAGTCCTCTTCAAGAGAGGAATCATCTAGAAGAAAGAGAGATAAATGTGCATATTGTCAAAAGTTAGGACATGATGAGCATAAGTGTTTTCAAAAGAAGATTGATGAGCTAACTCACATTATTTAGAAACACAACATTAAGCTTCCCTCATCAGTGTCTGGTCCTTCTTCTACACATTTCACAGCTTCTACATTTTCATCATCATCCAAAGATAAAGGTAAAGGACAAGCACTCATGGCTTCCGCACATCCTGAGCAAGGTAAATGGGTTCTTGATTTAGGTGCATCACATCATATGGCATCTTCTATGGATATGTTTTCTTCTATTGAGCCTTGCAATTCTCCTAATATTTTGATGGGTAAAAACACATTCATGAGAGTTTGTGGAAAAGGTTCTATTCCTATGGGAGAAGGGACATTTAATGATGTTCTTTGTGTACCATCCTTGACCACTAATCTCCTTTCTATTTACCAAATTACACATGGGGCACAAGGTAAAATTGTTGAGTTCACTCTTGATTATGTCTACATTAGGGACATGGAGACTAGAGATGTCATAGCTATGGGAGTTTTTGATCATACATCATGCTTGTATACTTTTTCTACTTTTTTTGATAATGATGATGATATTCATGATGTACCCATCCCTTTTCCAAGGGACAATTATGAGGGGAACTTTGGGCACTTGAATCATTTTGTTGTTGAGACAAGTATTGATCTTCCTACTCCAATTCTTTAGACATGGGCTCTACTATTTAGTAGGATTATCATAGTATTTCAGATCTTGTAGAGTGTGATGACTACTTGGATGCATCTTCAACACTTTTTGATTCTCATGATGCAGATTTTGAAGATATACATGCGGGGGTTTCTCTTTCCCTTGATGATAGTTTCATCATAGCTAGGGATACTTCTTCACCTTCTTTGGAGATTGGTGTACTTTAGTATTATCCTTCTTCACTTGATTTGTCACATGAAGTGATAGATTCTTTGAGCTTGGAGATTCCTACTCAATCTTCATAGATTCCTACATGGATACCCACATCTTCTTCTTCATTTCATTTGAACATGGATTGGCTTCTTCATCATTTGATGTATCTATTTCTTCCTAAGGGGAGACATGTTTCTTATAAGCATTGGCTTATCTATTGTTTGTAGGCACTCTTCATCAACATGGGAGCTTCTACATTATGGGGGGGATATCATGTCTCCAACTATCCTTTTTATGGGGAGATACTTATTTGTATATACATGATGTATGTAGTTCTTGTGGGGTCTTGAGCACTCCATCCATGCATGCATCTTGTTTTATTCTCTCTTTTTGGGGGAGGGTTTTTCCCATGAGGTTTTCCCTCTTTCTCCACTTTATGAGAGTTATGCATTTCATTCATCTTGTACATGGGTACCTAACATGGCCTAGTTACCAGGACCCATATTGCATTGTGATTTTAAGTGCGTTCCCCTAAGTATCACTTAAGGGGGGGGTGTTGGTGTAATAAATTATTCCTAATTACACTTTACTTAATCTTACTTAGGATAATGCATTGCATAGTAGTTTGTGATTGAGACACCTAGGAGTGTACGCATCTATTAAGCACATGGTGTAGGAGAAATTATACTTTTGGTGTGACATTTGTCTTCACATATCTCATTGTGTGTGAGATCCACCTTTCATGCTCTTATCACATTATCATCCTAATCCAATGCACATACTTTATTGCATGTTGGAGGATAATCCACATTTGGTGGACATGTGATTACACCTAGCATAGGTGATTGCTTATTAGCTCCCTATCATTGTCTCTTATTGCCTTTCTTATATAAGGAGGTGTATTATGTAATCATTTCATGAACATTGAACAACATTGATTCATTCATTATTTCAATCAAGGTGAATTCATTAGATCTATTCAATCCATCCTTGCATTCATATTTTCTCTCTTGTGCTTTTCTTCAACCTCTAGATCCTTGGTTCAATATTTGCTATTTGCAAATTCTTACAGTTACTATCTATTGTTTTATTCTCCTAGGTAGATGTAGAGGCTGACATGGAGAATTAAATAATTGTAAGGCTATTTGAGAGTTGACTATTGTTGCATTTAATATTTGTTGGTAGGAGTTAATTGTTTCTTCCAGCTAACTTGTGGCTAAAGACTATTATTTAAAGGGATTTTTGGGTGGCTGTTTAGGACATGACTAGGAGAACTTAGAGCATAAGTGAAGCTGTGGAAAAGATCCTGTGAGATCTAGTAGATTAGATTCATTTCTGATAGTTTGTAATAGTAGAGCTAGTGGTTTTCATGCTTGGACACAATGAGATTTCTTGGAGGCTTGCAAGTTCAATTTTAGATCTGCCTTAGGGTTTCCATCAGTTGCTAATTGTTTAAGAACTAGGATAGTAGGAGATGGACTTGGATCTTGTTGATCTTTTAGAATTTTTTTTTATTTTAATTGGCCCTAAACTAAAAGGCCTTTCAGCTGGGCATGTTAATGAAAATATTGTTGAAATAATTTTTGTGTCATGTTATTTCATTTAGTTGTTAATTGGCTACAAGATTGGCCTATCCTTCATTGGATCCACCATCCTTGACTACATTAGGTGGTATCAAATCTAGGTTGATCTTGATGAGTGAAGGTTGATCTTTCAAAATTAACCTAGTTGTCAAAGAGATCATATGATCCTAGTTGCAGATCTGTGGCATTGAAGTTGTGGAATCTTTCCCTAGTTGTTCATGCAAGGTGGTAGGCTAATCTAACTTGCATGCAACTTGGAGATTGTCACAAGGTGGTTAGTGTAGGGTTTTGTTGCTTTGGGTTTTCTTATCTTTAGGGATGCCTCCAAGAATATTGAACCCTAGAGCGATTGCAAACCTCTATGATGTTGTGGAATAGGAGATTACAAAGAAGGTGAAATTAGACTTCAAATTTGAGATGGAACTGATGAAGATTGACATGGTCATTGAGATCATGAGAGCTATTACTAGTACACCTCAAAATGTTGGTACTAAGAATGGTTATGAAGAAGCTTCTAAAGACTTTGAAGCTACTAGATCTACTAGTGATGACTAGAGAGATAGATCTGGTGAAGATAGAACTAGTCAATTGCATAGAACTAGAGCTCATTTTTGTACTAGTTACTAAATGGAAGTTTCTACTTTCTCTGGTACTTTGAAGCTTGAGGATTTGATTGATTGGGTTGGTGAAATTGAAGATTTCTTTGAGCTTGAATAAATTTAAAATCCTCTTTGAGTGAGGATGGCTCAAACTAAGTTGAAAGGACATGTTCTTTGGTGGAAAGAATTACAAAAAGATAGAGAGGATGAAGGTGAAATGAAGATCAATCAGTGGAGGTTGATGGTGACTAAATTGAAAGCTAAGTTCATACCTATTGACTATGATCTTGACTTGTTTAAGAAGTTATAGAATCTAAAGTAGAAAGATTTGTTTGTTGAAGATTATATTGAGGAGTTCTATAAACTTACTATTTGGTCTAGACATAGAGAAATTGGTAAGGAAAAGGTAGCTCGGTATGTGAATGGTTTAAGGTTCAATATTCAAGATGAGCTTGGTATGCTAAAGATTGATTCTATTGAAGATGCTTATCAGTATGCTCTGAAGGCAAAAGGTAAGTTGAAAAGAAGACATAATAGTAATTCCTAAGGAAAGGAAAAGATTGATCCCTTAGTGAAGGATAAACTAACTGCAGAAGATGAATAGAAACCCGTGGAACCAAAGAAGAAGATAGGTAGAGTTATCTTTAAGGGTACTTGCTATAACTATGGTGAAGCAGGACAATATTCTTTTGAGTGTACATAAAAGAAGTGTGGTGACCAATAGATGGCTATGGTAAATGAGAACACTTAGAATGAATCTAAATCTGAGAACTTTCTAGTTTAGAAAACATTGCTTGGTACAAAGGAGGAACCTTGTTAGAGGAGTAACTTGTTCAAGACTCAGTGCAACTCTTGAGGTAAACTTTGTGATGTAATTTTTGATAGTGGTAGTATTGATAACCTTGTTGTTGTTGACATGGTTTAGAAACTTTGGTTGAAATGAGTGAAACATCCTTATCCTTATAGGATTGGCTAGTTAGAATATGATCATTCTTTGGAAGTAAGAGAACAATGCTTTATTTATGTTCAGATTGGCTAGTATAAGGATCTTGTATTATGTGACATTGTTGAGATGAATATTTGTGATATATTGCTTGGTAGACCTTGCCAATATGATTGTAAAGCTATGTATGACTGTGTTAGGAATGTATTTACTATCAAGAAGGATGACATGAAGTTTTCCATGATGCCTTTGATGGATAAAACACTTGGTAGGAGAAGTTTGAGTATTGGTAGCCGAGTTCGGTTGGTAAATCCTGAGATATGGATGATCAGATTGAAGAACAAGCCTTTGTGCTATCGAGGAAAGACTTGAAAAGATAGAAGAAGTTGAAGTGGAAGAGTATGAAAGCTAAAAAATTGGAGGACATGTATGTGAAGAACTAGCTCAAGGTTTATATGCTGAATCTTGGAAGATGTTCTTCCTACCTATGAGAACATATTTTAAAACCTAGGGTGTCTGATGCAGGGGAATTTTAGGGTACTCGATGAATCTCTATGAAGGTTTCTTGTTTTGGTTCTATGGTATTCGGTTGCAGCTTTAACTGAGGGTCTTAGTTATTGGAGAGAGCTTAGTCGTTGAAGGAACCTAGTGAATCTTCTGGTGCTTGGTGGAACTGGTGCTCAGTCATGCCTATGTTAATTGGCTTGGTGCTCAGTTTTTTCACTTTTTCTTGGTAGTTTGGCTTACCAATGGAGAATTAAATAATTGTAAGGCTATTTGAGAGCCGACTATTGTTGCATTTAATTTTTTTGGTAGGAGTTAATTATTTCTTCTAGCTAACTTGTGGCTAAAAATTAGTATTTAAAGGGGTTTTTGGGTGGTTGTGTAGGACATGACTGGGGGCATTTAGAGCATAAATGAAGTTGTGGAAAATATCATATGAGATTTAGCAGATCAAATTGAGTTCTGATAGTTTGTATTAGTAGAGCTATTAGTTTGCATGCTTGGAGATAAGGAGATTTCTTGGATTCTTGTGAGATCAAGCTTAGACCTACCTTGGGGTTTCCATTAGTTGCTGATTGTTTCAGAACTAGACTAGCTGGAGTTGGAATTGGATCTTGTTGATCTTGTAGAATTATTTATAATTGTAATTGGCCCTAACCCAGAAGGCCTTATAGCTAGGCATGTTAATGAAAATCTTGTTGAAATAATTGTTGTGTTGTGTTATTCCACTTTATTGTTAATTGCCTACAAGGTTGGACTATCCTTCATTGGATCCACCATCCTTGACTATGTCATTAAAGAAAGGACAAATGAGTGAAATTACATAGTTCTAGGTTAGATTTTGAGTTAAATCATATATGTGGGAAGTATGTCAAAATTGTTAATCTCGATAAGAGAAGGTTAATTAAAAGTGTACAAATTTCCTCTTACTAGTTTTGAAAAATATTAAGTGTATATGCAAAAAGTGTTAGGAATGGGAATACTGAGAGTGAAGGGTCAATCAGTGTTCTATAATATTAATGTTTTTCTACTTCTTGAATCTTAGTCTAATTACTTAATTAAAAAACTAAATATTAGAGAAAATAAAGTAAACAACCATAACACATAACACCAGATATGATTATAGGGAAACCTTGGCCAAAAGGAAAAACCCCAGTGGGAAATAATAGCCAGTAATAATTGTACTTTGTATTATGAACCTGTTAATGTTCCTTTTCCCTGTTAGGAGTAGTCACTACAATGCTTAGTACAATGACCTAGTCAAAGGTCAAACACTATTAGGAGTCTTGAAGTAACAAACCCTGTTAGGGGTGGAAGGCTCAGTGCAAGAGGTCACTACTCAATAGAGAAGGCTACAACCTCTTGGATATCAGATACACACTATATATGCAAGGGAAAATTGCTACTATGGCACTGCTTATCTGATCAGTTCCTTTTGTGCATTGATTCTTTAACCTCTTGTAAAGTTCTATATCATTCTTACTACTCTGAATACATGCTTGGCATACTTGTGCTCTTCTATTGCATCTTGTATCAACTCACATGCTCAAATGCAAAAGTGCATGTCTTACATATAGGTGCAACCAAAACTATTTACTAAGTCAACCTATAACCTATTACATAAACGCTTCAAAATGAATTGGCTCAAGAGTGTTTACATACATTGATATTAAAATATTTACAATACATCTAAAATAGGTGCATAGCCTTAACAAAATAAAATATTATATGCTAATCAAAATCTTTCTTGTCAGTTGCATGCTCTATTTTGTTCTATCACTCACTGTCTGTACCACTTCAACTCACTGTAACTTCTTCATACTGTCACATCTAGCCATGTGTGCTTAATCATACCTTACTAACATACTCAAAATTTTATCAAGGGAACATAGCAAAACTTAGTCATACGCATGTGTGATGATGCTCTATTCATCAGGTGCTTTACTGACTACTCTATCTTCCATACTTAGCCAAATTCTGATCTTTCTAAGTTATTGCACTAACCTCAAAAATTTATATGAATTTTTTGCCATAATCAAAACACTAAACTTAGTCATATACACCAACAATCTCCCCCTTTTTCATTAATGGCAACAAAGGAATATGGAAAAGTTGCTAAATTATAACTTTACAGAAAAAATTTCTATCTTATACTCTTATCAATTTCTATGTATTGTACATCATAAACTATTATCCTTTTCTAAGTATTATACATCATAAACTATCTCCCTTATATATTACTCTACTACTCCATATTACTCTACTCCCCCTTTGATATTCATGACAAAGGTGCTCAAAAACTTCAAGTACTTACATAGAGAGTACATCTGGGTATGCAATCTTAAGGTTCTAGATTTCTTGCTGCCAAAATGCCTTTAGTGCATCAACTATCTGTAGATGGGTGCATAATGCATAAGTTAGTTTCTCCATATTTTCCAAATCTTCACATAGACCTTGATTATATGTCACAATAGTGGAATTTATATCCTTGATGTTCTGATTTAACACATCTAGAGAGGGCACTAGTGCATGTCTCAACTGTGCTTGTCTAGCCCTTATCTTTTCCATCTCTTTTTCTGCTTTCACAATTTTATCCAACTCTCCTTGATAGACATTATTGCACATGTTAATGTCTTGAATGGGATCTATTAGGGATTTTTCTTGTATGGTTCAGATGTCTTGATGTGATTAATCCAAAATAGACTTCTGAAATTAATTCAAACAAGGGAAAGACATAATTACTAAGGATTGGATAAGATCCTCATTCATTTTTGAGTTCCACATACTCAGGTAGGTATTACCTTTTAATGATGATTGATTTCATAGTATTATATAAGTGGACACTGATTTGCTACTAATCTTTCTAATGAGTCAATCTATAATGCATTCTACATATGACCAAAATCTATTTGATGCAAAACTTAACCAAGCAAAATATGATTGCAAATATAACAAAAATCAGTGATTTAAGGATTCTCATCCTTCTTCCTTTTAAGGAGGGGCAACCTGAATGGTTCTCTCTTCACAGAATCAGGAAGTATGGACTAAGAGCCCTAGGCATAGTCCAATCTATTTTGTGCAATGAAAAAGGAATGAAAATGTAATGGTAAATGATGTGAAAGTTTCAACTTGTTTTCTTAATCAGATATGAGAGATTACATTATAAGAAACAAACAATAAACCAGTGTCTTATCCATTGGGAAAAAGAAAATCAAATGCAAACCAACAAGATAATTTCAACAAAAATACAACAATATGCCTTACATACTAACTACAAATTCAAATAGGTTGCCTCACAAACTACTCTGTTAACCACACAATGTTATCATCAATAATCCTTACAAATATATTTACTCTTTAAGATGAATTATGAGAAATTTAATCATTTCCTTGAAAGAAACTCATAATTGATCAAACAAGCTACTTGACAACTGATATATTTTAAATGCCTAACATATAAAACATACAAGAGTATGATATAGAAGTAAAGAGACAATAACAAGATGCGGCAGAAATTACAGTGTATTTGTATTAAAATTGACTTGCCAAGTACATTCAAAAATCAGTTACTCAGAGAACCAGACACAAAATTTACAAGTCTACTTCCAAGCATTTTAGTTCAAAATTTCTATTATCTTCCAACCTTCTCAAAAATGAGTCCTAGAGCCTATATATATCCTTCTTTTGCAACCATCTTGGAATTCCCTTATGAATAGGAATGCAACAAGCTTTGGATGGTTGAAAACCCTAACCCTAAAACATATAGGACAAAACAAAAAAGACAAATTTACAATGAACCCTTAGGTGGTGGAAAGACAAACCCTTCTTGGACTATTCTACATCCTGGATCACTTGATAACTGACACCTTTGTTTGCAAGTCTTCATGATAGCTTCTTAGTTTTTATGAGGTATGGTGACCGCCATCCTAACTAATTTACACCATTCTTAAAGATAGATTATCATCCCTATATTCTTGGCTCAGGTGTCAGATCCTCCAAATGTCTTCTTTATTCATCATCCAAGATATCTAAGTCAACTGTAGTAGATGCAACTTTCTTGGGTTTTGTGAACTCATCCCATGCAATTACTTGCTCCTCTGAAGGCCAATTAAATTTTTGGATAAGTTGTAGTTGTGCCTTTAGTCTCTCCCACCTAGCATCTATTATGAATCTTGTCAAATCTATCTCTACCTTTACTGCTTCATCCAAACTTTTATTGAAACTCTCTATATCTACATTACTATCCTCACCTAAAAATGCCTCTTTCCTAGGCAACAAGAGATCAACATCTGATCTCCATTCATCAAGACTCTTAATAGCTCCATTAGTATTCAATATTGGGGGAATAAATTTATTTAAGGAGGAGCTCAACATGGCTATCTTAGCCTCAATTAGATTAGCCTTACCCTTGAAAAGTGGTAAAATAGTCTTTACTCTATCAATCTCCTCACCAACCCCTATTACTATCTTTGGAATATTGTTGGTCCCCAAAGATTGAGCAAAAATCAATCTTTCAAAAAGTGATGGCCTGACTGACCTCACTTCCTTCTACAACTCCGATAATTTACCATATGCATTATAAACTAAGTCAAATTTATCTTTAATTATGTTCATCCTATGCTGCAAAATATTCAACAGGGCCTGCAATATGGCTTCATTTTTCTCTTCACTAATTTTCTTCAGCTCTGCTTCCATCTCCTCTTTTGTCATTGCTTGTATTGTAGGTTGTTTTGGAGGTGCAGGGGCTGGTATAGGAACTTTAACTAATTGTTCCTCTAAATCATTAGCATGTTTTTCCAATGCTCTATTTCTCATTATCACTAAGTCCCTATCCTTCACCAGTTTGTTATAATCTTCCAAAAGATCACCATACCTCTCTAACATTTGTTTTGTCTTGTCTTCATTTAACCTTGCAAATTGGGTCAATACCTGAGAAGTTTCTAGGTCCCCTGTATTGTGGATGGACCACACAATTTTATCTCCTTCCATCTGTTCTTTCACATTCAAAATTTGTGGCTTCTTGTCTTTGGGATAAAGACTCCACATGGCTAATGTCTTATTTTTTGGGTTATACCCAAATCCCTTTATGATATCTCCCACTTGGTTTCTGATGTCAGTGTGACATCCTCTTTCCTTTTTATTTGATCAATTATAAAATTAGAATACAAATTCCATCCAGGCACCAGCAACATATTATTCTATTTCACTAATTTTCTAGCCTCATCTAGAGACATAGTTTCATCTTTTGGGTCATACTCTTTCAACTGCTATAATGCCTCATCTAGCACCTGACCCTCCTCTGTTAACTGCACACTAGATGCCACTTGTTTTTTCTTGTGCCATGTTTCAACATTTTGAGCCTCAAGTTTTCTTTTCCTTTTTTCTTCCCTCAACCTCTTTCTAAGCTGGTGGTGATGTTTAGTAGTCCTTGTATAGAGGGTACTCACTATATCTCTCTTCTTCTCAGAAGGCTCTCTAGCCATTAACTTCTTCTTCTTCTTTTAAGGCTCTGCAGTATCCTCAAAACTGGGCAACTCAGTAAGGTCTATATTTTCTTGTTCTTCTTCAAGCCCTTAAGCTCTTTGTTGTTCCATAGTGGGTCAACTATATATGGGATAGCCACCATCACTATCCTCATCATATTCTGAATTAGAATGAGCCTTTTTTCTCTAATTGGCCTTATCAAGCTGATCCTCCATAGACCTCATCAAAGTGTGAAATTGAAGCATCATCTACTCAAGTTTTTGAAAGTATGGTAGAGTAGGAAAAAATCCTCCAAATGTCAGTCCCTAACTCTTGAGCTGCTTCTTAGCTCTATACAATGTATCCAATTTATTGACTCTCTTTTCAACCTTGTTATCCTCAATAATATTTCTAATTACATCTTCCTTAGGGTACTCCTCATGCTGCTTATTAAAAGGAATGCTAGGCATGTAATATTGCCTTGCAGTAGCTATAAACCCTTCCGAGTCTACATATCTATATGAAGCTATGAACATGTGGTAACCCTCCAACCAGTCATTAACTCTACTGAGGGCTCCCTTTCCAATTGTGAGATAATGCACTCTAAAGTGCCTTGGAGTAAAAGTCCCTTTTCTGTGGGAAGCTAGAAGATCCTTATGTGTCAATATCAACTGCCAGATAAACTTAAGAAAAGAAATTATAGGTGGAACATAGAATGGGAGAAGATGGGGAGGCTGAGGGAATCCATAAACCCTAATCATTGTATAACTTTTCTCATAGTAGATATCTCCCCAATTATGGCCCTTGGCCCACTTATCACTAAATTTTTTAGGTCTCACCAACTGTAATACTTTGGTGGACAATCTTGTGTAGTTGATTCCCAAACTTTAGAGAATTGGATACATGATCTAGTTCTCAAAGGCACCAAAAGCACACCTAGGGCATGTAGGGCTCCAGAATCCCAACCAAAATTGCACAGGGTTAGGCACTCCATTCCAAGTCATCTGGGGCCTAAGGTCTGCCAGATTCATCAAATCATGATTTTGATACAAAATTAGGTGCATCAACAAAGAATAATGCATGAATCTCGGGGTGGTGTCGGGTGCAAAATTTTTCAATGAGAGCAACCCCTCATGCATCCTATTTATCACATAACCAATATAATCATAGCCTCTGCTTACCAGATGTCTCTTTGAGTCCATCACCAACATCAAAATATTAGAAGTAATTCTCTCAGGGCCTGCATCAACTCCTAAGACTTGACACAACTTGTATGCAATATATTTGATGTAAAACTTAAGGTCTTTGTACTAATAGGGAACCGGTCCCGCCATAGTTGCAACATAATTCCTATTTTCTTTTGACATATGGGTCTTAATTTCCCTAGAGACAATGAGAACCTCTCTAACATATCTATTGGCCTGAGCCTTTAAATTAATTTCCATAGCCATTAAATTATAGATTATGAATGCCTTCATGAAGGAATTACGGTCTAGGGTTATGAGAGGGGAACCATCCCCTTTTTTGATAGTCCTTGATAGAGGATCATAAAAATGGGCTAGAGCAAGGAAGGCATCTACATCTAGAAAAACTTTTGGGAAAATAAATTTGGTGAACCCTAATGTCCAAGGGTTTGATACGGGCACAAAACTATCACAATTTTTATAGAAATACTGAAAAAGGCACATGCCTGTGATTTTAGGAGTCTTAGCATCCCTACAATGAGCTAAATCATCTCCAAAATAGTCATCACTAACCTTTTTGTTTTGAGATGAACCAGGCAGAAGGGTGAGGAATTCATCTAAAAAGCTTTCTTTTACTTTCTCTTTTGACCCTCAGCTATTGGAAGATCTGCTTACCATTCCTTGACTCATCCTGATGATAATTCTGTAAACTTTCTGAGAAAACCACTGTAAGCACTATCTACACTGTAAAATTGAAAGCTCAAAAAACCTAGCACTCTGTACTTCTTCAATATGCTCTATAATCCTAAAATGAGTAGCTCATAACTATTTTATTCTACAAAATTGAATGTGCTACCATTTGCTGACATCTACAGCCACCAAAAGGTCACTTCCACCATTATTGCACATGAACAGGGCTTCAATTTACTAGTCGTAGCTCACATTCGTTTAAATTCAAACATTCAACAACCTGGCAACTGAAGAAAAGGGCTTCATAGTCATCATACAAATTTGGTGCTTTTAATTTCTTTCTAAGATCTAGTGACTAAGAGAGCTTCTCATAGTTGCAGAAAGATTTTCAACTTTATGAATTCATTTTGAGATTTGACGATCACAAATTTTTGATCTAGAGATTCAGCGACTATAGTCAATCCTTTTAATTTTCCATTCAGATATTACCTGACTATAGTCAACCTTACAATCATGGGTGAAATATTTCTCATTTTAAGATCAAGTGACTGAGGCATTCTTCATTCTTCATTATGAGATCCAGCGACTTAAGGAAACTCTAAGTCACGGGATGCTACTAACTTTTCAAACCTCCTCTTGATATCTCTAGACTTGGCCATTTGGAGATTTAGCAACTGAGGGAAATTAAATCTTAATTTATCTTATTTAGAGATCTGGCGACTATAATCCTCCTCATAATTTTAGTAACTTTATTTATCTTTTAAAATCATTTAGCGATCACACGACCTGGAGATCTAGTGACTAGCATGAAGTCTCTTAATCTCTGAGTCCTTTTGACTTTTCTACATTCTCTTCAAGATCTCCGGACTACTATTGATCTTCCCCTTTATTGCATCGTATGGCCCATATTTAGTCATGAGAAAATCTCATAACTAATTGTTTGATTTAGAGATCTGCCGACAAATCAAACTATAGAGTCGTTGAAAGTTTGGTACTTAACTGTCAAGAACCTAGAGACCTTGAGACTACACAGTCACTGGATCTCGGAATGAACATATAACCACTGAGTTTTAACCATTACAATGAGCCTTAAATTAACTTGTCTATATTTAGAGATCAGGTGACAAAGGATTTTGCTGAGTCTCATAATCTTTTACTCAACTGAGGTTTCATTTGGAGATCAAATATCTACCATCAATCTAAACCCCATCTTGTGGTTTAGACTTAATCTTAGGATCCTTCACCACTTAACCACTGCATTACAATATTTGGAGACTAAAAGGGAAACCTCTAGGTCATGTAATAACAAGGAATATTCTAAAGCGCTCCTGAGATCATGAGACAAAAAGGTTTTGGGCATGCGCTAAATATGAAAGAATATTCTAATTTCTTTGGGAGATTAAGCAACTTAAAAGGAAGACCTAAAGCACACATGCTTATTTCAACACTTAAGTGATCTAAAAAAGTAACACAAAAATAGAAAGCCAATGACCAAAACTAGGGCTTTTTGATTTTCAAAGACATTTGGCTCTAGCAAACCCTAAAGACTGCAAAATTTTCAAAAATAATCTTTCTTTCAGGGAAAAAATAAAAAAATGAGATTTCTAACCAACAGGATCTTCTACTGATTTTATTACTACTGCTATCATAGATTTTTCTTTATGTATCTTCTTAAGGTGATCTGCAGTGATTTTGTCTTTGTTCATGCAGTTAGCAATTATTTTCTTTCCTTTTGTTGCTAGATTTTTCAACATTCCTTGACCAACCTTTAGTGAATTAAGGTACAGTGAAAAATTGCTTATCAACTCATGCAGCCTTTTCTTGAGATATTTCTCTTCTGCAATCTTGGATGTTGATTCTTCAAGACTTGAAAAGTTTTCTTTAAAGCTTGTTGGGATGGTGGTGACATCAACCACTGAATGTACACTTGATAATTTCTTATCCTTTGGTAGTAGATTATTCAGAATGTTGAATGATTCAAAAAATAATAAATTTCTCATAACTTGTTTCTCTTTTTCTTTCTCCATGGCTAATACACTTATCTTTATTAAATCTTCTTCTCCCCATGAGTATGGACTAGTTGTATCAGGGGTCAAACTTGACAATAATGAAATTGATGGCTTATGGGTAAGGAGTGAGATTTAACTTACATAATATCAGTGTTTACATTCACTAGGATCTTCATAGAAGGTTCTTCTTTATGTTCCTCTTCCTTCTCACTTGCAGGTTCATCTTCCTTCTCACTTTCTTTCCCATTTAAGTCTTCGACTTGAACTTCTTCTTGTTTCTTAGGTGATTCTTCACCACATAGAATCTCACCCTCTTCATTACTTACAAAGGCTTCTTCAAACTTGTTTAGGTATTAATCTATTTTCTCCATTGATATTTCAACATTACCAATCATGATAGTGTCATATTTTGTTTCAGGCATAGGTGTAGAGTTTGTTTCTTCAGTAGGTGTTGTCACTATGGGCGCAAAATCTTGTGGACCTATCACAGGTGGATTAGGGATCTCAACTAGTTTTTCTTTCTCAGAGGGGACTTGGGTTGTAGGCATAGTAGGAGGATGCATGTGTCTATCTAAGAACACCTTCTCAAATGCCTTCTCAATTTCCTTCACAACCAACTCATAATCCTTATTCATTATTTGTAGAGTTTTGAGTTTAGTTCTTAGGTGAGGCTTCACAAAATCTAGCAATAAAGTTTTCTCTTCCACTGAACAGACAGGAAGGTTTTCATCCAATGTCTTTTCCCTTATCCTTAAATCCTCTTCTATGGCTTGTCTCTTTAAAGAATCTAGAATGTTCCAAACATTATTTGGAATGACTATCTTAAGTTCTAGAACTATCTTCTTGAACTTAATCATGTGCTTTATGATCATAGAGTGAATCTCTAATTTTCCAATCTCATGATACTTGTCATAAAACATTGCTATCTGATATATTCTTCCTTTGTCAATGACTCTAGTTCTTAACACTTGCAAATTCAGTTTGAATCCTACCTTAGGAGGTTCTTGTGTATTCTCCCATTGACTTCTAGTTGTCCTTAATGATGGGTGGCTTACAATAGTCTGCTTCTTCCTTTTAGGCATCTTACTAGGCTTAGGAGGTGGAGTGGACTCCAGATCAATAGTAGGTGTAGGCATAGAGATGATTTCTTTTGTCTTACTCTTCTTCTCCTTGGGATCATAAGATTTCTTTTTTTTGAAATCATAAGAGGGTGTGCTCTCAAGTTGCATTGTAATCTTGGCTTCCCTAGCTTTATCCAAGTCTTCCTGTGTAACACCATGAGTTTTTAGAATGTCTAAAGTTATCTTGGATGCTTTTCTCTTGGTCACAGCACTGTCTAAGATAGAGTCTACTTGTCTTGTTTTCTCTTCATAAGTACCCCATCTTGGTTCATTGGGATCCTTAGGTGTTTGATAGGAGGACTTGTGCATAGGCTTCCAAAATGTCTTCCTCTACTTGATGTAGGAGCATCCTGGGTGTAAGAGCAATCTTGCATCACCCAAAAATATTTTTGTTTTTATTTTCAATAAGGGCTATTTTGTGCAGAGCTACTATTTATGGAAAGTTACTATTTTTGGTAATTTTCATATGTGCTCAGAATGATCTGATTTCTTTCTTGGAGGTTCATTTTGGGCATATAAGTTTGCCAGTAAAGTTTCATTGCCAGATCAAGTGTATATTGGAAGATATTGAAGATTTTTGGTATTGGCAGCAGGGTACAGAAACTTTGAACTCAATTTTGAAGGCTTTAGAGGCCCCGGATGAGGTCAAAAATTTGGGTGATAGGCGCTTGCATCGGTCAAGCCTGTAGAGCGCTTCGTGGCATTTTTGAAATGGGGTTATAATAGCCGAGCGGGTCAACGGGTGATGACTTATGGTCTTCGGAAGTTGGACCACCTGAAATGGCAAAAAATAATTTTCTTCAAAATTTCTGTTCGGGTTTCAAAGGTTATCTTGAGCCGACTATGATGTAATAAAATGTAAAATAAAATAATTCTAAGTTTGGTCGGCCTTATTGGCTAAAATTCTGGAACCTTCCAGGCGGTGGAAAATTGCCTATATAAGGAAGGCTGTATTATTGTCTTAGACAGTTCAGAATAGTTCTGGGTAGTAGATCTGGGTAATAGTTCGAGGCTTTGTCCTACAGAATATTGTAAGGGAATGCCCATGTGGCTTTGCATATTGTAATTTTGAAAGTTTGTAATTCCACATTTGTGGAGATAATAAGAAGCCAATTTTCTGTTCTTGCATATTGTTGTTGTTTCTCTATTTCTATTATGTGTTTGTGGTATTAAGGGGAGCACCCTTCATCACTACTTCATATCTAAGTGGATGAATCCACTTAGTCCTTGGCTCAACTGCTTCCATGCATGTGATGTCTATTTCTACCATGAAGCATATAGTATCCTTGTACTTGTCCACTATAATCCACTTGACTTCTATTTTTCCTTGATGATGGATGGCTTGTGTTGGTTTTATTCTTCCTTTCAGACATCTTTCTAGTCTCAGGAGGTGGAGTGGACTCCAAATCAATAGTAGATGTAGGCATAGAGATGTTTTCTTTTGTCTTACTCATCTTCTCCTTGGGATCATTAGATTTCTCTATTTTGACATCAGAAGAGGATGCCCTCTTAAGTTTCATTGAAATATTGGTTTCCTTAGCTTTATCCAAGTCTGCTTGTGTAACACCATGAATTTTTAGAATGTCTAAAGTTATCTTGGATTCTTTTCTCTTAGTCACAACACTGTATAAGATAGAGTCTACTTGTCTTATCTTCTCTTCATAAGTACCCTAACTTGGTTCATTGGCATCCTTAGTCATTGATAGGAGGACTTGTGCATAGGCTTCAAGAATGTATTTCTCTACTTCATATCCAAGTGGATGAATCCACTTAGTCCTTGGCTCAACTGTTTCCATGCATGTGATGTCTTTTTCTACCATGAAGCATATAGTATCCTTCTACTTCTCCACTATACTCTTAGGTATGCTATACATTCTCTGCATCTTGATTCTAAATATTTTTATTTCTAGTTCCATGAAATCTTTCATGGTACTCTCTGATGTTGCCTTGAATGAGATTTATGGCAATGCAGATAGGCTCTTATCAAGGTATAGATCAAAGACTTTACCAACTATATGAAGCTACATATACATGATCAATGACCCAAACCTAAATATCTTTCTCTTTTCATGCTCAATATCCCTTATGTTATCTAACAACTATGCACACAAGATCTCACAAAGGTTGAACTCTCCATTTTCCTTCACTATTCTTATGGCTACCAGACTAGTTGCAGTGGATACACTATTAACTCTATTAGCATGATAGAACTTATAACCTAGAATCATAGCCATGAGTTTTATATCCTTCTCCTCAATAGGTTCAATTGTCATGGTGCACTTATCACTCTGAGACTTACAAGCTTGCTTGAATTTTTTTTTGACATCCTTACGAATAGGAAGAATGGCATTTGTCTTAGGAAGTCTGGTCATCTCATAAATGAGATTAGTAGTTTTTCAAATAGGGACTTCTCTAATACAAAACAAGCCATCATGTATTCTTCTAAGCAATATTTTAATCCATTCAAATTCATAGAGCTCATATGTAGTCACATACTCTATGATAGGTTTTTTTCTAAGTGCATGAATTCATTCTTGAATGTCATGTATGGATTAACCATTGTTTCAATGTACGACCTAATTCTTTCCAACCCTAAATATTGCTTCTTGCAATATATGTAGGTGTGTATGTCTTCTACATGCATAACTCCCATCGGAGTTCTAGAAAATGCCCCTTCTAGGTCATCTAGGACTAACTAAAATGGATGCTTCTTGAACACACATCTATTCCTCTCTGTGACATCAAACACAACTAGAGTGGCCATTACTTAGTTGATCAATGCTTAAATAGGTTTCCAAATGATTTTTGAACCATTGTGTCTGAACAAGGGTTTCGTAACCAACTTAAACTTCTTTTCACTAATGAAAACAATGGTAATCTTCCAACACTAACTTCTTGATCTCATGTGCTCTCCAAAGGCTCAAAATCTAATGTAAAATTGAGGATAATGGATCTTTGGTGACTATAAAAATAACTTTCTGCAATTAATGCTTGCTGCCATTATACAAAATGTAATAGAAAATTCCAATCTTTATTTCTACTAACAATCAGGTCATGTGATCTTGCATACAACATCATCTAGTATACAAAAAACTATTACCAAAGGTGCATACTTTGAGGGTGAGTATACTAGCAATGTAGGGGTCTAGAGATAATCTAGCTCCCCCTATGACCATGAGGGTCATTTATCTAGAAGTAGAAGGTGCGTCGACTAAGGATGCATATACTACTGTGGCACTGAAATTATCTTGCTTTACTTCCATCCAAATATTGCTTGCATCTTCTGTAGCTTACAAACTTGACTTCTCTAGATTCATCCAATATTGATCCTTGAGACTTATCAGGTCCTTCTTGTCTTTTTAGTTTTGATTTGAAAAACTTTAAGATGTGTCCAGCCTTGTTACAAGAGTGACAAATAACTAGAGGCCTTATATTCTTCAGTGCATTGACATGAGTCCCCACACTACATTGTATAGCTATGTGACCATTGTAATTTCATATCTGACATGTGATGTTCTAAGAAACTCTAGAACTTTATTGTGGTTGATTTCTCTGATTGTACTATGTCTGATTTCTTTGATTTGATCAACAATTCATAGCTCTATGACCAAATTTATTGCATGAACAACAATAACCATTGAAAAGAATTACCTCTTTAGACTCTCTTGCTATATGTACATGCTTGTTATAGGCATAAAAGGTTTTTTTTACTAGCCTACATTCATCTTTAGATGGTTTTGCTTTAGCTTCAGTATGATCTTTAGTCTTCTTAGCTTATGTAGATTCTTCTAGTGCTTTCCTTCTTTCTCACATATCATTTATTTGATTTTGTGCTTCATTGAATCCAATGTCATTGGTATCTCTTTTAATCTTCTATGCATACAATTGTGACTCTATTAGATCAATACTTGTGTGCAATTTGTTAATATGGTTCTTTGCTTCAGTTAACTTAGATTCCATCTTCTTCTTGATGTTATCTAACTCAAAAAATTTCAAATTAGCTTGCATGAGTTCTTCATCCAACTTCTTGTTTTCTCTAATCTATTCTTCATAGGCTTCTTGATTATTAAATAAATTTTCATTGAATTCTTCAATCTGATCCTTTAGAGACATGTTTTCTTCATTAAGCTTTTTGACCATTTTTCCCAAATCATTGTTTAAACAATCTTTCACATCTTTTCTAGGTTTCTTGATGAATACTTGTGCACCATTGACCTTCAATTTTAGTTCTTCAATTTATTTTTTAGATCTGTCAAGATCTTCAAGAGCTTCTTCAAGATTCTTCTTCAGCTGTTTCACTTATTTCAAACCCTTGATCTCCTCAATTGGTTAAACTTCTCTTCACATCTTTTCTAGGTTTCTTGATGAATACTTGTGTGCCATTGACCTTTAATTTCAGTTCTTCAATTTGTTTTTTAGATCTGTCAAGATCTACAAGAGCTTCTTCAAGATTCTTCTTCAAATGTTTCACTTATTTTGAACCCTTGATCTTCTCAAGTGGTTAAAATTCTCTTCAAAGGACAAAAGCTCTAATACCAATTGTTAGGAACTGGAAAACTGAGAGGGGTGGGGTGAATTAGTGTTCTATAATATTAATGTTTTTCTACTTCTTGAAACTTAGCCCAATTACTTAATTACATAACTAAATATTAGAGAGAATAAAGTAAACAACCATAACACATAACACCATATATGATTATGAGGAAAACTTGGCCAAAGGAAAAGCCCTGGTGGGAATTAATACCCACTAATAACTATACTTTATATTATGAACCTATTCATTTGACTTTTTCCTATTAGGAGCAGTCATTACAATGCTTAGTACAATGACCTAGTCAAAGGTCAAACCCTATTAGGAGTCTTGAAGTAACAAACCCTATTAGGGGTTGAAGGCTTAGTGGTAGAGCTTACTACTCAATAGAGAAGGTTACAACCTCTTGGATATTAGATACACACTATATCTACAAGGGTGAATTGTTTCTATGACACTGCTTGTCTGATAAGTTCCTTTTATGCACTGATGTTTTAACCTCTTATAAAGATCTATATTATTCTTACTTCTCTTAGTGGTAGAGCTCACTACTCAATAGAGAAGGTTGCAACCTCTTGGATATCAGATACATAGTATATCTGGAAGGGTGAATTGTTGCTATGACACTACTTGTCTGATCAGTTCCTTTTATGCATTGATGCTTTAACCTCTTATAAAGATCTATATTATTCTTACTTCTCTTAACACATACTTCTACTCTTCTATTGCATCTTCTATCAACTCAAATGCTCAAATAAAAAAGAACATATCTTATATATAGGCACAACCAAAACTATTTACTAAGTTAGCCTATAACCTATTACATACAATGCTTCCAAATGAATTGGCTCAAGAGTGTTTACATACATTGATATTAACATGTTTACAACAAATTTACTATAGGAATATAGCCTTAAAAAAATAAAATATTATACGCTAATCAAAATATTTCATGTTAGCTGCATGCTTTGTTTTGTTCTACCACTCACTATCTATGCCACTTAAACTCATTGTAACTTCTTCATACTATCACATCTAACCATGTGTGCTTAACCATTGATTACTAACATACTCAAAAGCTTATCTTCAAGGGTGCATACCAAAACTAGGTCATATGCATGTGTTCTGATGCTCTATCTTCCATACTTAGCCAAATTTTGATCTTTCTAAGTTATTGCATTGTCCTCAAAACTTCATATGACTTTGTTTCCATAAGGAAAACACTAAACTTAGTCATATATGTTAGTATAGTCAACTTGCCAACACAAAGGTTGCAACAAGTAAAGATATTTGCCAAGATTCAATAGGAAACATTCCTAGTCAGCAAAAAGCATGTTTAAGCTTTTACCGATTTAATGTATGATTTTGATATCTTCCATGAAGATCTATGGATGAGGTTGTTTGTGCAGACTCTGAAAGAAGATGAAAGAAATTGGTTCTCATTTTTTCCTAGAGCTTCGATTTCTTCATGGGATGAACTAAGTTCATCCTTCATTGAGCAGTTTGATGGGTGGGTAGATGTAAAATTAATGTTAAATAGATTGATCGAAATTCATATTGAACAAGGTGTGTTAATTCCAAGGTTTAATAGAAGATTTGCTAGACATTGATGGATATCCCTAAAAATTGTATGCCCCATGATCAGATATGTTTGATTATTTATTTGAGTGCATTGGGCCAAAAGATGGGTTTCCTACTAAGGGATAAACAACCACAAAATCTATATCAGGATTTTGAAATTGCAATAGATAGTGAGTGCAATCTAAAATATGGAGTTATAAGAAGGTGTTATTTTGCTGGTTTATATTTTTAGAATAGAGTGAATGATTAGGAAAAAAGTGAGCAGCATCAATACTTTCATTCCCTTGCTAATTGCATTGATCAAAATATTGTATGTAAAACTAGAAATAATGTTGCAGGAGTGATTCCTTTGCATTTTCAAGAAGAAATGGAAAAAGGGGAAAGTTGCACCCCAATGGAAAGTAATAGTGATACACAAGAAGTTGACAATGCTGGTGTGTATTTATATATGCTAGATAGGATCGCTTCTTAAAATATAATTGATAAGAGATAGAATCTTTTTCAGAAAATCAAGAGATTCATTCTTCTCAGTATTCTATGTGTCCTAATGGTAATGAAGTGGAATACAAAGTATTAAGGACTAAAGATAAATGGTGGAGTTCATTGTCTGACACTTGTGAAGATAATTTGATTGGTTGTGATACTAATTTTTACATGTAATGATAGCAGAAGTGGTGAGTCATGCTTTGATTCAGATTTTGAATTTTCTTTTTCTACTGAAGATGTATGTGAGGATGGATGTGATGATATGTCTTGTGATATTACTAATCTAATATTTGTTGAAGACATTGATTTGGACAAGCCATCTCTTTGTTTAAATGATTATGAGAAACAATTCCATGTAGTTTCTAATCCATTGTTTGAAGAATGTGCCCAGGAAATGGAATTTGCTAAGGATAGCCCATTTTCTAAATTTGATATTTTAAATATGGTTGAGCTTGAATTTCCATCTCCAATGTAGTCAGTAGGAGGAAATGTAATGCAAGATGAATGTTGTTTAATTCATGAGAATGCATTACATAATGACAATTTATTTCTTCCACTATCAAGCATTAAGAATAATAAAGATGATTTGATTTATGGTGTGGATTGTGTGAATTATCCTTGTGTGGATAAAAGTGTGATTTATCAAGAGAAGTTAGATCTGATAAATCTAAATGGTTTGATGTATGAGGGTGTTTTAGTTTCCTTGGCTAAATTGAATGAATGTGAATATAGTTGATTTTCTTTCTTATGCAAATGTGCATTGAAGATGAGCTAGATGTTCACAGCCAAGAAGAGAAGGTATCAATTGTTTGTCCCCTTTCATATGTTGCACTTTATGATGATTTTGATGATACATATTTTACAAAAGTGAGTTTGTGGGGGACCATAAAAGGGAAGGCATAGGTGATTTTGAATTTGATGTTATTCTACAACCTATGCTCAATGGTGTTTTCTATCATCATGTATGTAATGGTGGTTTCATATTGCCAGTTGAGTTTGAAAATAGAAACCAAGTTTTTGATAGAGGTAAATGTTAAGGTTTCTTAGGCATTTTGAAACTGATTGTGTATCTTATGTATATCTTGTACAGTGGTGTTAGTGTTTTCAACAAGGAGCCAGTTTTTAGAAAAGTTTGGAGTAAGAGTGGGGAAAGTCAAGTTGATCTTCTTTGGTTGGTCTTCTCTACCAAGAGATTCTATTTTCTCTACATGCCCTCAAGGGGCATATGTCTCCAATTAGAGCCACTATTGGAGCTCAAAAATTTAGGGTTGATTTTGGAGTCCTTATTTCAAATTTTTCTATAAGTATGAATTTGTGTCTTTGAAAATCATTGGGGAAAGCCTAGTTTGAGTGCATAGATAAAAGGGTCCTATTGTTTTTTTATGAGGAATCAATTATGTAGGGTGTTTATCACCTATAATTATTTTTAATGGGTCTAATGTTTCAAATTTCAATTTTGGCACATTTAGGGAATATGCTTTTGAAGATGTTTCCAGAAATCTGTTCTAGAATTGTACTAAATAGCCCACTTCAGAAGAGTGCATCTAATGCCCTATTGATAGTCATAGCATGAGGATTGTTGCATAATGTTTTAGGAATGTGAGTGATTCTCCATGACCATTTTTATCTCCCCATGTGTCCATTTGTCATATTTTACAGAGCCATTCCATTTGCCAATTGTTAAATTTCTCTGAGTGTGCATAGTCCAAATTTCTAAGTGGCCTACTTTGGGGTTTTTTAGTTTGTACCAAGTTCAAGGTCAAGTCAAATTGAGAGTTGTTCTATATTTTAGACCTGGAAGTGTACCTCTCTTAAGAATTTTAGATCTCTACCAATCCATCTGGTCACTTTCCTAAGCCAATTCCAAACTCAGTTTCCACATATTTCACTATTTTATTCCAAAATGTTTCTAACAAGCTGAATTTTATGTTTAATTGCATTTTCCCATGTGATCTTCTAGGTGAATTAATTGTGGATTCATCTACCTTTTATGGAAGTAAACCAATCTCCAAGTTTCCGGTTCGTGAAGGTCTCAGTTGATGAGGTTTTGAAGCCAGTTCTGAAGGTGATATGTGTTATTTGGTAGTGCAAACTAAATCAATATTTCTGAAGGGTCATGTTTGGTCATTAATATCTTGTGGCTCAAGTATTTCTAAGCAATATCCTTTGGAAAGTGTACACATGTGATGGAAATATAATTAACTTATTGATGGCATATTCCTATGGGGTCTTTTGGTTAGTTTTTGAGGCCAATTCTGGAGGCCAGTTAGTGTTATTGGTCCTTTTTGCAAAAGTACAGAGAGATGAATGATGTGATTGAAGATTGATGCACCATGGCTTGTATTCATCATGTGATTGCATTTTGTATGTGTATGAGGTGTGCACACTTTGTGTTAAGGTTGGAGGTGGTTACCAAGTGACATTTAAAAAGTCTGCATGTGCCTTTTGAAGAGCTAACATTTTCATGGAGGAAGATGTGTGTGTATCTCCTCAAACTCCAGTGCACCTTCTTTCTAATGTGCTAACTATGTCTTGTGCTTTGCATATTTCTTAATATTTAGCATGTGTTGTTTTTTTAATGTTTCTTTGCCTCTTGCTATGGGCTAGGCGCACAAGGACATGGCTGGAGCAATGTGCATACCAATTTTTTAAAGGATGTGCATGTTAAAAATTAGACATGCATACCAATTTGCAAGAGTGTACACACCAAGATGCTAGATGGAAATACTCTTGTGTCTACTAGTCTGCATATCAATATAGAAGGGGACATGGCTGCACTATGTAAAACCAAAGGAGTGAGTGATGATTGATAAAGCAATGTTTAAAAAACAAAGGAGCAAGCATGCACCGAGGTGTGAAAGGTAATGTTAGATGTGTCCTCCAATGCCTACAGAAGTGAGTACTAAAGACAAAAGAGGGAGTGTGTGCAATTCAAAGGTAGCACATTAAGGAATAGAGGTTGCCACACAATGTAGGGGATACACATGGTAATTGGGTATGTGCACACCAAAAGAGAAAATAAGAGCATTGACAAGAAACTTAACAGAAGATGAATGTGTGAGCATGAACATGCTACCAGTTAAAAAAGGGGGTGTGTGTTTGGCAAGGGGAATACTAAGTAGATGTTGAGCACACCAAGAAAAGGTAGTGTGGAGTGCAAGATAACCAAGGAGCTACATGTAACCAAACATGGCTCGTTCCAAGACAAATGCAAATTGAAGGGTACATACATGATTTGGTGTGTGAGTTTTTGGATGAGGCAGCACACTCAATGGCATCACACCTGAAAAAGAATGATGCATGAGTTTTGAGGGAGGGTACATGCTAGTAAAAGCCAAGTATGCATATTTGAAGGTGAATGTGCTTTGTTTTTGGCATGTTGGTGCATGCTAGCTTGTAGGTCATAGAAGATAACAAAGGAAAAGAACACAGGTAGCCATGAGAAGAGGGAAAATTGTTAAGGATGTGCATGTGGTTTTATCCCACATGCACCCCAATTTGGGTCTAAAAGATATTTAAATACAAAGCTACCTAGAATGAAGGTAAAGTGAAGTAGAAAGGAGACAGGCTAGCCTCTTGGCTTGTGGGTCTGGATTTGATGCATGCCAGCAAGGCATAAACATAAATTTTAAATGCAAAGATTTAAAATTCTTCATGAATTTAGTCCCACATTGGCTGGATTTGAGATAATTGGGATGTTTATAAGAAACAATACTCAGATGTAGTTTGAAGAAAGAGTAGGAGGCTCTGGAAATGTGCTTGTGTGAGGTTGCATTGGGAATTCTATTGGTGGCCAATGACTACATAATTTTGTAGGATAGTTGGCAGATGATTGGCTAGTTAAATGACATGTGGTGGCTAGTCACTTGTTCTCTCAATGAACCAGAAGTTAGTGAACACATTTAGAGAACTGGAGAATGCATGGTCATTGGTTCTCCAAATCTTGGTGGTCAAGGGCCAAATATCTAGAGAATAGGAGAACACTCAATCACCCAATCTCCAGATCACAGAGCAATTAGTGAAAACATTGTGAGAATAGGAGATGACCTTGGTCGCGTGTTCTCATGATGCCAAAGGTCAAGCTAATGACATCTAGAGATTTAGAGAATAGAATTATCATGTGTTCTCCAAATGGATTGGTGGTTATTGATAACCTTTCAAGATTTATAAAATGCATGGTTGCCTATTCTTTAGATTAAAAGGAAGTTAGTGATAATATCTAGAGAATGGGAGATTGCTCAGTCGCGCATTCTCCAGATGCCAGTGATCATAGGTATTGACATTTTGAGAATTGAAGAATGTCTTAGTTGTGTGTTCTCCAAATGTGACCATGGTTAAAGATTAGATTTAGAGACTTAGAGAATAGGCTATTCATGTGTTCTCCAGATGTAACCAAGGTTAGAAAAGGCACTTAGAGAATTAAAGAACGAAGAGGTCATTGAATCTCCAGATCAGAGGTCAATTATAGCATTAATGTGAACATGTAATCAGCTCATGAAAAGTGTCAAAATTTGGTGGCTTCTGCGAATAAAGTGCAAGAAAAAGACAAAATGAGAAGAGAAATGGTAAAATAAGATAAAGTGAAACATTTAAAAGGATTGGTATAGTCTTCTCTATAGTATGGAAATGATTTTTATTTTAAAATGTTAAGAGAAGCATTCACGGGAGCTATCTTTTAGGGAAGAATGTGATCATTTCTTGGAGAGAATGGAATCAAATCAATTGGGAATTATTACAGACATGTTGAGGCAGTTGAAGGAGGATCAGGTAGAAGATCAAAGTTGGAGAAGTTGGAGATATTTTGGTTGGAAATTGATAGTTTCCAATTGGTTGTAATTGACTTCATTCTCCTATATATCTGATTTTTCTCTCCATTGTTTAGGAGGATGAAACATTTATAGTAAGGAGAGGCTTTGGCTCCATGGTTGAGTTCTATGAATTTTTGTCAATCTAGAATGTACTGATATAGTGAAAATCTACTTGAATACATTGGAATTCCCTTGCATATTTGTTGGAAAGTTGACTTTACTAGTATATATATGACTAAGTTTTGTGTTTTTATTATGGAAACAAATTCATAAGAATTTTTTTAGTTAGCACACTAACTTGGAAGATCAAAATCCGGCTAAGTATAGAAGACAAAGCAAACAGTGAAGCACTTGATGATCAGAGAATCAACGCACATGTGTATGAAAAAGTTTTGGTATGCACCCTTGGATATAAGCTTTTGATTATGTTATTATGCTAATTATAAGAACACATAGTCAGATTTGGTAGTATGGTTAAGTTACAACAAGTCTAAGTGATATTGGCAGTTAAACAATAGAGAAGAAAAGAGCATGGAGCTAACAGATAGTTTTCGTCTAGTGTGTAACATTTTTTGTAAAGGCTATGTGCCCATTGTATTAATGATTTGAACATGTTATTATCTTTTTATGTAAACAAACTTGAGCCAATTAACATGAAAGTGTTGTATGTGTTGGGTTTTAGGCTGACATAGTAGTTAGTTTTGGTTGTGTCCGTTCAAGAATGTATATATATGACATGCACTTTTGTATTTGGATATGAGGAAGTGATATAGAGTATGAAAGATATAGAAGATCAGAAGTATGCAAGTTTATTATGAGATAAATCTCTAAAGGAATTTAGAGCATTAGCACATAAAAGGAACTAATCAGACAACAGTGTCAAAGAAGAAGTTCACCCTTGCAGATATAGTGTGTATCTGATAACTAGGAGGTTGTAGCCTTCTTCATTGAGAGGTGAGCTCTAGAAGTGAGTCATCCAACCCTAGTAGGGTTTGTTCTTGTTACAAGTAGTGGTTGTCATTGTACCAAAAGATTGACCTATTAATGCCTGATACAACCACTAGACTTATAGAACATAAGAGGTTGTTAAACCATGTCATGAATCCCAAAGGGAGACATTGGTAGTTAGTCCAACAATCCCCCCTTAGCATCATCCAAGGGGATTCGAACCCATGACCAAGCTCTAATACCACTTTTTACAAGTAGTGGTTACTGTTGCACCAAAAGATTGACCTGTTAATGCCTGAGACAACCACTAGACTTATAGAACATAGGATGTTGTTAAACCATGTCATGAATCCCAAAGGGAGATGTTGGTAGTTAGTCCAATAGTTCTATCAAGACTATTAACTGATTCATTACACTCAGCATTGTAATGACTACTCCTAACATGGAAAAGGAATATAATTAATAGGTTCATAAGACTAGTACAATTATTTGTGGGTATTAATTCCCACTGGGGTTTTCATCTAGTCAAGGTTTCCCTGTAAACATATCATGTGTTATGGTTGTATGTTTCATTTTCTTTACTATTCATTTATGTATCTAAGTAATTGGTCTAAGTTTAAAGAAGTGGGAAAGCATTAATTATAGAGTACTGATTCACCCCCCCCTCTTAGTGTTCACATTCCTAACAATTGGTATCAAATATTTGGTCCTCTAAGATAAGTTCAACCACTTGAGGAGATCATGGATACAGAAAAAGTGAAACATCTTAAGAAAAATCTTGAAGTAGCTCTTGAAGATCTTGACAAAGCTGAAAAAGAAATTGAATAACTAAAATTAAAGGTCAGTGGCTCCCAAGTATTCATCAAGAAAATCAGAAATGATTTCAAAGATTGTTCAAACAATGATTTGGGAAAAATGGTCAAAAATCTAAGTGAAGAAAACATGTCTCTGAAGGATTAGATTGAAGATTTGGATGAAAAGTTAACTAATAATCAGGAAGCCTATGACAAATAGATCAAAGAAAACAAATAGTTGGATGAAGAACTTATCAAAGAAAATCTGAAAATCTTGGAGTTAGAAAACATTAGTAAATAGATGGAATCTAAGTTGATAGAAGTAAAGAATCATATTGACAAATTGCACACAAGTGTTGATCTATTAGATTCTCAGATATATGCACAAATAATAAAAGGAGATTATAGTGGTATTGGATTCAATGAAGCACAAACTCAAATCAATACAATACAAGAAAGATTGAAAGCACTTGAAGAATCCACAGAAGCTAAGAAAACTGAAAATCATACTAAAGTTAAAGAAGAACCATCCAAAGATGAATGCAAGCTAGTAAATAGAACTTGTTATGCATGTAACAAGCATGGACATATAAAAAAAATGTCATTCTATTTCCACTAAGCTTGATTCCCTCTAGGAAAGGTTGGAGTCTAGTTCGAATATCTCGGATGCCAACATGAACACTGACAAGGACAAGAAGGTGCAGGAAATGCAAGTTAGAATGGATATGTTGGAGAATGCTATGAAGAAATGCATGCAAGATAATAACATGTTCATGGGTTCTGCCATGGACTATTTTCTAACCATCAAAGCAGAGCTAGATGCTTGTTCCCCTAGCAAGAATCTTGAGAAGGGACCGGGTAAATGTACCCATTCTTCTAAAAGGAGAAAGATCCAAGAGAGAATCCAGGAGCTTTTTGACTTCAATGCTGCCATAAAAAAGATCTCTAGTGCAAAGAAGGAAGTGGATGAAACTTGTAAAGAGTTTGCTTATTTTTCTTGGTTCTTGGTGTTGTCCCTTTTTGGTTCTCCCGGGTTGTTTTTTTGTTGGTGTTTGGTTTTAATTTTTATCCTGTTGGTTTTGGTTCTAGTGGACTGGGTCCCAGTCCTATATCTCTTTAGTATGTTGAACATTATATCTTTTATTCTATACTTGTATAGGGTTTCAGGCCCCCTTTAAAACTTGTTTTTTCCTATAATCAAAAACAACCATGGACATATAGCAAGATATTGTAAAGAGGTAAGACCTTTCAATGGCTATTGTTATTCATGCAATACATTTGGTCATAGAGCTATTAATTATAGATAAAATATAAGAATTCAGACACAACACAACCAAATAAATCAACCAAAGAAAAGTTCTAGAGTTCCTCATAACATCACATGTAATATATGCAATTATAATGGTCACACAGCTAGATAATTTAGTATGGTAACTCATGTCAATGCACCAAGGAATATAAGGCCTCTAGTTATTCTTTGCTCTTGTAACAAGGCTAGACACATCTCAATGTTTTGTAGATCACAAGTGCAAAGATAAGAAAGAACTAATAAATCTCAAGGATAAATATTGGATGAATTCAGAGAAGTCAAGTTTGTTAAAGCTATAGAAGATGTGAGCAAGATCTAGATGGAAGTAAAGAAAGATAATGTTAATGAAAAATTAGTAGACGCATCCGCAATGGATGCACCTTCTACTTATGGATAAATGACCCTCATGGTCATAGGGGGAGCTAGATAATCTCTAGACCCCTATGTGGTGGGTATACTCAACCTCAGAGTATGCACCTTTGGTTTTAGCTATTTGGTTTCTAGTTAATGCAGTAAGTAAGATTGCATAGCCTGATAGAAAATAAGAATGAAGATTGGAATTCAATGAATGCAACTCGTATTTATGTGGAAAGCATTAATTGAATAAATTTGATTTATTAGCCATCAAAGATCTATTATCTTTACTTTTTCATCCAAGATCAATCTTTTAGAGAGCATAGGAGATCATAGCAGTGAGTATTGAAGGATTGAAGTCGGTTTATCAGTGAAGAAGAGTGAAAGTCATTGTGAAACCCTATCTTAGATGTGTTAGTTCAAAAACCCTTTGGAACCCTACGTAAGCATTGAAATAAGTAAGTAATGGCCACTCTAGTAGTCTTTGATGTCACAAAGAGGAAGAGATATATATTCAAGAAGCATCCATTTAAGTCAGTCTTAGATGATCTAGAAGGTGAATTTTTTAGAATTCTAATGAGAGTTATGCATATAGAATACATTTGCACTTACATCTATTGTAAGAAGGAACCTGTAGGATTGGATAAGATAAGGTCACACATAGAAACAATGGTTAATCCAAACTTCACTTTCAAGGATGAATTCACGCACTTAGCAAATAACCCTATCATAGAGTATGCAACTGCATATGAGTTCTATGAGTTTGAATGGATTAAAATATTACTAAGAAGAATTCATGATGATCTATTTTGGATTGGAGAAGTCCCTATTCACATAAAAATTGATCTCATTTATGAGATGATTAGACTTTCTAAGACTGATGACATACTTCCAACATGTAAAGATGTCAGGAAACAGGTTGACCAAGCATGTAAGTCCAAGAGTGATAAGTGTGGAATGGCTATTGAGCCCATAGAGGAAAAGGACATTAAACTCATGGCTATGATCCTAGGATACAAGTTCCAACATACAAATAGAGTGAACAGTGTATCCATAGCCACTATTCTGGTAGCTATAAAGATAGTGAAGGAAAATGGAGAGTTTAACCTTTGTGAGATCTTGCACGCATAGTTGTTAGACAACATAAGGGATATAAAGAATGATAAGAGAAAAATATTAATTTTTGGCTCATTAATAATTTGCATGTGCTTCCATATAGTTGGAAATTTTTTTGATCTCTATCTTGATAAGAGTACCCTAAAAGATTACATGAAACTAGAAATCAAGAGATTCTGAATCAAGATGTAGAGAAGGTACAGGATACCTAAAAAGATAGTGGAGAAATATAAGGAAAACATATGATTCATGCTATAAATAGACACTACATGCATGGAAGTAGTTAAACCTAGGACAAAGTGGATTCATCCACTTGGCTATGAAGTTAATGAGCACATTTTGGAAGGTTATGCCCAAGTCCTATATGAGCCCAAAGATCCTAATGAGCCTAGATGAGGAGCTTACAAAGAGAAGACAAGAAAAGTTGATTATGTCTTATACAGTGCTACAAAAAAGAGAAAATCATCAAGGATCACCTTAGACAATTTGAAAATTCATGGTGTTACCCGAGAAGACTTAGACAAAGAAAAGGAAGCCAAGATTGCTATGCAACTTAAGAGTGCATCCTCATCTGTAGAAGTCAAAATAGAAAAATCTAATGATCCTAAGGAGAATAAGAGTAAGATTGATGATAGCACCTCTATTCCCACAACCACAATTGATTTGGAGTCCACTCTGCCTTCTGAGCCAAGTCAAGATGTCTAGAAGGAAGAAGTATACTAGTGTAAGCCACCCATCCTCAAGGACAACCAAAAGAAAAGGGAAAAACACACAAGCACCTCCCAAGGTAGGATTCAGACTAAATCTATAGGTGTTAAGAACTAGAGTCATTGATGAAGGAAGGATAGATCAAATATAAAAATTTTATGACAAGTATCATGAGATTGACAAACCAGAGATTTATTTTATGATCATCAAGCACATGATTAAGCTCAAAAGGATAGGTTTGGAACTTAACAAAACCATTCTTGATAATGTATGGAAAATTTTGGATTCTTTGAAGAGACAATCCATATAAGAGGATTTTAGGATAAGAGAGAAGACATTGGATGACAACCTTCCTACCTGTTCACTAGAAGAGAAATCATTGTTGTTAGATTTGGTAAAGCCACATCTAAGAACCAAAACTAGAACTCTATAGATAATGAACAAAGAGTATGAGTTAGTTGTGAAAGAGACTGAAAAGGCATTTGAAAAAGTGGTCTTGGAAAGACACATGCACCCTCCTACTGCACATCCAACCCAAGTTCCCTCTAATAAAGAAAAAGAAGCTGAGATCCCTAATGCACCTATGATAGGTCCATAGGATTTTGCACCCAAGGATGAAGATAAGGATGAAACTATTATGATTGATAACATTGAAATCACCATGGTAGCAATAGATAATGAAATGGATAAGTTTGAATAAACTTTTGTTAGTACAAAAGAAGCTGAGATCCTATTTGGTGAAGACACATATATGCAGCAAGAAGAAGTCCAAGTTGAATACTTAAAAGGAAAAGAAGAAGAGAAGGAAGATGAACCTAAAGAAGAACCTTCTATTAAGATTCCATTGAAGGTGAAAAGTGAGATTATGGATGTAATTCAAAGCACACTCCTTACTCCTAATATATCAGTATCATTGTTGTCAAGTTTGACTCTTGATACAACAAGCCTAGACTCATGTGGAGAAGAAGATCTAATGAAGATAAGTGTATTATATATGGAGAAAGAAAAAGAAAAACAAGTAATGAGAAATCATTTATTTTTTGAATCAATCAGCATACTAAACAATATACTACCTAAAGATAAGAATGTAACTAGTTTTCATTCAATGGATGATGTCAGCACCATCTTGTCAAGCTTCAACGTAAATTTTTCAAGCTTAGAAGAATAAACACCAAAGATTGTAGAAGAGAAATACATCAAGAAAAGGCTGAATTAATTAATAAGAAATTTCTCACTTGACCTTAATTCTCTAAAGATTGGTCAAGAAATGCTAAAAGAGCTAGCAACAAAAGGAAGGAAGATAATTGCTGACTATATAAATAAAGACAAACTCACTATAGATCACTTTAAGAAAATTTAGGAAGCAAAATATCTAATGGTAGCGGTAAGAAAATTAGTGGAATATCCATCTCAAGATATAAACATGTGCAATAATATTTATCAAGGACAAATAGATAAAATTGAGAAGGTAGAAAAAGAGATTTCTAAGATAAGGGCTAGACAATCACAGTTGAGAAATGCACTTGCGCCCTCACTAGATGTACTAAATTAGAACATCAAGCATATAGATTCTACAATTGTGACTTATGATCAAGGTCCCTACACTAATCTAGAAAATATGGAGAAGCTCACGTATGTCTTATGCACCCATCTTTAGACATTTGATGCACTCAAGGTATTTTGGCAGTAAGAAATCAAAAACCTTAAGATTGCATACCCTAATGTATTTTGCGCATAAAAGTAATTAAAAATTTCATTTTTTGGCACCTTTTTATTTAATGTCAAAGGGGGAGTAGTATATATTATATAAGGGAGATATAATAGTACATGATGTACAGTATGCAAAATAGGATAAGACTATAAGATAGCAAGTTTTGTGTGTAAGTTAAGTTTGGCAACTTTGCCATATTCCTTTCTTTCCATTAATGAAAAAGGGGGAGATTGTTGGCAAGTTGACTTTACTATTATATATGACTAATCTTTGTGTTTTCATTATGGAAACAAATTCATATGACATTTTGTATTTAGTACACTAACTTTGAAGATCAGAATTCAGTTAAGTATAGAAGACAGAGCGGACAGTGAAGCACCTGATGATCAAAGCATCAGTGCACATGAGTATGACTAATTTTTGGTATGTGCCCTTGGATATAAGATTTGAGTATGTTATTATTACAAGTCTAAGAATGCATGGTCAGCTTTGATAGTATGGTTAAGTTATAGCAAGTCTAAGCGACACTGGCAGTTAAGCGACAGAGTAGAACAGAGCATGGAGCCGACAGATTGTTTTTGTTTAGCATGTAACATTATGTTTTGTAAAGTATATGCACCTATTCTATTAATGATGTAAACATGTTATTATCTTTGTATGTAAACACTATTGAGCTAATTAACTTGGGAGCATTGTATGTGTTGGGTTTTAGGCCAACACATTAGTTAGTTTTGGTTGCACCCATTCAAGCATGAATATATGGCTATGTGTAGGATCATGGTATGCCAAACAAGGCCCTTAAGTTGCAATGAAAATTCAAAAAATCAGGTTTAGGCAAGTCGACATAAAAATTTGAAGTTATAAATATTATATAAAAAATATGTAAGAATAGAATCTGTAGAAAATTTAATTTAGTTTCTAAGATACTAGGCCTTTTTTGAAAAATATTTTTTCTATATCTTGAAAATTTCAAATTTCAATGTATTAGTACAAAACTTTCAGGAAAAAATAAGTAGGTGTATGTCTGATAACCTTAAACACAATCAAATGATTTTCTTTTACAATATTCTAGATATAAGTAGTATACCCATGTTTGGATGTGAGACATATTTTTTTGTAATTGTTTTCCAAGTAAATAATTAATTATGATTTTTCTTCTAGAACTCTTCCAGAATAAAAAAAGTCTCATGTCTGACCACATTAATTTAGTCTAAACTTTATCAAATTGAATTTTTATTTTATTTTTCTTGTAGTTAGAAAAGAATAGAATGTGACACATGTTTTGGATTTCAAAAATGTTATACAGTTTGAAAGTTATAGCTATTTTTCAATCAGTCTATCAATCAGGACTAGAAAGATAACAAGTAGGTGTATGTCTGACCACAATAAACAAAATCAAATGATAATATGTTTTTATAAGATAATAGATAAAAGTAGTAGACTCTTGTCTAGATGTGATGTATTTTTTTTGTATTTTTTTTCCAAGCAAATAATTAATTATGATTTTCTACTACAAATTTTCCTGAATATAAAAACTCTCGTGTTTGACCACCTTAACTTAGTCTAAAATTCATCAAATTGAAAGAATTGTTTATTATTTTTGTATTAGGTGAAGCATAGAATGTGATGCATATTTGAGATTTTAAAAAATCTATATGTTTGAAATTTATAGTTGTTTTTCAAAGAGTTTATCAATCAGCACTTCTTTTTCACATTGCCACTTTTTGGCATACCATGATCCTACACATACCCATATATGACATGCACTTTTGTATTTCAATATGAGGAAGTGATATAGAGTATGAAAGATATATAAGAGAAGAAGTATATGAGTTCAGTATGAGATAAAGCTCTAAAGGAAGTTAGAGCATCAATGCACAAAAGGAACTGGTCAGATAATAGTGTTAAAGTAGCAGTTCACCCTTATAGATATAGGGTGTATCTGATAACCAGGAGGTTTTAGCCTTCTTATTTGAGCACTAAGCTCTATTATTGAGCCATCCACCCATAATAGAGTTTTTTCTATCAAGACTCTTAGCTAATTCATTGTACCTAGCATTGTAAAGACTACTCATAATAGGGAAAAGGAACATTAACAGGTTCATAAGACTAGTACAATTATTTGTGGGTATTAATTCCCATTGGGGTTTTCCTCTAGACAAGGTTTCCCTGTAAACATATCTTGTGTTATGTGTTATGGTTGTATGTTTAATTTTCTTTACTATTCATTTATGTATCTAAGTAATTGGGATAAGTTTAAAGAAGCAGAAAAGCATTAATTATAGAACATTGATTCATCCCCCCCCTCCTCTTAGTGTTCCCATTCGTAACAATATTTTTGTTGTCTTCTTGTCTAAATTTTGATGCTTTTATGTGTTAAGTTTTTAAGGTAGATTTAGTGCATCATTTAAAAGGTATTTGTGAAATTAATCTCTAGTTCCTTTCAAGGAAATGATTAAATCTTAAGGGTAATTATGCGAGCTAGGGATTTCTACAAGAATTTGATGATTGGGTGTGTTTAAGAGAGGGTGAATTGTAAGGCATTTCATTTGGGTTCTGGATGTGTTTTACTTAGAGGTTTTATATAGATGTACATTTTCTTCTTTAAAATTTTCCCTAGGATAAGGCACTCATCTATCCTCAATTTGTAGGCATTTCATCATCACCAAAAACTTGAATGACTATTTACTTTTATGTATATTTGAAGAGCTAAGAAGATTAAGTTTGTATCAAGGATATAAACTATTGTTGTAATTCTTTGAAGAAGTAAATCTGATAGGTATACCCACCTATAGCTAAGATCTCAAAGTGAAGAAGGATTTTATCCTTGTTAATTAATCATTTTCTTGCTAGAATCAGGAGTTTAGGAATCATAGAGTTTCATTTAAGCACTCAAGGCTTGTGTTAGGATCTTGCAAGAAAAATCACTAATAGAATAAAAGATAAATGACATTTAATGATATCAAGCAACTAGATGTGAAATTTTCATCTATGGTGTTCGATTATAAGGTTTATCAATCTTGTCTAAATTTGGAACAAAGTAACCAAGGAAGATACCTTCATCACTTCTAGCATCAAATTTCCCTATCTCATCATCCCTCTTGATATAACATTTTCTACCAAAAATTATGAAATATTTTATAGTAGGAGTGTGATCAAACCATAGTTCATACGGAGTCTTACTTTTTCCATCTCTGATTTGAATTTGGTTTAATGTGTACACTGTTGTTCCAACAACCTCTCTCCAATATACATGAGATACATTTCCTTCAATCAGCATTGTCATGGTAGCATCAAGTATAGTTTTGTTTCTTCACTCTGCTATCCCATTTTGTTGTGGAGTCCTAGGAGTAGATGTTTTTCTATTTATTCCATGCTCTTCACGGTATGAATTGAATAAATTTGATGTAAACTCTCCACCACTGTCTGATCTTAAACAATTTATTTTTAGTCTTGATTCATTCTCTACCTTTTCTTTAAACAACTTGAATTTTTCAAATTCTTTTGATTTCTCTCTCAAATAATTCACCCACATCATTCTAGAAAATTCCTCAACAAAGAGTATAAAATACCTTTCACCATAGTATGACTTTGTTCTTGTAGGCCCACATAGATCGGTATGTACCAGATCCAACTTTCCTTTTGATGTAAATGTTTTTCTTTTATGACTACTTTTAGTTTTCTTTCCCATAACACATTCTCTACATATAGTGTTAGAAGGTTTCACAATCTTTAGTAGATCTCTTACTAAATTAGCCATACTTTCTTTCACAATGTTATCAAAGTTAACATGAAAAAATCTTCTATGCCATAACCAACTATCATCTACCTTCGCAACAAAACAAGAGGCTCCAAATGTGTTTAGTTCAAATACATTAACTCTAGATCTTGAACTAGTAGCAATCAATTTTCCTTCCTTACTTTTGATAAAGCACTTACTATTAACAAAACTTAACTCAAAGTTTTTATCCATTAACTGTCCAACACTCAACAAGTTATGTTTTAGTCCTTCAACAAGTAGTACATTGTCCATAGTAGTCTTTCCATCTAGAGTGATGGATCCTACTCCTATGATGGATTTTGGGAGATTGTCTCCAAACCTTACAACACCTCCATCATAATTTCCTAATATAACAAATTTATTCTTATCACCAGTCATGTGATGAGAACATCCACTATCAATTATCCATTTAGTTTTCTTGTCAACATGAGATACTAAGGCTTTTTCTTCATAAACTGGTTCATCTTTAATAGCAACAAATCCAATCTCTTCATTCTCTAAATCATCAACATCAGAGACTCCTTCACTAGCATAATAACATTCTTTATCTCTTCTAATCTTTTCATAATCAGGTTTGTATTTAGGAACTCTTGTAGGACATCTAGATGCAAAATGACCTACCTTATTGCATGAAAAACATTTCAAAGGTAATTTGCCTTCAAATTTTCCCTCACCTCTTTTCTCTCTTCTAGCTATCAGTGCAACAAGTTCTTACATCTTCTTTTCTTCTTCCATTATCTTCTCCCATTCCTCAACATACTCACCAAGCTCTTCTCTCAGGTCTTCTTTTCTTATGCTTAGAAGTGCAGATACTTTCTTGTGTGTAGATGCCCTAAATGTAGATTCAACTTTAGGAGTAGCTTCTAATTTCATAGCTTCAAAAGGTGGTTAACTTTGCAATAAAAATCTCTCTACTAAAGTGTGGAGTCAAGGGTATAGTTTCTTGAATTGACATTGCCTTGAATTTGTAAGTAGGAGTTAGAGATCTGAGAGTCTTTGCAATGACTTCATCTTCATCAAAAGTACCTCCACAATTTTTTATTCCAACTATAGCTTCTATAACCCTTTGAACATAGGCTCTAATGCTTTCATCTTCATTCATTTGTAGCTTCTCCATCTTTGTCTTCTAGTTCTACAATTTCTCTTGCTTTTTATATTTGTCTCCTTCATAGAGTGCCTCTAGTCTATTCCAAATTTCATGTGCCAAATCCAAATCTTTAATTTTAGTAAACTCACCCTCAGATAGTGTGCTGATCAATGCTTCTCTTGTGACCATGTTGCATGAAAATAGTTTCTTTTCATCATCTATGGCTGACCCTAAGTCATTCTTAGCCTTCAAAGTTTCCTTCTTCTTCACAGTCATCTAGTAGTCTATGCCCAAACATAGCAAGTGTGTTTGCATCTTATTTTTCCAACTATCAAAGTTTTTAGGATCAAACTTAGGACTATCCTTCCTATAGAATGACATTTTCAAAGATCACCTCAAGCTATTAAGACTTCTCTTTGAGGTCCACAAGCTCTGATACCAATTGTTAGGATTAACAGTCCACAATATAACTAAGAGGGGGGGTGAATTAGTTGTATGAAAAAATATTAAACTTTAAGCTTATCAATATCAGATCCAATGAACACAATGAATGCCAACAAAATAACACAATATTTTGGCTATGGGGAAACCCTGTTAAAGGTAAAAACCCTGGTGGGAATTAGCACCTAGTAATGATGTACTGAGAGTATAGTAATCCTTGTTAGAAGATATAGCCCTATTAGGAGCTTATTGAAATATTACAGTACATAGTCCTTGTTAGAGGATAGACCTTGTTAGGAGTCAAGAACAAAAGAGGGCTCACTACCAAAGGCTCACTTCCCAAATAAGGTTAAGTCCACCTTCTAAACTCAAGAGTTTGCAACAAGTGTATATGAAGAAATACACAATGTTTTAAACTATGTGCCAGCAACTATCTTTTCTTGATCAGTTCCAATGAAGTCCACCAATAATCCTCTACTTTACGTATAGTGGACACAAGTTTGCAACCTCCTTATTTCACTTATCTAACATCCATGTCTCTTACAAAGAAAAGACCTTTCATTTATACCTTATTACATTTTACCAAAAATAGGTCATCCCATAAGGCTGTCCTAATTACAAACAATTACATAGGCCCTTGCTAAGATACACATGGTATCACAAACAAGTTTACAATGATTACATTACAACAATTAAGGAATGACATCCTTGAATTATGCTTTCCAAACAAATCACATGCTTCATTCCCTAAGTCAGCTTCATAATCAGCCATCACCAGAGCACGCGCCATAGATGATGCCACCAATCATTCTATACCTTGCGCTAACCAATGAATATCCATTAGTACCTCTTCCATCATCCTTCAAGATTGCATACCTTGAATCCAATCCCTCTAAAATCTATACCTAAAACTCAGAGACTAACTCTATCAATTCTCACTATCATAGTCCAATGACCAGTCTTTACCAAAATAGTTGTATCTTCATTAATATGCATCCATTAATGATGAAATCTTAGATATAAGATCAAAACATCCATCTTAACTCTTTTCTAACTTCACAGCATCTGAAACATTCATACACCTTCCATACACTGTGATTACCAATCTGCCTTCATAGAAGCATATGTTGACATCAGTGAGAAAACACAAATGACAATAATATGAGTGCCCATTTAGTAATGTAGTGATTACACATATTAAATTTCTTAATCACAACCCATGCATTAGCAATATCCAACAATTTAGTATGATATATGTGAGCCCTAACACAACAACTTATGAAGAACATGAAAAACATTAAGAAGGACAAAAATCATATTTTCAAGTATGGTTCACTAGTGATTTACATCTTTTTATACTTTATGAATCACTTTCCAATGATTTTTGATATTATATGGAAGAACGATATACCAATTGCAAAATTGATCACAAACTACTACCTAATATTAGACAAGTCATCTAGGAGAAGAGAACTTTGGGGATACTTCAAGACCTTTCAAGAATAAATGAAATTCAGAAGGAGGATTCTTATATAGTTAGTAAAAAACTATGAAGATACACATTATTTCATGATTTGGATTGATGAATGCAAGATGAAAGTGGTGAAGGCAAGAATTTATTGGATCTTACTTATGGGATATGAGGTTGACCTAGCAATTATGGAAGTGCATGTGGAATATCTTCTAAAGAAACTAATTGACCCAAATGAAAATATATTTTGTACCTATAAATAAAATAGCCTTGAGGTACATCTTTCCATGAATAAACCAACTATGAAGAGGAAAGCTAGAAAAGAAGTTGAAATCATGGGAGAAAAATGGGTTTTACCAAATAAGATATGAGATATGGTAGAAGCTAGGATTGAATTCGGAGAAGAAAAGAAGAAAGAAGAATAAGATAAACCTATTCATGTAGAGTATGATGATGATTATGGACCCCCTCCCTACATACCAATCATAATAAGATCTACTAGGATTTTGGTGAAGGCATATATTAGTTCACCAGAGGAGAAGACTTCAAAGAAGATAGTGATGCACAATACATCAACAACCAAGGTCGTACCACCAAATATAGAAAAACCAAAGAAATTTTTTGAATCAGCAAGTAAAGGATCCAAGACACAAATAAAGAGAGCTAGGGAAGAAGACAAAATTGAATTGACAGAATTAGATAACTTGAAGAAGAATTTGAGATTTGAAGGAGCTAAGGTAGCCAAGGTGATGATTAGAAAAATACTTAAAGAAGTTCTAAATAGTAAGCCACCATCCACTAAAGTATTAAATAAAATGATTGAGCATGGAATTTTAGTTCAATTGAAGAAATATTACCACAAGTATGATGAAAATTGGAAGACTAGATTATGGGAGCAAAAAAGGACATTACAGACGATGAGCCTATTGAACTACTCCAAGGAAAAACTAAGGAAAAAATAGCTCATGCTTAGGATTAGAAAGAAGAAGTCAAAACTAAAGTGAATATTTTGGATGAGTAGACCCTTGAGAAGCCAAAGGAAGTAAAAGTTGAAAATTTTAAGGAGGCAAGAGACACTAGAGAGAAAATATATACATTCTTAGGGAAGGAGTTAACTATTGGGTATATGCACAAAAATGAGGGCCAAAAAAAGTGCCACATTCCTTTTTGGCCCCCCCCAACAATCATAGTGCATATGCACTAAATTTCATGTGTGCTATGTTAGGAATGGGAACATTGAGAGAGGGGGGGGGGGGGGGTTGAATCAGTGTTCTATAATATTAATGTTTTTCTACTTCATGAAACTTAGCCCAATTACTTAATTATTGAACTGAATATTAAAGAAAATAAAGTAAACAACCATAACACATAACACCAAATATGATTATGGGGAAACCTTGGCCAAAGGAAAAACCCCATTGGGAATTAATACCCACTAATAATTGTACTTTTATTATGAACCTATTAATGTTCCTTTTCCTTATTAGGAGTAGTCATTACAATGCTTTAGTACAAAGACCTAGTCGAAGGTCAGACCCTATTAGGAGTCTTGAAGTAATAAACCTTGTTAGGGGTGGAAGGGTCACTTCCAAAGCTCACTTCTCAACATAGAAGGCTACAACCTCCTGGATATCAGATACACTATATTTGCAAGGGTGAGCTATTGTTAAGACACTTCTTATCTGATTAGTTCCTTTTATGCACTGATGCTTTCACCTCTTGTAAAGCTCTATATCATTCTTACTACTCTTAACACATACTACGCATACTTATTCTCTTCTATTCCATCTTCTATCCACTCTACATGATGTAGAGGAAAGGGTGGTGGACTGATACACAAGGTAAGTTGCTCATTTGGCTTACAAATGATCTATTTCCTACAATGCCAAATAGCTATAAGAGGCTTTAATGAAACCAAGACTCTTCCAAGGAAATCTAATCATGGATTTGATTTCTTTGAGATATATGAGGTTATATTAAAGTGTTTTCAAGTTTTCCAAGGTTACCCACACTCCAAAAAGGCTAAAAGACTTCAGACTATCATAGAGGCCTAATGGTTTTCCTTGTAGCCCTATAGAGACATTTTTGGTCTTTAAAATTCACACTTCCCCAGAACACTAAAAGATATTAACACATTTATGAATACCATTTTGGCCATACATAAACATTCTAAAGACTTAGGTATTGGTACTTTGGACCAAATTACCATACTATGCTTGCACCCCTATAAATACACTAGAAAGTTGGTGCTTTTACAAATCAACTACCATTTAGAAATTCTTCCAAGGTCTCAACTCTTTGATAGTGTCATCAAATTATTCAAAACCTCTAAATCTAAAAGGAATTAAACCCAACACATAGGGAACAATAAAAGCCCCAAATTAGTTACACCAAACCCTTGATTTAAGGGTTTCTCCAATCTCACCCTTCCAAGCCTTTCCTAGATCAATTAGTGATTTATTCACTATTCAATGCACCATAAAAATCTATTCCAATCATAAAAACACTATGTCATTCAGCTCAAACTCCTTCTGCTACACTTGTGCCATGAATTTCAATGGAACATTCACTGTCACAGCCTGTGATCACTCTTTTCTTTCAAACTTCTACAACTTCCAAGTTAGATTCATATGATACATGGTTAATAATATTCATTCCATGGATTCTATGCCTTTGAGTACATGTAATGGCTATTAGCTACAAGAAAACTTAATGAAATCAGTTTAAGCCACTGTAATAGAGGATACATTCATATCAAATGACTTTCAAAACTCTTCAAACATGTAATGTATACTTAAAAAGTCTTATTGAATGTTTCAATCCCTTATCCAACCAAATTTACATGAGGAATGTAATGAAACTTTAAAATAATAAGGGAAATGACAGTCACAGCCATGATTCTCAGGATTAACACATGGATAGTCAAGATTCAAGTCTCCCAGGCATTCAATAGTTAAGCATGAATATCTAAAGAGATTCCTTATTTCATAATGAAAGTAAAAATCAAAATCAAAGACTTTAGATAGCTTTAGGATCCCTAATTTCAAATGAAAATCTTGTCTTTATTTGATTTCCTGATTCATCTATACACTGGGCTCATCTCTATCGTACTATGGCTTTGATTACAAATAGGAAACTAAAACATAACTTCCTGAACCTCTTCCAACTAGTTTCAGGGATTAGTTTAGTGTTTAAACTACAAAATATGATTTATGTACTAAATGGCTACTAGATGTTACATTTGAATATTTGAAATTTTAAACTATGAAAATGCTTTAAAAAACCTTCTAAATAGGATTTTAAGTATTCCAAAGGATTGCCATCACCTGGGAAACTTAATAGCATTCCTCCTAAAACTTTAACCTATCCTAAAACATCTATTGGACACTAATGGTCCATTTTACATTTATCAAGGATATAATCCAAATCCTTACATTCAAATGTCATTTCATGGCATCAAAACATTATAGGTACCAAAAAATAATAATTGCTATGATTTTCATCATTTATAATCCCACTTCTCTCCTTTTCTCTCTGATTAACAATAGGTGACTTTAATGACCTTATATTCTTCATGTTTTATTTGAATGGTTTCATATCCTTAGCCTTGTTGATCCTTGGTACCCCTACACCACTACATGCTCAAATACAAAAGTGCATGTCTATTATATAGGTGCAACCAAAACTATTTACTAAGTCAGCCTATAACCTATTACATACAATGCTTCCAAATGAATTGGCTCAAGAATGTTTACATACATTGATATTAACATGTTTACAAAACATTTACAATAGGCACATAACCTTTACAAAAAAAAATATTCTACGCTAATCAAAATCTTTCCTATCGGCTGCATGCTCTGTTCTGTCCTACTACTCACTGTCTGTGCCACTTCAACTCATTGTAACTTCATCATACTATCACATCTGACCATGTGTGCTTAACCATAGTTTACTAACATACTCAAAATATTATAATCAAGGGCACATACCAAACCTCAGACATACGCACATGCGCTAATGGTATGTTCATCATGTGCTTCATTGATTGCTCTATCTTCCATACTTAGCCAAATTCTGATCTTCTAAATTATTGTGCTGACCTCAAAACTTCATACGACTTTGTTTCCATAATGAAAACACTAAAATTAGTCATATAAACAAGTATAGTCAACTTTCCAACAATCTCCCCCTTTTTTATTAATGGAAACAAAGGAATATGGTGAAGTTTCTAAACTACATCTTTACACAAAATATTTCTATCTTATACTCTTATCTTTTCATGTATACTGTACATCATCTATTATCTATCTTATATCTCCCTTATACCATATTACTCTACTAATCCATATTAATCTACTCCCCCTTTGAAATTAATTACAAAGGTGCTCAAAAATGAATCTTTAAGTACTTACATAGAGAGTACATATGGGTATGCAATCTGAAGGTTTGTGATTTGTTTCTGTCAAAATGTCTTTAGTGCGTCAATTGTCTATAGATGGGCACATAATGCATAGGATAAATTCTCCATATTTTCCAAATATATACACTAACCTTGATTATATGTCACAATAGTGGCATCTATCTCCTTCATGTTATGATTTAACACACCTAGAGAGTGTGCTAGTGCATGTCTCTACTGTGCTTGTCTAGCCCTTATCTTTTCCATCTATTTTTCTGGCTTCCCAATTTTATCCAACTATCCTTGATAGACATTATTGCACATTTTAATGTCTTGAGTGGGATCTTCCATTGATTTTCTTACTGTTTCCATCATATATTCTGCGTCCTAAATCTTGTTAAGGTGATTTGCAGTGAGTTTATCTTTGTTCATGCAGTCAACAATTATTTTCCTCCATTTTTCTGCTAAATATTTTAGCATTGCTTGACCAACCTTTAGTGAATTAAGGTCAAGTGAGAAATTTATTACTAATTCATCCATCCTTTTCTTGAGATATTTCTCTTCTGTAATCTTGGATGTTGATTCTTCAAGACTTGAAAAGTTTTCTTTGAAGCTTGTCAGGATGGTGCTAGCATCATCCACTAAATGTACACTAGATACTTTCTTATCCTTTGGCTTTAGGTTATTTAGAATGTTTAGTGATTCAACAAATAATGAATTTCTCATAACGTGTTTCTCTTTTTCTTTCTCCATGGCTAATACACTTATCTTTATTAAATCTTCTTCTTCCCAAGAATCTAGACTAGTTGTATCAGGGGTCAAACTTGACAAGAATGAAACTAATAGCTTAGGGGTGAGGTGTAAGCTTTGACTTACTTCCATAATCTCAATCTTTACATTCATCAGGATCTCCATAGAAGGTTCTTCTTTATGTTACTCTTCCTTCTAACTTACAGGTTCATCTTCCTTCTCACTTTTTTGTCCTGTCAAGTCTTCACATTGGACTTCTTGTTGCTTAGGTGATTCTTCATCTCATAGAATCTCAACCTCTTCATTACTTACAAAAGCTTCTTCAAACTTTTCTAGGTCTTTATCTATTGCTGCTATTGATATTTTAACATTATCAATCATGATTGTGTCATATTTTTTTTCAGGCATGGGCACAAACTCTATTGCTTTAGTAGGTCTTGTCATTATGGACACAGAATCCTATGGACCTATCGCAGGTGAATTAAGGATCTCAGCTACTTTTCTTGCTTAGATGGGACTTGGGTTGTAGGTGTAGTAGGAGGATGCATGTGTCTTTCCAAGAACACCTTTTCAAATTCCTTTTATGTCTCCTTAGCAACTAACTCATAATCCTTATTCATTATTTGCAAATTGCTTAATTTATTTCTTAGGTGAGGCTTCACCAAATCTAACAATAAAGTTTTCTCTTCCACTAAATAGATAGGAAGGTTGTCATCTAATGTCTTCTCTCTTATGTTGAAATCCTCTTCTATGGCTTGTCTCTTTCAAGAATCCAAAATGTTCCAAATATTATCCATAATGAGTGTCTTAAGTTCCAGAACTGTCTTCTTAAACTAAATCATGTGTTTTATGATCATAGAGTGAATCTCTGATTTGTCAATCTCATGATACTTGTCATAAAAGATTGGTATCTAATCTATTCTTCCTTCATCAATGACTAGTTTTCAACACTTGCAGAGTCAGTCTGAATCCTACCTCCTGAGGTTCTTGAGTGTTTATGCCTTTCCTTCTTGTTGTCCTTGATGATAGGTGGCTTGCATCAGTCTACTTCTTCCTTTTAGGAATCTTACTAGGATCAGGAGGTGGAGTGGACTCTAGATAAATAGTATGTGTAGATGCAGAGATGTTTTCTTTTGTCGTACTCTTCTTCTCCTTGGGATCATCAATTTTCTTTTTTTTGACATCAGAAGAGGGTGCGCTCTCAAGTTGCATTGCAATATTGTCTTCCCTAGCTTTATCCAAGTCTTCTTGTGTAACACCATGAATTTTTAGAATGTTTGAAGTTATCTTGGATGCTTTTCTCTTGGTCGCAACAGTGCATAAGATAGAGTCTACTTGTCTTATCTTCTATTCATAAGTACCCCATCTTGGTTCATTTGGATCCTTAGGTTTTGATAGGAGGACTTGTGCATAGGCTTCCAGATTTTTTTCCTCTACTTCATATCCAAGTGGATGAATCCACTTAGTCCTTGGCTCAACTGCTTCCATACATGTGATATTAGTTTCCACCATGACACATATATTGTCCTTATACTTCTCAATAATACTCTCAGGTATCCTATACCTTCTCTGCATCCTAATTCTAAATGTTTTGATTTCCAAATCCATAAAGTCTTTCAAGGTGCTCTTTGATGTTGCCTTGAATGAGATTTGTGGCAATGTAGGTAGGCTCTTGTCAAGATAAAGATCTGACACTTTACCAACAATGTGGAAGTATATGTAAATGACTAGTGAACCAAATCTAAACACTTTTGGGTATGTGTAGGATCATGGTATGTCAAACGAGGCCCTTAAGTGGCAATGAAAATTTAGATAATCAGGTTTAGTCAGGTTGATATAAAAATTTGAACAAGTTATAAATATTATATTAAAAATATGTAAGAAGAGAATCTGTAGAAAATTGAACTTAGTTTCTAAGATACTAGGCCTTTTTTGAGAAATAATTATTTTATATGTTAAAAATTTCAAATTTCAATGTAGTCATATGAAAATTTTAGGAAGAAAATAAAGAGCAGGTGTATGTCTGGCCACCTTAAACACAATCAAATGATAAATTTTTTTTACAAGATTCTAGATATAAGTAGTAGACTCATATCCAGATGTGACACATATTTTTTGTTATTTTTTTCCAAGTAAATAATTAATTATGATTTTTCTTCTATAACTTTTCCATAATACAAAAACTCTCATGTCTGGCCATGTTAACCTAGTCTAAACTTTATCAAATTGAAAACTTTTTTTATTTTTATTTTAGTAGGAAAATCATAGAATGTGACACATGTTTTGGATTTCAAAAATGTTATACAGTTTGAAAGTTATAGCTATTTTTCAATAAGTCTATCAATCATGACTAGAAAGATAACAATTAGGTGTATGTCTAACCACATTAAACAAAATCAAATGGTAATATTTTTTTATAATATTCTAGATAAATGTAGTAGACTCATGTCTAGATGTGATGTAAATTTTTTTTTATTTTTTTTCTAAGTAAATAATTAATTATGATTTTTGTTCTACAAATTTTCTTGAATATTAAAATTCTCATGCCTAACCACCTTAACTTAATCTAAACCTCATCAAATTGAAAGAATTGTTTATTATTATTGTATTAGGTGAAGCGTACAATGTTATGTATATATCAAATCTCAAAAATGTTATATTGTTTGAAAGTTATAGTTGTTTTTCAAAGAGTCTATCAACCAAGACTTCTTTTTCACGTCACCACTTTTTGGCATACCATTATCCTTCACATACCCTTTTCTTTTGTCATTCTTGATGGCTCTAATGTTGTTTAACAACTATGTGTAGAATCTCACATAGGTTAAAATCTCCATTTTCCTTAACAATTCTAATAGCTACAAGAATTTTTTCCATGGATACACTATTGACTCTATTTGTGTGTTGGAAATTGTAACCAAGTATCATAGTCATTTGTTTTATATCCTTCTCCTCAATAGGCTGAATTTTCATCTTGTGCTTATCACTCTAGAACATACAAGCTTTCTCTACTTGTTTTTTGACATCCTTACCAGTAGGAAGAATGGTGCCAGTCTTAGGAAGTCTGGTTATTGCATGAATGAGATCTTATGTAAAGAAAACTGCAACTTCACCAATACAAAATAAGTAATCCTGAATTTTTCTTAGTAGGATCCTGATCCATTTAGATTCATAGAATTCATATGTAGTCACATACTATGTGATAGGGTTGTTTTCAAAGTGCGTAAACTCCTTCTTGAATGTCATGTCTGGATTGACCATTGTTTCAATGTGCAGCCTAATTTTGTCCAACACTATAGGTTCCTTCTTGCAATATATGTAGGTGTGTATGTCTTCTACATGCATAACTCCAATTGGAGTTAAAGATAATGCCCCTTCTAGGTCATCTAGGATTGACTTAAAGGGATGCTTCTTGAAAATGTATCTCTTCCTTTCTATAACATCAAATACAACTGGAGTGGCCATTACTTGACCAATTCTTAAATAGGGTTACAAAGGTTTTTTGAAATGTCGCATTTGAATAAAGTTTCTAAAACCAACTTAACTTCTTTTCTTGATGAAAGCAACTGCAATATTCCAATACTAACTGCTTGATCTCATGTGCTCTTCAAAGGCTTGAACTCAAATGCAAAAGTGAGGATAATGGATCTCCGTTGACTATAAAAACAACTTTCTACAATAAATTCTTGCTGCCATAATATAGAATGTAATAGAAAATTCTAATCCTTTTTTTTGCTAACAATCAGGCCATGTGATCTTGCATATAGCATCATATATTATCCAAACAACCATTACCAAAGGTGCATACTCTAAGCATGAGTATACCATCCACACAGGGGTCTAGAGCTAATCTAAATCCCCCTATGACCATGAGGGTCATTCATCAAGAAGTAGAAGGTGCAGCCACTGAGGATGCATCTACTACTGTGGCACTGACATTATATTTCTTTACTTCCATCCAAATCTTTCTCACATCTTCTATAGCTTTCACAAACTTTCCGTCTCTAGATTCATCCAATATTGATCCTTGACACTTATTAAGTCTTTCTTGTCTTTGTGATTTTGATCTGTAGAACTTTGAGATGTGTCCAGCCTTGTTACAAGAGTGACAAATAACTTGAGGCCTTATATTCCTTGGTGCATTGATGTGAGTCACCATACTACATTGTCTAGCTGTGTGACCATTGAAATTGCATATCTAACATGTAATGTTCTGAGGACTTCTAACATTTTGTTGTGGTTAATTTCTCTAATTGTGTTGAGTCTAATTTCTTTGATTTGTCCTACAATTCATAGAGCTATGACCAAATTTATTGCATGAATAACAATAAACATTGAAAATTCTTACCTCTTTACAATATCTTGCTATATTTCCATGCTTGTTATAGGCATAATGTAATGTCCCTGCTAGGGAACCCATAAGGAATCAGGTCTATGACCAAAAATTACAACTAACATTCTTTTTTAAACATTCTAACATATCATCATTACCATTCACAAGTACATTCCATAAGGTTCCCTTATTGAATTAAATTACCGTTATTAAGTATCTCATTTATTACTTAATCTAACAAATTCTATTTCCATTACAACTTCAATTTACATTGGTTCCAATTCACATCAAAACCAATTACATTAATGAACTACTGGAATTAATTTTCCTTACTGAACAACACATAATTTACCCTTAGAAGTGAAACAAGCATACATTAATTATCATATCCACTAAGCACATTTAATCTTTCATATATGTTTACTCCTTAACATTATCTATGCTAAACTCAATTGCATCATCAAAACTCAATTAAACTTTTCCAATAAGAGTCTTTACTTCCTATTTCCATTTCAAGATAATAATAGAAAGAGCATAAAGTACTTAACCATAAATCATTAAATGAATCATTTTTACCATAAGTTTAATTTCCTCAAATTATCATCTATAACCTTGTACAAGTCTAGCTAAGAATTGAGATTAAAACCTAGTTTGAATAACCACACATTACTCATAATTGTACTATACATTTAAGAAATTACTTCTCGTCACTATTTTAATAACATACATGTTTCCTACCCTTGAACCCTTAGCATATCTTTTCACTAACCATATATCAAAAGAAGTTTACATCCACAAGTACTTTTATTACAAAGATTTGCATAAAACCATAACTTTCAATTTCATTTAAAATTCACAAGAGATATGAGGTAGGAATCACTCCTTGATTTAACCATATTCAAACCCTTTTTATAGATTCATAATTCTACCCTTCCCTTATACATAACTTATTTCTTACAATTTCCTTTTACAAACATGATTACAGTTACTACACATTGCCCGAAGGCATCTAGAAAGATAATTACATCAGGTTTCCCAAAGCTCACCATACATCTTTACATCTCAATAACAAAAGATATATATGCATGATACAAGAAAAGAATCTTCACCACTAAACAACTCAGATTCAAAACCACGACATGAACCATGAACAATACCTCGAAAGAGATTTTCCACCCAACCATGTGAAACTAATAAAGTTCCACGCCCTATGCTAGGAGATAGAACCAAGGTACTCTCAAGGCCTTAATGCATTCTAAGTCTCAAATACCAATAAAAACCAAGACTAAAATAAAAATAATAAGGCACATAAAAATATCATCATATTATAACACCAAGGTTAAGGTTCTAGGAGACCACCTAAGTGAGTGTCATCACACAACCTTTATATTGGGATCCTTCCTAGTAACCATGTAACCCTGGTCCCCCCTTTATGAATAGGGATCCATCCTGGCAGTTATCACTGGTCTCGGTACCCCAATCAGGTTTGTGTGGCCATTATTATATTTTCTTTCATTATCTTTTGAATCCCCCCTTCCCAGGTTAATTTTTAAGGTTATGACTTTTTACAAACCCACCCATAGGATCCTCCGACAACCACTTTAGGGTTCTAGCACATATGGTGAGTCACACAGTTAAGGTTCCTATGTCCTTACCCCATCACAAGCCACAAAACAAGATAACACTTCCAATTCTTGATTCATAGGTTTAGAAAACTCCCATGTGCACTCAGGCCCTCAGAACAAGTCCTAACCTTAGCCGTATACATAACAAGAACCATTGGAAGAATGTCTATCACAAGACATCTCAAAGAGAAACATAAAATCTTTCACATGCACAAGTAAAACTTTCCAAGGCTCATTTATAGGTCTAAGGAACCCTCCCATGCACACATGCCACTGAGACAAGTCCTAGCCTCATAAACTAAACTCAAGTGGATGACAAGTGAAAAATCATCATAAGAAAATCATATAACCTCAACAAAATAGGTAACGAATGTACATAGGTGGTACAAACTTCACACATCACAAATACACCATACTTGAAATAAAATACATCATAAACACTTTCAAGAACTAGAATCAAAGCATAGAAAAGAATAGGAAAGTTTAGGAATGCTTGGGGAACATTTAGGAGACCTTAGAGTAGTCCTAGTCCATTGGACAACCCTATCCCTAATTCTGATCCCTAAAACACATCCTAAACCTTATTCAAGCATCTAAATGCACCATATAATCCCAAAAAAACAAGCCATAAACATATTTAAGGTTTACAAAAAATTTCATATGCCAAAACACCATGCTCTACAAAATCTCACATGGCTAAAAAATAACAAGTCTAATTTTTTCTAAGAAATCTCAAAATTAGAAGTTGCATCTTAACTCCTTTGAATCAGGAACCTATCTCAATTATCTTAGAAGGTACCTAATAAACTTATACTTAAATGTTATAATTGTATAAAGCCTAAATCATGTTTTCCTTGATTAACACTAATCTGCTCGGTTGACACTACTTTGCTCAGTCACCACTAGCTTGCTTAGTCACCACTAACTTTCTTGATCATCACTAACTTACTTGTTCATCACTAACTTACTTAGTCATCACTAAGCTGATTACCAGAAACTATAAAATACGACTGTCAGTTTTGACTTGCGGGTAAAACTAGGCATTATGGGAACTAGGGTTGCCTAATCTAAGCACAACCCATTTTAGATCTCCCAATTTCCCTTCAAAAATGGCTCATCATTCCATCCTATCCATCTAACAAATATGTTCTAGATCTGGACAAAGAAAGGTGATGCAGAAACTAACATGGACCAATAAGGTTTGAAATAACAATTTCTAAATTCTGGAAGCACTCATGAATATTCTAAAAAGAAGGGAGATACAAAGGAGAATACTAAGGATCCTATAGACTAAATTAATCCAAATAAAGCATCGATTTCATAGCGAACTCTGCAAGAGAAAAATAGTAAGAAAATGACTACATTACAATCCTACATCTTCATGACCCTTCCTATTTCTTACCAAACTTCCCTATTTCATTCAAGATTAGATAAAATCATCCTACCACATTTCAATAAACAAAACTATATGATCATACACAATATTATCATCATATCTTATACAAACACATTCACACGCAAAGGAAAAGAATGGTGATTCCTCCCAGTTTAGACCCTACCTTGGGTCTTGCGGAGAATCCTTCTCCCTTGACTGGATAATTTATGCAAAGCTTCAATCCTTGTGTAGATATCCTTTTGGAAATCTTCCTCTAGCAATCAACTCCCAACAATCCCAAAAAAATCTCAAACTCACATAAACTTTTACCAAAAATTTTCAGAGAGATCAATTATAAACAACTCAAAAGAAAACACATCTTCCAAAAATTAATATATTCCCTCGTACACAAAAATCTTCAAATATTTATCCCCCAACTATGTGGTTGGAGGAGTTGCTTTATGGGAAGCAACTTCTCCAACTTCCATAGTTGGTTGGAGGAACAACCAATTAACCTCCCATAAAGACTTAACCAAGGTATTCAATAAATTTAATTAAAATATCTTTTAACAAAATCCTAACAAGAATAAAAGACAAATACATTTCAAGAAAAACACATAGCACAATAGGAAGATAAGTAGCCTAACTTCTAGGAGGTCTCGAGTTTAACTCCCTCCTAGATAGCTAGCTTTTACTACAAGAACATTTCTTAATATTATTTTCACTTTTTATTTAATACATTTATTGAATTCACTCACTTTATTCATTTATCATAATTAACATACCATTACACAATTAATGAAAAACATACAATTATTATTATTTATATAAGGATGGATATATGCGTGTGCACCCACATATACACATACCTATATAAAATACAAACAATATAACACATATAATATATATATATATATATATATATATATATATATATATATATATATATATATATATATATACTTACAAGGGTAAATCTAACTCACATCATAAATCACAAGACCACATCACATACTACATTTAGAACCCCCAACTAGGCCTAAACATAAATCTAAGTCCACGGGTAACCTTGAGAGTAATCTTGGTAATATCTCTACACAACAACAGTTCAAGGATTTTGAAGGCACGCTTAGACCTATGTAGCCAGGTGGAGTTGATGCCTGGTTCCTGGATCCTGCAACACCAACCAACATGCATGTATGTATATATTCAGACAATGGAAACAAGGAGGGAGAGTGCAACATCGTGTGGACCTCCTATAGGATTAACTACAACTTCCTCCCCTCATCCTACACTCACACCAGATAATGACATCAACAAAGCATAATTGGATTAGTATGGTTAGTACCAGAATAATCTCTTTTGCATATTGTATAAAAGAATGCATTATAACATAATCATGTGAATATAAATCATCTATTAACTTTCAAAAACCCATTAACTATCAGGCATGTACTCAAAATGTCCCATTATCAAATCAAGATAAACAAATCATATAACCCTAAATGCATTAATCATATCTAATCCCAAGTAACATTATTAGAGAAGATAACAAATCCAACCCTCAAGTGATGATAATCAATTAACCTAAGGTAAACATAAATATTAATAATGAGCATTTCACAAAGAAGCATATAAGTCTATCAGGTGATCCCTTTTAGTATTAAGATCCTAAACTATCATTGACACCCCAAGAAGATATAAAGGACATACTTATGTAAATATTATTATTTCCCAAATTAAAATATGAAGTTATCATGATTAGTAAGCAACCATAAGAAGGATCATTCTCACATAAAGTCCTTCCTAATTTAAAGTGAACATAACCAAGACTTGATAGGGTTGGAGGGGCATTACACATAACAAGTTATGTTTCTTGGCTTGTGTTCATCTTTAGATGGTTCTTCTTCAGCTCCAATATGATCTTTAGTCTTCTTAGACTCTATAGACTCTTTTGGTTCTTTCCTTCTTTCTCACATATCATTGATTTGATTTTGTGCTTCATTAAATCCAATTCCACTGGTATCTCCTTTAATCTTCTATGCATACAATTGTAACTCTATTAGATCAGTACTTGTGTGCAATTTGTCAATATGGTTATTTGCTTCAATCAACTCAGATTCTATCTACTTCTTAATGTTTTATAACTCCAAGATTCTCAGATTGTCTTACATGAGTTCTTCATCCAACTGCTTGTTTTCTTTAATATGTTCTTCATAGACTTCGTGATTGAATAACTTTTAATCCAACTCATCAATTTTTTTCTTTACAGACAAGTTTTCTTCATTCAACTTTTTGACCATTTTTCCCAAATTATTGTTTGAAAAATCCTTGAAATATTTTCTAAGTTTCTTGATGAGTACTTGTGCACCACTAACCTTCAATTTTAGTTCTTCAATTTCTTTTTCAAATCTATCAAAATATTCAAGAGCTACTTCAATATTATTCTTCAGATGTTTCACTTATTCTAAACCCATGATCTCCTCAAGTGGTTAAATGTCTCTTTAGAGGACCAAAGATCTGATACCAATTGTTAGAAATGGGAACACTAAGAGGGGGGGTGAATCAATGTTCTATAATATTAATGTATTTCTTCTTCTTGAAACTTAGCACAATTACTTAAATACCAAACTAAATATTAAAACAAATAAAGTAAACAACAATAACACAAAACACCAGATATTATTATGGAAAAACCTTGGCAAAAGTAAAAACCTTGGTGGGAATTAATACCCATAAATAATTATACAATGTATTATGAACCTATTAATGTTCCTTTGCATTTTTAGGAGCATTCATTACAATGCTTTAGTACAATGACCTAGTCAAAGGTTAGACCCTGTTAGGAGTCTTGAAGTAACAAACCCTTTTAGGGGTATAAGGCTCACTTACAGAGCCCACTACTAAATAGAGAAGGCTACAACCTCCTAGATATTAGATACATGCTATATCTGCAAGGGTGAACTATTGCTATGACACTACTTGTCTAATCAGTTCCTTTTGTGTGTTGATGCTTTAACCTCTTGTAAAGCTCTATATCATTCTTACTAATCTTAACACATACTTCGCATAATTTTTCTCTTCTATTCCATCTTCTATCTACTCTACATTCTCAAATAAAAATGTGCTTGTCTTATATAAAGGCACAACCAAAACTATTTACTAAGTCGGCCTATAACCTATTACATACAATGCTTTCAAATGAATTGGCTCAAGCCTATTTACATACATTGATATTAACATGATTACAACACATTTACAATAGGAAAATATCCTTAACAAAAAAAAATATTATACGCTAATCAAAATCTTTCATGTCAGCTACATGCTTTGTTCTATTCTAGTGCTCATTGTCTGTGCCACTTCAACTCACTAGAACTTCTTCATACTATCACATCTGACCATGTGTGCTTAACCATAGTTTACTAACATACTCAAAAGCTTATCTTCAATGGCACATACCAAAACTCATTCACACACATGTGCACTGATGCTCTATTCATCAGGTGCTTAACTGACTACTCTGTTTTCCATACTTGGCCAAATTCTAATCTTCTACGTTATTGCACTCACCTCAAAACTTCATATGACTTTGTTTCCATAATGAAAACACTAAACTTAGTCATATACAATAGTATAGTCAACTTTCCAACATGCTATAGCATGCACGTGGTATGACTTAGGTTGCCCAAGCCTTAGGATTGGGCAATTCAAAACATAGTGTGTGTGTACTCTAGTGCGCACATGTTATGTAAAAGCTATAAAATGTCTTGTTTTCCTTTCAAAGTCTCATTCTTCTCCCATAAACCCATGTTTGTAGCCAAGGAGAGCTTCCCATAGCATGTACACAAAGGCATTCTTCATGTTTGATTCATCAAATTAGATAAAGAATGGGTCCACGACATCATCAAGTTGAACAGGAAGAAGAGGTAAGTGTTTTTATAGCCCGTGCCTCTTATTTGTATTGAAATTTCAGTTTTGAAGCAACTTTTTTTCTCAAAATTTCTTTTCTTAGATTTTAATTTTAATTAGGATTTTAAAATTAATTTTGTTTTAATTTCTAGAATTAAATGATCTCTCTGAAGAAAACCCTCAACCAAATCCTCCATCTTCTCCTCATGAACAAATGAAAGAAGAAAATAACCAAGAAAATGAACCTGAACCACCTCCACCAATCAAGAAACCTCCTCCTAGAATAAGGGAAAATTTGATCAACCAAATTGAAAAAGGGAAAATAAAATTAGAATATTTAATTAGGATGTTAAAAGATTCTATTGCTACAAATCCTAGAAGGGAAAGACTTGCAAAATCATTATTATCAATCTTGACCTATGTAGTCTCAGTTAGTGGGAAACTTAATTTATGGTATGATAATAGAGAAGAACAAAAATAATATTATGTAAACAAATTGTCATATGAGAACATAAAAAAGAAAAAAATCACAAAATATGACATTTGCAAACAATTTAAAAAGCCAAGGGACACTGATACTCTTAAAACTATAGAAAAGAGGTTCCCAATTCATTGGTGCTTGAATGAAGACATAAAAAACAACTTTTGGGAGAGATGGTGGATGGTCTTTGATTCCCGTCCCTATAAAAATCATGAGGTTCCTATATATTTCTTGAGGTAACTCTATTGCAAGTTTGTACTCAAGGAGGTGCCAAATTATTTTTACTTTCTAGATTCTAAGGCTAGAGGAGGGATGTCATCATTTTATAGAGTGGGGGAACATCATGACCCTAATACACCTAAGGTTCCTATTGGCAAGCCATGGGTGGATCATGTTAGTATTCCTTCTTTTGTGAAGGAACATGTAGAGGTGGACACACTAGGTAGAATTAGTGCTCTGGCAGAGACTCTCATTCAATGTGTCACTCCTTTAGTTGAGGTCACCATGGTCAATCTTCCAGGGGGCATATTTTTTAGTCATGTAGATCCTTTTGCACATTTGGTACTACCAAGAGAGAGGAAGAGGATCATGGAATCATGACCGATGATTTTCTAAATATAACATTTGGCATTGACACACAGGCAAATATTTGTAAGTTCATTAAATTTATTTGATCATATTTCATTTATAAAATAATAACTAATTAATTTAGTATCTATTGATTATGATTAAAATTCAGGGAAAGAGTTTTGGTGGCAGTGGAAATGATCCTCCAGTACCCTTCTACACTTTTTTGTCAACTCCACAAGTATGTAACAAATAAAGCATTTTAATTAATATATTTGATTATTATGTAATTACATGAATGATTGTATTATAACTTATTATGCATGTGCATTAGTTCACTAGTGGACCAATGATATTCATAATAGATAACAACATCATGCCACTTTCCTTGAGGTATCTTTATTTGCATAATAATTTGATTTACTTGATTATATTTAATTAATAAATGAATGAATAACTAAATTACTAGACAAATAATGATCAAAATTGAGAGGCAAAGTGGTCATTGCGGGGATCACATTCCTTCACCTAGCTTTTTGATGTCATCATTGAGTCCACAGGTATATATTTAATAATGCATTATAATTAACATGTCAGTAGTACACTATTATATGAATGGTTCTCTTATAAATTTCCATGTACATGTGCACTAGTTTAATGTTGGATCTTCGACATCAACACCCTACACTAAAGGACATTGTGGAACCTTCATAGAGGTACCATTTATTCATTAGTATGGTTGTAAAAAATATGTAATCTTGATAACTACATAATACTTTTTCTATTTCATTTTCAGTTATTAACATTAGAGAATCCTCTTGTTTGTGATCTTTGGATCATGGAGTAGCTGCAACAGTAGCTAGTTCTGAAGCACTGATTGAGGTATCAAAGAGATCACTTAATTTCAATTATTATTTTAATAGTTTGTATTGAAATTTTTAATGATATTCATTTATGTATTTTAATTATTATTTTTATCATTTTTGTAGGGACTTATTACTCCAGATTGTCAGCATGCGGCTTCGGTGGATGTACATAGTGACTATTTGCTAGCAATAAGAAATTATTTTGTTTCATTGTATAATTCAATTTTGATGTATATTAGTTATTGATGCTTATTATTTTTTTATCATCTTGAGCTGCAGAAGAGACTAGATAGGAGGACTAGTGAACACACTTGGAAGACTACATCATCCACTGCATCTCCATTGATGGGATGATCAAAGAAATCTCAAGACTTGTTTTCTTCCCTTGGCGGGAAAGGACTAGATTGGGGATATAGATTGTATGCCTATATGGCATTAGTTGACAATTTTTATTTTTTTTTGCATAAGTGACACATTGTACATCCATTTAGTTTTGAGGAATCTAGTTTAACTATATTGGATATATTTGATGTATGACATTATTGGACATATATATTTGGCTTCATGCCTTATGAATATATATATTTTATGTTTTAGGTATGCAATTCATGTGTTAGGTGTATTGATTTGTAGTAATTTATGTTTATGTGTATGTCTTATGATTTATAATTTTCCCATGCCTTATAGTTATGCTTGTATATTTATTGATGTATATTTTTGTACTATATGATTTATACTTTATTAGAATATGTATGTTTCATTTTGATGCAAAGGCTAGCGGTGGATTTGTAATCTTCATAGGAGAATATCATATTTCTCCTTTCTTTTGTAACAACACTCTAATCTTTCGTTGAACCAAGGATTAACTCCAAGACCCAACCCACATAATAGACCTATCAAGGGTCAAACTGAACATCTTGCAATGCACTAGACTCCATAAATTTAGATTCTCTCCCACATCTTCATACCTAATTGCTCAACCATACTTCATGTCCCATGATTTTTTTCAAACTAACCACTCAAGCACCGTTGACTCTCTTGATGGTTGTTCCAAAACCTTCAAATTTTCTCAACATACTCCAAACATCTCATCTCTCATATTCAAAAACATAATATTCAATGGTTATCTTCCCATAACCAAAATGCTCTCTTTAGGCCTGTCCTACTAGCCCTATGCAACGAGAAATTTGCATATTTCTCCAAATTATTTCAAATGACTCCCCAAAATAATTAGGGATAAAAATATTCTTTTCCAATTTATTAAACTTATGTTGAAACCAATCCCACTTATTTCATAACATCTTCTCCAAAAATTGTTGCTCCATTTTCATGTCTAGGCCTCAAAGCCCCATTTTCCAAAGCAACCCTATCATGGTTGTATCCCCTGATCTTGCTACTTACTACAATATTTTTAAATGAAGTAAAACCAAGGATTTTGACATCCTTTAGGCCATGGACTCTCTCCACATACCCCAACTCAAAAACCCTCACCAAATCAGGCCTATAACTAGGACTTTCTCATAAATGGCTTAAAACTCATTTTTGGGATTCACTCTTTGATCCTACACCATGATCTCAACATGTCCTAACATGTTCAAAGGTAAAAAAACCCTCTCATTCAGCCCAAACTCCTTCTACACCCATGGCCCTTACTTCATGGACCTTTCACCCTGTCAACTTGGACAATTTGGTAATTACCCTTCATATTTATTAAACTATTACATAATAAGGGAAAATTATATAATATACAAGTGTTGGATGCATCCCATAGCCATAGTAACCATAGAAAGTGGATGGATCCAACTAATTCATCCTCTAATGAATGCAGAAACCCACTACTGCTACAGGACAATCACGTACAATGCACTCAAAATGATTAGTAAATGAATCTAAAGTGCTTCAAAATGATGGTGCAAATGGTTGGATGCTACGAAGAACAGTTTGAAAGATATGCAATGTTTCTCATTTCAACTGAGGAAAACTATGAGTTTTGACATTGTTGTCAGTTAAATAATTTTCCTTCTTCTTTTGCACAGCAATTTTTGGCCTTTGTAAAAGTTCAAGTTGTATATTGAACCTTGAACTTTGAACTTGAACCTCTTGGTTCAAAGTTCAAAGTTCAAAATGCATTTTCTCAAAAGTGTTATGTAAAAGCGTTATCATGATGAGTGAATTTAGTCAGTCATGGTTGCATGTTTCATTGTAATCAGTATTTTGAATCTTGAACTTTCAACCTCCCTTTTAATGGTTCAAAGTTCACAATTCAATACGCGCTTTATCAATTTTTTTATTAAAACCTTTTCCATGGAGTCTCTGGTGTCATAGTTCACAAACCTGAAGCTTGTCATAAATTTCCTAAGGGTCCTCCACAGTTTTAAAGTGTGTGCATAGATTAAAGCATCTTGAATCAAGACTTTCAGATGCAATAATTGCCAAAAATATGAAAGTGTGTGCCAAATCTTCATTTATTGACACTAAAATGATTGATAAGATCCAAAGAGTGATGCCACCTCAGCCCAAGTACTTCTATTTATAGAAATAGAGCATGTGTAACAATTTGATAGCAGTAATTGTGGCAAAAATATTTATTGCATGGTAGTTTTCCCAAGGTGATGGAAATAGAATCTGTGAACTATGTATAATTAGTTTCCTTCCCTCTATTTCTTTATTCTATTTTTCTTATCTTCTGGAGCCATTTGGGAGTGGCAAGGTAAATTGTCAAGGAGCAAAAGAATTGTGAGTTTTACGGTAAAGGATATGTTTAGGATCATGGTATGCCAAAAAGTGGCGATGTGAAAAAGAAGTCCTGATTGATAGACTCTTTGAAAAATAACTATAACTTTCAAATAGTATAAAATCTTTGAAATCTGAAATATACATCACATTCTATGCTTCACCTAATACAATAATCATAAAAAATTCTTTCAATTTGATAAAGTTTAGACTAAGTTAAGGTGGTTAGACATGAGAGTTTTTACATTTAGGAAAATTTGTAGCATAAAAATCATAATTAATTATTTATTTGGAAAAAAAATATGGAAAAATATACATCACATCTAGACATGAGTCTACTACTTTTAGCTAGAATCTTATAAAAAACTATTATCATTTTATTTTGTTTAATGTGGTCAGACATATAGCTACTCATTATCTTGCTAGTCCTGATTGATAAACTTATTAAAAAGTAGCTATAACTTTCAAACTGTATAAGATTTTTGAAATCCAAAATATGTGTCACATTCTATGTTTTTCCTACAACAAGAAAAACAAGAAAAAAATTTCAATTTAATAAAGCTTAGACTAAGTTAAGGTGGTCAGACACGAGAGTTTTTTTATTCTGAAAAAGTTGTATAAAAATCATAATTAATTATTTACTTAGAAAAAAAATTACAAAAAAATGTGTCACATTTGGACATGAGTCTACTACTTATATATATAATCTTGTAAAAGAAATTATCATTTGATTGTGTTTATGGTGGTTAGACATACACCTACTTTTTTTTTTCCTAATTTTTTTTGTACTACTACATTGAAATTTGAAAATTTCAACATATAGAATAGTTTTTTTTCAAAAAAGGCCTAGTATCTTAGAAACGAAATTCAATTTTCTACAGTTTCTCTTCTTACATATTTTTGATATAATATTTATAACTTGTTCAAATTTTTATGTCAACTTTCCTAAACCTGATTTTCTAAATTTTCATTGCCACTTAAGGGCCTAGTTTGCCATACCATGATCCTACACATACCCCAAACCCTAGCTCTATGTTTTCTTTAGCTTCTTTCTTTTATAGGTGAAGATATAGGTTCTTTTCTGCATTGACCCAATGTCTGTAGGAGTATTGCAATTTTATTTCGCCATGTCTTCTTCCAATATTAAATTTGTAAAGGAGAATAAGTTTCTCCTATTAGTAGTTGTTTGCTTGAGATAAGAGACACCACACTAGTTGATGATGATATTAGAGAAATTATGGAAAGGTTGAGGAAAATGGAAGGTGACGTGATAGCCACAAGGATTGTAGATAGTGGTTATTGGAAGCAGGTGGTTTTCTAGAGGTGATTCCATGTCCTGAGTTGGTAATGGAATGTTGCAATTAGTATAATAGGTTTGAGAGATGTATTAATGTTGAAACTAGTGAGGTCCTAGTTAACATAAATAGGGAGGTGATAATGGATGCATTTTGGATTTTTCTAGTGGAAGTGTATGGAGATTGGAGTATAAAGAAAGCCCTGGCTGATTTTGATCAAAATAAGAAGGAATACAAAAACAATATATATAGGGATTGGTTACTAAACCCTGGAAAAGGAGGATCTCATTTTCTAAGACCCCTCAAGGACTACATGTTTCGAGAGGTGAGGGATATAACTATGATGTTAAACAGAATAAATGGTAACCCTATAGATACTAATTGGGAATATTGGATGTATATATTTTGTTCAAGCCATTTTAGATGTGGGTAATTCTATTGATTGTGTTGAAATAATCACAGAATAGTTGCATGAGAACCTATCCCAACTAGCCTTGGTTTCTAAATTTTACATGTCTTCATATCTTTTCTAAATCTTTTCTATTTGTAGAATTTGGGACGGCTTACCACATGAAGGATAGAGGAATAACATGACTATTTATCAATATGATCCCCTATTGCCGAAAAGAAGGAATCCTACAGGTTTCAAAAGGGTACAAGATACCTTTATGTCTAAGATTGTCTTTGAGTTAAGAGGGAAAACCAATTCTAGAATGTCTAAGGAAGCCACAGAGTTTGTTAAGATATATGGCAGTTTCTACATACAGTTTCCTACTTTTAGTTACTTGAGGGTTGGAGGTTTTAGTGATTAACATCTAAAATTATCAAGGTACTACTTAGACAAATGTGTTTTTCTAGAGTTGGGTAGACAATTGTTAATGGTGGAAAATAAGTATAGAGTCAAAAGGGGAATCAGTGCTTTCTTTCCATTAGAATTAGGGCATTATTGTTTTAGGTTAATGCATGATTTTTCTTTCTTAACTAATGAGCCGAGGGAGATGAACTTTCAACTGTACCAGTCTAGGAACTACTATGATAGTAAACAGTTTGTGCAAAACTATTTTAGAGTTGATCCCATATTCTTACACCAGCCAGAACTAGAGGACTTTTGGGATGGTTATACAGATGACGTTGAAGTCATGAAGAGACTACGCTCTAGGTTTTCTTTAAGGAAAATTGCTACCCTAAAGCTTCCCTTTAACATTAAGAATATAAACGATGATGAAGAAGATGTGTTGGAATCTAGATGCATGGGGTTAGATGCAGAAGTGGAGATTAAAAAAGTTAACTGGAAGAAAAGAGAGGAGGAGGATGTCAGATCCTTAACTAAAGAAGTCTTCAAAAGGACAAAAGAGTGGCTCAAATCTTAATGAAAGAAGAATCAAGAAGCCCCTGTGGTGAAAACCAAAAGAAGTTTGAGAATCCCCAAAACTAAATCATCATTAGTCCATACTGATATAATTGAACCATTGCTTCCTATAGGTGATACAGGTTCTATGGAGGTCACTAAAATTGAAGAATCAGAACCAATTTCTGATAGTTCAACAAAGTTAACAAGGCATGGGAGAAAAAGAAATGAGAAGGTAGATTCAACCTTTTGCATCGTTCTAGATTCAGATTCAGAGGAACCCAACATGAGAAAATTCAAGAGATTGAGGATAAACAAAACCCTAGCTATGGATTTTGGAACAAAAGGAATTGGTGGAGATTTAGGTCATCAAGACCTAACAGCTTTGAATAATCCAAGCACTGACATTTATTTAAAGAATGCTAGTCCAAAAACCCCAAACTAGTTGGATCTATCAGTCAGCAAAAATAGGAATATTGTTCCAACTATAGTCCCTATTGGAGACTTAGTTAGTAAGTACCTTGGGAAGTCTCCATAGTCAAAGAAACCAAAGGTTTAATCCATGCTTGATGTAGACCCTAATATAGGTCACTAGGTTGCTAAAATTTTCAAAATCAATTTTGATAAAGTTAGTGCTAAGGTTATGGAGCAAGATTTTAATTTAGAAAAGATAGACCTAGGGGTAGCCTCTAGGGAAGTGGATTTGAAAATTTTGAACTCCAAAAATAAGAAAATTAATTATTGAGTAGTAAAGGATGTAGAGGACAAGGAAAAATTAAAATAGGCTTTGTGTGATATGGCTAAGTATATCCAGGAGCTCCAAAATCCTATCCCTCAACCCCTATCAATGGTTCACCTGAATCTGGATGTTAAGTCTCTAGATAGTCAAAATTTTATTGATTAGGTTCACAAAGATAGGTCTTTTTCTAAGGCATTTCACAATTGGATGGAAGAGATTGGTGAAATGGTCACCCATTTTGCACAGGCTTATGAAGATATGACCAAGAGATTCTCCTCTTTGGTATTTGTTGTTGAAGAAAATGTTAAGCTCTAGGAGGGTAAAAGAGATGGATTGGAAATTTAAATAGCCAACCTGGATGAAGCCTATGTCTATGGTATAGAAAAGTTTATGGTTGAGAAAATGGTACCTAATGTTGATGCCAATCTATTATTTGTTGCCAAGGTTAATGAATAATAGCTGTGTGCACTTTATGATTAGGGTATAGAAGAATCCAGTCAGATACTAAAAATGTTGTCATGTGTCAAAGAAGTCCTTAGAAATCATATTGCTTGCCTTTATAAATTGATGAAAGATGAAACCAAAACTAGAATTAATGTAACATTAATATAGGAATCTTTCTTGGAGTGAGTACCAAGTGTGAAGGAGGCCAAAGAGATTATGACTAAATATTGCTCAATTGTAGCCCGAGTTGAGTCACTAATAATTCTTGGCAAGGAGCAGATGAAGACACTTGAAACCAAACTGGAATAGTTACAAAGTTGTAAGTACATCTAGGAGCAGAGGCTAAATTTAGCCCCTTTAGTGAACCAACTGATGCTTGAGAAATTCAAGGTGGCCTTCAAGGAGTGGAGTACCATGTGCAAAGCAATTAATGCTACCATAAGTAGAGATGTCGAGAAAGACCAATCGATCAACTAGTCTTTCATGGGATAGTTCTGAGTTGTTTTAGGTTTTAGTTTCATTTTCCATTTTAAAAGAAAATTAGTTATCAAGCTGATTAGGCCCTGCATGGCTATATATTAAATTTTGGATGATTTTTGAGGGGTTAGTTCTCTAGTTTAAAAAACATAGTCATTTTATTGTTATTTTCTACAAATACTTTCGGTGTTGATGGTTTAGTGAACTAGAACATATAATATAATATCAGTTGGTTTATAGCAGATGATAGTATTTCTTTTGGATCAGTTAGTCTAATTTATGCATGTTTATCTTGGTTTCAGTTGGAATCAAATGCATGTTGCTATAATCTGTACATGTGTTCTTATGGTTACTTTCCATCTTTTCTCTTAATTTCAGTATATGTTGAATCGGCCATTCTGGGAATGTTTTTTTGTTAATCTTAGTCAGTTGTCTTAGATGAATGGAAATATTTCTAAAGTCATTTTATATTGGATGCTTGAATAGCCTTTCTTACTTTAAGGTCAAAAGTATGTATTAAATTAATTCTTTGTAATAAATGGAATGTCAATATTGATTTCTCTTTAAGGTGGTTTCTCCTTGAATTACAAAGAGTTTAGTCATGTGCGACAAACTCAATTGTGGTATTAGTTTTCCTTCTATTTTGGGCAAGAAAGTTAGAGGATATTTTTGTTTTTGATAGGAAGGAAAATCTATATACCAATAGCCATCAACCAATATTGTGTTCCCAAATTTAAAAGAATTTAAATCTATAAAACTTGAGATAGGTTATTGTAGGCCTTGGAAACATGGTCATATATCCCTTGACAGTTTGATGATACCTTGTATGAGCTGCAAGATATGACCTTGTACAAATCATCAATTTCATGATGAGTGTACCTTGACAGACACTTTGGTCCAAAGTGGTTGGTAGTGTTCAAGTGAGTCTATGTACCAAACAAGAATTACAATAGAGTTGACCCAGCCAATCCAAGCTATTAGGGTAGATAGTTCGATGCTATGACTGATGGTTTGAAAGATATGCAATGTTTCTCATTTTAATTGAGGAACATTGTGAGTTTTGACATCAACTGAGATTGTGTTGACAAATTTAAATGAATTTAAATCTCCAAAAATTGAGATAGGTTATTGTAGGAATTGGAAACACGATCTTGTTGTGAATGGTGATTTGATGATACCTTGCACAAGCTTTGAGATATGACCCTGTAAAGATCATCGATTTCATTTTGAGGGGACCTAGAGGGACACTTCGATCCAAAGTGGTCAACAACATTCGAGCAAGTTTGTGTTCCAAAAAATGTTTCCACTAGCATCTACCCGATCAATCAAATCTATTGGCATAGATGGTTTGATGCTATGATAGATGGTTTGAAAGATACACAATGTTGCTCATTTCAACTGAGGAACACTACTAGTTTTGACATCAACTAAGATTATGTTTCTAAATTTAAACTAATTTGAATCTCTAAAAACTCATATAGGTTATTGTAGGTCTTAGCAACATGGTCTTCTAACACTTGATGGTTTGATGACACCTCGCATGAGCACTCAGATATGACCCTGTAAAGATTGTGAATTTCATGTTGAGTGCACCTTCAAGGACACTTTGGTCTAGAGTGGTCGGTAGTGTTTGAGTGAGTCTGTCTACCAAATGAGGTTGCAACTAGAATTTACCTTGCCAATCAAATCTATTGGCATAGATAGTTTGATTCTACGACCAATGGTTTTGAAAGATATGCAATGTTTCTCATTTCAACTGAGTAACATTGTGAGTTTTGACATCAACTAAGATTGTGCGCCAAATTTAAATGAACTTGGATCTCTAAAAACTGAGATATGTTATTATAGGCCTCGACAACATGATATTGTTGCACCTAATGGTTTAATGACACCTTACACAAGGTTCATTATATGACCTCGTAAAGATCATTGATTTCATGTTGAGTGCACCTTGAGGGAAACTTTATTCCAGAGTGGTTAGAAACATTTGAGCAAGTCTATGTGCCAAATGAGATTGTCCCTACCATTTACCCAGCCAATCAGAGCTTTTGGCACAAATGGTCTGATACTATAACCAATGGTTTGAAAGATACACAATATTACTCATTTCAACTAAGGTACACTCTGAGTTTTGACATCAACTGAGATTGTATTTAGAAATTTAAACGTCTTGGCAACATGGTCCTTTATCACATGAAGGTTTGATGATACCTCATGCGAGCTCTGAGATATTACTTTATAAAGATCATCAATTTCATGATGAGTGCACTTTGAGGGACACTTCAGTCTGGAGTGGCTAGTAGCATTCAAGAAATTCTATGTGCCAAACAAGATTGCCACTAATGTTTACCCAGCCAATCAGAGTTGTTGGTACAAATAGTTTGATGCTACAACTAACAGTTTGAAAGATTCACAATGTTTCTCATTCCAATTTAGGAATACTAGAGGTTTTGACATCAACCAAGATTGTGTTGCCAATTTTAAATGAATTTGAATCTCTAAAAATTTAGATAGGTTATTGTAGGCCTTGGCAACATGGTCTTGTTGCACTTGATCAATGATACCTTGCACAAGCTCCAAGATATGACCCTGTAAAGATCATTGATTTCATGTTGAAGGGACCTTGAGGGACACTTTGGTCTGGAGTGTTCAATAGTATTCGAGTGAGTCTGTGTGTCAAATGAGGTTTCCACTAGCCTTTACCCAGCCAATTAGAGCTTTTGGTGCATACAGTTTGATGCTATGACTGATGGTTTGAAAGATACGCAGTGTTTCTTATTTCAACTAAGGAACACTATGAGTTTTGACATCAACCAAGAATGTGTTGCCAAATTTAAACAAATATAAATCTCCAAAAACTAAGATAAGTTATTCTAGGCCTTGACAATACGGTGATGTTGCACCTAATAGTTTGATGATACCTCACATGAGCTCCATGAAATGACCCCATAAAGATCGTTAATTTTATGTTGAAGGGACCTTGAGGGAAACTTTGGTCTAGAGTAGTTGGTATCGTTTGAGCGAGTCTGTGTTCAAAATGAGATTACCACTAGCATTTACCTAGCTAGTCAGATCATTTGGCATAGACGGTTCAATGCTACAACTGATGGTTTGAAAGATATCCAATGTTCCTCATTTCAACTAAGGAACACTGTGAGTTTTGACATTGTACCTATTTCCATCTGTGTGCACTATATATATATATATATATATATATATATATATATATATATATATGTATATATATATATATATGTATATATATATATATGTATATATATATATATATGTATATATATATATATATATATATATATATATATATATATATATATATATATATATATATATATATATATATATATATTTAAACCATCATAAATATTCATACTAAGGTGCTTCCATGGCCTTCCAAGTATTTTGTGCCTGCAAGTCATTGGCATAACATCATAAAGTTTTTTTTTATTAATATTGAGAAATTTTTTTACAATTTTTCTCTTTAGGAGTACTAATAGGAAAGAACTGAGTAGAGAAACATTGTCATTAAATCTTATAAACTTCCCATTATACATATGGGGTAATGCTTGAGAAATTTACAATCCACCCAATTTACAGTGCTATATAAATATAAATGTTATATGCATCTGTATTCAAATAGATTTGACATGACAATATTTTATATCTCCATTTAGCCCAATGAACCAATTGGATCCACCCTAACTTTTATTATATCAAGTATTGCTTTGTGGTCTGACTCACGAACCTTCCAAAGAGTTTTCTTATGTGGTATTCCTCCATATCTGATCAAGTGGATATTTGATGAAATGATGAGGTTTGAATAATGAAGAATCTTTCTTTGTGTCTCCTAATCCTCTAACAACCACAGCCTAGGGTTCTTCATAGCATACCGCCTAGGGTTTGTACTAGTTACAACCACTGATCCTATAGGGTATTCTAATTGTTTACCATCAATAACCAAGAGATCCAATTTAATTTTTTCCCCAACACAATGACACAAATAATAACATGTCCCTTCTTCATTGTCTTCAGGTGCAATAATAGAAAAAAAATGGCCTGTAATGATATAAACATAATGAGGACATTAATTTAATGAATATTTATGATAAAGTACTAAATTTGAGATTATTTGTATGTGGAAAATTTACCTTATTGTACTAGATCAGATAAGTGATCAAAGTCAATGGATGATTCCATTTCTATCATTTTTAGTGATTCATGGGGATTATAGGAGTCAAGTGGGATCAAAATACATGTATACCATTTTTTAACCCATTCCTTTGACATGCGCCCATCCCAATCTTCATCTACACATGAGGAACAAAAGCACATCATATATCATGTGTGGATACTCCATGAACCTGCATTACAACTTTTGAAAGAGTGCAGCTCACTCGATCCTATTAGTGTACAACAATCCTCATATGGTGCAATGTTAGTTTCATCCATTAACCAAAAAAATCTATGAACCGTAGACTCACTTTCATTACTTGGACCCATTGTAGCTTTACACCACTAGATAATACATCTCACATTTGATAATGTGGCTTGTTATTTGTACTTTAATTCTTCATGTTCTAAGGCTCTTTTAATACATGCACCTACACCATCATGCTCTCCCTTTCCATGACTGACCTTTGTGAAATTCCACATATATTGAATTCTAGTAATCTTATGCATCATGCACAACCAATAAGACATCTGAGAATTCATGAATTATGATGCACAATTATCTGACCATATGATATGTCAATGATATGATATACCCATGTTACCCAAATCACCATAAAATAGTTGAAAGTAACCATTTACAAACTCTGTAGAATTTGAGTGGTCATCGTTGATATAAAAATGATAATCCCTCAATAACTTCTTATTCTCCTCTATACTATCAAGTGAATGCATGAATGTTATATGAAAAAATATAGGAACATGTTGAGAGATGTAATACTTTGCTTGGACCTCATTTTGTGGTTGTAGTGTGTAGTTATCTACAAAGTCCATAATTGAAACAATGGTATCAAGTGGGAATGTCTCCTTGCACAACTTTAATTGCATATCCAACAATCATGCTCTATGTGTATGTCTTGCATACTCATAAATAATTTTTTCATAAAAAATGTCCATGAACTGATACTCTCGAATATTTTCAATTACTAAATCACATATTTTAGCCCCTTTTCCATCTTTTAGATTGTATTTAATGGTCTTATATTTTCCAAATTCTACTATTTCATTATTAATTGCATGCGGTCTTATATTTTCCAAATTCCACTATTTCATAATTGATTGCATGTGGTCTTATATTTTCCAAATTCCACTATTTCATTATAGATTGCATGTGTACTCTCCATATGTTGAAAAATTGGAAAATGTCACAAACCTCTTCAATTTATGCATGTACCATTAAAGCATGAGAGCTTGTAAAATTTGTTACCATCCACTCTTTCACATAAAATGGTAGCTATTAATTCCCTTGAAGATCTAGGTGGGTCATTTATGTTACAATCCTGCAAACCATTGTTAAAGTGCAAATCTACACATATATTCCTATAAACATCAAAATGGTTATAAAATTTAGTATGTACCCTACAACAAAAATCTATGTGTATGTGATTTATCTTCACATAAAAAGGTCTACCCATTTCAAAATAATATCTCTAACTAATTTTAATTTGAGGATACATATGTATAAATTTTGCAAAGAATTATGTCTGATTTGAATCCAAAAAATGTTTTTGATGTGGAATGAAAATTTGACTACCAATCCTCCTTCTTACAATATCTCTTTGATTAGGAGATACCCATGTGTTATTCTTCAAAAATTCTTCAATCAATGATATCAAAGCTTAGACAATTACTTTATCTTTTTACGGTAGTCTACCATAAAATACCCATAACTCATTGCTATTTGGATCTTCCACTTTTTGAAGCCTTCTCAAGGTTCTCATTAGAAACTTTATACTTATTTTCAATACTTTTCTTGTCTTTCTAATGAGTCAAGATGTCATGCCTAGAAATCCACTACTGGGTAGAACACAACATAGTTATCCTTATAAACAAAACCTTCCTTTTTGTTGAAAACTAAACTTAAACAATAGGATATACATAGGATTGAAACTAAAATATAGAAATATGATTAATTCCTTCACTAATAAATCATTTAATAAATTAGAACTCTTTTCATATTTTCACAAATTCATGATCGACAATAGATATCCTTTAAAACTAGAAGCCTATTACTAATAGGAATAGGAGATAAATGACCTTTAAAAGTAAGATTTTATAATATAGTTTTATCTTAAATTTCATCCTTTTTGAAACACAAAAATATGCCAAAATGCACAATTATTAAAATATTTTTAATAATGTCATGTTAACATAGATTCTTTTATAGCACAATGGATTCAAATAATTTTCATGCACTGAAAAGGAGGCCCCTAACTTCAAATGAGAAATACATATATTTACACCTCCTTATACAAACATCATACTTTTTGAGAAGAACTTAACAAGGAGATCTTATCCTTTACATTTCTAAGAGGACCAAAACTCCTCCAACACAAGCATATTCCTCTTTACAATCTCTTCATGGAAACAAGATGCTTCAAGGACCTACAAGAGAAAGCATTTTAGGATGGCCATGGGAAGCTCACCTCCCATCCTAGGCCTCTAAGAGGCCATCCCTAAGCTAGGAGAACCAATGCTAACTTAGGTATGCAAGAAGCCAAATGAAACACATCCAAAAAACATAGTACACACATAATTACACCCTCCCAATGCTAACTCAAGGAGCTTGAAATAAAGTTTCCTAAGGGTAAAGGCGGACCAAATACCCAATGGGAGACAAGGATAGAGATGAAATGCAAGCCTTCAAAAATGCAACAACTCTTTCACACAAAATCAACATAACTTCTCATTTCTTCTATACAAGATCAACATAAATCCTCTTGACAACCCAAAACAAATCAACCAAAAATGGCTAAAACCCTTATGACCCCCAAGAAAACCCTTATGATCCCCAAGCATATCAATGCTACTAGCCTACCATGGACCCCATAATCCATGGTGCATCCCTCTCTCCCAAGGAGACAGACTCTACACCAAGAGGGCTGTCATAATCACTTCACCCACAAGGCCACTCTTCCCTCCCAAGGGTGAGTATGGCCTTGAACAAAAACCCTTAAACAACACACATAATGAAAAGAAAATACATGCATATTTTTACTTCACATAACAACTCTTCATACTAAAAAATCAGCATACCAGTAAGAACATACACTATGTAGCATAAACAAGAACAATCTTTCTTCATTCTTTCATGGAAGCCATAAGCAAGACACCATAAAAGAGAAGTGTAAAGCTTGAGAGCTACCAATCTTGCAAAAGAAGTTATGGAAATGAAATATTGAAGTAGAGCCCTTCGCTTTTGCGTTTCCTTCCTTTTCTCCTAAATCCTTTAGTAGTCTCTAAAGTTAGAGAGTGGGTGATCAAGAGAAAATCCCTCCAATTTCCCCTCTACATTCAAAATCCTCCCATTCACCTATCCTAGGAAAAAGTGTGAGCTCCTATTGGTCACTCTTCCCAAACCCTCACACATTTCTAAAATAAAGGTTCTTTAAAATATAGTGGCATGAAAAGTAGACAAGATTTGTCTTCCCAAAGCATGTGATCTTCCCAAGTTCATGCTTCCCATTATGGTTTTTGGCCATCTTGGTTAAGTAACTTTTTGGAGGCTTCCCAAGGCCTAAATAAGGTATCCTATGGTCAAAAAATCCCCTAACCCATAGGTACATATATGAAGTGGTCTAGTCAAAAATAGGTTGAACTCAACCCTAGGTGGCCATATAACCCTTCAAAAACCCTAGCTAAGATCACCTATGAATTTCAATGGATATGACTCCACCTTGGGCTCACAAACCAAGTGGTCCTTATGGGAAATAGAGCTAGGTTACTAGTGGAAAAACGTGGCTCCTCAAGCTTTCCAAGTGGACATGCCATGACACATCATTTTCACAACTAGTGTGCCAATTAGCACTACAAAACACATCACAACACACTTTGAAAGTCCACTTGTCAATCTCACAATTTAATGAATGAAAATGCAAATAAAATACACACCATACACTATACAAAGGAAAATACATTACAATGAGGTTTTTTCTCTTCAATAGATGCAAACTTGGCTTTACAGGATTCACATAGGGGTTAGTCATGGTTCTCTGATAAAATTCCATGGCCATGATCCTACACACTCAATTTAAACATCAGTAACCTCAAGAAGTATAGTCATCAAAATTCAAAATGCAGAATCAACATTACCATTAAAATTATCTAACACACGAAGTACATTCTTTTAGTCTCTATAATCCTTCATCATAATTTTAATAGTTACTCTAATCATTTCTTTCAAATAAACATATGTAAATTCAATCAGATGAACATAATCTCATTAACCCATATGCCACACTAATCATTCTAGATCTATATAATTCATGATGTAGTTTTATCCAATTTTACATAAGAATTACTTTTGTCATTTCCATAATCATTTATATGGCATACAATCAATTAAACAAATTATCAAGTAATTCTCATAATAATGTCTTGAAATCCATCCAATCACCTAACCTACAACCTGTTGATGTTCTTTTTCCCCAAGGGTGAGATTGGCAATAGGATTGACAAGGCTAATGTCACATTCACTCAACACTCCAAATCTGACAAGGAAAAAGGCCAACTGACAAGGATCAAAGAGAAATCCTTCTACACTTTGAGCTCCACATCACTCAGGTGGGTATACCTCATCTGCAATCACATATAACTTGTATCACACTATAGGCCTATAGGTGACTGACTATGGAATGGTTCTCAAACTCTTGTAGGTATCCTATACCTCAATAAAACTAGTATCTCATGCAATAGTGTTAGAGTAGTCTTATGTTAGCTAATAATTAAATCATTTAATTATTAGTTTATCATACTCTAGGCTTAAGTTTCACTTAGGCGCTTTATAATTCTTTAGGGTTTTAGCCTTTAGGGTTTCGTGTTTCCTTTTATAAGGATTCACTTCTTTCATTTCAATAAGGAGATTGTATTTTTTCATTTTGTTAATAGAAGCTTATTTCTGTCAAGATGATTTTCCTGTCTCTGGCCTATTGGCCGCCATAGCTTTCTATCTTTTTGCTTCTTCTTTGTGACAGTCTTGCATGCAGGTGTTCTTGGGATGATTTGCGTTTGTCAAATCTAACATGGTATCAGAGCTCTCCTGTTGTTCGCTGTTCGAGTTTTATTGAAGCATAGAGGGTTTCAGAAGTTTTTTTTTGTGGATCTGGGGGGAGCCAAAATTTGGCTCACCTTGGGCAAAAACGGACACCACCATTGTGTCCGGAAGGCCCAAGAACCCCTAAATCCATATAAAACTTGTCCATTTTGGACACAGTGGCATCTGAGGCAAAAAAATTTTGCATACCAAGGCCGTACGGCCCTGGCACGCACTCCGAGACGGAGATTTTTCAAAAAAATTATTAAATTTTTTTTCACGGGGCGGCCTCCCAGGCGCCACCCAGCGGCCACCCGGGCGCCACCCCGCGGCCTCCGCCGAGCCGCTGGCTCCTCCGCGGCCCGCCCAGCCCCGCGGCCCGCCCAGCGCCGCCTCCCGGCTCCGCCGCCCTCCGCCTCCCGGCTCCGCCGCGCTTCGCCAGGCCCGCCCAGCCACCGCCCGGCCCGGCCGCCACCCCGGCTCCGCCGCCCCCGCGGCCTCCGCTCCTCTGCGCCGCCCGCTCCTCTGCGCTGCCTCCGCTCCGCGGCCCCTGCTGCCTCCCGGCCCCGCTCCGCCACCGCTCCCCCAGTGGTGGCGGCCTTTTATGCAGCCCCCGCGGCCCTCTTTTGCCTAGCGGCCGGTCATATGACCGACCAGGGGCTGCGGCCCAGCCCCCGGAGCGCGCCATGCGTCCGGGGGCCTATTTTTTTTAGCCCCTGGGGCTTAAAACTTGCCTTGGTGGGTATTTTGGGGGTACCTGGGCCTTTTTTGCTCTACAGGGAGCATACGGGGGTCTTTTTCTGACTTCTTTATATCGTCGGAAAGCTCTTTCCGAGCTCTTTCCGATGATGGAGGTTAGGGTTTTGAGTTCTGCCGTTTCAATAGCTTTTTTTTTGTTGAAGTCTGATGTCTTTTTTTGCCTTTCGGGAGTCATATCTGGCTCATCCGGACTCCTTTTTTGGCAAACGAGATATCGTCGGAAAGCTGTTTCTGTGTACTATTCAGTGGCAGAGGTATTTCTTCCAGATTCTACTCCAAGTTTTCACTCCTCTGAGTTATGCAGTTTATGCCCTCTGGTGGTGTGCTTGGTTCTACAGGTCCGGGGATCTCTTCTTCTGGTTTCTTAGTGCACTCTTCTTTCTGACTTCTGAGCTTGCATGCTCTTTCTGTTGCATTCTTTTTTCTGTAAACGCACTGCGATAAAGTGCCCTCTTCTGCATTTCTGGGATCTTTTTCACCTGGTTCAGTTTTAGTCTTCGCACTCAGTTATAAAGTGCCATGGGGGGATTCTGATGCATTTGCCACTATAGGCGCATCCACTCTTGTCAAGTGAGCGTACCTTCCACGACATTAGCCCATGTAGACTGTGTCTATGACACCGCCCTTTATCCTGTGTGTGTGCTTCTGTTGCACTGTTGGTGTTCCTGGTTCTTCTTCTGCAGCTGTTTCTGGCATCGCATTTCAGTGTTCCTGTCACCTCTCCCAGTTCATCTCTATGGGGGGGTTCACCTGTTGGTTCTATTGCTTCCTAGTTCGATTGATCAGCTCTTCAGACACTTGTCTTCTCTACCTGGTCATGCACTTCAGTGAGGGTTCCAGCAGTATCTTCTGACAGAGTTTTCAGACATGCTTCAAAGGAGTTTCTTGCTCTCTTCTTGTTCCTTTCTCTGGGACTTCTTTTGCTTTATGTTTGGGTACCTGATCAGGCCTAGTTGCCGGGACCCATCTTTCCTGCTTTCTGCAGTAGTTTAGCTTTTTTTGCTTCTCCCTAAGTTACACTTAAGGGGGGGTGTTAGAGTAGTCTTATGTTAGCTAATAATTAAATCATTTAATTATTAGTTTATCATACTCTAGGCTTAAGTTTCACTTAGGCGCTTTATAATTCTTTAGGGTTTTAGCCTTTAGGGTTTCGTGTTTCCTTTTATAAGGATTCACTTCTTTCATTTCAATAAGGAGATTGTATTTTTTCATTTTGTTAATAGAAGCTTATTTCTGTCAAGATGATTTTCCTGTCTCTGGCCTATTGGCCACCATAGCGTTCTATCTTTTTGCTTCTTCTTTGTGACAGTCTTGCATGCAGGTGTTCTTGGGATGATTTGCGTTTGTCAAATCTAACAAATAGCCCTACTTACAGGGAATGAGTATGAAAACTAGAGACCTATACTAACAACATGAAAGGGAAAGGGTGGAACTGAATACAAATGATTTTAGATGGATTGAAAGGACCCTTGAGATACCCTAAGTCCCTCATAGACTAGTGCCTTATCCAATGGGCCACATAGTCAAATACCCTATTGCAAGAGAAAGCTATGAAACAAGAAAAAAATATACATAATGTGTTGATGCCTAACATCAATCACACACCATGACCAAACCTCACTTCAACAACCCACCTGTGCATTCAAGTATGTTATTATCCATTCAAAGGATTTTAACCCTCCCCTTAGAAGAGACCTATAAGTAGACAATACATTGACTAGCATCCACTAGAAGACAAGCATGACATATCTTTGACACCTCAACTCATACATACATGAACACTAACCCTAAACTAGTTATCCCTGTGAATATAACTCCACTTGCAAACACATAGGCGATGCAAATAGAAAAATTAAACACCCTTGATGTGTGATTAATGAATTTATAATTCAAATGGAGATAGCTTGGTAATAGTAAGAATACATTAAATCCTCATGCATAAGACAAATCTATTATAGTATGCATCATATTCTTAGAAAACCAAAGAGGAAAGAGAGAACTCTATATGCAGAGAAAAGGAAATATCTATAGGAAAAGGACCCTTCACTTGGAACCAATTCTCCTCCAAAATTTACAGAAGAAGGAACCCTTACTAAGTCAAAAGTACAATAATTTTTACCACTAACTATCTTGGAATCCCAGAGATCAGGATGCAACAAGCTTCAGAGAACTAGGTTAAGCTTTCACCCACCCAACCAACTTGAAAGAAATCAAAATGTAATACAGGGGATGGAAAACCAAGTAATCAGAATAACTAGATCCAAGAATGATCTCTATTCATGATAAATCGCTGAGAATGTACTGAAAAATATCACTCCACCAAAATCAATTAGTCTAATTATAGATCTGCAGCATGACTCGAACATATCATACCCATCCCTGCATGACACAAGATTCTACAAATCAACCATCAGGTATTCAGACCACACTGCAATAGATGACAAGATCAGTTTCACCAAATCCAGCCACCCATGCAATAAATTTCAGTCCTTATTCATCAGGCATGGCACCCCAAGAAGGAAAATCTAATTTGCATGGTGACCCATGTCCTCTACATCATTTTCAACTACAAATGTCCTAGCGCAATTAAATCTGAACCATCATTTTTTCCTATATGGTATTCTGCTTCAAACCCTGGCAAAACCCTATAGAAAGATTTGAAAATGAATGGAAATGGTTAGTAGGCCCAAGTTTTAAACATAACCGTTGATCTCATCTATCCCAGGCTCATTGAGTGATTCATGTTATCTTCATAATAGTCAAATGAGCATTGAAAAATCTCTAGCCTCGTCATCTATCTCTTAGCCAATAGGAAACAAGCATGTCAGTGACATCTAGCAGTCTGGACCCACATACTGGCATGCTTTTTCAACCTTTTACCTATTCAGTGAATTAGCAACTGAAGGCCATCTCCAAGTCATAGAGTCACTTTCCTTAACCCCTATCAATTCTAGTGACCATGCAAATGCTGCATTCACTGAATCTCATAATCTTTCTTTGACCCTAGGTTTCATTTCATGAATGCACGAAAACCTTCATTCACCAAGTCACTAGATGTCATCTTAACCCTTTATAGGAATCCTGGTTTACATTTGGTGAATCAATGAATACACGTGAAGAATTGACCTCATTAGTTATCTAGCGAACTAGCAACTAAAGACTTCATGCCAGTTTTCATAATGCTTTCCACCATTGCCAAATCATTAGGACTTCTGCCAAAATATTACACAAACCATTGAACAGGAAGAAAACTTGTCAAGCCGCTAAACATATCAAAGTTGCCAAACCAGGATTCAGGCCCACCTATGCCACATGTCATTACATCATTCACTACACCTCATCGCCTCTGACATAGGACCCATTGCATTTCCACATCAGCACTAGGCTTGGCTAATTAGACATTGACACATCGGCATGACCTGGCAACTAGGGACCACATGAAATATTTCTTTATTTTCCCACTTGGTTACCAATTTAGCGAACTGGCAACTGAAGGGAATCAGCCATTCGTGGAATACCTTATACTACCACCAGAAATTTTAGTGATTAGATGAACATAGCATTCACTGAATCACCAATTGAATTGGAGAAACCCCAATCTATTTTGCGAATGAGAGAAACCTTTAGAAATCTGTCAGAGCCGCTAAGTGACTTGTTAGGACCGCTAAACCCTTAGACCCACACACGGGCCCACATTGTGCCACCTGTCAATGATTCATTCACTGCCCATTGTTTGATCATCTCTGGCACTATAATCTATCCATATATCCTAACCCACCTTGACCTAGGTACACTTGGTGATTACGCGACTGAAGAAACTCCAAGTTGCATGATATACTTGCAAACCGTGGTTACATCTTGAGAATGCATGAAATCCCACACTCACCAAGTCACCAAATATATTTTTAACCTTGAGTCATGTCTTTAGATTACATGCTAGTTGTTGATCATGTCCTCATCCTATGGCTATCAATGAAATGCTAGATAACATGAGACTTGACTGTTTGATTCAATGATTTGGAGATAACCGTGCTTGCCAATTTGCTAGAAGTTAAAGCATTGACCACCTGGACTAGGAGAATATGCGAACACATTGTCACTTATTCACTAGATGAGAAACATAACCACTAAGGACCTAAGTGTATCTTCACCCTATCTTAACCCATGCCCATTTGGAGAATATGCGAACAAAAGCCCTCATCAAGTCACAAAATGTTCATTTAACTCTGGGTTACACTATGAGAATAAGCGAACACATCATTTTCCAAATTGCTGAATACTTATATGAAACCGCTAGGCATTAAGCGATTATGAGAACACTGTAGTTGGGAGTTTGCCAAATAGGAAGGATAATTGCATGAAGACTTGGAGAACCAACGATAACATGTATTGGCTTGTTCGTTGAATGATAAAGGGACATGAAAATATACTAAGCAATTCAGTGAACATGAAGAGGGAAAAATAACCACGTGAAAAAAGGAGATCTTAAGTGGCCCAAAAAGGTAATGAAAAATTCGAACAAGGCCAAGACATGACTAAGGGTTTATTTCTTGCAACGGCTAGAAATTTAAAATGTTGCCAAGGGTTTTGCTAGGGACATGAAGAAATGCAGGGGCCAGAGGAAAAATACATGCAGCCATGAGATTTTTTGTGCTAACCATTTTTGAAGGATTCATGCTATGATAAGGAAATGGGCTAACAATGGCTTTGATTGGGGATGCATGCCTCTTGCAGGCATGGCATGAATTCAAACTTTTGGGAGAAGCTGACCACCACAAAACTAAACATAGGGCCTTAAAAACTAGCAACCGAACTAGGGAAATAGGAAGGGAAATAGAAAAGAAGAAAAGAAAAACAACTATACAAGGATTTACAATATTTACAAAAAGGCTCAGGGCCAAGTACTTCTGATCAGTTTTTACCTCTATCAAACAGGTATTTTTCATCTCCATTCAGTAGAGGAAAATTGAAAATACATCTCTCATCCAACCTGCCAAGAACACTGTGATCGACACTCAGCATATTGTATAAAAAATGATCACCATACTCATCATCAGTGAGAAAGATAGGGCCATCCATCTGCCATAAATGTTGATCATTTTGTGACATCAAAATATCACATTTTTCACTTTCATTGTCATGTTGAAAAAGGAAACAATCCAACTTAACACCATGACTGGAAACATCAACATTATAACCACTAGTTTGCAATGAATAATAAACACTTTCTATCTCCCTACTTTGCAAACTAATATAAAAATTTTCAAGACAAAAAACTGATTGCATGAAAATGGAAAAAACTTACTGATCACAAATCACATCAGCATCTTCTTGAAAAGAACAAGTATTTCCAGTCAATGACTCATTAGTCATTTGTAAATCTGAGAACATACGTTCAGACTTACCACATTCTCCAGCATCAAAATATACACAAGAACCACATACATTAGGCTCTTGAAAAATTGCATCCACACTAGTACACATATCATCATACTCATCAAATATTACATTATCAAATTCACTACAATGATGTGTACCATCCATTTGCATATCAAAAATGGGAGAAAGGACATCCACAAATGCTTCACACATCATGCCATCACTTTTTTTCTCTTCATCAAAACTTATATCTACTAGGAATGGGATCTTGGAAACATACCCAGGGGTACATCTCTGAAATTCTTCATCCAAAAGCTCTGAAATTTGCTCACTACTCAATAAACTTTGAACTTTAGATTCTATCTCATTGGTCTCACTACTAATGCTATGAACATCTTCCCTATGAAGAACAAGGATAGACATTTCTTTCTTTAAAACATCTTGTGTGAAGCAATCTATGTAGGAATCATCATATGCATCATATTCAATATCTTCCCCTTCACACAAAATGTCATCAAACCGAGACAAAAAAAAAAAATCCTGATATTGAAAAGAAGAAAAATCTGCCAACAAAATGAAAATGTTATCACTCTCAGATTCATCCTTAGCATTCTCATATGCACTGACCTCAAAATCAACCTCATAGTCAACACCTTTCACATAATGAGAATCAACATTAGAACCAATGGTTTCCTCATGATCAACATGAAGAGAAGCCAATGCCCTCAACCTCCTGTCATCGATTAACTACCAGTTCTCATCTATTAAGGACATAACCCCAAGTGCATGCTCAAGCCCAAGGCTATCATTACTAAGTATCCAATCTCTGCAACATACATAATACTCTTCCCATAATACATCTGACCAACTGGTTGACTCATGAAAAAAAAGATCCAAGAATAAACCAATGAGCTTAGATTCTAAAAACTCAACATCATTAGGAAGCTCATTATATATATCCCAAAATCTATCATAGAAAAGAGATATGGATAGATCCTTTTTGCATCCTATTTTCAATCTCATCAATGACATGCAATCTCTAAGGATGCCTTGCTCTAAAAATGCAAGCTCCTCCTCAAGATTACCCATCATAACTTAATGCAATACTTCCATAAAATTTTGTAGAGATGCAACTAAAAACTTGAAGTATGCAAACCTCTACTCACATCTTATCCTTTTCTTAGTGCTTGATCTCTTAAATAAGGAAACATCTAGACCTTGAAAAGTACCTAAGAGTTTTTTAGTAGAAGACCTTATTGATTGGAAGGCAAGGCAAACCTAGAGCTCATCATGCAACTCCATCAAGTTCTTTGATAATGTAGAGTCACCACCTCCCAAGAGAGGAAAATAATGTACTTGTTCTTATAGCTTCTTTCAATCAACACAAAACTCCACCAAGTAAGCATGCAATGTTTATTAGAAGATGCACTGATCAAATAGAGAAATCAGAGCCACCACTCAACTCTTAGTGAGAAAATTTTGCAAATGCCTTCTGTTTATCTGACTCTATTCTTTCAACCAAGACTCTAGGATAATCTAGCCAAGCAAGAAAGCTTGTTGTCTCTTACTCTTCCCCAGTAGAGTCACCATCTTGTTGGTGTTCCTTTTCCCTAGGGGTCAGATTGGCAATAGGATTGATAGGGCTAATGTCACATTCACTCAACACTCCAAATCTGACAAGGAAAAAGGCCAACTAACAAGGATCAAAGAGAAATCCTTGTACACTTTGAGCTCCACATCACTCAAGTAGGTATACCTCAATATACACACACATATAACTTGTATCACACTATAGGCCTATAGGAAACTGACTATAGAATGGTTCTCAAACTCTTGTAGGTATCATGTACCTCAATAAAATCAATATCTAATGCAATAGCCCTACTTGCATGGAATGAGTATGAAAACCAGAGACCTATACTAACAAAATGAAAGGGAAATGGTGGAACTGAATGTAAATGATTTTAGATGGATTGAAAGGACCCCTGAGATACCCTAAGTCCCTCATAGACTAGTGCCTTATCCAATGGGCTACAGAGTCAAATACCCTATTGCAAGAGAAAGCTATGAAACAAGAAAAAAATATACTCAATGTGTTGATGCCTAACATCAATCACACACCATGACCAAACCTCACTTCAACAACCCACTTGGGCATTCAAGTATGTTATTATCCATTCAAAGGATTTTAACCCTCCCCTTAGAAGAGACCTATAAGTAGATAATACATTGACCAGCATCCATTTGAAGAAAAGCATGACATATCTTTGACACCTCAACTCATACATACATGAACACTAACCCTGAACCAGTTATCCCTGTGAAGACAACTCCACTTGAAAACACATAGACAATGCAAATAGAAAAATCAAACATCCTTGATGTGTGATTAAGGAATTCAAAATTTAAATGGAGACAGCTTGGTAATAGTAATAATACATTAAATCCTCATGCATAAGACAAATCTATTACAACATGCATCATATTCTCAGAAAACTAGAGAGGAAAGATGGAACTCTATATGTAGAGAAAAGTAAATATCTACAGGAAAAGGACCCTTCACATGGAACCAATTCTCCTTCAAAATTTGCAGAAGAAGAAACCCTTACTAAGTAAAAAATACAACAATTTATACCACTAACTATCTTGGAATCCCAGAGATCAAGATGCAAAAAGCTTCAGACAACTAGGGTTAGGGTTTCACCCACCCAGCCAACTTGAAAGAAATAAGAATGTAATACAGGGGATGGAAAACCAAGTAATCAGAACAACTAGATTCAAGAATGATCTCTATTCATAATAAATCTCTGAGAATGTACCAAAAAATATCACTCCACCAAAATCAATCAGTCTGATTACAGATCTGTAGCATGCCTTGAACATATCATACCCATCCCTACACTGCACAATATTTTTCAAATCAACCATCAGGTATTCGGACCACACTGCAATAGATGGCAAGATCAGTTTCACCAAATCTAGCCACCCATGCAATAAATTTCAGTCCTTATTCATCAGGCATGGCACCCTAGGCAGGAAAATCTAATTTATGTGGTGACCCATGTCCTCTGCATCATTTTCAACTACAAATGTCCTAGCACAATTAAATTTGAACCATCATTTTGTCCTATATGGTATTTTGCTTCAAACCCTAGAAAAACCCTGCAGAAAGACTTGAATATGAATGGAAATGGTTAGCAGGCTCAACTTTTAAACATGACCATTGATCTCATCTTTCCTGGGCTCATTGAGCAGTTCACGTTATCTATCTCTCAGCTAATAGGAAACAAGCATGTCAGTGAAATCTGGCATTTTGGACCCACATACTGGCAAGCTTTTTCAACCTTTTACCTATTCAGTGAATTGGTGACTGAAGGCCATCTCCAAGTCATAGAGTCACTTTCCTTAACCCCTGTTAGTTCTAGCGACCCCAAGAATGCTGCATTTTCTGAATCTCGTAATCTTTCCCTGACCCTAGGTTTCATTTTGTGAATGCACAAAAACCTTCATTTTCCAAGTCGCTAGATGTCATCTTAACCCTTTATAGGAATCATGGTTTACATTTGGTGAATCAATGAATACACGTGAAGAATTGACCTCATTAGTTATCTGGTGAACTAGTGACTGAAGAATTCTCACCAATTCGCATAATGGTTTCCACAATTGCCAAATCATTAGGACGTTTGCCAAAATATTACATCAACTAGCAAACAAGAAGAAAACTTGTCAAGCTGCTAAACATATCAAAGTTGCCAAACGAGGATTCGGGCCCACCTATACCACATGTCATTACATCATTCACTATACCTCATCATCTCTAACATAGGACCCACTACATTTCCACATCAGCACCAGGCTCGACTAATTGGACATTGACACATCAACATGACCTGGCAACTAGGGCCCACATGAAATATTTCTTTATTTGCCCACCTGGTTACTAGTTTAGAGAACCGGCAACTGAAGGGAATCACCCATTCGCGGAATACCTTATACCACTGCCATAAATTTTAGCGATGATGGGAACATAGCATTCGCTGAATTGCTAGTTGATTTGGAGAACCCTCAATCTATTCTATGAATGAGTGAAACCTTTTGAAATCTGTTAGAGCCGCTAAGTGACTTGATAGGACTGCTAAACCCTTAGACCCATACACGGGCCCGCATTGTGCCACTTGTCAATGATTCATTCACTGTCCACTACTCTATCATCTCTGACACTGCCATCTGTCCATATATCCTGACCCACCTTGACCTATGTACACTTGGCAATTACATGACTAAAGAAACTCCAAGTCACATGATATACTTGCAAACCATGGTTACATCTTGAGAATGTGCGAAAGCCCACAGTCGCTAGGTCACCAAATATATTTTTAACCTTGAGTCAAGTATTGAGATTACACAAAGTTGTTGATCATGTCCTCATCTTATGGCTAGCACTAAAATTCTAGATAACATGAGACTTGACTGTTTGATTTAGCGATTTGGAGATAACCATGCTCCCACATTCACTAGAAGTTAAAGCATTGATCACCTGGAATAGGAGAATATGTGAACACATTGTCACTTATTTTCTAGATGAGAAACATAACCATCAAGGACCTAACTGCATCCTAACCCTGACTTAACCCATGCCCATATGGAGAATATGTGAACAAAAGCCCTCATCAAGTCACAAAATGTTCATTTAACTTTGGGTTACACTATGAGAATAAGCAAACACATCATTCACCAAATTGCTGAATACTTATATGAAACCACTAGGCATTAAGTGATTATGAGAGCACTGCAATTGGGAGTTCATCGAATAGGAAGGATAACTGCATGAAAACTTGGAGAACTAGCGACAACATGTATTCGCCAGTTTGCTAAATGATAAAGGGACGTGAAAATATACTAAGCGATTTAGCGAACATGAAGAGGGAAAAATAACCACATGCAGAAAGGAGATCTTAAGTGGCCTGAATAGGTAATGAAAAATTAGAACAAGGCCAAGACATGGCTAAGGGTTTATTTCTTGCAAAAACTAGAAATTTAAAATGCTTCCAAGGGTTTTGCTAGGGACATGAAGAAATGCAAGGGCCAGAGGAAAAATACATGCAGTGATGAGATTTTTTGTGCTAACCATTTTCTAAGGATTCATGCTATGACAAGAAAATGGGCTAACACAACCTTCACAAAATTTCACATCACAACAATCAATTCAAATTTTCATTAATCATTTTCCTAAATAGCTCATAATAACATATTTATACCCAAATTACAACATCTTAGTATTCATCTAAATAATTTATCTTAATGTCAGTTCTAATGTATCATAAGGTCGACAGTCAACATCCTGTGTATGGAAAGTGTCAGACAAATATTAAGTCGCATCATCTACTGTAATGAAATTCCTATCAAAAAGATAAAAAGCATATTAGTTCATTAAAACCTTAGGCCACTTACTAGGTATATCATATTGATAATGAAAAGGTTATGATTGGTCTAGGGTGAGGCCTCACACCCTCCCCCCCTAGGCATGAACTTCCTCTTGGAAGTCAACCAACTTAGGGTTAAGGTTCCAGGGTTGACATCTCATTTAGTTCATTGGATAAATTTGAAACATTGATCTAATGTAATCTGGAACTATAATGTGATACATGTTAAGGCTATTTTTTACCTTATTTTAATCAATTCTAACATTTAAAAAGTATAAGCATTGTACGATTGAACTGTCTATCCAATATCACAATCTAATATTATTCTACATAGTTACCATATCTTCTTCTAGCATCAAGATCATGTAAGGTAATTCCATCCAACACACCAATGTTGGATCTTAGGTCATAAGGAAATGCACTAAAACATGGGACATCTTCCCTACAACATAACTCAAATGTATGCTAACATCACTCTAGATGTTTGTCCCTATGAATTTCAATATCTGGAGTATAGGCCTAATGTTATGCTAAAATTATCATTTGTCACTTTACAAACCCTTAGTTTTTACCAACTTTATATTATTTTTGTTGATAATATCATAATACCTATGAGTAATATAATAGATTAGTTTTACAATGCCCTAACATAATCTGTCCAAAACAACACATCACAACAAAAGACCCCCACATGGGCTTCAAGTATGGTCATTCATAATTGTGATGACAAGGGAAGCTTCTCTACAATTTCTCCCCATTAATAATAATAAAATATAATGGATTTCCCCAATGGATCTTCTCCCTCATGCAACCTATCATGAAAGTACTTGCCAACAATTTTAAACCAAAAGAGCCTCATCAAATAACCATGAAATCCAAAATTTTAAAATTGAAAAGAATGCTTCAATAAAGTGAGATTCAAAATGTGGCCACATTGGTAAATCTAACACAAAATTAGTAAAGACAAGTCCTTGAGGCAAAAAAAAGGACATTATAATAAATTTTGGCTAAGCAGCCCAACACATAATTTAATTACTTTTACATTGTTGGCAATCATAAAATAATAATAATAATAATAATAACTAAATAAATAAACTTGTGAAACAAAGTAAAAGAAAAATAAATTTAGCAATCCATACTCTACCACATTCATTACATGAACTATGTGACCTTTTACGTCACTCAGAGGGAGACAGAGAGATCTCATCATACATATATTATGGAAATATTTTAAAATAGGCTAATTATGACCTTACAAGGGTAAAGCACTATGGGTTTTCCAAGAAAACATTTATTTGGGGAGAGAGGTAGATGTACAAAAACTCAAGAGACAACTGCATGTTTACTAATAATAGTTTGACTTACTCTATAAAGTGTTTTGACTACCTCCAAGAATATAATCAGGGTATTCACATCACAACATCCTCCTCTCCTTGAGAAAAGCCCCCACTACAATGTGGTTCACTAATATCTCACTCTCAATAACATGAAATACATCATCATACTGATACAAATTTTAATGCCAATAAGGCATAAAACAACACTATAACAAAATCTACAAGAGTATTTATTCATAAACATAGGAATGACCTGGGACACGGTTATCACATAATAACACCATGAGAAAATCAACTACCATAATTAACTCATACAGATATTTTGAACATCATAATCTCATAATCTCATAAAACTACTCAAGTGGCTCTATTTGGTGAGTTGACACTCAATGTCCACCACTATCTCTAGCCTAGGGGAACTAGTCACTCACTTAGGGTACTACACATGTCACCTCACTCATCAAAAAAGGCATTAGGTTAATTAATTTATATGACTATGCATATTTTTCATTATTACCACTTAATACACATCATTCCCAAGAACCCCCAATAAACCATGATGAGGGTTCTCTTACAAGTCTTATACATAGTGAAAAGATATAATAGTATGGCTTTTCCCTCCCTTCTTGTATTATCAAAATGTACTTTGTGTTAGAAATAGGGAATACTGAGAGGGGGGGGGGGTGAATTAGTATTCTACCAACTTTAAATTTTTCCCAATTATGGATATAAAAGATTATCTTTACACATGCATAACATAAGAAACTAAATAACATGCATAGCAATAAAGAACTCATAACACATTATATGTTCTTGAGGAAACCCTGGCCAAGGGAAAACCTCGATGGTGATGGTACCCACAAAGATCCACCAATCAAAAGTATCCTATTAAGGATCTTGACCTTGTTAGGAGTCTATTACAATCATATAGTGTATCAATCCTGATTAAGGGACTATAGGCCTTGTTAGAAGCCTCAACCCTATTAGGAGTTGTCAATACAAAATCTAATTACCAGATGAGCTCACTACCCAAACAAGTAATGTACAATGTATATAATGATTACAAAATGGATTTAGGTACATAACCTTATGCTTCTTACCTCAATGTATTTTTGATGCTCTTACATTCGCATCACCACATTACAATTATATTGACAATCACTTCTCTACATCTAACATGACTTCCTTTACAATTTATACAAGTTATTAAGGCTAATAAATTTACATGGTCAGCTTTGATATATCTTTATCCAAGAGTAAAAATATAGGATTTCATCCCTTTATATTGTTAAGTCATTATTTTGATAAACAAAATAATCCCTTAACTCTTTACCAATTCTGCCTTCATATTCTATCCTGTCGGCTTCACACTGTCTTCGGTAAAACTATCATAACAAATTCTATACATGTTTTATAGACTTGTACTATGATATGGGTCATCATTAGTCATCATAGAGTCTATGTTTAAGTGTTCAAGCTCTTAGCTTACTCCATTCAATGTCACAAACAAAAACTATGTCCTGGTACACTATGAAAACATTGTCTCACACTTAGACAAATTTGCAATGCACTCTGCTATACTTGCTCTAACACCTTTTTTCTCTTCATGTGGATGATATGTTTCCTTAATGACAACATCTATGTACTCACTTAAGCCAAATTACCAACAATCTCCCCCTTTGTCATTGGTGGCAACATATGAGAAAATTGGCTAAATGTACAAGTCAAAATCTCAAAATTGTATCAAAATTGTGGCCATAGTATAGAACATGTATACTATCCTTATAAATCCTCAAAATATAATACTCTAATACAATTCTCCCCCCTAAGAGTATCAATCCTTATCAAAATATATCAATTTTCTACTCTAATATCTCTCCCCCTTTGACAACAATGAAAAAATAAGGTAGGGAGGATCACAAAATTGTAGCCCCAAAAAAGATTATACCTTCATTTACTTATTGCAAAGCTGGTAGGCTTGCAACACAATCTACAAAAAAAGCTTTCATAGCTTCTAACTCATTTTCCCATGACTTCTTAATGGAATCTGCCACATTGAGTAATGTGCTCAATCCATAAGCTGCTATCTGACAAGCTTGGAGGTTATCAAATTTGAATTTCTGAAAGGATGTCTTAGCTGTAAGACATTCTTCTAACTATTATTCAATGATTCTCAACTTCATAGAGATGCGTTCTCTCAAAAGAGTGAGTCTCCTCATTTTTTTGTTCCTCTCATATTGCAATATTCTTATTTCATCATAAAGTTTCCTAATCTTCTTCTCAACATCTAATATCTTCATATTAGGGCTAGAAAGAAGGTTACATTCATTCTAGATCTTAGCTTCCTTCAATTTGATCTTCTGCTCTTCTTCTATTGTCAAAATTTCTAGTTTTGTACACTGAATGTACAAAGATTTTCCTGTCTCCAAATGCTTCCTCAAGTTCTTGATACAAATATCAAGATTGCTAATATCATTCCTGATATTCTGACTAATGTTCAAAAGCATTTTAGCTTCATAAGCTACTTAAGCTTTCACATTTTCAATATCGGATAGGTTAGCAAATTCATTGTTGAAAGTCCTCATTACCTTCTTAGCTTTCTCTAAAGGGTTTGCCTCTACAATTTGTGTAGTTACAATGCTTTGTAACTTCTTAGTAAGGTCCTTCAAACTCCCTTCAAGATTCTTCACTTTCTTGTTCTTGCCAATAATTTTGTTCAAAGAGGTGATCAGTTCCAGCTGATCATCATCATCAACTTCCTTTCCTAAATCTTCAAACAAAGATCCAATTTCTTTCTTCTTCCTAGTCTCAGGAGTAAGATTGATGTCTTCTATGGTAGAAATAGGTGCTTGAATTTTAGACTCCTTAGGTTCTTCACTGATAGGCTAAGTTTTCACTGCTTCTTCAGTTCTATCTGGTTCATCAAGAGATGAATTGTTAATAATGTTTGCTAAGTTCTTGAATACATTGTCATCAGTATCCAAGGTTACCTTAGTGCCTTCTACATTCATAGTTTCATCTTCAATGTTAATAGCTGAAGGAGAGGGAATGTCCTCTTGTTCAACTTCAACTGCTTGCTCTGCTACAACCGATGGTTCTCCAACATTTTCTGACATAACCTTGATTATTGCATGCTCTATATCTAAATTAACTTCATCATACCTACCTCCCATAATCAAAATGGTTCTCCTTTTGGTTCTCAAATGGGTGCTTAAGGCTTTCAGTATCTATTTCAAGTGTTCATCATCTCTCACTTCACAAAGCTTCTTCACAAGATTCCTTCTGATATTAGTGTCTTCTTCAATTGCTCTTTGCTTTCTATTTACAAGCTTGGTATACAACTCATTAGGTATTTGACCTTGAATAGAGTCAAATTTCTTTTCTACCAAAATTATATGCTTCACAATAGCATTCTCCAAATTTAGTCTTTCTGAATAATCATAAAGTTTATAGTACTTGTTCATTTTAGTGAAATTTCCATCTTGTATGATTTCTTCATTTACTCTCTGAACTCTTAGTTTCCATGTCTTCTTATTAACTATAGTTTCATCATCCTTTATTTCTACAATTTCTCTTGGTACTGGCTGAACTAAAGTCTTCTGTCTCTTTCTTGGTCTAGTAGCACTTTCTTCCATTCTCTTGCGAGGTAAGGAGGAAGTGGATCTAGGTGTTACTTGTTCCTTTTTAGGTACCTCAACTTTCACCTTGACTTTTGTGGGTTCTTGTTGTACTACACTAGATGACAAGGGTGGTACAACCAAGACTTCTTTCTAACCAATATCCCTAATTGCTACTGCTATCTATTTTTCTATTAAGAATTCTTGTTTTAACATCCTTGAATCTTTTAGTATTTTCTTGATTGTGCTGTCAACTCTCTTCTTAGATTGCCTTTCTTCCATTATGACTTTTGTTGAGTTGAAATTCTCTTCAAAAGTTCCAAATCTACTGCACTGAGTGTCCAATTTACATTTAAGTAACCTGCCAACATATTCCTCTATTTCTACCTTAGATATCTCATAGCCAAGAGGGTCTATGAACTCAATTCTAGGTTCCACTACTTCAATATAGGTAAATTCAGTGTCAACCATGAAACATAATCATTTTTATACTTTTTCACAAGTGAGTGTGGAATTCTTGATCTACTAGTTACCATGTTCTAAAATGTCTTCAATACCAACATAGCACTCTCATTCACTTTATCAATGCCATGTCTCAAATACATTATATTAATTCTTTCCATAGTGTTTTGTCCATCATTCCAATCATTTGCAACTATATAGGGAAATCTTCTTAATAGGTGGAAAACCATGTAAGTGATCAAAGAAGAAAATCTAAATTGTGCATACTTAGATTTCTTAATCTTCTCCAAGTTCTCAAACAATTAAATTCTCAAGATTTCACACATATCAATAGGTACCTTGTCAAAACACATCAAATATGCTATATGTACCATACCAGCTTCCATATCATCTTCTCTAGAATTTGCACAAAACTTGGTGGTTAGGATTTTGCACAAATATCTCACATCATCTTGCTTGATTTTGCTAATCACAATTCCTCTACCATTGTAGGATGAACCTATGTTATCAATCACTATTTTCCTCATATTTTTCTCATTTAAGGGCATAGCACCAGATTTAGATAATCTAGTTACATCATGAATTAAATCAACACTAATGTCAATTACTCTTTCCTCTAGCCAAAACTTCCCATTATGAATTCTTCTCAAAATAATCCTAGTGCATTCTTCATTGTCAAACTCATACTTCAATGAATACTTAACAATCTCATTGTCTTTCAAATGCTCATATCCTTGCTTTAATGACATATCATGGTTATAAATCTTCTGATATTCACTAGTAAAATCACTATCACTTAGGGTTTCAAACTTGCATCCAAGATAGCTTCTTACATTTTTCAAATGCAAAACTCCATCTGGTACAGATGATAATGCTATCCTAGGGTCATCTTCTTCCAAGGGTTCTACTGGTTCTTTCATCATTCTCAGTCTATTCTTATCTCTGACATTGTGAATTAAGGATACATCCATGATTACTTTAAATTCCTTATATCGATTCAAAGTTCTTCCAAGATAAATACCTCAAATTCATGATTTAGGGCTTTCATAGATTCGGCGCTCAAATCTTTCACCAAATCACTGCAAAAAGCTTCCAATCTCTACTCTTTTCTCTCCTAAACACTTCAATTCACTTTGATAATCAAATAACTTCGATCATAACCTTTTATTACTTCAATCTCACTTGGATCTAACATTGCATTCAATTCTTTTGCCACTTCTTTTCAAAAAGCTATTTCTTTCAACCTGCAAAACTTAAAACTTCTTGCAATCTCACAAAACATAATATTTTCTTTTCTGTTCTTAACCATAGCATTAGTACATCATAAACTACCTTCCATCAACTACGCAAGACTAAATTCATCAAAAATATACTTCTACACTAATTCTAAGTTCCTAATCTACTGTAATTAACATAAATTAAGTACTTAAATATATGTCAGATAAGGATTCATTCTTACCACTTGATACTTTACCTTTCTAATTACCTTTAATGTTGAATATGTCTCCTTCTTCTGTGCCTTTAAAAAATTTTACTTCATCTGTATTACTATAGCAACCTTTCTATCTGTTTCCTGCATCTTCATTTCTTCTTTCATGATTTTTAGGGTTAGGGTTAGGATGAAAAACTCCATTGTTCATTCTACAAAACCTTCCTATATGTCCAATATTGTTACATATCTAACAAATGATTCCATTGTTCCCATATCTTAGTCATTGCTGATTGATTTGTGACCTACAATTTCTAGCAATGTGTCCAACCTTGTTGCATCTATAACATACTACTACATTTCTATTCATATCTTTAGTAGGTCTCTTATCTACATTGTTAGTATTCCTAAATATTCTACTACCATAATTATTCTCAATAACTTTAGGTCTTCTACATTCAATAGCTCTATGTCCAAAATCATGACAATTATAACAATAACCATTAAGAGATTTGAATTGTTTACCTATGCAATATTTCTTCATATGACCAATAGTATTATAACCAAAACATCTACCTTTGAATTCTCTTTGCATACCTTTGGGTGATTCTTCTTCCTTCGGTGATTCTTCTCCTTTAGGTGTGTCTTTAGATTTGTTGATCTCATCTGACTTCTTCTCATCTATGCTTTCAGATTCTTTCAAATCTAGTTCTTTGCTTTCATCATTTGTTCTGAATATATTAAATCCAAGTCCAATCTTATCATAGGATGGTTTTCCATAAGATACTTGTTCATCAATCTTCTCACTATTTGAATATAGCCTTTCAAGTTGTTGTTTGGATTGAGTGAATTCACCTTTCACAATCTTATTGTATTTTTCAAGTTCTGCATACTCCAAATTGACTTTCTCAAATTCAGATGTTACTTTGCCAAGTTTAGATCTTAATTCTTCATTCTCAATCTTCAAATTTTCATTTTTAGATCTCAGATTCACTTCATTTTTGTCATTTCTATCTTTCAAACTAAGCTTTAGATTTTCTATCTTCAGTTCATGCTTAAGGATCACATTTTTTTTTTCTAAATTGTCATCACAATCTTCAATAAGAATTTTGGATTCTTTTTTAGATTTTAGATCTTTTACCTTATTTTTCAATTTCTCAATAAGGTTCTTTGCATCATCATATTTCCTTTTCAGAGTATCTCTTTCATTAGTAAGCATATCAATCTGTTCAAGAGCTTCTTTAAGATTTTTTTGTAGCTGATCCATATCCATAGAGATCTTACTCAAGCTACTAGGCTTTCTTTGAATGATTCTTCTTTGAGTAACTATGCTTTGATACCAATTATTAGAAATAGGGAATACTAAGAGGGGTGAATCAGTATTCTACTAACTTTAAATTTTTCCCAATTATAGATATAACAAATTATCTTTACAGATGCATAACATAAGAAACTAAATAACATGCATAGCAATAAAGAACTCATAACACATGATATGTTCTCAAGGAAAACCCTGGTGAGGATAGTACCCACAAAGATCCACTAATCAAAAGTATCCTGTTAAGGATGTTGACCCTATTAGGAGTCTATTATAATCATATAGTGTATTAGTCTTGATTAAGGGACTATAGGCCTTGTTAAAAGCCTGAACACTGTTAGGAGTTGGCAATACAAAATCTGATTACCAGATGAGCTCACTACCCAAACAAGTAATGTACAATGTATATACTGATTACAAAATGGATTTAGGTACATAAACTTATGCTACTTACATCAATGTATTTTTGCTGCTCTTACATTCACATCACCACATTACAATTATATTGACAATCGCTTCTCTACATCTAACATGACTTCCTTTACAATTGATACAAGTTATTAAGGCTAATAAATTTACACGATTGACTTCCATATATCTTTATCCAAGAGTAAACATCTAGGATGTCATCCCTTTATATTGTTAAGTCATTATTTTGATAAACAAAATAATCCATTAACACTTTACCAATTCTGCCTTCATATTCTGTACTGTCGGGTTCACACTGTCTTTGGTAAAACTATCATAACTAATTCTGTACATGTCATACAGACTTATGCTCTAAGATGGGTCATCATTAGTCATCATAGAGTCTATGTTTAAGTGTACAAGCTTTTAGCTTACTCCAATCAATGTCACAAACAAAAACTATGTCCTGGTACACTGTGAAAACATTATCTCACACTTAGACAAATTTGCAATGCGCTCTACTATACTTTCTCTAACACCTTTGCACTCTTCATGTGGATCATATGTTTCCATAATGACAACATCTATGTACTCACTTCAGCCAAATTGCCAACACTTTAAAAGGGAAAAAAAAAATATCTAGATAAATTAAACTTGATAAATAGTATAAGCTCAAGGGTTAGGTTAACGCACCTCAAAAGGTTTACTTAATGGAATAATTAATCAAAAAATGATAGAAACCCTAAGGGTTTCAATCATGAGCCAGATTGATAAGTAGGGAAGGATCTACAATCAATCATCATTCTAAAAGGAAAGGCCACATAATTACCCTAATGTGAAACCTAGTATCAAAATACAAATAACTATTTTTAAAAAAATGATATTACTTCGATATTTCAATTAGAAAGTATTATTTTTTAATTTTCAAGCATAATGTTATTCCTAGTTTAATAATTAATTAAATCAATCATTTAAAGGATTGTAACAAATCTATTAAAGAACTAATAGTAACTTTGATGTAAGGGCTAAGGAAGAATTCATTAAAAAGATAAGTCCAATTATATAGACCATCCTTCAGTCTAAAATTTGCGTTAAATAAAGCTCTAGTGCATAACTATTATCAAATTACTATAGCTCTATTTTATTAAAAAAAATTAAAAACACACAAACTTAATATTCCATTGCTTCAAATCACACTAACCTAATTAAGACAACTACAATAAAGTTTAATAAAATTATTTGGAGAAATTTAATGACAAATTATAAGTTCAAAATTTTTGATGATGCCCTATAATTAAATTTTAATGAAATAATTTAGTGTTGCCTTCCTAAAGAAGTGGGAAGGAAATAAAATAAAACTTAACAATTTAAATTTATCTAAAACTTACCCACTTTAAGATAAATTATGATGGAGTTGATGAAAAACAACCCACAGCTCCCAAGAACACCTGCACGCAAACACCTGTCACAACTATTCAGGCTTGAATGCATTGATCCATGAGAGAGGAGAAATCCTTGATGTGCAAAAAAAAAAATTGTAAATCAATAATGAAATGTCAGAAAAGGTTACAAAGTATTATGAGATCAATCCTTATAAAAGGAGATCAAAAAACCTAAAAAGGTAAAACCCTAGGTTGCATGATAATAATTAATAAAGATAATTAATTATTATATGCCTAAATTTTAGCTTAAATCGAAAGAGGTAATAAGTAACTGAATAATTAAATCAATATGATTCAATTAATCATTAAAACACTTTATTACTCTAACACCCCCCGTTAAGATAAACTTTGGGAAAAGCTAAAAACCTAGAAAGAACTACTGAAAGCAAATGGGTCCCAGCAACAAAGGCCTGATCGGGTACCCAAGTAAAAGAAATCTCTGTAAAGTGGGGAAATAGAGAAAACCCAATGGGAAAAACTCTACCCCAAAAAGGGATGAACAAGATGAAGGAAACAAAGCCTCCAATCTAGGAAATGTCCCAAAGAAAGGAACAAGAAAGAGCATGAAGCATCTCTGAAGCATGAAGCTGCAAACACTGTCAGAAGAAACTGCTCGAACCCCCACTGAAATAGTGCATGATCAGGTAGAGAAGACAAAGTCTGAAGAGCTAATCAATCAAAGAGGTGACCTCCAAAAGTAGGAATGAATGAGTGTCTATATAGTAGATGAACCATCTCACCAAAATGCATAGGTGCCTAGCCACTACATCTGCCTAGTACATAGGAACAAAAAATGAATACGTAGATCACTCTACCAAACTAAGGAAGCAATAGAGCCAATAGGTGAATCCCCCCATAATGCTGAACAGGGAGAGGGGTGACAAGAACACTGAAATGCAATGCCAAAAATAAGTGCATGATGAAGAATTAGGAACATACCAAAAAGTACAAACACATATAAAGGCAGGTGTCATCGACACACATCATGAGGCTAATGTCATGGAGGGAACACTCACTTGACAAAAGTCTGCTAGAAAAACACCAGAAATCAAACCCCCCCATGGCACTTTATAATGCAGTGTGAGTACAAACTGACACAAGATGTGCAAGATCCCAAGAATACAACAAGTGGTACTTTATCTCAGTGCGTTTGCAAAAAACTATAGAAATAGATGTCTATAATGCTTAGAGAAGATTAAAGGCTGCTAAAACAAAATAATAACCTTAGATGAGCCATCCCTCAAAGAGAAGAGATCCTAGGACCTGAAATAACCAAGATATCCACCAGACTACAAAAAAGAAAGAATCTGAATAAAATGAACTTGGAGCAGAATCTAGAAAAATGACTTATAGCACTAAAAATCTCTCTGAACAAGCTTTCCAATGATATATCGCTTTCCAAAAATGGAGTCCAAATGTGCAAGATAGAGCTCCTGGAGTGAAAACATGAAGATCTATCTTTGACAGAGAAAAATACCATTAGAAAAATAAAACTAGAAAAAATAACCTCTAGACCTGGAAAGATCTCAGAATCAGCTTTCCGATGATATCTTGTTTTCCAAAATGCGACACCGTATGCTCAAGATATGAGCAAAAAACCAACAACTGCACTGGAGGGCCCAAAGAAGGTGTCTGAAGGATTTGAGGATGGGTGACATTAGAAAAAGGATAGAAAACCACATGAAACCATTAGATTTGAAAAAATCTCAGAAAGAGCTTTCCAGAAATATCTCATTTGATGAAAACAAAGTCTAGATGAAAGAGAAACAGATCCTAGAATGCAGGAGGTCTAAAACGCCACTATCATAGAAAACATCTAAATTTGACAATAAAAAAGAGCATCAAAATGGAAAAATCATAAAACCATACCAGTAAATTTGGATTGGGCTCAGAACCAAATTTTTGATGATATATCACACGCCTAATTAGGATACCATATGCCTGTGATATTGCAAAAAAATGCCCAGGTACCCTTAAAATTGATGCTTAAAAAATCATCCAACTAAAACATTGTTGAAAAATGCTTACATGAAGATGACGCCATGCTGACATCAGTAGCCAAAGGGTCTATCGGAGCCAAGAGCTAGGCGGTCACATGACTGATGGCTAGGTGGCTGGGGGCTAAACTGGGTGGAGAGGTGACCGAGTGGCGGTGGCTCCAGCGGCGGTGCGAAGAGAGGCGATGAACCGAGCGAAGCGGCCGCAGGAGGCGACAGGTTCGTGAGCAGTGGCTGCGGTGAGAGCAGTGGCCGTGGTGGGCGGTGGAGGCCGTAGGGGCCACAATGGCTCTGCGGAGGCTAGGCGGCTCTGTAGAGGCCACGGGGTGGCCACTGGGAGGTGCTCGGGTGGCCGCCCCCAAACCCTATTTTTTTTTTCTTTTGAAAAATCACCATCAGATCCTCGATGTGTGTGCTAGGGTTGTATGACCCTGGTAGGCAAAAAAAATTTGCCTCAAATGGCAACTTGTGAGAATTGAACAAGTTTTATATTCTTTTTGACTATCTTAGGCCTTCTGAACACAACCGTGAGGTCTGTTTAGGCCAGAAATACTCTAAAAAATACTGATCGCCTCAAGATTTGTGTCGGGGCCAATTGTAATTTTTTTTTCTCACAGATCCAACTTTGTCCATATTGGACAAACTTTATGTGGATCTTAGGGTTCTTGGATGCTCTGAACGTAACCGTGAGGTCCGTTTGAGGCCAAGATGACTAGAAAAATAGGTCCCCCCATATCTGACAGGAAACCCTCTCTAAACGTAGATCTGATGAACATGACCGACTCTCTTAGGAAGAGAACAGGGGCAAGCAGATCTGAAGCTCTGATACCATGATGGAGTTGATGAAAAACAACTCACAGCTCCCAAGAACACCTACACACAAACACCTGTCACAGAAAGAGAGAGAAGCAAATAGCTATTGAGGCCTAAACACATTGATCCACGAGAGAGAAGAAATCCTTGATGTGCAAAAACAAAAGTTGCAAATTAATAATGAAATGTCAGAAAAGGTTACAAAGTATTATGAGATAAATCCTTATAAAAGGAGATCATAAAACCTAAAAAGGTAAAACCCTAGGTTGCATGATAATAATTAATAAAGATAATTAATTATTATATGCCTAAAGTTTAGCTTAAGTCGAAAGAGGTAATAAGTGACTGAATAATTAAATCAATATGATTCAATTAATCAGTAAAACACTTTATTACTCTAACAAATTACAACTTATAAATTTGAATATAACGGTGATGATCTCAAGTTTTCCATTTATACAATTTTCCTATTTATTTTCAAAAATGTCTATTTATCAAATTTAAAATGTACAATAAGTACTAACTCATATTTTAACGAAACTTATTTGAAATTCCTCTAACCAATTTAAACAAAAAATATCAATATATTAGGCCCACAAAACTTTTTAAATTTTAAATTTTACTAAAGAAATAAGTCATTTTCATTAATATTTAATGACACTAATTTTTAAAATATTGCAATCAGAAATTATAATCTTAACTATAAATTCTCCAAAATACCAACATAGATGGGATTATTTTGACTTAATTTAGTATGAAATTTATTATTCCATCAAAGATGGCCATCAAATTTATAAATCAAAAATTAAACACATTCCAAGTATTGCCTTTAAATTTAAAGGCCAATTAATATTATAACAATGTTATCTAAATACGTTAGGTCAAAGATGTAAATATAATATCTCACTAATGAACATACTGTCAATTAATTATTAAAAATATCTATCCAATTAAATCTCCCCCAACGAACCAATTTAAAAAACTATATCATTGTAAAAATCTGTTAAATAAGAATCCTAAAAGAAATCAATTAATATTTTAATCCAAAACTCAATCTTTAAAAAAAAAAACATTAAAACTAAAAATCAACCTTTTGAATAAAAGGCAAAAGTCAATTAATTAAAAAGAAAACTCATAGAGGAATAAAAAAAAAATCCCACTTAAATCTTGAAATTAAAGGGCCTTAAAATTAAAATTTAAAAAAAAGATAAAAGCCAACAAATCAAACCCTAATCCTAATTTGAAATTAGGGTTGGGGGTGAAACAAAAGATGATGATTTCCTTTTTTTTTTTTTAAGTACATATATTTACACCTCCTTATACAAACATCATACTTTATGAGAAGAACTTAACAAGGAGATCTTATCCTTTACATTTCTAAGAGGACCAAAACTCCTCCAACACAAGCATATTCCTCTTTACAATCTCTTCATATAAACAAGATGCTTCAATGACCTGCAAAAGAAAGCTTTGAAGGATAGCCATGGGAAGCTCACCTCCCATCCTAGGCCACTAAGATGCCACCCCTGAGCTAGGAGAACCAATGCTAACCCGGGTATGCAAGAAGCCAAATGAAACACATCCAAAAAACATAATACACACATAATTACACCCTCCCAATGCTAACTCAAGGAGCTTGAAATAAAACTTCCTAAGGGTGAAGGTGGACCAAGTACCCAATGGGAGACAAGGCTAGAGATGAAATGCAAGCCTTCAACAAGGCAAGAACTCTTTCACACAAAATCAACATAGCTTCTCATTTCTTCCATTCAAGAGTAACATAAATCCTCTTCACAACCCAAAACAAATCAACCAAAAATGGCCAAAACCCTTATGACCCCTAAGAAAACCCTTATGACCCCCAAGCATATCAATGCTACTAGCCTACCATGGCCCTATAATCCATGGTGGATCTCTCTCTCCCAAGGAGAGAGACTCTATACCAAGAGGGTTGTCACAATCCCTTCACCCACAAGGCTACTCTTCCCTCCCAAGGGTGAGTATGGCCTTTAAAAAAAAACCTTAAACAACACATGTAATGACAAGAAAATACATGTAGATTTTTACTTCACATAACAACACTTCATACTACAAAATTAGCATACCAATAAGAACATACACTATGTAGCATAAAAAAGAACAATCTTTCTTCATTCTTTCATGGAAGCCATAAGCAAGACACCATAAAAGACAAGTGTAAAGCTTGAGAGCTACCAACCTTGAAAAATAAGTTATGGAAATGAAATATTGAATTAGAGCACTTCCCTTTTGTCTTTCCTTCCTTTTCTCCTAAATCCCTTAATAGTCTCCAAAGTTAGAGAGTGGGTGATTGAGAGAAAATCTCTCCAATTTCCCCTCTATATTCAAAATCCTCCCATTCACCCATCCTAGGAAAAAGTGTGAGCTCCTATTAGTCATTCATCCCAAACCCTCACACATTTCTAAAATAAAGGTTCTTTAAAAGATAGTGGCATGAAAAGTAGACAAGGTTTGTCTTCCGAAAGCATGTGATCTTCCCAAGGTCATCCTTCCCATTATGATTTTCGGCCATCTTGGATAAGTAACTTTTTGGAGGCTTCCCAAGGCCTAAATAAGGTATCCTATGGTCAAAAACTCCCCTAACCCATAGGTATATGAAGTGGGCTAGTCAAAAATAGGTTGAACCCTAGGTGGCCATATAACCCCTCAAAAACCCCAGTTAAGATCACCTACGAATTTCAATGGATATGACTCCACCTTGGGCTCACAAACCAAGTGGTCCTTATGGGAAATAGAGCTAGGTTCCTAGTGTACAAAGGTGGGTCCTCAAGTTTTCCAAGGGCACATGCCATGACACATCATTTTCACAATAAGTGTGCCAATTGGCACTACAAAACACAACACAATAGACTTGGCAAGTCCACTTGTCAATCTCATATTTTAATGAATTCAAATGCAGATAAAATACACACCATACACTATACGAAGGAAAATACATTACAACAAGGTTTTGTCTCTTCAATAGATGCAACCTTGGCTTTATAGGATTCACATATGGGGTATTCAAGGTTCTCTGATAAAATTCAATGCCCATGATCCTGCACACTCAATTTAAACATCAGTAACCTGAAGAAGTATAGTCATCAAAATTCAAAATGCAAAATCAACATTACCATTAAAATTGACTAACACACGAAGTACATTATTTTAGTCTCTATAATCCTTCATCATAATTTTAATTGTTACTTTAATTATTACTGTCAAATAAACATATGTAAATTGAATCAGACGAACATAATCTCATTAACCCATATGCCACACTAATCATTCTAGATCTATATAATTCGTGATGTAGTTTTATCCAATTTTACATAAGCATTACTTTAGTTATTTCCACAATCATTTATATGGCATACAATCAAGAAACCAAATCATCAAGTAATTCTCATACTAATATCTTGATATCCATCCATATATTATATCACCTAACCTTCAACCTTCACAAAATTTCACATCACAACAATCAATTCAAATTATGATTAATCATTTTCCTAAACAACTCATAACAACATATTTATACCCAAATTGCAACATCCTAGTATTCATCTAAATCATTTATCATAATGTCAGTTATAATGTATCATAAGGTCGATAGTCAACATCCTATGTATGGAAAGCATCAGACAAATATTAAGTCTCATCATCTATTGTAATCAAATTCTTGTCAAAATGATAAAAATCATATTAACTCATTAAAACCTTAGGCCAATTACTAGGTCTATCATACTAATAATGAAAAGGTTATGATTGGTCTAGGGTGAGGCCTAACATCCTCCCCCCCTAAGCATGAACTTCCTCCTGGAAGTCACCCAACTTAGGGTTAAGGTTCCAGTGTTGACATCTCATTTAGTTCATTGGATAAATTTGAAACATTGATCTCATGCAATGAGGAACTATAACCTGATACATGTTAAGGCTATGTTTTACCTTATTTTAATCAATTCTAACATTTAAAAAGTATAAGCATTGTACAATTGAACTGTCTATCCAACATCACAATCTAATATTATTCTACATGGTTACCATATCTTCTTCTAGCATCAAGATCACGTAAGGTAATTCCATCCAACACACCAATGTTGGATCTTAGGTCATAATGAAATGAACTAAAACATGGGACATCTTCCCTACAACATAACTCAAATGTATGCTAACATCCCTCTAGATGTTGGTGCCTATGAATTTCAATATCTGGAGTATAGGTCCAATGTTATGCTAAAAGTATCATTTGTCACTTTACAAACCCTTAGTTTATACCAACTTTATATTATTTTTGTTGATAATATCAAAATACCTATGAATAATATAATAGAGTGGTTTTACAATGCCCTAACATAATGTGTCCAAAACAACACAACATAACAAAAGACCCCCCACAAGGGCTTCAAGTATGGTCATTCATAATTGTGATGACAAGGGAAGCTTCTCTACAATTTCTCCCCATTAATAATAATAAAATACAACGGATTTCCCCAATGGATCTTCTCCCTCATGCAACCTATCATGAAAGTACTTGCCAACAATTTTAAACCAAAAGAGCCTCATCAAATAACCATGAAATCCAAAATTTTAAATTTGAAAAGAACGGTTGAATACAGTGAGATTCAAAATGTGGCCACATTGGTAAATCTAACACAAAATAAGTAAAGACAAGTCCTTGAGGCAAAAAAAAAAGGACATTATAATAAATTTTGGCTAAGCAGCCCAACACATAATTTAATTACTTTTACATTGTTGACAATTGAAAAAAAAAATAGTAATAATAACCAAATAAATAAACTTGTGAAACAAAATAAAAGAAAAATAAATTTAGCAATGCATACTCTACCATATTCATTACATGAACTGTGTGACCTTTTAGGTCACTCAGAGGGAAACAGGGAGATCTCATCATACATTTATTATGGAAATATTTTAAAATAGGCTGATTATACCCTTACAAGGGTAAAGCACTATGGGTTTTCCAAGAAAACATTTATTTGGGGAGAGAGGTAGATGCACAAAAACTCAAGAGACAACTGCATGTTTACTAATAATAGTTTACTTACTCTATCAAGTTCTTTCATTACCTTCGAGCATATAATTAGGGTATTCACATCACAGCATACTCCTCTCCTTGAGAAAAGGCCCTACTGCAATGTGGCTCACTAATATCTCACTCTCAATAACATGAAATACATCATCATACTGATACAACATTTAATGCCAATAAGGCATAAAACAACACTATAACAAAATCTACAAGAGTATTTATTTATAAACATAGGAATGACCTGAGACATGGTTATCACATAATAACACCATGAGCACATCAACTAGCATAATTAACTCATACAGATATTTTGAACATCATAATCTCATAAAACTACTCAAGTGGCTCTATTTGGTGAGTTGACACTCAATATCCACCACTATCTCTAGGCTAGGAGAACTAGTCACTCGCTCACGGTACTACACATATCACTTCACTCATAACAAAAGGCATTAGGTTAATTAATTTATATTACTATGCATATGTTTCATTATTACCACTTAATACACGTCATTCCCAAGCACCCCCCAATAAACCATGATGAGGATTCTCTTACAAATCTTATACATAGTGAAAAGATATATTAGTATGGTTTTTCCCTCCTTTCTTGTATTATCAAAATGTAATTTAAAAGGGAAAAAAAAATTCTAGATAAATTAAACTTTATAAATAGTATAAGCTCAAGGGTTGGGTCAACACACCTCAAAAGGTTTACTTAATGGAATAATTAATCACAAAGTGATAGAAACCCTAAGTTTTTCAATCGTGAGCCAGATTGACAAGTAGGGAAGGATCTACAATCAAACATCATTCTAAAAGGAAAGGCCACATAATTACCCTAATGTGAAACCTAGGATCACAATAAAAATAACTATTTAAAAAAAATGATATTACTTCGATATTTCAATTAGAAAGTATTATGTTTTAATTTTGAAGCATAACGTTATTTCTAGTTTAATAATTAATTAAATCAATCTTAAAGGATTATAACAAACCTATTAAAGAACTAATAGTAACTTTGATAGAAGGGCTAAGGAAGAATTCATTAAAAAGATAAGTCCAATTATATAGACCATCCTTCACTCTAAAATTTGTGTTAAATAAAGCTCTAATGCATAACTATTATCAAGTTACTATAGCTCTAATTTATAAAAAAAAATTATAAAGACAAAAACTTAATATTCCATTACTTCTATTAGCACTTGCAAAAATTTTCATGGCCGAACCCATTTTCCTCTGGTCTCTGCAATGTTTTTCATGTCTCTGGCCTAAAACCCTAATCAAAGTTTCAAATTTCTAGCCGTTATAGCAAAATCCCTAGTGTGCCTTAGCCTTGTTCTAATTTTGCATTACCTTTTTGAATCACTTAAAAACCTTTTAATGCATGTTCTTTATATTTTGGTCAGTCCCCATTTAATTTTCCTAAGTTTCTACCCCGCCCAACGCTTTAATATTTCCTAAGTCCCAGCGTTTTATTTTTCTAATGCTTTTGGCTTTAGTATTTCCTGGGCTCGACTCTCTGACACCATTTTGATCTAACGGTGGGCACATCTTCTCATAGACTATGTTAGAGCCATGCAAACTTAAGACAGTCATTGATCTTCTCTTTTCACACAACATTTCGTTGAAGTGGGTCCATTGCCATGTAAGCACAAATGGCAGTTTCTTTTAGGCATTGGGTTTAATGACTTGGAAGTTATCAATGGGACCTAGTATCTGGCGTGTCTCAGTGGGCCCTAACATCTGTAGAAGATCCAACGGTTGGCATAATTTCTCATAGGTTTTGTCAGAGCCATGAGATCTTGCACTAGTCATCGATTTTACTTTTCCTCGGGTGGGTCCTCTCATAGGTGGGTCTGAATTGCCGAGTCAAATTGGATGCCATGTCATGTAGAGTTCTTTTGTTCTAATTGGTCGGTGTGTTAATGATGTGGATCTTGTCAGTGGGTCCGATGCTTTTCAAGAAGAACTTTTAATCCAACAACAGGCATATAATCGCAAGGAATATTCCCCCCCTTTGAGATCTTGCACCGACTATTGATTTGGTATCAAGCTAGAAAGGATGTCAATAGGTACATTTATAGTAGTACTGAAATGGTGTCTTCTCATTGGTTGACATGGATGGTGATAGGGATTTGTCAAAAAGGTCTGAGGTGGGTCATATTTATATGAATAGTGGGGTCATTGTCAGAAGGGTCAGTGACTGGGAAAGATCAATAGTTGACGCATGATCTCATGGGTTGTGTCAGAGCCATGAGACCTTGCACCTGCCATCCGATTTAAAGGCTTGTAAAAGGTGGCTCCTTTCTCAGTGATTATAGGTGGCATAAAGTAGGCCCAGGTAATGGTCTAAGGTCTAACAGTCTAGATAAATATGTTTAGCGACTTGACAAATTTTAAAAGGCTTCGCTCATTCACTAAGTAAAATGGTGATATGCTAAAGAGTTTGGTGATTTAGCAGAGTGTTTATCCAATGGCTAAAAATTTTAGCGGTGACATATGGTTTTCTACTAACTGGGAAAAGTCTTTAGTCGCTAGTTCACTAAATAAAGATCGGGGTTGATTTTTATGTTTTATTCACTGAGTTAATGAGTTAAAGGGGGGTTAAGGTTTTCATTTCATGAATAGGAAAGCTTTTGTCACATAGTTGCCAAATGTAACCAAGATTCCTATATGGTTAAGTCTTGTAAAGCCTAGGAAGGGGCAGGATCTAATGGTCATGATATAAAGTTGGCTCGGGTTTGAATGTGGATCATCAATATGCTGATGGCACCATGGAACTAGTCGTTTCCCTACAAATTTGAATTTTCTAAGGGTTTCCAGCGATAGGAAGGACAAAATTGAATGCTTTAGTGGCAGGGTTTGGTAGGAATGATCTCGCTGATTGCTTCAATATGGTCCAGAGGCCTGGTGATTGTTTGCAGAAGGTTTTGTGCCATGATGGGATGGGTTTTCTCTACTTGAGGCATGTTGGAGGTGACTGATTTGATCAATTTTTGTTGTAGATTCATGATCTCCAGTATAGTACTCTGAGATTTTTCATTAATGGAGATTGTTCTTGGATCTGGTCGGTTCAAGATTGCTTGGTTTTTCATCCCCTACATTAAATTTTGATTGTTTCTGATTGGTTTGGTGGGTGGAAACCCTAACCTCAGTCATTCATAGCTTATTGCATCCTATCTTTGGGATTTGAAGATGACTGATGGTATATATTGTAGCTTTTTTAATGTGGTAGGGGTTCCAAAACATTCTTTTTGGTCCTTGGTTGTTGATGATATTATATTGAACAAGGAGAGATGGAATTTTGGGTCTTTTCCTTAGCATTTTGTTATTGGGTAATGTATTGATTCTACAAGTTTTAATGAGAATACACTTGGATTCCAATCTCATATTTGTGTATGTCTTCTTATCTTGTTCTTGGATTCATATATGTTAATGTCACAAAGTGGGTTAGCATATGGTAAACAAAGAGTATTGTGAAATTATCTTTGAGTTCCTAACAAAGTTGGGATTAAAGTCTTTGAGGTAGTTTTAGTGAGTTCATGGCTAGATAAGAATTTGATGTCCTAGTATGTGAGGGAGAGGGATAATAGGCAAAGCACTTATTCTAAATTCAAGTGTGTTTGAGTTAGGGTTTTCTATTGATATATGTTGTTGAGTGACTCTATGCCCTAGTTAAGGCACTAGTCCATTCTCTGGAAGTAGTCCATCATCATCAATCACACACACATTTAAATGATAAAATCTTTAATCAATAAGGGGTATGAATATATAATATTTATTGATTCCTTTAAAGAAGTGAATCAAGGGTACACCCGCCTAAGCATTTAGGCTCAAAGTGTAGGAGGATCCTTGTTGATCCTTGTTAATTGGCCCTTTTCCTTGTAGACTTTGGAGTGGTGATAGAGTCAGTGACATTAAGCTATCAATCATAGTGTAAACCTGCAAGTAGAAAGAGAAGGTGAATCCCAACAGAATGGTGACTCTGCTGGGGAGAGTCTAGAGAAACTAATACAAGACTTTTGTGTTTCTCCTAAATATTCAGTTGTTTCTTTTGAGGTTAAAGATTTCCCATTGAGGTGGGTGGTGACTCAAAAGTTTTAACCAGTGCTATAAGATTGAAATCATGGACAAAAGAAGGAATACTAGGTCTTTTGTCAAGAAGAATCTAGAGAATACTTTGGAACAGTTACCTAGGTCAGGAAAGAAAAGCTGGATCAGGAGAAATGAAGAATCTACCAGTGCTCCTATGAGAGAGAAACATAATGATAGAAATAGAGCACCACATGTATCCTCAAGTGAAGAAGAGTCATAGTATAAAAGTTAAAAATTTGATAGTGGTTGCTCTGAAGACAAATTTTATGATACCCCAAAAATAATTTTTCAAGATAAAAGTTCACTACCTATAGGGCAGGATGTACAAAAAAGAGATATGCATTTTAGGCCAGGTTTTGATCCTAATGAGGATATGTTTAGAAGGCAGCCCATGGGACCAAGATGGGTCAATTTCCCATATCATAATCCTACTGATATAGAGGTGTCATCAAGCTTTGAGGATATGATGATAGATCCAAATGATTTGAATGCTCTGAGGTTGCAGTTGGCAGAACAAGATGCCATATATAAAAGATTACAAGAGGAAAGGTAGGCTAAAAAGGTGAATGCACTAATAGAGAGAGACTCCCTTTGAAAAATTAAGGAGATGAAGGAGAGAAACATGATTCTTTCTTCTACTCCTAAAACTCTGCAACATGATGTTTTTGGTGATCTTGAAGCTTTGAGGAGTGAGTAGAAATGTTTGTTCCAGGACCATGAATTTGATAAAGAGGGCCCTATCATTAGATAGGTTCAAAGTTATAATTCTTTACCTAAGGATGATGATGGGCATGTGATTACCAGACCTATTGTTGTTATAGGAGAAAAAGGAAAGCAAAAGATGGTGGGACCCCAAATGAGAAAGCCAGTGGAAATACCAAAGATCCCACCACCTAATTCAAATAAGGAAATAGAGATAGAAAGGAAAAGAAAAGAAGATGAAGATCTAGCTAAAGAATTGGAGAGAGCTAAGATTGAGGCTTTAATTATAGAGAAGAGAAGAAAGATCCATTTCTTGAAGTCTTCATCAGTAGATACTTCTGACCCATATACTGTTGAATTAGGTATGCCATCTATGAATACTACTATTCCACTTAGTAATGCTACTACTAGTTATCTAATTCCTACTACATCCACAAAACTAGTTGTTGACCCTAATAAATAGTCAAATGTAAAAATGGGTGGGAATGTAGATAACAAAGTTAATTCTAGTGGGAATACTAGTTCAAGTTTTCAAAGAAGACCTATGCAATTAGAAGGCTATAGGCAAATTAGTTTTTGTGGAATACCTAGCTATCCAAATGCTTTTCCAACTGATATAAGAGATAAGATACCTAAGTTTTCTGGTAATAATGCTATTAGTTGTGAAGAACACCTTAGGTTATTTTTTGATGTATTAAATGACTATGAGGTTGAGCATGAGGATGTAGTTATGAAGTTATTTGTTCAGTCCTTGGTGGAAGATGCTAGGGATTGGTTCAAGAGACTCCCTGATAGATTTATTGACACATGGGATTATTTTGAGAGATGTTTCAAAGAACAATATGGTGATAGGCCTAATGCTAGTTTTATGTTGAATGAATTTAACACCATAAGGAAAAATCAAAATGAATCTACATCTGAATTTAATATGAGATTTCAAAAGGGCATGCATAAGTTGTTTCAAGTTATGAGGTTAGAAGACAATGTTTGTCTAACCACATACTTTAATGCATTTGATGGAAAAATGGGATATTTTTTGGGGGACAAAGAACTAAGAACTCTTAGAGATGCTTTTAGGATTACTATCAATATTGAAAACAATATGAAGATATCAGGAAAATTGGGTGGGAAAAGACATGACCCAAAGTTGTTTGGAGATAAAAAAATATAAAAGGGATAATGAAAGAAATGTTGGAAACAAGAAATAGGAGGAAGATAAATTGGGTAAGGTGCTGAATGCATTGAAGGATTTAAAGGAACCTATCAATAGAATTAATAATGTTCTTGCCAATGAAAAGCCTCAATTCAACAATAATTTTAGTAGGCAGAATAGATTACAAAATTATCCCTATAACACCCAATGGAAGGATGGAAAGCCTATTGTCCCTGCTACAAGATGAAATAATGATAAAGTTGTCTCTGACCCTTTGCAAAAATCTTCTATCAATGTTATAGAGGATAAACCATGGTGCATTGCATGCAAATCCCCTCATTCTATAGAGCATTGTGTGGTTGCACAATCCATGTCAGCATATCAAGATGATAGTAATGAAGAGTTTGATCAAGAAGAGAGTCATGATGACATTGGGTGCAATATGGAAACTTTATATTTAGGATATGAAGATGATTTTGATATTGGTGAAGAAATAGATGTATGCTCAAAGAGACACATTTAGACATTTTTCCATCAGGAGGTCTTTTCTGATAATGATGACATTGATGAAAAGATATGTAACATGATTTCTTCCTTTGAGCTAGTGAATTTAAGAAGACCTTCAAGAGAAGAGATGGATAGAATTATTATAGAGATGATTTCCCAAGTGCAAACTAGAGGCATGGTGGCAAGGGATACAAATGGAAAAGCTACAGGAATTTTTATAAAGAACACCAACTCTAGAGAACCAGGTGAGAATAAGTCAAAAAATGACCATATGGTAGGGTTCAAGAATATAAAAGGTAAGAAATGGGAACCTAAGGGAGTTGGAGTTGAATTTTTTTTTAAAGAAATAGAGAATCCAGTTAATACAATGGCTAAGGATGAAAAGATGAAAATCACCAATACACCTAATGTATTAGATAAGTAAAAGGACACTAAAGCAGTGCAAATTGAGATTCCTCCCTCTGCTCCTATTGATATGTTAGCTTTATTGTCTTAGATAAATGTTAAGGTTCCTTTGTTAGAGTTATTGAAGATCCTTGAATGTAAAGACAAAGCTGTTGCATGGGTAGATAATGTTCATAATAATGATGTTGCATGCAATGAATCTCAAGCTAAGATTTTGAAAGGAGTATAAGCTTAGGGAATGGTGTCTCAAATACCACCTATATACTTGGATAGCTCTGTCAATGCTAGCCTTGAAAATATAGATCCATTTTTCTTGAGTGTCCTTGTGAATGGAATGAAATTAAGGAACTATTTGATTGATTCTGGTGCCTCAAATACTATCATGCCTTTCAAATTTATGGAGAAGTTAGGCCTCTGAGTTAATATTGTTCAAGGCAGATGTTGTGCAATGGATCAGAGAGAAGTGCCAGCTATTGGGACTATAAATGCAATGCCTTATAGACTAGCAGCCTATCCATAGAAAGAATTAACAATGAGTTTTTTGGTGGTGGACATCCCTCCTCATTATGGGATGCTATTATCTAGAAGATGGAGTGTTGCCATGGGTGGAAGTTTGCAATGTGATTTTTCCTATGCAACTTTCAAGATTGATGACCAGTTTATCAAGATTGAGAGAGAGCCAAGAGTATGCCATATGATTGAAAGGAATATTGATAATGAGACTACATGCTTTGTGGATACTGACATCAATGCTTCTAGGGTAGAAATCCCTATGCTTGAGAGGGAATCTATATTGCCACCTATCTCTATTGAGGTGAATGCTAAATCTATGAAGGGTGATCTGTGGGTGATGTACTTTGATGGTGCTAGCTGAAAAGATGGTGCAGGGGTAGATATTTTGCTCATCTCTCCTGATGGAAATACCTACAAGTTCTCTTTCACATTAAGTTTCTTTTGTACCAATAATATAGCAGAATATGAATCATTGTTGCTAGGACTAAAATTGGCACAAAAGCATGGAATCAAGTACATAAGGGTTGTAGGGGATTTTGAATTAGTGGTGTCCCAAGTCAGGTCATTATATGCTTCCAAGAACAAGAGGTTGAAATAGTATATAAATTCTGTGTGGGATTTGATTAAATGTTTTGATGCCTTCAATATTGAATAGAAGGATAGAAGTAATAATAAGATGGCTGATTTGTTAGCCAATATAGCAATCAATCCCAGCGATATTACTTTTTCTAGCCTCTCTAAAGTTGAAATTTAGACTAGGCCTAGTATACTAGACAATGTTGAAAATTGGCAAGTCTTTGAGGATGACTAGGACATTTTGAAATTTATGAGTTGTGAAGATCAATATCATGGTTAGGAATTAAATTGTTTAGCCTTGATTGAGACTATAGAAGGAAAAGAGGTTGTCCTTGGTAATGAAGTCATTCAACTTAAAACTAGCAAAGTTCCTAAGGGACTTGTTGTTCTAGAAACTGTGTTTGATAACCAAGACAGAGTTTAGAAGGATATTAAAAAGGAAGGTCATATGGATTTAGAAGAGATAAATCTTGGAACACAAGAGGCACCTAAAAAGGTGTACATTGGTAAGGACATGTCTCAAAAAGTAAAGAAGTCTTTGATTGAATTGCTAAGAAAATTTTGGTATGTTTTTGCATGGTCATATGATGACTTGAAGGTTTATAGAGAGGATTTGTTTTAGCATGTTATTCCTTTGAAAGAAGATGCTAAAAATTTTAGGCAAAAACAAAGGCCTATTAATCTACTTTGGCACCTAAAATGCAAGAAGAATTAATGAAGCTAAGAGATGCTATAATTATTAAGCCTATTAGGCATTCTTCTTGGGTTTCAAATTTAGTTCCTATCAGGAAGAAAATTGTGACATCAGACTTTGTGTAGATTTAAAAAATTTGAATACTAGCTCATTAAAGGATAACTATTGTCTACCCAATATGGAAGCTATGTTGCAGAGAGTAACTGGATCAGAATTAATGTCTATGATGGATGGTTTGTCTAGTTACAATCAGGTAATTGTAAAAGAATCAGGACAATTTAAGACAACTTTCACTACACCTTGGGGGACATATGTTTATGTGAGAATGTCTTTTGGTCTCACAAATGCTAGTGCAACTTTTCAGAGGGCAATGGATGTTTCCTTTGCAGATTTTATAGGTGATTTCCTTGTTGTTTATCAAGATGATTTAACTACCTATTCCAAGAAGGAAGAAGATCATTGTACTCATTTAGAAAAAATATTTATAAAGGCTTTGGAATATGTTATTTCATTAAATCCAAGGAAATGTGCTTTTTGTGTCATTGAGGGTAAGTTGCTTGGCCACTTGGTTGGAAAGCAAGGAGTTAGAATTCATCTTGAAAGGGTGACAGCCATTGATAAGATTCAAAACCCAAAGAATGTCAAAGGAATTCAGTCCTTCTTTGGTCAGGTAAACTTCTTGAGGAGATTTGTATCAAATTTTGCTAAAGTTACTAGACTTGTATCTAAGATGTTGAAGAAAGGATCTGTTGTCAATTGGGAAGGTGAACCTAATGAAGCTTTCAAGAATATCAAGCAAGCTATTAAAGATGCACCTATGCTTAAGGCACCTGATTATAATATCCCAATGCATATTTTCTGGTTTGCATCTTTTCATACTATTGCTGTAGTTTTGTTGGAGAAAAATAGTGAGGGCTATGAGTAGCCTATTGCATTTTTTAGTAAGTCTTTGCAGGTTGCTGAATTGAAGTATGACATCAATGAAAAAAAAGCATATGCATTGGTGAAGGCTATGAAGGCTTTTAGATGTTATCTAATGGGAGCAATTGTGACTGCCTCTGTACCAAGTGCAGCAGTCAAAGATATTTTCTCATAGCAAGAAGTGTCTGGGAGGAGATGCAGATGGATAAATAGAATTCAAGAATTTAACATTGGTATCTAGATTACCAAATTGGTTAGAGGACAAGGATTGGAAAATTTGATGGCTCAATCCAATCTTGATGCAAATCAGATAAACTAGACTGAGATTGATTATACTTGTGATATGGATGATTGTATTTGGTATTAGGATATTATCTATTACTTGAGAAACATGAAATGTCCAGCAGAAATGGACAATAATTAGAAAAGGACAATAAAGTTATAGGCCATTAGGTATGTCATTGTAAAATGTAAATTTTATAGAAAAAATTTAGATTCCATACTTTTTAAATGTCATGATGAGGATCAGGCTGACAAATTGTTGAAAGAAATGCATGAGGGAGTTTGTGGTGGACATTACATGGGTAAGACTACTGCTCATAAAATCTTGAGAGTAGGATTTTGGTGGCCTATAATCTTCAAGGATGCAAAATAGTTGGTAAGGAGATGTGATGCTTGTCAAAGGTTCTTTGGTAAGCTTAAATTTTCTGGCAAGTTACCCTTGGGGCTAGTAGAGGTGCAAGCTCCTTTCCAACAATGGGGAATAGATTTCATTAGGGAGATACCAAAAAAGTCTAGTGGGGGACATTCTTGGATACTAGTTACTACTAATTATTTCAAAAAATGGGTAGAGGCTATCCCTACAAGAAATGCAACTAGTAAGGTGGTAATTGATTTTCTATTGAATAACATTGTTATAAGGTTTGGTTTCCATAAAAGAGTTTTCAGTGATAATGCAATGTGTTTTAGGTCTGCTGAGTACAAGGAATTCTGCAAAGGTTTAGGAATCTAGATATCAAATTCCTCACCTTATCATCCACAAGGAAATGGATAGGCAAAATCATCTAACAAGAGCCTGATGAAAATTCTCAAGAGGATTCTTGAAAAGAACAAGAAGGCATTGAATTCAAAGTTTCCATTAGCTCTATGGGCTGACAAGGTGACTATAAAGAAGGCAATTGGTTGTGCACCATTTGACCTGATATATGGGATACATGCAAGGATGCCTCAAAAAAACTTACTAGAGATGTATAAGTTTGTTTAGTTATATGATGATGATATAGATGATGAAATGCAATTGAGAATTGAGGATCTCATTAGACTAGATGAAACTAGAAGAGAATCAGCTTCAAAGAATGCCAAAATATAGTTACAGGTTAAAAATTTGCTTGATAGGAGGACTATTGAAAGGGGGTTTGAGCCTAATGATTTGGTGTTGATTTGGAATGCCAGATAGGAGGATAAAGGAAAACATGGTAATTTTGATCCACTTTGGTTAGGCCCATATCTAATTCATGAGAATTGGGGCCAAGATTCATATATTGTCAAGGAATTAAATGGTGAAGTTCAGGAATTGCCAGGTCATGGACAATTCTTGAACAAATACTTCAACTAAAGGTATTTTACTTCCATGAATAGTAGTTAGGTCTATATATATTGTAAATTTTGTAAATAGTTGCTTGCCCCTGTTTAGTTTTGTCTTGGTTCCTAGGGTTTTGTCTTGTTGATCTCTATTGTTAAGTTTTGTCTTGTGGGTGGTCTGCTCTCCTAGAAATCTTGAATTCTTGCATGGGCACAAGTTACCCATCATCCCCAGATAGAGCCACTGTTAGCATCTACAAACATTTTCATGGCCAAAACCATTTTCCTCTAGTCTCTATAATGTTTTTCATGTCTCTGGCCTGAAACCCTAATCAAAGTTTCAAATTTCTAGCCATTGCAACAAAAGCCCTAGTGTGCCTTAGCCTTGTTCTAATTTTGTGTTACCTTCTTGAATCACCTAAAAACCTTTTAACACATGTGCTTTATATTTTGGTCAGTCCCTATTTAATTTTCCTAAGTTTCTACCCCACCCAGCACTTTAATATTTCCTAAGTCCCAGTGTTTTATTTTTCTAATGTTTTTGGCTTTAGTATTTCTTAGGCCAGACTCTCTAACACCATTTTGATCTAATGGTAGATGCATCTGTTGGCATTAACCATGATTGTCATTAGTGACAACACTTATTCAGATTCTATGTGTTTACCGAGCTTACAAAGCCTCTCAGTATTTACCGAGTAATCCGAGCAGAACAGAGCTTACCGAGTTGAACAATATTTACTGAGTACTACACGGTTAAATAGAAAATTCAGTTTCTACTGAGTAACACTAGATCTACCGAGTCTCCAATATTTATTGAGTTTGAAACTATGACCGAGTGGTTAGTATGGACCAAGCCTCCACTTCTACCAAGTGCATGATGATGTCGAGTAATGCAGTGGACGCCGAGTATCAGAAAGTCACCAAGTTAGTTTATAGTAACTAAGTAACAATATTTGGGCTGACTTAGTAATACTTGTGTTTACTTGTTTAAGAGCTGACTTTGTAATTGTTTTGTAATTAATTTGGATTGATATATAAGCAATGTTTATATCATATCCAATGTGTGTGATGAAAAATGAATATGTATGCGAAGATACATGAAAGACAGAAGTAAGTAAATTACAAAGGGCTACAATAGTTCAAGGAGCAGCAGAGACAAATCTATCACAGAAGGTGATTAGTACATCAGCAAATTTCTTTCAGCAAATACAGTTGCAAGTAAGAGATCTACTATTTCATTCTAACAAGTGAATCAGTACTAAATCCTTTAACAGGGTAGACTTAACAGTCTTTTGTTAAATCTCTTAACCGAGTGCATACTTTACTGTATGTTTGTAAATCCTCTAACAAGGTGGACTTAGCAATCCTTATTGCTCCTAACAAGGCAGATCATCAGAAGTGATCATTGTAAGCCTTAACCGGCCAACTTTATTTTGCAGCATTAAGGTTTTGTGGGTATCATCCCCACCCCAGTTTTACTTTCTATTTGAAAGGTTTCTGGGTTACCAAATCTGTGTGTCAAATTGATATGAATGCTTTTATGTTTTCAGTTTCTCATGCATGTAGTTAGATCAATAAAGTATATGTTATCTAGATCTGAAATCGATAAGAAAATTTGAAGTTACTGATTCACCCCTCCCCTCTCAGTAACTCAATTAGTCTTGAATATTTCCAAAAATTGGTATCAGAGCATTGTGGTTCTTAGGATAAAGTTTGACAGCTTGAGTAAAGATCTAGGATAATGGAGGTATTTAGACTTAACAAAATAATTGAGAATGAAAAGCTAGATCTAGAAATGGCCATAGCTAAATACAGAGAAGCAAAAGAACATGTTTCCCTATCCCTAAGAAGAAGGAAGGAACTTGCAAATCAGATGAATGACCATCAATATGTTGAAGAAAACATTGAAGACCTCTTCCCTTCAAGTAGCTCAGATGAAGCAAACAATGCTATCAAAGAACTCCTAGAAAAGAATGGATCTCTACAGGAAGAAGTAAGAACATTAAAAAAAGAACAAGAAATACACTCAACCTGATTTTGTGAAATCTTGGAACAAAGAAACAAGATGAAAGATGAGATAGATGGAAAGAACAATGAAATCTAAAATCCAACTCTTCAGCTAGAAAACCTTATTGATCAGATCTCCAATACAAATGAAGAAATCTTGACTCTAAGATTAGAAAATGAAAATATAAGAGATGAGCTAAGTTCTATAAAGAAAACCAATTTAAGATTGGTGGATGACCTAAACTCTGAAAAAAAAATCAATGAGAGAATGCTGAAAACTCAAGAAGACCTAAATCAACTACATAAACAAAATCTTCATAGGAAAAAAGGAAAAGCAGGACTTGGATACAAAGAAGAAGGTGAATCTTCCAAGCAAGGTACTCAAAAGAATCAAAAACCCACTTGTAATCACTATGGAAAAATAGGTCATACTTCAAACAGATGTTGGAGTAATGGAAAAGTAAATTTCAATGGAAAATGCTACAACTACAATCAACAAGGTCATAAAGCAAATGAATGCAAGGAGAAACCAAGATTTAAAGGAAATTGTCACAAATGTAACAAACAAGGCCACAAGGCATCCGAATGTAGATCTAAAACATTCAAACTAGTAGAAAAAATTATGAAAGCAATGTTTGGATGAAACTACAACACTTGGTGTAAATGTCATTATTGTGGAGAATATGGACACATTGGCATGAACTGTGTAAAACATCACTTAAGAAAAAGGGACACCACTATAAGATGTTTTAAATGCACTAAACTTGGTCATATAGCTAAAAATTGCATGAATGCTGGCAAAGTTGAAGATGGAAAGAAAGAAAAAGTAGATAGCATCAGGAAGCAAATGAGACAACAATGGATTCCTAAATCTACCAAGCAAACCAGTCCAAGTAATGGAGTGGGTGGCTCTATTAGCTCTAACTAAGTCTTGAACAAAGCACTGGAACTATATCTTCATAGAAAAATTCCAAACAGTTCCAGAATTGAATTGAAAGAAAAATCCAAATTAGTATGCAAGATATAGTAGGATCACAGGAAGGTCGCTATCAGTTTCCACCGAGCAAAGTCAGGAGTAACCCAACTTTATATGGTTACCGAGTAAGGTCAGAGCAGTATGAATTCCCATGGTTGCCAAGTTGTGAAGTCTTCACCGAGCAATTAATTCATAGTGGATGACAATCTATCAAGTTCTTACCCTAATTCTTATAGAGCATTGATGACAAAATTTTTTAAAAAAGGAGCGAAATCAAGTTCATTATTCACCATGAACTTTAGCATATTAAGAGTAGAAAAGTCTCCTAGTGAAATCAAGCATTTTGAAGCATTTTGTAGCAAATTTTTACTATGTTCACCAAGCTACCATGGCATCATCCAATGCTAAAGTGAAGAAAGGTTCAGAAATGCTAGCTCATGGAGAATGGAAAGCACTAGATTTCAAACTCATGCCCATAGTTGCTGTAACCCTAGACCTGAGTGGAGCTCAATTTTAGATCCCTCCTAAGGTACTTCTCATTGATGGTATTCGCAGTCATTTCAAGTGTACAATTCAAGAGCTTGGAACCCTAGAGATAGATACTATTTGTGACGAATTGTGTGTCGACGGTGTTCTCGAACCAGAGCATAAACATTTGGAAGATAAGGGTTTAGTTCACATCACACACTTTCCCCAGAGCTTATAGGTTAAATGGGTAAGGCATATCCTCAGCCAAGTTCATGAAGGTAAAATATGGCTTGAGCATCTAGTAGAAATTTCAAAGAAGATGATTCACCGAATCACTGGTCTTCCCATGCTCAACATGGCTAAATCCACAAAAACCCTAAGTCGGTCAGAACTAGAAGAGAAAACCCTAGCTGAGTGGGATGGTAGAGGTATGAAAATTAGCAACATTGCTAATGCAAAATTGAAGTTTGGTATACATATCATAGATCACAAGATATACAGTTCAAGTTGGCAGAATAGTGTTCTATGTGAAGCAGTTGACCTAGCATATAAGATTGTGAAGAACAATTTGTCATTTGACCTAGCAGATTTGTTATTGAAGTAGTTCAACAAGAATATGGAAAGCATTCAGACTTCTAAGAACAATTCATGTAAATTTGGATCACTGTTAGTTTGTTTCTTTTTCTATGTTCAGAAGTTTTTCCCTTCTAAAAGCACAGTAGTATGGAGAAGAGATGTGCCGGTTCTTTATCAGATGAATGAATACATTGTAGAAATGGGTGAAAAATTTGAAAGCATAATGGATAACTATTTTGAATCATTTAAAGAAAACATGAACAATAGATTCCGGATTCCACAAAAGTTGGTGGAAGATTATAAAGATGATGTTTGTTTTATGGTGGATTGTGATAATGTGTATATACAAGCAGTGAAACCAAGGATTGTACATGTGAAACCTCTTCCCTATGAGGTAAATATTGATGAAACCAAGAACATTATTGAAGCCCTAATTAATCAACCTATTGATCCAAAGGCATCATATTTTGGGACATATGAAGAAGCTAAGGAGAAAATTAAGCTTTGTATAAAGCTTCCTAGGGTGGTTAACAAAGGAAGAAAGAGGATGGCCCAAATGCAAGCTGACACATCTCTAATGTTAACCAAGGAAAAAGGAAAGGATATTGAAGAAGAAGAGAAAAAGGATGAGAAGGAAGAAGAACTAGCTCCTGTAAAGAAGAAAGGAAAAGTGGTTATCACCAAGGCACCCGAGCAATCCTCTGCAGTATTTTCAAGGAGTACAAGAGGCAAGGCAGGTAAAAAGGATGATGATATTGTATTTAAAAGGCCTCCTCCCACCTTTGAAGAAAGAATTAAAGATTTGAGAGAAGGATCTGGAATAGCTAACATCAAATCCTTTAAGTATGAGATCAGATCAAAGACAGAGCAGAAGGAAATTGAAGATGCAGTTATTCAGAAAATTGGACAATGGAAGTACTCACCTGATGAAATAGCCTCACAAATTCTAGGTATTCTATTGGATAAAATTAGAATGAGATGGAGCAATGCAAGGCAAACTGTCAAGGACATTTTTGATCAAACCTTAAGACAATTGATGCCCAGTATGAATGATGTTGAAATTAAAAAGGCATTGAAAGATAATGAAAATAAGATGACACTCAAATTTAACACTTGTTTGATGTTGATCAACAATATTGAGTCAGTTGTGAAGAGTGCCACTGTCACATGGAAAAAAATCTATAATCTTCACAAACCGAGTACTGAAACTATGACAATCAAAGATATAGAAGATGACAGCGATGAACAGGAAGAAGCTACTGAGGTAGGCAGGTAGAGTGATGAGGAAGATAATACTGTTCGGATAGCTACAGAAGTCATTGCCTCACTTCCTCACTCTCCAGTAAAAGTTGCTACATCTAGGCCAGAGATAACTTTAAGTATGATTGTGACAACTTCCACAGATACATCAAATGTCCAATCATCACTAGCACAACTCAATGTATCATCAACAGAAGTGGCTACCACCTCTTTTACCGAGTTGCAGTCTCCTGTATCTACTTCAGTACCTACTTCTTTATCAAGTTTTCCAGTTGTAAGTACTTCAGTTTTGGAAACTTCAGTAAGTATTTCAATTTTTGATTCTACAATTGTAAATACTTTAGTTTTGAGTTCAACAAGTATTCCAGTCAGAAGTTTATCATTTTTCTTAGCTAGTCCTACAATGTCTACAATAACTTCTACAAAGGCATTAAGCACAATAATAGTTGTTCCTAAGGCTCAACTAAGCACAAGATTTTTGAGTAAGAATGTAAAAGAGGATATAGACTTAGATGAGGAGATAGAGATCGCAAAATTAGACTTTGCAAATATATCAGTAGACCAAGTGCTAAACATTGGTGAACTCCTCTAGAAGAAAGCAAAGCAGATGAAACTGAAAGAAGAAAGGGATAAGGAATATAAAATCATTAAGGATGCAAAGAATATTCTGTCAGAAGCAATAGGTATTAAAGTTGATTCCTCACAACATATTTTGTTACAATTAGCTGAGGCAGTGAACAAGTTCAATGAGGATTCCTCTGGGTCAGAAAAGTTGCTTGAGAAAGCCAAGAAGAAGTTTGACAATAAAGTACTTGAGCATATTGCTCAGCATATAGCTATTAATCAGGTAGAATTATCTTTAGTTTTGATAGAGATTGAGTCCTCCTATTCCAATATTGCCTCACTTTTTTCTAAGCTATGTAATGTTGCTGAGTTCACTAAGGAAGTCAAGGATAAAATAAATAAGATTGATGAGGATCTGAAGGACAGTGTATAGAAGTTGCAACTTGAACCTAATTCAAGATCTGCACATCATATGAAAATCACACTCCTATCAAATAAGTAGTCAGAATTATTGAAAGAAGACACAAGGATCCGGTCAACACTTCTAGATATTCAGAACATGATCCTTCCCATCATGGATATAATGCAAAAACACATTGCTCACTCAAAAACATTACTCCATGAAAATTAGTTTTCCATTGCAGATCACATGATTGAACTCTCTACAAAAGTCCAAATTGCACTCCATACATGCAAGATTCTGCAAGAGAATTGGGACAATACTCTGCCACTAATCAAGAAGGTACACTCAGATTTTCTTTCACATTTTTGATTCTCCTTGTAAAATACTTGTATATATACCTTTGGCATTATTGTCAAAAAGGGGGAGAAAATGTATAGGAGAAAGTATATAAGATTAAGATGAGTAATTTGAAATTGGGAGAAAGTAATCTATATAAGGGAGTCATGAAATATATATACAATAGTTTGACAAAGATAAATTTTGAAAAATCAAAATCAGATTCAGCATGATTCGTGTATATAAGTTTTGGCAATAAGTGTTTTTGTCACTAATGCCAAAGGGGGAGATTGTTGGCATTAAGCATGATTGTCATTAGTGACAACACTTATTTAGATTTTGTGTGTTTACCAAGCTCACAAAGCCTCTCAGTATTTACCGAGTAATCTAAGTAGAATAGAGCTTACCGAGTTCAACATTATTTACCGAGTGCTGCACAGTTAAACAGGAAATTCAGTTTCTACTGAGTAACACTAGATCTATCAAGTCTCCAGTATTTACCAAGTTTGAAACTATGACCGAGTAGTTAGTATGGACCGAGCCTCCACTTCTACCAAGTGCATGATGATGCCAAGTAACGTAGTGGACACTGAGTATCATAAAGTCACCAAATTAGTTTACAGTAACCGAGTAACAATATTTTGGCCGACTCAGTAATACTTGTGTTTACTTGTTTAAGAGCTGACTTTGTAATTGTTTTGTAATTAATTTGGATTGATATATAAGCAATGTTTATATCATATCTAATGTGTGTAACGAAAAATGAATATGTATGCGAAGATACATGAAAGACAAAAGTAAGTAAATTACAAAGGGCTATAGTAGTTCAAGGAGCAGCAAAGACAAATCTATCACAGAAGGTGATCAGTAGATCAGCAAATTTCTTTCAGCAAATACAGTTGCAAGTAAGAGATCTACTATTTCATTCTAACAAGTGAATCAGTACTAAATCCTTCAAAAGGTAGACTTAATAGTCTTTTGTTAAATCTCTTAACTGAGTGCATACTTCACTGTATGTTTGTAAATCCTCTAAGAAGGTGGACTTAGCAATCCTTATTGCTCCTAATAGGGTAGATCATCAGAAGTGATCATTGTAAGCCTTAACCGGCCAACTTTATTTTGCAGCATTAAAGTTTTGTGGGTATCATCCCCACCCCAGTTTTACTTTCTATTTGAAAGGTTTCTGGGTTACCAAATCTATGTGTCAAATTGATATGAATGCTTTTATGTTTTCAGTTTCTCATGCATGCAGTTAGATCAATAAAGTATATGTTATCTAGATCTGAAATGGATAAGAAAATTTGAAGTTACTGATTCACCCCTCCCCTCTCAGTAACTCAATTAGTCTTGAATATTTCCAATAGCATCTTCTCGTAGACTATGTCAGAGGCATGAAAACTTAAGACAACTATTGATCTTCTCTTTTGATATGGTGTTTCTTTGAAGTGGGTCCATTGCAATGTAAGTACAAATGGCAGTTTCTTATTGGTTGTTAGGTTTAATGACTTGCAAGTTGTTAGTAGGACCTAGTATTTGACATGTCTCAGTGGACCCTGACATCTACAGAAGATCCAATGGTTGGCATAATTTCTCATAGGTTTTGTTAGAGCCATGAGATCTTGCACTAGCCGTCGATTTTACTTTTCCTCAGGTGGGTCCTCTGATGGGTGGGTCTGAATTGCCAAGTCAAATTAGATACCATGTCATGTAGAGTTGTTTTGTTTTGATTGGTCAGTGTGTTAATGATGTGGATCTTGTGAGTGGGCCCAATTCTTTTCAAGAACTTTTAATCCAACAACGGGTGTATAATTGCAAGGAATATTCCCCCACTTTGAGATCTTGCACCGACTATTAATTTGGTATCAGGCCAGAAAGGATGTTAGTGGGTCCACTGCCAGTTGTGCTAAAATGGCATCTTCTCATTAGTTGACGTGGATGGTTATAGGGATTTGTCAAAAAGGTCCGAGGTGGTCATATTTATATGAACAGTGGGGCCATTGTCAGAAGGGTCAGTGACCAAGCAGGATCAATGGTTGGCCCATGATCTCATGGATTGTGTCAGAGCCATGAGATCTTGCACCCGCCATTTGATTTAAAGGCTTGTAAAAGGTGGGTCCTTTGTCAGTGATGACCAGGCAATTTCAGCGAGTAACCTGATGACAGGTGGCATAAAGCAGGCCCAAGTAAATGTCTAAGGTCTAGCAGTCTAGATAAATATGTTTAGTAGTCTGAAAAATTTTAAAAGGCTTCACTCATTCGTTGAGTAAAATGGTGATATGCTAAAGAGTTTGGCAATTTAGTGAAGGAGTGTTCACGCAATCGCTAAAGATTTTAGTGGTGACATATGGTTTTTGTGAATTGGAAAAAGTCTTCAGTCGCTAGTTCATTAAATAAAGACCAGGGTTAATTTTTTTGTTTGATTCACTGAGTCACTGAGTTAAAGGGGGGTTAAGGTTTTGATTTTGTGAATAGGAGATCTTTTGTCGCATAGTTGCCAAATGTAACCAGGATTCCTATATGGTTAGTCTTGTAAAGCCCAGGAAGGGGCAGAATCTAATGGTCATGATATAAAGTTGGCTTAGGTTTTAATGTAGATCATCAATATGCTACTAGTGCCATGGAGCTAGTCGTTTCCCTGCAAATTTGAATTTTTTGAGGGTTTCCAGCAACAGGAAGGACAAAATTGAATGCTTTAGCAGCTGGGTTTGGTAGGAATGATCTCACTGATTGTTGTAGTATGGTCCAAAGGCCTAGTGATTGTTTGTAGAAGGTTTTATGTCATGATGGGATGGGTTTTCTTGCTCGAGGCATGTTGCAGGTGATTGATTTGATCAAATTTTGTCTTAGATTCATGATCTCCAGTACAATACTCTGAGATTTTTCATTAATGGAGATTGTTCTTAGATTTGGTCAGTTCAAGATTGCTTGGTTTTTCATCCCCTACATTAAATTCTTATTGTTTCTGATTGGTTTGGTGGGTGGAAACCCTAACCTCAGTCATCTGTAGCTTGTTTCATCCTATCTTTAGGATTCCAAGATGACTGATGGTATATATTGTAGCTTTTTTTATGTGGTAGGAGTTCCAAAACTTTCTTTTTGGTCCCTAGTTGTTGATGATATTATATTGATCAAGGAGAGCCTAGATTTTGGGTCTTTTCCCTAGCATTTTGTTATTGGGTAAACTATTGATTCTGCAAGTTTTAATGAGAATACACTTGGATGCCAATCTCATATTTGTGTATGTCTTCTGATCTTGTTCTTGGATTCTTATATGTTAATGTCACAAAGTGGGTTAGCATATGGTAAACAAAGAGTATTGTGAAATTATCTTTGAGTTCCTAACAAAGTTGGGATTAAAGTCTTTGAGGTAGTTTCAGTGAGTTCATGGCTAGATAAGAATTTGATGTCCTAGTATGTGCGGGAGAGGGATAATAGGCAAAGCACTTATTCTCAATTCAAGTGTGTTGAGTTAGGGTTTTTTGTTGATATATGTTGTTGAGTGACTCTATGCCCTAGTTAAGGCACTAGTCCATTCTCTGGAAGCAGTCCATCATCATCAATCACACACACATTTAAATGATAAAATCTTTAATCAGTAAGGGGTATGAATGTATAATATTTAGTGATTCATTTAAAGAAGTGAATCAAGGGTACACCCACCTGAGCATTTAGGCTCAAAGTGTAGGAGGATCCTTGTTGATCCTTCTTAATTGGCTCTTTTCCTTGTAGACATTGGAGTGGTGATAGAGTCAGTGACATTAAGTTGTCAATCATAGTGTAAACCTGCATGTAGATAGAGAAGGTGAATCCCAACAAATTGAAATAAAAATCACCTAGTTAAGACAATTACGATAAAGTTTAATAAAATTATTTGGTGAAATTTAATGACAAATTATAAGTTCAAAATTTTTGATGATGCCCTATAATTAAATTTTAACAAAATAATTTAGGGTTGCCTTCCTAAAGAAGTGAGAAGGAAATAAAATAAAACTTAACAATTTAAATTTATCTAAAACTTACCCCCTTTAAGATAAATTACAACTTATAAATTTGAATATAACGGTGATGATCTCAAGTTTTCCATTTATACAATTAACTTATTTATTTTTAAAAATGTCTATTTATCAAATTTAAAATGTAAAATAAGTACTAACTCACATTTTAACCAAACTTATTTGAAATTCCTCTAACCAATTTATTTAAACAAAAAAAAAACAATATATTAGGCCCACAAAACTTTTTAAATTTTAAATTTTACTAAAGAAATAAGTCATTTTCATTAATATTTAATGACGCTAATATTTAAAATATTCCAATTGGAAATTATGATCTTAACTATAAATTCTCCAAAATACCAACATAGATGGGATTATTTTGACTTAATTTAGTATTAAATTTATTATTCCATCTGAGATAACAATCAAATTTATAAATCCAAAATTAAACACATTCCAATTATTGCCTTTAAATTTAAATGACAATTAATATTATAACAACATTATCTAAATAAGTTAGGTCAAAGATGTAAATATAATATTTCACTAATGAACATACTATCAATTAATTATTAAAAATATTTATCCAATTAAATCTCCCCCAACGAACCAATTTAAAAAACTATATCATTGTAAAAATCTGTTAAACAACCATCCTAAAAGAAATCAATTAATATTTTAATCCAAAACTCAATCTTTAAAAAAAACATTAAAACTAAAAATTGACCTTTTGAATAAAATGCAAAAGTCAATTAATTAAAAAGAAAACTCATAGAGGAATTAAAAAAAAATCCCACTTAAATCTTGAAATTAAAGGCCCTTAAAATTAAAATTAAAAAAAAATGATAAAAGCCAACAAGTCAAACCCTAACCCTAATTGAAAATTACAGTTGGGAGTGAAAAAATAGATGATGATTTGGTTTTGTTTTTTTCTTAACTACATATATTTACACCTCCTTATACAAACATCATACTTTTTGAGAAGAACTTAACAAGGAGATCTTATCCTTTACATTTCTAAGAGGACCAAAACTCCTCCAACACAAGCATATTCCTCTTTACAATCTCTTCATGGAAACAAGATCCTTCAAGGACCTACAAAAGAAAGCTTTGTAGGATTGCCATGGGAAGCTCACCTCCCATTCTAGGCTACTAAGAGGCCACCCCCGAGATAGGAAAACCAATGCTAACCTAGGCATGCAAGAAGCCAAATGAAACACATCTAAAAAACTTAATACACACATAATTACACTCTCTGAAGGCTAACTCAATGAGCTTGAAATAAAGTTTCCTAAGGGTGAAGGTGGACGAAGTACCCAATGGGAGACAAGGCTAGAGATGAAATGCAAGCCTTCAGCAAGGCAACAACTCTTTTGCACAAAATCAACATAACTTCTCATTTCTTCCATACAAGAGCAACATAAATCCTCTTCACAACCCAAAACAAATCAACCAAAAATGACCAAAACCCTTATGACCCCCAAGCATATCAATGCTACTAGCCTACCATGGACCCCATAATCCATGGTGTATCCCTCTCTCCCAAGGAGAGAGACTCTACACCAAGAGGGCTATCACAATCCCTTCGCCCACAAGGCTACTCTTCCCTCCCAAGGGTGAGTATGGCCTTGAACAAAAACCCTTAAATAACACACATAATGACAAGAAAATATATGCAGATTTTTACTTCACATAACAACACTTCATACTACAAAATCAGCATACCAGTAAGAACATACACTATGCAGCATAAACAAGAACAATCTTTCTTCATTCTTTAATGGCAGCCATAAGCAAGACACCATAAAAGATAAGTGTAAAGCTTGAGAGCTACTGACCTTGCAAAAGAAGTTATGGAAATGAAATATCGAAGTAGAGTCCTTTTCTTTTGTCTTTCCTTCATTTTCTCCTAAATCCCTTAGTAGTCTCTAAAGTTAGAGAGTGGGTGATTGAGCTAAAATGTTTCCAATTTCCCCTCTATATTCAAAATACTCCCATTCACCCATCCTAGAAAAAAGTGTGAGCTCCTATTGGTCACTCTTCCCAAATCCTCACACATTTATAAAATAAAGGTTCTTTAAAAGATAGTGGCATGAGAAGTAGACAAGGTTTGTCTTCCCAAAGCATGTGTTCTTCCTAAGGTCATGCTTCCCATTATGATTTTCGGCCATCTTGGATAAGTAACTTTTTGGAGGCTTCCCAAGGCCTAAATAAGGTATCCTATGGTCAAAAACTCCCCTAACCCATAGGTAGATGAAGTGGGCTAGTCAAAAATAGGTTAAAGTCAACCCTAGGTGGCCATATAACCCGTCAAAAACTCTAGTTAAGATCACCTACGAATTTCAATGGATATGACTCCACCTTGGGCTCAAAAACCAAGTGGTCCTTATGGGAAATAGAGCTAGGTTCCTAGTGGAAAAAGGTGGGTCCCAAAGCTTTCCAAGTGGACATCCCATGACACATAATTTTCACAACAAGTGTGCCAATTGGCACTACAAAACACATCACAACATACTTGGCAAGTGCACTTGTAAATCTCATAATTTAATGAATGCAAATGCAGATAAAATACACAACATACACTATACGAAGGAAAATACATTACAACAAGGTTTTGTCTCTTTAGTAGATGCAACCTTGGCTTTACAAGATTCACATAGGGGTAAGACATGGTTCTCTGATAAAATTCCATGCCCATGATCCTGCACACTCAATTTAAACATTAGTAACCTCAAGAAGTATAGTCATCAAATTTGAAAATGCAGAATCAACATTACCATTAAAATATCTAACACATGAAGTACATTCTTTTAGTCTCTACAACTCTTCATCATAATTTTAATCATTACTTTAATCATTACTTTGAAATAAACATATGTAAATTGAATCAGATGAACATAATCTCATTAACCCATATGCCACATTAATCATTCCAGATCTATATAATTCATGATATAGTTTTATCCAATTTTACATAAGCATTACTTTTTTCATTTCCACAATAATTTATATGCCATACAATCAAGTAACCAAATCATCAATTAATTCTTATAATAATGTCTTGAAATCTATCCATATATTATATCACCTAACCTTCAACCTTCACAAAATTTCACATCGCAACAATCAATTCAAATTGTGATTATTCATTTTCCTAAACAACTCATAATAACATATTTATACCCAAATTGCAACATCTCTATATTCATCTAAATCATTTATCTTAATATTGGTTATAATGTATCATAAGCTCGACAGTCAGTATCCTTTGTATGGAAAGCATCAGACAAATATTAAGTCTGATCATTTACTGTAATCAAATTCCCATCAAAAAGATAAAAATCATATTAACTCATTAAAACCTTAGGCCAATTACTAGGTCTATCATACTAATAATGAAAAGGTTATGATGGGTCTAGGGTGAGGCCTCACACAAGATTTCTTCATTTGAGTTCTTACTATTGTTGATGTAAGTACACATCATGTGACATTACTATCTTTCATGCATGATGTAGAACCCACATTCTCATATGTAGTCATTAGATTCTTTACAATAGATTTTTCACTTGACTGGTCCATCATTCTTAGCCCAAGTATCTTCATTATGGACCTAAATTTCAGATTTCTCATCATTTCAACAAATATTTGATATCTTCCTGTCACATTTAAATTCTCAAAAAATGATCTCCAAATATGATTATCATTTATTTGACAAGTACGCTTGGGAATCTTGTCAGGAATTGCTTGCAAAATGTAAGTATCAATATCAATTAAATATTTTGGCTTTCTGTAAACAATTCTAGGAGTATCAAAAATATTATGTGTGAACTATGTACCTTCTTGAGTGCCTTCAAAATGACACAATGTTGTGCCTACACCTTGGGGTGTAGATAATGGTGTGCTTTCAACATGATACAAAGGGTTGTCTACACCTTGGGATGTAGACAATGGTGTGCCTTCAACATGATACAAGCGTGTTCCCACACCTTGGGAAGTAGAAAATGATGTGCCTTCAACATGATATAATGGTGTGCCTCCAACATTTGATGATGGTGTCTCTTCAACTTGGGAACTCATAGATGATGTGCCCACATCTTCATAATTCAATTGTCTTATTGTGCGCAAGTTTTCATTCATTGTCTTTTTGTTTGTAATTCCAATTCTCTCTTACTCTCTATTTATGTTTCATGTTCCTCATCCAAATAAAAATATTCTTCCATGGTATTTAATTTTTTTTGTTCACAAAGTTGTCTCATTCTTTCCCTTTTCTTCTCTTTATCTCTTTCATGCTCTTTCGGTGTTAGAGTCTTTCCTTGTTTCCTTGGCATGATGATGGTTTCTACATATGAATTCATTACAATTTTAAAATTATAAGATCAATCAATTACAATAAGTCAAGTTATAATATCAATCTATTACAATAAGTCAAATTATAATGTAAATCTCTTATAGTCTGACAAATTATAATATAAATTTATTACAATTATATCAAATTATGTATTGAACAAGTCTATATCATACCAATTATAAACAAAAATACTCTTTACTCACATTTCACATGTAAAAAATAAAAAAAACTTACCTCAATCAATAAATTTTGGTGAAGAATGATTGACTTTCACAATTTGATGTTGAGTTTTAAACAAAAAGGTGGTACAAATTGATAGAATATGCTTCTTTGTCACCTTAAACACCATGAAAAGTGAATATTTTTTAGAAAAAATATAGAAATCAGACAATATACATAAAATATGGGATTCTTTCATGAGTTCTGTAATGGATAAGACCATTTATTTTAGTCTTGCATAGCGCATGTGTGCTATGAAAGAAACACAAAAATGGTAAAGGTTGAGAGAGAGAGAGAGAGAGAGAGAGAGAGAAGTGTGAGAAGGTTAGAAGGGATGAAGAGGGAGGGAGGGAGGGAAGGAGAGAGAGAGAGAGAGAGAGAGAGAGAGAGAGAGAGAGAGAGAGAGAGAGAGAGAGAGAGAGAGAGAGAGAGAGAGAGAGAGAGAGAGAGAGAGAGAGAGAGAGAGAGAGAGAGAGACCTATTTTAGGGGGAGCACACTAGACACTATGTTATGTTTTTTCACAAAAAATAGGACCACTTTTTGTGATCCCCCTTTTTAGGGCCTTAATCTACACCATTTTCAAAATAAATTAATAGTTTAGAAACTAGATTCAAAGTATTACAACTCTTATTGTTGTCACATCTTAAAATATTCAATCTAAATATCTTCAATTTCTCGTTGAAGTTGAGAGTTTTTTTATTTCATAAAAAATGTGGCATCTTATAGCCCCTTTTTAGTCCCCCATCTTTGTGCACTTACCCTATTGTGCAGTAACAAGGCTTAATTAAATTGGATACTCTTAGTGATGATCATTTGATGAGACTTTCTTTGGTTTCTCATGCCAAAGAAATAGAGAATATCTTGTGGTCTAGTGAGAAAGGAAATGAACTCTTAACCAAGGTATAAAATGTGTTGAGAAAAATTATGCCAGATTATTTATCAGACCAAAACATTTCCACATGTTGTCAACTAGAATGACTATTGGATGTAGTTGATACACATTTTCAATCTTTTAAAAAATTAGCTATGGTGATGGTACAAAATTAATTCAATACAAAAAGGTTTAATAAATTGAATGTGATTATTACAAAGGATAAGGTATCATTGGGAATTTATATTCAAGGAATAAAAGAATCTTTGGGAGAATGAAGTAAAATATATCAATCATGTATTGATTATCCTATATGTGTAATTGATATATATAAGATACTCAAGGAGAGTGGAGTTAAATTGACTAAGATATCACAAGGATATGGCCCTCTTAAGGAATTAGATTCAGTTCACTCAGCCTAGGTGACTAAGCTTAATAATAAGATCAAGACCCTTGTCACTAAGAAAGAAATAATTAAGGGAAGGATCAGACAATTGATAAGTCAAATTATTCCTAAGCTTGATATTTTGTCAAGAGGTGTGAAGGAAGTAATTGCAACACATGAATACCCATATGCTCTTGACATAGGTAAAGTAGACAAACTAACATATGTAGTTTGTGGGTAAATTTAAATTATTAAAAGTCTAAAGAAAAGTTAGGATGCTGATTTTGCAGCTCTATAGATAAATTTGTATGATATTTCCAAAAAAATTGTAAGTACACTTTGCATATCTATATATATAACTAGATGCTATAGGATTTTGGTAGTTGAAATTTGGGGTTATTTCCTACCTTTTCTATTGATTTGAAAGGGGGGGATATTAGGTGATAAAAATGAATTAATTAGCTTTGGGGTAGCATGAATATATGGTTAGGAAAGACAATTTTTGGAGTTTGGCATTTTTCTTGGAAGACTTGGTCATTTTTCTATAAGTGTTGTCATCAATGCAATAGACAGTATTACACAATGGTTGTATATTGTCATTGATGGAAAATAAACTCACTCCATTTATTCTCCCAACATATTTTGTATATACTAAAGATCATAATAGGAAATTAGCTAAGTATGAAAGAACAGGCAATAGTATACAAGTTCTACAAAATATTCGGTATCAAGAAGTTTGACTGGATTTTAAGTAGAAAAGATAGTTGAATATTGTTAGAGGTATATGCTATGGTATTCTATGTTTATAGTAGTTTATAATATGTTTTTGGTAAGTTTTGATACTCTAAGTATTGGGTTTTCAGAGAAGTGTAGAAGATAGAGATAGTCAGTAGTTGAATCATTCAATGATAGTACTAGATCGGTGATCTGATTGGTTTGATCATATATCTTGGTAGAGCCAAAATGTTACATGATATCTACATCGTGGTTGTGGTTATCATTGAGATTTGATTGATGTATTTCTAACAGATTTACACATTACATATTGTCCTATTAGAGTTGATAGTGAACTTGTAATGCCCCACCAGGGAACCTAGGAGATACTAACCTAAAACATGTTAATAAGTTTGTAGAATAATTTTTTACTTAAATATTTACAAACAATAATGAATAAACAAACAAAATTAAAACATAAATTCCATAAGTCCATATCAGAAAATATAATCTCCATAATATATTACACATCTCAAGGGTTCCTCCACTTAGAAACTACAAAATACAATTATATCTATAAATTACATATGAGTAATAAAGTATACATAATCATAAACATCCACTGCACATGTCATAGGGTATGTAGTTACAATAAAATAAAAATTATAAATAGAGAAGGTACAAGAACAAGAATAAGTCTCCAAGAAGATAGGAAAGGAAGTAACTACAACCAAAATATCCAACATTGGAACAAGGACACCAGAGTTTCAAATGGTAAAAGAATCACTACCTCCCAACCTCATGGGAACCTATGGTTCCACTCCCATGGTGTTGAGGAGATAACATAATATCCCACTTAGATGAAAATACCAATCAATTAGGTAACTAAGAAAGGATCCTAGAAGCTCCTATCTCAAGGGTCATCTCATTAGTCAAAGGTTCAAATAATAACTGAGAAGAAATTAACACATGTAGGAAATCTAGAATGAAATCAGGGAAGTTTCATCACATGAGTCAACTCTAAGGTCACCAAGTAGCCTCTCTAGACTCTGACCCCTAGTGACTCTATGCGGTATTAGTATTCCTTTTGTATAGGTAAGGAAAACCAACTATGCTAGACTCACCATCACTACTAGATAGTCAAGCATATTCTCCCACTCTCATCCTTAGCATATACTAGCACTCAAGGCATGGGCAAGGAACCATTGTCTTATTAATTTATTTTAACCTCATTTAGTTTTATATTATCACTTGATTAAGTAACCTACTAAAGATATCCAAGTATCCACTTCCAGGTTCTAGTGCCTCCAAAGTAAGCTACTTCCCCTTTAACATCTAGATAACCTACCCTAGGTTTAAGATCTCAAAATCATGACTCAAGGTCAACAAAAGCCACAATTCCAAAACTAGTTCCAAAGAAGTAATAGGAACACACAACACAAAATTTTATCATAAAACCAAATCCACAAGGTTGGATCACATCATGATCAAATACCATTAAAATATACAAGGAAAACAAACAAATACAATAATTTATAATCCTGCCTCTGGTAACAATCCTATGAGGACGACATAACTATTTTCCCTTTAATCCCAAACATAGAAGAAATGGAATAGACAACCAATATAATTTAATACAATAAACTAATTTGTAAAATTTCATCACAGAATTAATTTACTTTATAATCACTAACAAACTATAATTACATTTAATCAATTACATTATAACCCTAACAAATAAATTAATATGTAAACAAAATAAATTGAGTTTAGGGATTAAAATTACTAACACACTATAATTTCATAGTCTAAAATAGAAATAAATTAAATTACCCAATTTTAATAATCAAATACGCCTTCAAAAATAACATGCCATAAAAGGACTTACAAAATAAATTACTTAAATAATCAGCCTAATCAAATTAAATAATAACTTAAAGAAAAACTATGCCAAACAAAATTTTGCATATATAAAATGAGTAATTATAAAATTACTATTTAATAAAATTCCTTATTTCATATATTCTTTATCATTTTATATATTTATATAATATTCTAATTTAATATATGATTAATTATAAATATTAATTTTTTTATATTTATTATTATTGTAGACTACAGTTTTGATCTATATTTGTTTTGAAAGGCGTAAACAAGCAAATGTTAGATAAATCTAAACATTTATATTAGTTCAAAGACATAAACATAAAAACCAAGCCACCTTAGAATGAGCCAAAACAAATGCATTCAAGCATTGTTTGATTTTCTCTGATTATGAGGGATGTGGGTGTGCTCTCTACGTTAGGAATGGGAACACTAGGGGGGGGCGGGGGGGGGGGGGGGGGGGTTGAATCAATGTTCACTATATTTAATCTTTTTCCTTTGCTCTTTAAACTTAACTTGAATGCTTAAGTACTGAAATGAACATTAACATAAACAAGATACATGAACACAACACATAACACCAATATGGTTATGGGAAAACGTAAATAGGTAATTACCTCGGTGGGAATTCACACCCACTAATATTTTGTACTAGTGTATTGTGATCCTTGTTAGAAGATCATTAACCCTGTTAGGAGTTGTCTTTACATTTCTTTTAGTATAGTGACCTTGTCAAGGGTTAGACCCTGTTAGGAGTCTTTTAAAATAACCCTATTAGGGGTGGGGACACACTATCCCAGAGCTCACTACTCAAGTGGTGAAGGCTACAACCTTCTGATCTTAGATACACACTATATCTACTAGATGAACTGGTGTTGTGACACTGCTTGTCAGATCAGTTCCTTTGATGCACTGATGCTTTGACCTCTTAAAAATATCTAATACATCTTATCTACTCTTTGCACACTTTTTCTCTACTTATCTCAACTCTATATCAACTTCCATACTTATTACAAAGGGCACATCTCATATTTATATGCGCTACCAAAACAATTAACTAGGTCGGCCTATAACCAATTACATACAATGCTTCCAAGTGAATTAGCTCAAGTGTGTTTACAAATAAAGTTAATTATGTCTACAACCTAATTACAATAGGTGCATAGCCTTTACAAAATAATAACATCATCGCTAATAAAATTACCAATAGTCGGCTACATACTCTATTCTGTTCTGGCATTCACTGGCTATGTAAATTCAACTGTCTGTATCTTTGTCATATTGTATCTTCTAATCATGTGCTCTTAGAATTATCATGAATATACTCTTACCATCTTATCTTCAAGTTCACATACCATAACTTGATCATATGCATGTGCATTGATGCTCTAAACTACTGGTTCTCTGCTAACTGTCCAGTCTTCTATACTTAGCCAAATTCTGATCCTTTGATGATGTGCACTGACTCCAAAACACTATATGACTTTGTTACCATAATGAAAACACTATATCTAGTCATATACAATAGTATAGTCAACTTTACAACAATCTCCCCCTTTATCATTGATGGCAACAAAGTAATATGGTAAAGTTACTAATTGTACCCTTGTACAAAAACTCTTTAACAGAATCTAACTTATATCTCCCTTAGACTCTATAATATACATTTTCTTTACATATAAGACTCCAAGACTCCATACTCTATACATTACTTTCCATTTTAAATTAATGAGAAAGGTGCTCCAAAAATGTATCTACAAGTACTTACAATGTGAGGACATTCAGATATGCTATCTGTAGGTTTTGAGTCTCTTGCTTCCAAAATGAAATCAATGCATTAACAATCTATAGATGGGAGCATAATGCATATTGTAGCTGCTCCATCTTCTCCAAGTTTGTGCTAGGACCTTGATCATATTTCACCATGGTGGCATCGATCTCCTTGATGTTTTGATTAAGTATATCTAGAGAGGGCGCAAGAGCATTCCTGAGTTGTGTTTGCCTTGCCCTTATCTTAGACATCTCTTTCTCAACTTTTTCAATCTATTCTATCTACCCCTGGTATACATTGTTGGACATGTTCACATTAGTGGAGGGCTCTTCTATTGATTTCCTTAGTTTTTATATCATTGCTTCTGCCTCTTGGATCTTCTTGAAATGATCATCAGTCAGCTTATCCTGGTCCATGCATTTTGCAATGATCTTCCTTCCTTTTTTAGAAAACTCCTTTAAAGTTGCTTGACCAATCTTTAGTGAACTTAGGCCAAGTGCAAAGTTTCTAAAAAATTCACTTAGCCTCTTCTTCCTATATTTCTCTTCTGTAACTAGGGATGCAGATTCTTCCAAGCTAGAAAAATTAGTCTTGAAGGCTGTGAGGATGTTGCTAACATCATCAACTATATTGACCTTAGACACTTTCTTGTCTGAAGGTAATAGACTATTCAATATGTTGACTGATTCAACAAACAAGGGGTTCCTCATTACGTATTTTTATTTTTCTTTCTCCATGGCTAAGACACTGATCTTGATCAGGTCTTCTTCTCCCCAAGAATCCAAACTAGTGGTGTCTGGTGTCAATCTTGTCAAAAATTATGCTAAGGGTAATGGAGTGATAGGAATGCTATCCACAACTTCTTGCTTTACTTTTATTATCATTTCAATAGATGGCTTATCTTTTGGTTCGCTTGCTTTTACCTCTTCTTCTCCTTTCTTTTCTTCTACCTTTTCTTCCTCTTTTTCTATCTCTTTCTCTTCTTCTTTTTGTGTCTATTTTCCTTCTTTTTCTATCTCATTCTCTTCTTCTTTACCTTCTTGTTGTAACTTGGGTGAATTGTCACCACATAGAATTTTATCTTCTTGTGTTCTCACAAAAGCTTCCTCAAACTTATTCAGGTCTCTATCTGTTGTTACCATGGCTATCTCTACATTATCAATGATGATAGTGTTATCTTTTAGTGTCTATGTCATGGGCATAGACTTTACTACCTCTGTATGTGTTACAATTGTAGGTACTGAGTTCCAAGGACCTTTCATTGGTACATTAGTGGGATTTGCCACTTTAACTTCCTTATAGGGCACTTGTGTTGATGTCACAGTGGGTAGATACATGTGTTTGTTCAAGAAAACCTTCTCAAAGGCTTTCTCAGTTTCCTTTACAAACAACTCATAGTTCTTATCCATGATATGTAATGTTCTTGTCTTGGTTCTGAGGTGTGGCTTCACCAAATCTAAGAACAAAGTTTTCTCTGGTAGAGAACATATTAGTAGAATTTCATCTAGAATCTTTTCTCTTATCCTAAGATCTTCTTCAATAGCTTGTTTCTTAAAGGATTCTAAGATGTTTGAAACATTGTTAGGAATGACTATTTTCGGTTCCAAGACTATCTTTTTTAACTTAATCATATGTTTTATGATCATGCCATGAATCTCTAATTTGTCAATTTTTCTATATTTCTCATAAAACTTTCCTATCTGATCCAATCTTCCTTCATCAAAAATCCTTGATACCCCTCTTCTTCCCTCTGCTAGAGATCTCACACATTTGAAATTGCTTCATAACAAGGATCTTCAGAGTTCTGGCTCACTTCCTTTATATCGAAAGGATCTTTGTCAAGCAGGTGTGCATTCTTTGGTCTAGCATAATAATTCCTTGGGTCATGTAAGTAATTCTGAATCAGTGCTCTTTCTAGAATATGGTTTGTTAGCACCATAGATTTCTCACATGTATGAATCTACCCTAATTGGTAAGATCTATTCTTTTATTCCTATTTCAGATTTCCATCATTGGGCTATTGAGAATTGGTCTGGTTTATGTGACTTATTTTATATAGACCACACTGCAAATTTCTTTGTTGCTATCTTTTCTTCACCTTTTACTTGAAATAATGTTCTTTGTTCTAAATTATGGTTTTGTAAGGGTTTCGACATTTCTTTGGTATCATGGTGCCCTAATTTTAAGATGGATGAATTTTCATGTGCCCTAATTCCTTATTGGATTGAGATGCCAGCTTTACCAATTGAATATAGGGATACTGATATTATTGAAGTCATTACAAATAAAGTAGGATTCTTTATTCAGCATGATTTTCTTCCTTTTGAGTAGCTACATAGATCTATTCGAGTTTGTCTTCTTTTAGATTCCTCTAAACCTTTTCCCAAATGTATTGAATTGCAATCCAAATGGGGATCTTGGTATCAAAATTTTATTATTCAGAATGATGAGACTATTTTTCTTTATGCTAATTTATTGGGTTATTTTATGAATCAGTGTAAGGATCCTAATAGCTCAAATTTAATTATGTGTGAGGATCATACTACTTTTCCTGCTAAATGTTCAAAGGTGGCATGAAAAGAATGCTCACCTCTAAATGTTCCCAAAATTAACAAACTTTTGCTTTCAGAGGAGGTCCCTCTTCCAAATGAAGGGGCACTATCTTCTTCTCATAAGTTAAATGATCAATCAAATTCAGAGCGTCAAGTGGTTCATGTCTATCAATCTCTTGCCCTATCTTTCAATTTGATTTTCTCTTTTGTTAGCATGCTAAGATGGTATCTTCTAGTAATTACATCTATTTTTAATGTAGTTGATTTTTTGCAACCATTAATCTAGTCACATCCTTTCCTAGTATCCAAATCTCACTCCAAGACTATATTCTTCATTAATGGATTCCATTGTTAATAAGTTGATTTTTTTAGGGGGTCCACTCAAATTCTGTAAGTTAACTTCGGAACATGCTGATTTAATGGCTACAAAAGTTATTTCAGCTATGAATTTTCAAATTAATCCTCACAAGGATATAAATGATAATGCTTCTATGTTATCTTCTCATCCCCTCTTAGATTGTCAAAGTGATCATGATGATTCCCTCTCACATTACTTTGTTACACCTGTTTAGGATGTTGTAAACCCTCCTCCTACTTTAATTCCAACTTCTAAGGATGACTTATTCCAGCTTCATAATATTGAGGATTGTTCCTCAATTCTAGATTCTTATCCTTTTTTGGTATCTTCCCTTTATAATGATCAAAAGGATTCCCCAATCAAGTAGCTAGATAAAGCATCTATTGTTCAGAATCCTTTTTCTCCAAAAATGAAAGTTCATATGCCTAAAACCAGAGGTAGGAAGTCCAAAGTAACTAAAGCTTTGGAAGAAATAGAGGTTGGTGTTCAGTCCATGTTGGATAAAATTTTATCTACTTCAAAGAGATTTTCAACAAGGAGAATGAAGTGTTCTCCTTGTCCACAATGAGAATCCTCTCATGGAAAGTTAGAGGCATTAATGCCTCTAACAAGAGAAATAGAATTAAGAAAAGGCTTGATTCTTCTCAAAGTGACATTGTTTTACTTCAAGAAAATAAGTTATCTATTGATAATTTTAATTCTTTAGTAGGTAAATGGGGCTTATGGGAAAGTTCCTCTATTCTAGAAAATGGGGCCTCAGGTGGATTGGCAGTCTTATGGAACTCTAAGAATGTTTTAGTATGTCCTCTTCAATCAAGTACTAATTGGTAGCTATTGTTTGTTAAGCACTTTTCCCTATCTTTTCTTATAATCAACCTTTATGGCCCCACATCTACTCTTGCTAAGTTGCTTCTCTGGAAATCTCTAACTGATGTTATTCAAAAATTCCCATCCTCCAAATTTCTTCTTGCTAGGGATTTTAGTGCTACTTTGGGTCCAAATGATAAGAAAGGGGGAATTAATCCTCCTAATCGAGTGGTCTTTGATTTTAAAAATTTTATCTTAGATAATGATATTTTTGATATCATACCTTCAAATGGTTCTTATACATGGAAAAATCATAGGTTGGGTTTTCTACAAATAGCAGTTAGGCTGGATAGATTTCTTGGTTCCCATCTCTGGAAATTGGAAAACTTTTTCTTATCTTTAGAAATTCTATCTTATTCAGATTCAGATCATTTCCCTATTCAACTCCATATTGAATCATCTAGTTCACCCTTATCTATGCTTCGCAAATTTTTGTTTAAATTTGAATTAGTTTTGTTCAGACACCCTCTTTTCCATCTCCTTTTGAAACAGTGGTGACAATATGCACCTCAAGAGAATGGAACCAAGATGTTCTAATTTTTAAAAAAATTGCAGTTTGTCAAAAATCTAATCAAGGCTTGGAATATCAATGTTTTTAAAAACATCTTTGAGAAAAAATAGAAGATAGAGAAGGAGTTATCTAAAATTAACCAACATATTATAGCTAATGGATTAGACTCTCAATATTTTGAATCACAAAAAGCTCTTTAGTCTGAGTGGTCTAAATTATGTGCTAGAGAGGAAGAATATTCGAGACAAAAGTCTCGCGAGCTATGGCTACAATCAGGTGACCAAAATACCAAGTTTTTTCATGCTTTAGCCAAACATAAAAAAGCATTTAAATCAATTTTCTCCATAAAAGATGAGCAGGAGAATATGTTTTCTAATATTGAGGAAATTACGCAGCAACAAGTTAGATTTTTTTCCAATTTATTATCTCCCCATTTGTCTATGTCATTTGTCGGTAATGAATGTGATGATATACTTCAACATATTCCTCCTTCAGTTACACCCCAAGATAATATGATTTTAATGGCTTCATTTACCTTGCTAGAAGTTAGAAATGTAGTGTTTCTTTATCTCCGAACAAGGCTCCTAGTCTAGATGGCTTTTCAGGCCTCTTCTTTCACAAGACTTGGGATGTCATTTGTTTTGAATTATTAGAGGTTCTAGAGGAGTCTAGGAAGAATTCAACAATCTTGAAATGTTTTAACACTACAAACCTTGTGCTTATTCCAAAACTGAGTGACCCTCAAATGTTTTCTGATTTTCATCCTATTTCTCTTTGTAATACAATTTATTAAATTGTTACTAAAGCCATTTATTTGTGCCTTCAACATATTATCTTGAGAATCATTTCTCATGAACAAGGGGGGTTTGTCCCTAGTAGGGACACCATAGATGGGGCTATTTTGGCTCATGAAACCCTACATTCAATTAATTCACATTCCGTCCCTTCTTTTGTCATTAAGTTGGATATGGTGAAGACATATGATAGGGTAAATTGGTCTTTCTTGTTAAAAGTTTTATCAAGATTTGGTTTCTCAAAAAAATGGTGTAAATGGATTAAGGCCTGTATAGCTAGTGCACATTTTTTATATTAATTAATGGGACACCTACTATTTTTTTTACATCCTCCTAGGGTGTTAGGCAAGGAGACCCCTTATCTCCCTTTCTTTTCATTATTATGGCTGAGGCTCTTAGTCAAGCCATTAATGCATCCCATGTTGTAGGTTTATGGCTTGGTATCCCTATCCCAAATACTTCTATTTCAGTTACACACTCATTATTTTCTGATGATACATTGCTTTTTGGTAAGGCTTCCATTTCAGTGGCTAAACAAGTTAAGAAAGTCTTAGATTTATATTGTTTAGCATCTAGTGAAAAAGTTAATAGTAAAAAATCTAAGGTTTACCTTTTTAATATGCAACCATCATTAGCTCAAAGGATTTTTGATGTCCTTGGTTTCCCTTTGGATGAACTACCCTCTACTTATTTAGGAGTCCCCTTTTTTTGGGCTCTAATAAATCACTTTACTAGCAGTCGATCATTGGTCATATCAAGTATAGGGTTTTGGCTTGGAAAGCAAGGTGGCTTTCTCTGTCTAGGAGAATTTTGTTAATCAAAACTATTTTATCAGCAATTCCCAATTATTATTTTTTGGTTCTTCAAGCCCCAAAGTCAGTAATTAATCAGATTGAAAAACTAATCAGGGAGATCCTTTGGATTGCCAACATGATAGGTGAAAGGAAAATCCCACTTCTGTCACTCTTGGATATGGCCTCTTCTTTATCTACTGGTGGAGTGGGCCTTCATAACTTAACATCTCAAAATCTATCTTTTGGTAGAAAATTGGTTTGGAAACTATTCTTACAACCTAATATTAAATGGTGTCATTTAATGCAGGAGAAATATCTTGATAATTTAGATCCATCTGAAATTCTTTCTGTTCTTGACCCCCCGAAAGGCTCAGCCATTTGGAATTTTATGATGAAAGCTAGATATGTTATTACATCCTCTATTTCATGGGAAGTTCATAATGGTGACTCAGTTAATTTTTGGCTTGACTCATGGAATGGTTTTCCACCATTATGCACTCTCCAACCTTTCTTAAACATCTAGGAAGTGGCTTCTTCCTTATGGGGTTTTAATTTTTCTACTTATGTATCTACAGCGTCAATTCATATGGGTTTAGTCATATGGATTGACTTTTCCCTTCTTCCTATTTCTCCCCAGGAGGCTATTATTGCAAATCAATTTCTCTCTTCTCAAATTATTTTCATGTCTAGATCTCCTAATCATCTTTTTTGGGCTCCATCTCCAAATGGTAATTACACAATCAAATTAGGTTATGAGAGAATTCAGAGTAGTCAAAATAATAGCTCAAGGTAGAGGGCTTTTATTTTCTTTTGGCATAAATCAGCTCTTCCTAAGGTAGGTTGTTTTTCTTGGCTTGTTCTGAAGAAATGAGTCCTTATGAATGACATATTAGCTAGACTCAATATTACAAATTATTTTCCTTGCATTTTGTGTAATCAGGATCAAGAATCTTCAGATCACCTCTTTCTTAATTGTCCTTTTTCTCAAGAATGTTGGTCTTTTGTTTTAAAAAAATTGGATTTTCCTATGCCCCTCCCCATGACTGTTTGGGATCTCTTCCAATCTTGACCATATTTGTTCACTAATTCTATGTTTTCCTCTATCTAGATTTACTCTCCTTCTTTGGTTGTTTAGGCAATCTATTGGGAGAGAAATAAAAGGATTTTTTCGTAACACCCCATCCACCATTGATATTGTTCTTAAGAGACTTCATTATTCTATTGTGGAGGTTACTAATGCTTATACTCGTAAGTTCAAAGGTAACCGGGGATTTTCCACTTGGGATAATTTTGTTGTTAACAAATGGTAGGGATTAGTGTTTCCTTCCCTTCCCTTCTCCTTATGCCCTAAAGATAAAAATAATGTTAGATCTTCAATTAAATGGTCTCCCCCTCAAAATGACTTTATTTAAGTAAACTTTGATGGCTCTTCTAAAGGTAATCTAGGTAAGTCAGGGATTTTTTTTTGTTCTTCATGATTACCTTGGTTTAGTTATTTATTTTGAGGCTCACCCTATCCCTTCAAGTACTAATAATATGGTTGAAGCTCTTGCATTGTTATATGGTCTTTCTACTGCTAAGAAGCTAAATATTTGATTCCTTCATGTTGAAGGTGACTCTTCAGTTATTATTAATGCATGTGTTCAAAGAGATTCTTTTTCAAGGCACATCCATTATGTTTTTTCTAAGAGCTAGTCCCTTTTAGACTCTTTTCTAGACTACTTTTTAACTCACACATATAGAGAGGGAAATTGTTTAGCAGATTTGTTAGCTAATTTTGTTACTGATGGTTCTAACATCCTCTACCCTTCTCCCCTTGTAACGCTAACCTCTCACCCTTCCATTTTTAATTTAATAAAAATTGATTCATCTTAATTATTTTTCATAATATTCAGATCTTATATGCTGAATGAGATTATTGGATCATGATTATGAAAGATCTGCTTATATTCTCTCGTGCATACCATACCATTCCTTTCATGTCTCATCCGACCTTTGTTACTATGAATAATTAATGCTATGTCTATGGTTTAATACCTTTCACATGTGTTATATTTATTTTCTTCTCCTCATCTTTCATGTGCTATTTATTTCTAGATCAGGTGACATCTTCATGATTCGGCTCGCATGAGTTAGTCTTAACAACTTTCGTAAGGACCTTGCTGGATATTGATTTATTATGTATGAAACTTATGGCTAGTACTTGATTCATTCATGTTTTTGTATGGGAAAATGCACTTCATGATGGTTTTGTGTGGGTTATAATTGGGCTTGGCTCTATTTTTGTCATTCTAACTCTTCCTTTGCAACATAGCTTCCTTTATCCTCTATTTTTGTTCTCATGGCATTGCATAGATTTTTTGATGAATTTAGACCATTGAATCTACATGTTCATTTTACAAGTTCTACTCTAGAAGTGTCATTCAAAGTAATATCACTAACAAAGCCCTTGCTTCCATGTTTATTATTCATTTTTCAAAGTGTGTTCGGGGTATTCAGAGAATGATTTGAGATTTAGTTTTATCTCTACTCTTTAAAAGAATTATTTTTCCCTCTCAATTTGTCTCAGTCTTTTGCTCTAATATCTTGGATTTATCTCAATCTTGGACTTTCTTGGTATCCATCATGAATTGGGCTATTCATCCACATTTCCTTCAAGAAAATGGTTTGCTTCTAGTAGTACAGAAGTATAATTTCTAGTTAGAGGATGCTCATATTGGAGGTGTATTCCCACGTCACCTTCTTTTTAATTTTGATAAATATATTATGCTGCTTGCTTCTGTTAAAGAGTGCATTGCTTCTTCTTCTATTATGCCTTTGGATCACCTCCTTAATAGTACCCCTTTTGATGTGGGGCATAGAGGAAAGGCATTTGCAAAATAATATGCTTTTCTTTCTTTATTATCACATGTTCATGCTTCAAATTTGGGTTTGGCTTCTCCTATGTTGGATGATATTACACTCAGAAGTAACTTGGATTCATTACCAGCTCCTATTATCTATTTGGCTCCATTTTCAATTGGTTTTTTCTCCTCCCCTAGTCATACCCTGGTATCACCATCTGCCCATGCCTTGGTATCACCTCGTGCATCTTTGGCTTTGGGGGATCTGCTTGTTTCTCAAGCCAACAAACTTTGGAGCTCTATGTTCTTGTCTCTGCCCTCACATTTTTGATCTGAGGGTTTTGTGTCATGATGCTTATAACATGTTTTGTTGTACCATCTCTTTTTCACTCTATCAAATTTTTTCTTGCAAGTGTTTCTTTGTGCAGCCTTTAGTTGGCTTATATAGATCTTTGGATGACAACTAATCTCGCCTTACTAGCCTTCCATTAGCATTTTCTCCTCTGTCTCAGTTTTGTTCTCACAAGGGCCTTCAATATAATTTGTACCAGCTTTTATAATGTTTTATTTAAAGTACATTGATTAATATTAGTCAATAATGTTTGTACAAGGGTTCACTTCTCATTGTAAATGTATTTCAGCACTTATCCTATGTTTCAATGTAAAGGGTTTTTATTAGGGGGATTGAAATTGTAATTCGGCCTTCATAATGGCCAGGGTTTTTCTTTGGGTAGTCTCATAAAATTTTGGAACATATTGTAATGCAGATGTATTCTACCATTTTGTTGGGGGGTTCATCTTTCAACCTTGGGAGCTTTGGGTAGTCTAATAATACTTTTTTTGAGCATTTGAAGCTCTCTATGTAAATATTTGGGTAATGAAAAAAGTTTTCTTTATTGGTTCTTTCTCTGAGAACCCTTTGAACCAATTAATATTAATATAAATATAAATTTTTGCCCAAAAAAAAAAAACAATCCTTGTACTCAACACTTTAAGACTAGGTCTAAAACCTACCTCTAGAGGTGCTTGAGTATTCTTCTTACTTCTTGTTGCCTGTGAGGATGGATGACTTGTGCTAATTTATTTCTTCCTCTTGGGCATTGCCTTATACTTTGAAGGAGCTGTAAGATCAATTATTTTTGTGGGCGCAGGAGGGGCAACATCAAATTTGTCCTATTTATCCTTAGGATCTTCAATTTTTTCTTCTACTATAGATGCACTCTCAATTCCCAAAGAAATTTTTTCTTGTCTTGCTTTGTCGAGATCTTCCTGTGTTACTCCATAAATTTTGAGTATCTTAGAAGTAACCTTAGCTTCTTTCCTCTTAGTTGATGTGATGTTCAAAACAACATCAACTTCTCTTGTTTTGTCTTCATAAGTCCCCCATCTTGGTTCATTAGGGTCCTTAGGAGATGATATCAATACTTGTGCATATGCTTCTAGGATTTTCTCATCAACCTCATATCCATGTGGATGGATCCACTTTGTTCTTGGCTCCACTACTTCTATACAAGTTGTGTTAGTCTCTACCATGAAACAAATGTTATCCTTGTATTTCTTAAAAATACTCTCTGTTATTTTTTACCTTATCTACATTTTGGCCTTGAATGTCTTCAATTCTAACATTATGTAATCCTTGAGTGTACTCTCATTAGTTTCCTTAAAGGATATTTGTGGCATTATAGGAATACTCTTGTCTAAATACAAATCTAACACCTTTCCAAGTATGTGGAAGTATATATATGATCAAAGACCCAAACTTGAATATTTTGGTCTTGTCATGTTTAATGGCTTTAATATTATCTATTAGTTGTGCGTGCAAGATCTCGCATAGATTAAACTCACCATTTTCTCTCACAAGTCTTATTGTTGCAAGAATTGTGGCCGCTGACACAATATTCACCCTACTAGTGTGTTGAAACCTATATGACAATATCATAGACATCAATTTGATGTCTTTCTCCTCTATAGGCTCAATAGTCATTCAGCGCCTATCAGTTCTTGACTTGCATGTTTGTTCAACAAGTTTCCTTACATCCTTACCCACTGGAAGAATGATGCCTATCCTTGAAAGGCCTATCATTTCATGAATTAGGTCTCATGTAATCCTTACTAGTACTTCACCTATCTAGAATAGGTCATCATGAATTCTGCTAAGAAAAATCTTTATTCATTTAGACTCATAAAACTCATATGCCGTAGCATATTCAACTATGGGATGGTTTTCCAACTATGCAAACTCATTAATGAAGGTTTTATCTAGTTTCACCATGGTCTCAATGTGCTCTCTAATTCTGTCAAGACCTACTAGTTCCTTCTTACAGTAAATATATGCACAGATGTCTAAAACATGCATAACACCCATAGGGGCTAGGGAGAATGCTTCTTCTAAATCATCTAGGGTAGATTTAAAAGGGTGCCTCTTGAAAATGTATCTCTTCTTGTCTGCAACATCAAACACAATAGGAGTAGCCATAACTTACTTATTTATCACTTCAATTAGAATTCCAAGAACTTTTGAATCATCACAATGAATTAGGGCTTCCACAATCGATCAAATACACTTCTTCACTTGTGAATCATGCTTCAATCCTTCATGATCAACTGCTAGGGCTTATGTGTTCTTCAATCACTCAAAATTGAATTCAATGAATGATCTACAAGTCTCTAAGTACTTTAAAGTGAAAAATTCCACCATTAATGCTTGCCACATAAACTAGACTTTCATTGAAAATCTCTAACTTTCATTTTGTAATCAATCAGCTAGTGCACTCTTGCATATAGGTTCTGCTAGTCTCCAAATGGTTAAATCCAAAGGCACATACTCTGAGGGTGAGTATACTAGCTACGCAAGGGTCTAGAGCTAAATTCGCTCCCCCTATGACCCTGAGGGTCATTCATCTAGATGTAGAGGGTGCATCCACTATGGATGCATTCAATACATACTCATCAACCTTGTCTTTCTTCACCTCTAACCAAATCATGCTCACATCTTCTAAAGCTTTCACAAACTTGACTTCTCCTTCAGTGTCCAATATTGGTTCTTCAGGCTTTTTGGGGCTTTCCTATCCTTGAATTATTCATCTACAAAACTTTGAGATGTGTCCAACCTTGTTACAAGAGTGAAAAATAATTGGAGGCCTTATATTCCTCGATGCTTTGACATGGGTTACCATTTTACATTGTCTAGTTGAGTGACCATTATAGTTACATATCTGACATGTAATATTCTAAGAACTTCTTGCATTTGGTTGGTTCTAATTTCTCTGATTCTACTAAGTCTTGTTCTTCTGACTTGTCTTATAATTCATAGCTCTATGACCAAATTTATTGCATGAATAAAAATACCCATTGAAAGGTCTTCCCTCTTTACAATTCCTTGCTATATGTCCATGCTTGTTACATGCATAACAAGTTTGGTCTACTAGCTTGTGCTCATCTTTAGATGGTTCAATAGTATCTTTAGTCTAATTTTAAGTCTTCTTACAATCAATACAATCTTTTGGTGATTTCATCCTTACTTGCATGTTATCAATCTGATTTTGAGCTTCATTGAATCCAATACAGCTGGTATCTCCTTTAAGATTTCTTCCATATAACTATGACTCTATCAAATTAGAACTGGTCTGTAATTTTTCAATGTGATTATTTGCCTCTTTTAATTTAGATTCCAAACTTTCTTTGTTGTTTCTTAGCTCCAAGATTTCCATGTTTTCTTGCCTCAATTCTTCTTTTAGTTGAAGGTTATCTTTGATCTGTTCATCATAAACTTCCTAATTATTAGTTAGCTTGTCATCTAGTTCTTCAACCTGATCTTTTAGAGATGTGTTCTCATCATTTAACTTCTTAACCATTTTTCCCAAATCACTTGTGGAACAATCTTTCAAGTCCTTTTTTAGTCTTTTGATGACTGCTTGAGCATCACTGACTTTTTCCTTTAGTTCTTCAATTTACTTTTCAGATCTGTCTAGCTCTTTAAGAGAAGCTTCAAGATTCTTTTTCAAATGTTTCATTTCTATCTTGTCCATGATCTCCTCAAGTGGTTAAACTTATTTTTTGAGGACTACAACTCTAATACCAATTTTTAGGAATGGGAACACTGAGACGGGGGGGGGGGGGTGAATCCGTGTTCACTATATTTAATCTTTTTCCTTTGCTCTTTAAAATTAACTTGAATGCTTAAGTACTGAAATGAACATTAACATAAACAAGATACATGAACACAAAACATAACACCAATATGGTTATGGGGAAACCCAAATAGGTAAAAACCCTGGTTGGAATTGACAGCCACTAATATTCTATACTAGTGTATTGTGATCCTTGTTAGAAGATCTTCAACCCTATTAGGAGTCATCTTTACATTGCTTTTAGTATAGTGACCTTGTCAAGGGTCAGACCCTATTAGGAGTCTTTTACAATAACCCTATTAGGGGTGGGGACACACTGTCCTAGAGCTCACTACCCAAGTGGTGAAGGCTACAACTTTATGATCTCAGATATACACTATATCTTCTAGATGAATTGGTGTTGTGACACTGCTTGTTAGATTAGTTCCTTTGATGCACTAATGCTTTGACCTCTTGAAAAGATCTAATAAATCTTATCTACTCTTTACACACTTCCAATCTACTTATCTCAACTCTATATCAACTTTCATACTTATTACAAAGGGTGCATCTCATATTTATATGTGCTACCAAAACAATTAACTAGGTCAGCCTATAACCGATTACATACAACACTTCCAAGTGAATTGGCTCAAGTGTGTTTACAAAAAAAGTTAATTATATGTCTACAACCTAATTATAATAACATCATCACTAATCAAATTGCCAATAGTTGGTTGTATACTCTATTCTATTCTAGCATTCACTAGCTATGTAACTTCAACCATCTATATCTTTTTCATAATGTATCTTCTAATCATGCACTCTTAGCCTTAGCATGAATATACTCTTACCATCTTATCTTCAAGGGCACATACTATAACTCAGTCATAAGCATGTACATTGATACTCTGAACTACTGGTGCTCAACTAACTTTCTACTCTTCTATACTTAGCCAAATTTTGATCTTCCGATGATGTGCGCTGACTCCAAAACACTATATGGCTTTATTTCCATAATAAAAACACTATATCTAGTCATATACAATAGTATAGTCAACTTGCCAACACTCTAAGCACTTGTAGATTTGTCCCTAATTCATTCTAGGAAGGATTGATATGATGCATAAATGATTTAGAAAATCTTGAATAAAAACTAACTTCAATCCATTAAGGTTATTCTAGGATGTGTTTAAAAAGCATGAAATCTATCAAATATGATTAAAAAGCTTATGATCTAGCAATAATCTAACATTATAAAACTACTCAATGTAAAAGATGTGAATTTGTGTATTTCTCTTGGAAGAGGAGGGTATTTATAGGATTTGAGGAAGGGCTTGGGTTAGGAAGAAGAGTTAGGATCAGAGGTAAGGTTTAGGGTAGAGTTAAGCGTATGGTTTGGGGTATGGTAAGGTTTAACCTTGGTTAAGGTTTCTCACACATGTGTGAGAAACACTAGGGAAATGTGCAAGGGAGACCAAAGGGTAAGAGGAGACATGGGCTTCATTAATGGCTTGTAAGAGTCATTAATGAAGATGTAAGAAGCATTTATCAGGGGTTTTGATCACCCAAAGTCAATGTTTGAAGGGTGTAGGCTAAGAAATGAAGGAATCACTTTTTAATCAGGTTTAGAGTGAGATTAAGAAATTTTAGAAGAGGTTAGGGATGTCTAGAAGATTTCCAAGGTTTTAGGATTTAAATAAATATTTTATTTATATAAAGGATTTTTGGTCAATTTATCAATTAATAATAAATAAATAGGGGAAAATCATTCAAACTTGATTTAAATAATTTGGGGAGGGATTCTTTAATTAAAGATATTTAACTAAAATAGGAGGCTTCAATGGCATAAAAATAAATAAATAAATAAATTAATTAATGATGATGTCATCAGGGATTTTCAGAAAATAAAAAATATTTTTATTTTCTAAAATATTTTTAGGTGTCTAAAATTATTATTATTACTATATCTTAAAATTTTATTTTATTTTTTAATCCAAATAACACATAATTTGGGGGGAACCCACGGTTGTCAACACGACAGTCCAGGTTGGTCATGTGGCAGCCTGGACTATTGTGTGGTAGCCTATGTATGTATGTATGTATGTATGCATGCATGCTTGTATGTATGTATGTATGTATGTATGTATGTGTATCATCAAAAAATAGAAGCACTTCCATTTAGGATAGGTTTAACCCTCCGAGTAAGTGGTCTTGGGTCCTGCCAAGCACCTTGATTAGGTCTTTGTATGTGATGAAGGGTGCTCCCCTTAATACCACAAACACATAACAGAAACAGAGAAACAACAACAATTTGTGAGAACAGAAAATGAGCTTCTTATTATCTCCACAAGTGTGGAATTATAAATTTTAGAATTACAATATGCAAAGCCACATGGGCATTCCCCTTACAATTTTCTATAGGAAAAAGCCTGGAATCATTACCCAGATCTACCCAGAACTACCCTAGACAACACTATGGGCTTTCTTTATATAGGCAATTTCCACCACCCGAGAAGGTTCCATAAATTCAGCCCTAAGGGCTGACCAAACATAGAATTATTTTATTTTTCAATTTATTACAACAAATTTGGTTCAAAATAACTTTTGAAACTTGAACAAAAATTTTGAAGGAAAATTATTTTCTACCATTTCAGGTGACCCAACTTCTGAAGACAATAAGTCATCACCAGTTGACCTAATTGACTATTATGACCCCATTCTGGAAAGGGCACAAAGTGATCTATAATGCCTAACTCATACAAGCTCCAGTTACCCAAAGTATCAACCTCATCTAGGGCCACTAAATCCTTAAAAATTGAGTTCAAAGTTTCTGCACCCTACTACCAATATCGAAATCTTTAATATCTTCAAAACTAGACTTGATCTAGCCATGAAACTTTACTGATAGACTGATATGACTGAGATGAACCTCCACATGTGAAATCAGAACATTCTAAGATTGTATGAGCAACTTACTAAAAATATCAAGTTTCCATAAATAGAAGCTCTACACAAGATATCCCTTATTGGATACAAAAATAGAAATATTTTTGGGTGATGCAATATTGCTCTTATACCCAAGATGCTCCTACATCAGACACCCAGGGTAATTTGAGAAGTGACCCTATCATGACTCAAGTGTGCAAAGGAAAACCAAGATGGTTAACCTCCTCCTTTGTCAGCCATGATGAATCTTCAATAGGTCATCCTTTCCACTTGACCAGATATTCTTCATATGTCATGTTCCTTGTGCTTCTACCAACATGACTATCCAGTATGTTCTCAATCTCAGTATTTTGACTAGTTGCAGGAATACTCCACTATGCTGCTATGATGTCATCTTCAACACCTCCCTCATGATACTCTATCAAATCTAAAATGTTAAACACTAGTGAAATATTTAGCTCAGTAGGCAATTCTACCTCATACACATTTCTTGAATCATGTTTCTTCAATATCTTACATGGCCCAAACTTCTTCATTTTCAGCTTGTTATATGTACCAATTGGAAACCGCTCCTTTTGCAAATGAACCATGACTTCATCTCCAACCTAAAATTCCTTATGCCTCCTTTTCTGATCTACCTTAGCCTTATATTATGCATTCATTTTGGTAATGTGATTCCTCACTTCCTCATGGATGTTCTTCAAGTAATCTGCAAAATCCTTAGCTTCAACACTACTTATTTCTCCTTTATATATCTTTCTCAACTCAGATGCATTTCTGGGACTACTTCCATATACAATCTGGAATGGTGATTTACCAGTGCTCATGTTAACAAAATTATTGTATGAAAATTCTGCCTGAGGTAAAATCAAATCCCATCCTATGGCTTATTTCCAACCAAACATCTTAGCAAGTTTCCCAAACTTCTATTCACCACTTCTATTTGTCCATTAGTTTGTGGGTGATGTGATGAACTAAACTTCAAATTTTTCTTCAACTTCTTCCACGATGTAAACTAGAAATAGCCTACAAACTTGGTGTCTCGATCTGAGACTATGGTCCTTGGCAAACCATGTAGTCTCACTACCTCTCTGAAAAACAATTCTGCTACATGAACAACATCATTAGTCTTCTTGCAAGGAATGAAATGTGTCATCTTTGAAAACCTATCAACCACCACAAAAATAGAATCATGTCCCCACTATGTCCTTGGTAAACCAAGAAAAAAGTCCATACTGATATCCTCCCAAGGCTTCTCTAGTATAGGTAATGGCTGATACAACCCTATATTCTACTTCACTCCTTTCACCATCTGATAGACTCTACAACTCTATACAAACTTCTTGACATCTTGCTGCAACTGTGGCCAATAATAATTCTCACTAACCAAAGCAAGGGTTTTATCACGACCAAAATTTCTAGCTGATCCTTCTCTATGCTTCTCCTTGATGAGATTATCCCTCATAGAACTTCTCAAAATGGACAACTAACTCCCTCTAAATAGCATATCATCCTAGATGATGAAATCCAGCCACTTCATTCTATCTAGAGTAACAGGTTCTATACAAACTTTCCAAGCTTCACCAAAATCAGGATCCTCTGGATACAAATTCTTTAGTTCCTTGAACCCAACCACTTCAATATGCATTTCTATCAGCAATAGTTTCCTTCTGGTAAGCCCATCTACAACCATATTAGACTTTCCACTCCTATATTTCAAATCAAATGTATAACTCTGCAAAAACTCAACCCATTTCAAATGCCTCTGATTCAACTTTCCTTGATTATTCAAATATTGAAAAGCTTGATGATCAGTATACAAAACAAACTCCTTAGGAAGTAGATAGTGTCTCCACTTCTTCAATGCCTAAACTATAGCATAAAATTCCTAATCATAAATAAAATATTTTCTCTTGGCATCATTTAACTTCTCACTAAATTAAGCGATAGGTTTACCTTCTTGGCTCATAATAGCTCCTATTGGAGTACCACTAGCATCACAGTCTACTTCAAACACCTTATTAAAATCTAGAAGTGCTAAAATAGGTTGTTCTATAACTTTCTATTTCAATAGTTTAAAACTCTTATTTTCCCCATTAGTCCACTTGAACTCTTTTCTATCCCCTTTCATTGTTTCAATAAGGGGTCCACAAATATTGCTAAAATTTATGATAAAATTTTTGTAAAAGCTATCCAAACCATGAAAATATCTTACCTCAGTAGCACTCCTTGGATTAGGCCATTCAAGGATAGCGTGTACCTTCTTTAGGTCCATTTTTAGACCTTCTGCTAAAACTACAAATCCCAAATACATTAACTCCTTCACAAAACTGCACTTCTTCAAATTTATTAACAATTTCTCTTATCTTAACTTCTCAAACACCCTAAGAATATGCATCATATGCTCCTCCAATGTCTTACTAAAGATCAAAATATCATCTAGGTAAACAATGACAAACTTACCTAGAAACTCCTTTAGAACCTCATTCATGAGCCTCATGAAAGTGCTCAATGCATTGGTTAGCCCAAAAGGCATGACTAACCAAGCATACAATCCCTCCTTTGTCTTGAAGGTAGTCTTCCATTCATCTCCTTCTTTCATCCAAATCTGATGATATCCACTCTTCAGATCTAGCTTTGAGAAATACACAGCTCCACTCAAATAGTCCATAATATCATCCATTCATGGGAATGGAAACTTGTACTTGATTGTGATCTTGTTTATTGCTCTAGAATTTGTACACATCATCCACTCTCCATTCTTCTTTGGTGCTAATACTACTGGTACATCATAGCAACTCAGACTCTCATGGATCAATCCTTTCTACAACAACTCATGTACTTGTCTATTCAAATCCTCACTTTCTGTAGGTGTCATCCTGTGTGCTACCTTATTCAGCAAACTCGCTCCTAGGATCAAGTCCATCTAATGAATGATCTTCCTTACTAGTGGTAATCCATCAAGAAATTTATCAAATACAATATCCTAAAACACATCCAACAAATCTACAACTTTTACAAGAACATCTTCTACTTCCTCTTTACCAGCTTTTGGAATTAAAGCAAAACACACATGCTCATGCCTCATACCATTTAGGAACTCTCTTCCATCAACAAAATTTATTCTTGCACTACCACATACCTTTTCTTCTATGTCATTCAATGACTTTAGCTTATGTCACACTCCATCCTTTGTTAGCGAATAGGTGTTCGCACGACCATCATGTATAGCAAATCTATCAAACTGCCATGGTCTACCCAACAACATATGACATACATCCATTTATATGATATCACTACTACCCTAATTTTATTGTGCATTAAAATTTGGCTAAACTTATTCCAAGATCTCTATTTTTCCCCTACCAAGCTCCCCTGAAAATTTCATGACCTCATATTTTGCCTTCTGGTCTCTACAATTTATTTTTGTCCCTGGTCTGCAAGTTCAAAAAGTTCAAAAAGTTGTCGTTATATGCGAAAAATCCTACAAACCCTAAGCCCTATTATAATTTTTTGTTACTTTTTTGGCAACTTAAGTCCAACTTTATCCACATGCATGATTCATTTCCTTTAGTCGCCAGTTCTCTTATTTCCCTGATGGTAAGCTTTTCCCTTCGGTGAACCAGCGACTAAAGAAATGACAGTATCTCTTAATGCTTGGTGACATCAATAAATTTTCCCTTTGTTCACATGTTTGCATGATAAATTGGCAAGGTTCTAAGATATTTTGCAAATGGGTGAATGAAGTGTTCATGGAATCTCAGAATAAAGTAGTGAATCTCTAATTCTTTCAATGACTCAGCTAAGGCTTTTGTTCGCTTGTTCTCATAATGTAACCCATGGTTAATTGAGTATTCCATGAATTGGAGATTGGCCTTGGTTCTCATGTTCACTAGATATGATCAGGGTTAGGCTAACCTTTCAGTGATTTAGAGAATGCTTAGTCACTGATTCATGTGATCAAAGTGGAGTTAATTCTACAGGAGACTATGTACCTTCTAATCCAATGGTCGGTGTAACTTCGCATGTAGTGTGTCAAAGGTATGAGGTTATTAGATTAGCCATTGATCTTCCTATGTGGACCTAGAAGATTTTCTCAATGCTTTTAGCGATTTCTAATAAGTTTCCCTGTGTTCACTCATTCACGAAAAGATTTAGCAATGCACGAAATGATTTGGTGATTCAACAAATGCTTTGTTTCACTGAATCTCCAAATGAACTAGCGATGACTTGAAACATCAGCAAATAAGAGACTCGTTTAAGTCATGTGTTCGCTAGATAAACCAAAAGAGTAAAATCAAGCCAAGATTGTGGGGTCCTAGTTGGAATGATCAGACAGTTGGCGTATCTTCGCAACGCTAGTGTCAGAGCTATGCGAAATCATGCCAACTGTTGACTCTTCCAAGTATGCAGTGCTTCAGATGTTAGCTGGGTCCATTGCCACATTGTTTCACTTGGTAGCTTTTTGTTGGTCCACATATGTTGAGTTGAATTTGTGTCAGTGGCCTTGTGGGGCCAAAGGTTTCTAAAGCGGTTAAGGTGTGGATGGATCATGTGGATCTCGTTATACCGGAGGGTGAAGCTTCTTGTAAGTTAATGTCATGGTATAATGATAGCTGTTGGATGCTCTTCTCAGGGACGTGGGACCAAAACTTATTAGTGGGGTCATTGCTTAATGAGATCAATGGTGGGTGTGTGATCTAAAGGAAGATTCTGAGGCTATAAGGGCATGAGACTAGCCGATAGATTAGATCTTGCCAAAAGTGGGTCCGATCTCAAGGGAGTGCTGAGGTGTCCACTGATAGAATGGCCAAAAAAAATAAAAGAATGCCAAGTGGCATAGATAGGCCAAGGGTTTAACAAGGATTTGGTGGTCTCGATGAAGTTTCACATGTTTTCCCATTCACTTAGTAAGTTAGTAGTGCCCCAAGTCATCTGGCGAATGCGCAAATGTGGGTATTCATAGAATCAGGAGATAAGTTAGCAGGACCCTAAAGTTCTTAGTGACCTAGCGATTGTCTTTAGTCGCTAGTTCGCCAAATGTAGGCCAAATTTCTTATGACTGGTTAAAAGGTTATTCAATGACCCAGTGAATGAAGGATTTCTTGTGTTTGCTTAATATAAATAGGGTAAGATAAAAGACTCAGTGATTCAGCAAAAACCCTTATTTGTTGAATAGCTTAACCAGACTAGAGTTAGGAGAAGGATCTTGTGAATAAGAAATGAGTCTTTAGTCATGTAGTCACTGAATGACTTTAGAAGAAAGGGTCAAGGTGGGTCCAAGCTGGTAAATGTGCTGACATGCTTGATGCTCATTGGTCGAGACTTTCTGATATGGACTCAAACTTTCAAAAGGGTTTTGTGACCATTTCAAAGTTGATCGGGGCCGTCTATTTTCCAAGAAAGAAAAGATATCAATGACTATGTTTTAAAATGACCGGCTAGCCATTGCTCATTCAAATTTGAATATCTCTATAGAGGGTTTTTTGCTAGTCTTTTGATTCAATGGGATACAGTGGTGAGGTAGCTTAGGAAATTTATGTTGCTGAGACATTTGCAATTGAGAAGGATGATGAGGAGGTTTGGGCAGTTGTCTTTGGTTATTTCTTGTCCCTGGGAAGTACCATTCAGTGCATTCATGGTGAGACTTTTGTGCAAAGAATTGATGATCCAGGTTTCTTACTTGCAGGATGTTTTCAGTATAGGGATGGGCATGCATAATATCTGATCGTTTTAGATATTTCTAGGATATTTATGATCAGAATTGACTACTAGGGTTGGATAATTATACTATAAATCTTGTAACCCTACTTAGGTTTTTTACTCCTACCTGCATGTAGTTGAGTATGTATATATTGTATTTTTGGAGTTTTCAAGCTCAGAGTGGAACAATTGTAAAAAAGAGATTTTCTTCTCTTATCAAAGCTATTGAAGGCATTCTTTCTGGCCCTTAACTTCTGCAATTGTAAAATTCCCATTGATAATTCAGATATTGAAGACATTTTGTGTCATTTCTCATGTCCCTATGCCTTCTAGTGTGAGTTATCTCTTATTGGATTAAAGTATTCACATGTTTCTTAGTGATATTTTAGGGTTCTTGATCCCACTTTCTTTTTTGCAATTTTGTGTATCATTTTGGATGATTTGATGTGAATGTTTTTTTGGGTATACTATAACCCCTTAGCAATCTTGTCTCATTCCTGTACTTGGTTGTAGGTGTGAATGTTTGTTTGCAGGTCATAGACTGTTTGTCTGATCTCAAGAGTGTTATTTTTTGTGAAAGAACCTCTCTTTCCTTGAATACCCTCATTTATTTGTAGACCCTTCTATGAAATACTTATGCAAGCCTATTCAGTAAGTTGTGATCCCTTAGACCTAAGTTCATTCATTAAATTCATCCTCTATACTAAGATCCAAACCCTAATTTTAGTGCATCACCTAGTAGGTAGTTTGCTATCATGTTATTTCCCTTCTCAAGCATTCCTTCTATCCCTTTCCCTTAAAAGATGTTAGTTTCATACCAAGAAGCAGATTAAGGTGATTATCAAAGAGGAACCAACCTAGAACCTAGAGGTCTCATCTTAGTTAGCATAGGTCCCACAACCTAGAGATGATTCCCAAGTTATACTAAGTTATCAAGACTAAAAGAGCTTGAACTAAGGGTGCAAACTTAGTGTATAATATTTATGGCACGCCTGGTGGGATAGTAAAAGAAGTTTATCATTTGTTGAAGTTATGTCATCTTTGATATGCAAATTGCATAACACAGATCTTTAGAGGTTGTGTTACTAAGTATATCTGGTGACTCCACTGATTTCAAAGGATCTAGGCTAACCTTGTTCAAAGTTTATGAGAAGGATTGAGACTAGAAGCTCAAAGCCTATAGAATTTTTAGAGTTTCCTTCAAGAAGAAGTCATAAAGGCCGATCAAATCAAAGGGAATCCCTTGCAAGGAGAGTTCAGTCAACACCTCCTGATACATCAGAAAGGACATGTTTTTCCTTTCATTCCAAAAGAAGAGGCAGATCTCTAACCAGAGATCTAGAAGAAGAAGATCCAAATCTAGCAAATACAACTCACATAGTTGTAAATCTTCAGGTTACAGCTCCTATAATGGCTATAAATTTTGCCTTTGCACCTTTCAATTAGGGGAGCCCATTAAATTTTGTAGTACATCATGATGTGCCCTTGGTGGCATTTAAAAGCTTACCTAATTTCACAGGTGAAGGGTAGACAACTACTTTTGAGCAGATAAGGGATGTGACCACCATCTGCAACATACACAACATTTTTCAAGAAGATGTGGCTACAAAATTATTAGTAGCCTCTTTAAAAGGTAAGGCTCTTGAATGGTTTAGAACTCTAACCATTGGTTCTATTACTTCATGGGATGAATTAGGGGATGCATTAAGTAAGCATTTTGAGGTTAAATTAGATAATTTGTCTCTAGTAGAGCAATTAACAACTATAAAGAGAGACCCTCAAGAGTAAATGATAGATTACAATAATAGATTCCTTAAAACATGGAATAGAATCCCAATCTCTGTAAGGCCATCAACTGACCATTCTTTCTTGTACTACTTGAAAAGTCTGAATAAACAAATTTCTATCATGATCTAGTCTATGGGTGGTGCTACTTTACCCCAAGCCTTTGACACTGTTGTCAGGGTTGAAAATTGTTTAATACAAGTAGGAATGATAGCTAGAAGACCTCTAATGCCCATTTTCCCTAGCCTTCAGCCTATTGCACCTCCTCAGGTACCCCCAATTACCCCTATTCCCACAATAGTGGCACCTCAAGCTAGTACCAGTGGTTAGGAGCATGCTGCAACAAATTTCTCCCAAGAGTTGCAAGAAATAAAGAGTAGTCAGCAGACTAGTATGCAAGAAATGACAAACTTGTTGAAGACCTTGACTAAGGAGGTCACAAATTTGAAGAAACAAGGTCAAGGAATTAGAGCACCCTTCCAACAATAAGGCCAAGGTCCTAGCTAGTAGTATCAAAGTCAAGGACAATCTTATCAACAAAATAGGCCACCATACCAAGGAGGCTATCAAGGAAAAAAGCAAAGTTTCAATCAAAGACCATTCCAACCATACAACCCTGCACCTCTTAATTCTACAAATCCAGTGAGGGATATGGTCCCTAGTCAGAATAATGTGGCTATGGAGAATGAATAGTGCTTTCCTTGTAGTCAGCCTCACAATCAGGCTACATGTTCAAATGGATTAATGAATCAAGATATAATGGCCCAAGGTGCCTCATATACTCAATCAGAGGCCTCATCTAGTGGATTAGTTCCTTAGTAAGAACCACAAGAAAATGAGACTGCTCTTTTCAATTAGAAGCAACCAGACTTCAGGGGAGTCAATGATGAAGCTGCTTTTGTTGCCTATACAAGAGCAAAAAGAAGAGCCCAAGACATGGAGAGAACTGATTCTGGTGCTAAAGCTACTACATCTACAGAGCCACTAAAGTAGGCTACTCCCATTACACTGAAGGACACTCCTATCATCATAAGCAAGGAGGGTCAGACTCCCAAAGAAGCACAGCCCATCATGCCAAAAGTATAGCAAAGAGTACACAATATACCACCCTATCATATTGTGGAAAATATGAAGAAGGTAAATATTACCATGTCTATGTGGGACTCTTTGGCTATTCTAGGATAGCCTAAAATTTTAAGGAAGGCTCTGTCAGAAGCAACAACTCCTCAACTTACAAAAGAAACTACAAGGCCAGTCTTAGTTAACATTGATCAAGAAAAGGAGACTCCAAGTAGCAACTCCAAAAGCAATGCCATGCAAGGTAGGAACTCAAAGCCTCCTCCCTTTTATGTATCTTTAATAATTGGAGATTCTTTAGTACACAATTGTATGGTAGATAGTGGAGCTACTAGCACTGTGATGCCCAAGAAAGTAGCTGACCAATTAGGGCTTAAGTATGAACCATTCCAAAAGAAGGTCACACAACTTGATGGATCCTTAGTCAATACTATAGGTGTGGCCAAGGATACTAGTCTAATCCTTCATGCTAGTCCTAACTTCTCCATCCTCCTTGTTATATATATCATAGATCTCCCTGCATTGTTTTCTATTTGTCTCTCAATGGAGTTTACAACTAAGATAGGAGGTTATCTATCTTCTGACTGGTCTCATATGTTATTTCATACAAGATATGGTACAAAGGTTACCATTAAATTAGAGAAATTGGAAGCACACCATATAGAACCTTATGTGTCCAATTCCATCAGTACTAATTGTCCTATATTTGATGACAATGATTTCCCAACCATTAGTGAAGCAAGCACCAAGATAGAGAATATCCCTGATATTCTTCTAGATGAAAGAACCTCAGAGATCCAAGAGAATCTTGTTTGGGATGCTGGTTTGGGAAATTATCTGATACTAGAGAATGATGTCAAAGAACCAAGCCTTCTTAAAGAAGACACAGATTTAGAAGATTAGAGAAATCAAGTTTGGGAGCTATTTTTTGATGGGGCTAGAAGTAGACATGGTTCTGGTGGTGGTGCTATGTTGGTGTCCCCAAAAGGAGAAAGTATTACACTGCCTTTAGATTTAGTTTCTCCTACACTAGTAATACTACAAAGTATGAAAGTCTAGTCAATGGACTAGAATGGGCTAGAAAAAGAGGGCTTAAGGCCTTGAAAGTTTATGGTGATGGTGAGCTTGTAGTCAGCCAAGTAAGAGGGATGAGTGCAATAAAAAATTATATCATGAAAGCATACAAGCATAGAGTTTGGGATGTAATTGAAGAATTTTGTGCTTTCAATATTGTAGCTATCCCTAGAAAGTTAAATCAAAATACAGATAGGTTAGCTATTGCTGGGTCTCAATATGATATTCCAAATAGCATTTCAAAAGAGGTGGATCAACAACATATCAAAGTAATTGTTAGACATTCTATTCCTAATAACAATGTCAATTGGCAAGTGTTTGACATTGATGAACAAATTCTACAATTCTTGTTTGAAGAGGATGTCTTTCCAAGGCATAATCAAAAGAGGTTATCATAGAACTATGGTGATCAAGTGACACAACTTAGATCCAATAAGATGCCTAGAGGTCTTGTTACCTTAGAGACTATCTTCAAGAAGGATGATGAAGTCAAGAAAAATAAAGCTGACCTAGTAGTCCAACAAGAACATTGTGTTGAACTAGAGTTGGAACAAGGTAAGAGCTTACAATTTGGAAACGTAAACACTGATTCAGAAAGGAAAGCTTACATTCAATTATTCAAAGAATTCAGTGATATTTTTGCTTGGCAATATGAGGATCTCAAAGGTTTTGATCCTGCCCTTGCCCAGCACACTATTGAATTGGAGCCTAATGCTAAACCAGTGAGGCAAAAGCAAAGGCCTGTTAATCCCAAGCTTGAACCACTTATGCACAAGGAAGTACTCAAACTAATAGAAAGTGGTATCATCTACCCCATTAAGCATACTAGTTGGGTTTCCAACCTTGTTACAGTCAGGAAGAAGAATGGGGAGCTGAGGTTATGTGTTGACTTCAGGGACCTTAACAAAGCCTCATTAAAAGACTGCCATCCATTACCCTCAATGGAAAAAATTCTACAATGTGTCTTTGGATCTGAGAGATTTTCATTATTGGATGGCTATTCAAGATACAATCAGATCCTTGTTAAAGAAGAGGATCAATATAAGAATGCATTTACAACCAAGTGGGGAACCATGACATATCAAAAGATGCCCTTTGGTTTGTCAAATGCAAGTGCTGCATTTCAAAAGGCAATGGATATGGCCTTTAAAAGCCTCATGTACAAGTTTGTGCTGGTCTACCTAGATGACATAACTATCTATTCAAAGCATGCAGTAGACCACATCAAACATTTGAGATAGATTTTTGAAAGGTGTAGAGAATTCAGGATATCTATTAATCCCAAGAAATGTGTGTTTGCAGTTCATGAAGGAAAACTATTGGGATATATAGTATCCAAGGAAGGAATTATAGTGGATCTTGAGAGAATTGCAGCTATCCTAGAACTACCATTGCCGCATACAAGAAAAGTCTTCAATCTTTCATAGGAAAGATAAATTTTGTTAGGAGATTCTTGCCTAAGATTGCAGATCTACTCAAGCCTTTGACAACCATGTTGAAGAAAGGTTCAGCTTTCAGTTGGACTAAAGAAGGGAAAGCCAATTTTTAGGCTATCAAAGAGGCCTTAATAGAAGCTCTTGCCCTGTTAAACCCAAATTTTAGTAAGGATTTTATCCTTTATGCTTATGGAGGACAAGATGCCATATCTGCAATGTTGACACAAGAAAATGCCAATGGATTGGAGCAACCTATTGGTTTCTTTAGCAAGGGTTTGGAAGAGTATGAATAGAGATACTCTTTTGTGGAGAAACATGTACTTTCTATGGTTAAGAGCCTCAAAAAATTTAGATACCTATTGACCCATAGCAAGGTACATTTGAAAGTTACTCATCCTAGTGTCAAAGAATTTGTACTTTCTAAGGACCTAAATGAGAAAAGAGCTAGTTGGATCACCAAGGTGATGGAGTATGATATTGATGTTCAGACTACCAATCTGGTTAGAGGAAGAGGTCTTTGTGAACATTTGGTAGGGGATGAAAGTTCAAAGAAATCAAAGCAAATGGATGCAGCTTTGGTTGTGCATTCTACTGAAGAAAAAACTAAGGCAACAAGTTGGTTGCCTAATATGATCAACTACCTAAAAATAGGGCAGTGCCCTGCACATTTAGATTAAAAAAAAAGGAGGTATTATAGGTTACAATCTATTCCTTTTGTGTTGATTGATGAAATTCTTTTCAGAAAGGATCATAATGGTGTCCTTTTAAGATGCATAGATTCATAAAAGGTAGCAGATGTCCTATTTGAATTTCATGATGGACCTTCTAGAGGTCATTTTTCTCCTAGGACTACTGCATTCAAAATCATGAGGGCTAGATACTATTGGCCATCTATCTTTAAAGATAGTCATGATTATGTAAGAAAATGCATCAAGTGTGCCCTATTTGTAGGAAAGGAAAGACTTGCAGCTTTGCCCCTACAGCCAGTAAAAATAGAACATCCTTTCATGAAGTGGGGTATAGACTTCATTGGTATGATTAATCCTTCATCTAGTGTAGGACACAAGTGGATAATCACTACAACTGATTATTTTACTAGATGGACAGAAGTGGTGGATTTAAAGGAAGCAAATGAGAGTGTTGTATTGAGTTTTTATGATGATTTAATTCATAGGTTTGGCACTCCTGATTCCATCATTTTAGATAATGCACTAGCATTTATAGGCCTTAAAGTCTCAGAATGGGCAGTCAAGAATGGAATTTATCTGAATACCAGTTCTAACTATTACCCTCAAGGGAATGGTGTAGCAGAATCAACAAATAAGAACCTGATCAGGATAATTAAGAAGACTCTACAAGACAACTAGAGAAATTGGCATACTAAGCTCAAGTCTACCTTATGGTTAGATAGAATAGCCCCAAATAAAATAATTGGTAATTATCCATACATGTTGGTGTATGGTAAGGAGGCTAAGTTATCTATTTCAACTAAATTACCAGCTTTGGACTTAGCCACTTAGTATGCTCTTTTCGAAGAAAGTGATCCTCTGCAAATCAGGTATGCTTAGTTAATGGAATTGGAAGAAGTTAGAGATAAATCAATGAAGGAGATGGAATTCCATCAAGACCAGACCAAAAAGAGCTTTGAAAAAAGAGCCAAGATTAGTAATTTCAAGGTTGGAGATATTGTCCTTAAATGGGATGAGTTCAAGTCAAGACCTGGCAGACACACAAAGTTTGACTCATTCTGGGGTGGACCATTTGTTATTAGAGAGTGTAAGGGATCCAATGCTTTCTAGCTATCAGATCTTGAGGGAGTTCCCTTACCTATTTTAGTGAATGGTTTCCACCTAAGGCCTTTTTTTAAAGTTAATCCCTCTTTGTGAATCTCTGTATATAAGTTTCCCTATTTTCTTTCTTTATTTCCTAGAGTAGTTTCTAGTTTTCCAAGATGTGCCCTAAGCACAGTTCCTATTCTGCTTTTGAGAGAATTTTTTATTTTTGACCCCATGCCCAATGGATATGTCAAGGCCACTGATCAATGTATAGTAGGCTGACATCCAACATAAATTGCCAAAATGTTACCCTAATTTTCCTGTGCATTCAAATTTGGCTAAACTTATTCCAAGATCTCTATTTTTCCCTTGCCAAGCTCTCCTAAAAATTCATGACCTCATGTTTTGCCTTCTGGTCTCTGCAATTTATTTTGGTCCCTAGTCTGCAAGTTCAAAAAATTCAAAAAGTAGCTATTATATGCCAAAAATCCTACAAACCATAAGCCCTGTTATAATTTGTTGTTACTTTTTTTGGAAAGTTAAGTCCTAGTTTATCCACGTGCATAATTCATTTCCTTCAGTCACCAGTTCTCTTATTTCCCTGATGGTTAGATTTTCCCTTCAGCAAACCAGCAACTAAAGAAATGACAGTATCTCTTAATGCTTGGGGGTGTCAATAAATTTTCCCTTTGTTTGCATGTTCACGTGATAAATTGGCAAGGTTCTAAGATATTTGGTGAATGGGTGAATGAAGTGTTCGTGGGATCTCAGAATAAAGTAGTGAATCTCTAATTCTTTCAGTGACTCAGTGAAGGCTTGTGTTCACTTGTTTTCATAATGTAAACCATGGTTAATTGAGTATTCCAGAAATTGGAGATTGGCCTTGGTTCTCATGTTCGCCAGATATGATCAGGGTTAGGCTAACCTTTCAACAACAGAGAGAATGCTTAGTCACTGATTCACGTGATCCAAGTGGAGTTAATTTTGTAGGAGACTGTGTACCTTCTAGTCTAATGGTTAGCATAATTTTGCATGGAGTGTTTCAAAGGTATGAGGTTATCAGATTAGCCATTGATCTTCCTGTGTGGACCCAGAAGATTTTCTTAGTGCTTTTAGTGATAGGGATAAGATTTAGCAGTTTTTGATAAGTTTCAATATGTTCGCTCATTCAAAAAAAGATTTAGTAGTGCACCAAATGATTTGGCGATTCAGTGAATGCTTTGTTTGCTAAATCTCCAAATGAACTAGTGATGACTTCAAACATTTAGTGAATAAGAGACTCCTTTTAGTTGTTTGTTTGCTAAATAAACCAAAAGAGTAAAAGCTTGCCAAGATTTTGGGGTCCCAATTGGAATGATCAGATGGCTAGCATATCTTTGCAAGGCTGGTGTCAGAGCTATGCAAAATCATGCCAACCATTGATTCTTCCAAGTGTGTAGCACTTCACATGTCAGGTGGATCCATTGCCATGTTGTCTGACTTGGCAGCTTTTCATTGATCCACATATACTAAGTTCAATTTGTGTCAGTGGGCCCGTGGGGCCAAAGGTTTCTAAAGCGGTTAAGGTCTGGATGGATCATGTGGATCTCATTATACCAAAGGGTGAAGCTTCTCATAAGTTAATGTCATAGTATAATGATATCCGTTGGATGCTCTTCTCAGGGATGTGGGCCAGAAACTTGTCAGTGGGCTCATCGATTAATGAGATCAATGGTAGGTGTATGATCTGAAGGAAGATTCCAAGGCTATAAGGGCATGAGACTAGCCATTAGATTAGAATCTTACCAAAAGTGGGTGCAATGTCAGGGGAGTGCTGAGGTGTCCACTGATTGAATGGCCAGAACAAATAAAAGAATGCCAATTGGCATAGATGGGCCTAGGGTTTAACAAGGATTTGGTAGTCCCGATAAAGTTTTAGATGTTCACCCATTTGTGTAGTAAGTTAGCAGTGCCCCAAGTCATCTGGCGAATGCGTGAATGTGGGTATTAATAGAATAGGGAGATAAGTTAGTAGGACCCTAAAGTTCTTAGTGACCTGGCAATTGTCTTTAGTCACCAGTTCACCAAATGTAGGATGGAGTTCTCATGAGTGGTTAAAAGGTTATTCAGTGACCCAGAAAATGAAGGATTTCTCATGTTCACTTAATGTAACTAGGGTAAGATAAAAGACTCAGTGATTTAGAAAAAAGCCTTTTTCACTGAATCACTTAACTAGACCAAAGTTAAGAGAAGGATCTTGCAAATAAGAAATGAGTCTTCAGTCGCGTAGTCACTAAATGACTTAACAAGAAAGGGTCAAGGTTGGTCTAAGCTGGTAAATGTGAAGACATGCTTGATGCTCATTGGTCAAGACTTTCTGATATGGACTCAGACTTTTGAAAGGTTTTTGTGACCATTTCAAAGTTGATTGGGGCCATCCGTTTGCTAGGAAAGAAAAGATATCAATGACTGTGTTTTAAAATGACTGGCTAGTCGGTTCTCATTTAAATTTGAATATCTCTGCAGAGGGTTTTTTGCCAGTCTTTTGATTTAATGGGATACAATGGTGAGGTAGCTTAGGAAATTTATGTTTTTAGGACATTTTCTATTGAGAAGGATTATGAGGAGGTCTAGGTGGCTATCTTTGGTCATTTCTTGTCCCTAGGAAGTACCAGTTAGTGCATTCATGGTGAGACTTTTGTGCAGAGAATTGATGATCTAGGTTGCTTGCTCTTGGGATGTTTTCAGTATAGCGATGGGCACACATAATATCTGATCAGTTTAGATATTTCTAGGATATTTATGATTAGAATTAACTACTAGGGTTGGATTATTATACTATAAATCTTGTAACCCTAGTTAGGTCTTTTACTCTTGCCTGTGTGTAGTTGAGTATGTATATATTGTATTTTTTGGAGCTTCCAAGCTCAGAGTTGAACAATTGTAAAAAAAAGATATTTTCTTCTCTTATCAAAGTTATTGAAGGTATTCTTTCTACCCCTTAACCTCTACAATTGTAAAATTCCCATTGATAATTCAGATATTGAAGACATTTTATGTCATTTCTCATGTCCCTATGCCTTCTAGTGTGAGTTATCTCTTATTGGATTAAAGTATTCACATGTTTCTTAGTGATATTTTAGGGTTCTCGATCCCACTTTTGTTTCTACAATTTTTTGTATCATTGTAGATGATTTGATGTGAATGTTTTTTTGGGTACACTATAACCCCTTAGCAATCTTGTCTGATTCCTGTACCTGGTTGTAGATGTGAATGTTTGTAGGTCATAGATTGTTTATCTGATCTCAAGAGTGTTATTGTTTGTGAAAGAACCTCTCTTTCCTTGAATATCCTCTTTTATTTATAGACCCTTCTATGAAATACTTATGCAAGCCTATTTAGTAAGTTTTGATCCCTTAGACCTAAGTTCATTCATTGAATTCATCCTCTATAGTGAGATCTAAACCCTAATTTCAGTACATCACCTAGTAGGTAGTTTGCTTTCATGTTATTTCCCTTCTCAAGCATTCCTTCTATCCCTTTCCCTTAAAATATTTTACTTTCATAGAAAGAAGTAGATTAAGGTGATTATCCAAGAGGAACCAGCCTAGAACCTGGAGGTCTCATCTCAGTTAGCATAGGTCCCACAACCTAGAGATGATTACCAAGTTATACTAAGTTATCAAGACTATGAGAGCTTGAACTAAGGGTGCAAACTTAGTGTATAACAATCACATAGTATCTTTTCATGGTATCTACCAATCTTGAACTTCACTAGGCATTGTTCATTGGCCATGACCTTGTGGTCATCTTGTACCTAGGCAATCTAATATGGATGTGGGTGTTTCTATCTCTTGAGCTTGAACTTTGTCACCATCTCTTCTGACACCAAATTGTTATTGCTTCCACTATCAATAATCAAATCACAACACTTACCCTCACACTTCCACCTAGTGAAAAATAGGCTCCTACTTTTCTCAGGTTCATTCTCACCACTCAACATGACTCTTCTGTTAATCAACATTTCTCCTCTTTCAAAATCTTCAAAATGTGATGATCTAGCATCTTCATCTACCTGTCCAACTCTAGCCTGGCCTTTGTTTCTCCTATATGGCCTTCCTTGGTATTGAGGACATTCAAATGCCCTATGTCCTTCTTCTCCATAGTGAAAACAAATTCCACAGAAGCCTCCTCTTCCAAATCCTTGTCCTCTTCCTCTTCCTCTTTGATCTCTATTATTTTGATCCTAGAAACAACTGGAATTATTTCCACACTGATTATGACTACCACTGGCCTCATCCTTCTTTTTTAGATCTTTATTTCTACCTCCATATGAACATCCACCAGATCTCCCACTGTGACCTCTTCCATTTTGTCTACTCTCAAACTTCTTGTTTAGTTTTTCCTCTACTTTTAGGGAAAACTAGTATGCCTCTTTAATATTGTTCATTCAAACCCAATTCAAATCCTCCTAAATGCTCAAGCTCAACCCATTAAGATAATAGGAAAATTTCTCCTTATCAACTTCTGCATGGCCTATTTTGATGAGGAGTCGATAGAGCTCCTCTATATACTCCTGAACACATCTTCTTGCTTACTTCAAACTTTGCATCTTCTTTAGTAAGTCAAGCTCATAATCAATAGGGATGAACTATTGCTTCAATTTATCTACTATTTGATCCCATCTTGTGATTTTGTTCTCTCCTCTTCTATTTCACTCTAATTGAATCTCTTTCCACTAGATCAGCATGACCTTTCCATCTGGCCTTCGCAAATTTGACCCTATCAGGATCCTCAACATCTTCATACTCAAAATATTCCTGACATTCATTGATCTAATTGATCAATTCTTTTGGGTTAAGATTTTTTTTAAATGTATGAAACTCAATCTTAAGTCTTTTCCCAATCTTAAAAATGGCCCAGAAAAGTCTTTCTTCTTCTTCATTGAAAACTTTAACTTCTCCTTCCTGATTAGAATTTCCTTCTTCTTCATCTTCATCCTCACTTTGGTCTTTGACATTAAGATTCATTCCTCTGTGAATATCTTCTTGCAATGCTCGCACTTGTCTCTATAGTGCCCTAACCTTAGGTGTTACAATGCTAGCTCTTCTACCATGTTCCCTTTGTGGAGGCATTTTCACGATGCGTGCTGAAATGCTAATCACAGTCCTAGTGCAAACTGCCTCTCAGTCAGTGATCTATTTACACAAAAACCCTAACCCATAGTCCTAGTGCAAACTACCTCATAATCAGTGATTTGATTACACACTTAGGAACTCCTACTCTAATACCACTTGATGAAGGGTTCTCCCCTTAATACCACAAACACATAATAGAAATAGAGAAACAACAACAATTTGCAAGAACAAAAAATGGGATTCTTATTATCTCCACAAGTGTGGAATTATAAATTTTAGAATTACAATATGAAAAGCCACATGGGCATTCCCCTTACAATATTCTATAGGACAAAGCCTCCAATAATTACCTAGATCTACCTAGAACTACCCTAGACAACACTACGGGCCTTCTTTATATAGGCAATTTCCACCGCATGAGAAGGTTCCAAAAATTTAGCCCTAAGGGCTGACCAAACTTAGAATTATTTTATTTTTCAATTTATTACATTAAAGTCAGCTCAAAATAACTTTTGAAACCCGAATAGAAGTTTTAAAGGAAAATTATTTTCTGCCATTTCAGGTGACCCAACTTTCAAAGATGATAAGTCATCACCAGTTGACCCGATTGACTATTATGACCCCATTCTACAAAGGGCACAAAGCATTCTATAGCACCTAACTCGCACAAGCTCCAATTAGCCAAAGTATTGACCTCATTTGGGGCCTCTAAAGCCTTCAAAACTAAGTTCAAAGTTTCTACACCTTGCTACTTGTACCGAAAATCTTTAATATCTTCAAAACTAGATCTGATCTAGCCATGAAACATTACTGGTAGGCTGATATGAATGAGATGAACCTCTACATGTGAAATTAGAACATTCTGAGATTGTATGACCAACTCATTAAAAATAGCAAGTTTCCATAAATAGTAGCTCTACACAAGATAGCCCTTATTGAATTCAAAAAAAGAAATAGTTTTGGGTAATGCAAGATTGCTCTTATAACCAAGATGCTCCTACATCAGTATGGATCTGGTTGTTTTCCCATGTTCTGCTTCTTTTTCCACCATTTTCCAGCCTATTTCTAGCACCTAGTTCTGTAAACCTGAGAACTGTGACCTCAGGGTCAAGGTTAAACTTTTGGGTCAAGGTTGACCTTGACTCTAACCTAGGTCAAGTCGACCTCAACTCTGACCTAGGGTAGGGTCAACTTAAACCCTGACCCTAGGTCCAAATTTCAACTTCTAAAGGTTTCAGGGTGTTAGGCTTTGGAAAAAGTTTATTTCCCACTTTCAAGTCAGCTGTTTCAGATTTTGCAATGGTAAACTCTTAAATTGTATTTAATCTAGGTCAATTTCTAAAGGTTTGAGGCCTAATTGGAATTTAATTACCCAATGTTGGCCTCTCTAGAAGTTTTTTCCCTAGATCACTATAAAAGGAAGCCTTCCTCACTCATTTTCATCATCTCATACCAAGCAATTTCATGATCAAGCTCTCACGTTCCATTCAAGTATTCAGGCATTCCATCATTCAAGTCCTCAAGCACTCAAGCATTCATCAAGGAGATCCATTGTTATCCTTTGAAGGATTCAATCTCTTTGGAGCCTTCTTGTTGAATATTTCTCCATCCACATTCATCCAAGCTTCTTTCTATTCCAAGATCCATTCAAAATTCATGTTAAAGATATAATACAATTGATTTGAGATATCCTACATTCAATTCTACATTCATTTGGAGCATCCATACTTGTGGATTCAAGGATTTGAATCCTCCACAAGGGTTTCAACATAAGAAAGGTGAATAGTTCCATTTACTGTGTTTATATACATTTCTATTTCAGTTGCATTTAAAGGTTGATTCCAAATTGGGGTTTGACCAAGGAAAACCCCTCATCCAAACAATAAAACTATTTTTCTTGTAGGTATAGGTGTGGGATGATGAATATCAGTATAGGTCTAGATATCCTTTTCAACAAACTTCCAGGATCTATGAAAAAAAAATTCATCAAAGTTGTTTAAGGTCAGGGTAAACTTTTAGTGGGGGTCAAGATTATACCCCCAGGTAAGATCTTACCCTGATAAAGAGGTCAAACTTGACCTTTCTCAGAAAGAAAAAACTTTTCTAGGTTTTGTCTATCTCTGTATTTCAAGGCCAGATCAAGTTATAGAATATCTTGAAACTGTACACAGACATCAGAAAATAGTCTTTTCTAGATTCATCCTATTTTGAGGTTAGTATTCATCTTCAATCCATTTCAATATTTAAGTACATATTTTCTATAATGGATTATAGGATTTCTCTCTTTTTCATATTCTCTATAGACTGATTCATTTGTGCATTGGTCAGTTTCTTGTGATTAATCAATTTGGATATCTCCTTTGAGAATTTTGGATTAAGGATAGATCCTATATTCCCCACACATTCAACACATTACATTTTGGTGAACATACCCAATTCTTATATGTTACATTTTGCTGAAGCCAACATACTTACCTCTTTTCTTTTGTGGAATTAGATGCCCTATTGTGTTTTATGGTGTTAGATCTTGCGTATATTAGATTTTTTTTATGTGTTTGCATCTCATATAAAATCAAAATATTTTATGGTAGTTTATTTCATTTGCATTGCATTGGTATATGAGATTTACTAGTTTTAGTCCTAATTATAACATTCTAGTTTGACAAAATCATATAATCATGGGTGCCTTTGATCCTGAGTCTTTTTCTCATTTCCTTAGGATCCTAGATGATAATTTGATTATTCATGATTCTAATCCTACTATGGAGCAAAACTCTTCTCACTCATCTCATGATGAGGATGATTCTTTAAGAGTTCCTCCTAAACAAGTCCAAAATCTTTCAACTGAACTTGATAAAATGGGTAATTGGCTTATTCAAGAAAACCATAATCAAGATTCTATTCAAGCTATAAAGGCTCTTAAGAAAGTTCTTTGTGATAGGGATCAAGGTGTTAATCTCTTGTGTGGTATTACTCATCTTGGGCATTCAAATGTTAAACCTTTAACTGAAGAAGCTCAAGATTTAGGATTCACTCCTCCTATCATTAGTGTGGAGCTTTCTTCCATTCCTTTACCTAGTATTCCTACCTATACTCCTCCTTTGGTGACTATGATAGTTCCCTCTCTTCCTATGAGTGTTCCTCTTATGTCCCTTCCTACATCACAACCTTCCTATCATAGTGTTCCTTTTACTTATTCCATTCCTCTTCCAATGGGGGTTCCAAGTGTTCCTCCAGTTGTGCCTTCCATTCCTACTACTTCATACACTTTACCCAATGTTTCTAATGTTCATATGCCTCCTATTTCCTCTAATGATTCAACAATCATCAATTTGGCTCAAACTATGTCATCTTTACAACAACAACTTGCATCCTTGACTCAAAACAATTTTAGCATTCCTACATGTGACATGGGAAGTTCTTTGTCCCTAGATATCATTTGTACTCTCATTCCTTAGCAATTTGATATGCCTCATCTTGAGAATTACAATGGTAAGGGAGACCCTGTTACTCATGTTAAAACATTTCAAATCCTTTGTATTGATTATGCTCATGACCAGAGGATTTTAGCTAAGTTATTTGCTAGAATTTTTCATGACAAGGCCTTACAATCATATTTTTCCTTGCCTCCTTATTCTATTGACTCTTTTCCAAAACTTGCTAATGCTTTCATTCAACAATTTCAAAATATCATTGGTTTGCAAGTGTCTTTGACTAATTTGATGCATTTTAAACAAAATGTTAAGAAAAATTAACTAAATTCATTGGTAGATTTAAGCATTTGCATGCTCAGATTTCTTATCATGTTCCTGATATGGATATTCAACATATGTTTCTTTCAAATTTACAAAAGGATATTAGAGATAAGATTCTGCTTACTGAATTTACCACTTTTCAACAACTTTGTGCAGTGCTTCATCATTATCAATTACAAGTGAGTCAATTTGAGAGCAACATTCCACTAGCTTCTATTTCAGTTGATAAAAGTGATGCTACTCCTAATCGTAACAAATTTAAAAAATTCAACAACTATGTCAAGATCAATAAACAAGTGAATGCAATTGCTAATCAAGTTATTGTTTTATCCCATAATGACACTTTTGTATCCACTATTTTTTGTTTGAATTGTACATTTACTGCTCTCTCTAAATCTTTACATTCTATTATGAATAGGTTTTTAACTGTTAATATGATTACTTTACCTACTATTTGACCTCTTTTACCTACTATAGTAGCATCAAAATCATTTGATAGTAAATCTTTTTGTCAATATCATTGTCATAATGGTCATGATATTGAGAAGTGTTATTATTTAAAACATAAGGTTCAAGAATTAATTGATTCTAATGCCTTATCTGTTGATAATCTTGATAGTAGTGGGAACAAATCTATCTCTCCTAATCAGAATCTTCAAATCTATACAAATCCTTTACCTACACATGATACCAATACCATCTTCTATGGATATTGTTTATGATTCAAAGATGGATGATCTTAACCACATTGTTAATCAAGTGGATCATGTTGTCCAATCTGTATCTCCACTTCCGCTTCAAACTCAACCTAAAATTCCACCTCAACCTATACCAAACCCATAGCCTAAACTAAAATCTCAATCTAAACTTTGCAAACAATCTAAGAATAAAAGACCTCAGGAAATTTTGATTACCTTTGATGATACTGAGACTATTAAAGCTCTTGATGGTCCCCTTTATATTCATGCTAGGATTTCTTAGATACCTATATGCAGTTTTCTTATTGATCCTACATCTCTAGTCAATGTTATTACTGAAGAAAATATTTTTATGAAAAACTTACAACACGATTCTTATGATACATCTGATGTGTGGAATCAAACTTGTAATGGTTTTCTCTATCAATTGTTTCATTCTATTAACTTGCTAGTTGAACTTTTTGGTAAAATTGTGAACACTACCTTTATTGTAGTTCCTACTTCTAATCAATTTCAGGTTAAGATTCATTTTCCATGGTCAAATGCCATGCATGTTGTTGCCTCTCCTATCCATAAGTGTCTTGAATTCATTCATGATGAAGAATTGAAGAAGATTAATCATAGTTTATATCAACCTTCTAGGCCTAGGGATTGTGCTACCATTGATTTCTTTTGGCCTTCATTACCTAATTCATGTACTTCTCAACCTGATAATCTTTTCTATTCATATCAAGCCTATAAGCATCATAAGATTCATGAGTTAAGCATGCCTCCACTAGATCTTAATCATGGTCTTTATCCATGGATTCTAGTTCTATTAATCAAGCTCCTAGTGTTTCTTGTCACTCTACTGAGAATCCTAATAATCCTCCTATAGAACCTATCAAGCATCTGATAGTTGTTCCTCCTAGTTCTCAATCTATTTCAAACAAGACAAAATGTAATCAATCTGCTAATGAATGTCTTAAGAAGCATTGTGCTCAAGAAAAGGCTCATGTTTCTATTATTCAAAGTTCTTTACCTTGTTTTGACAAGCCCATGCATGATGTGTTACAAGAAGTTACTGTTAATAATGATGTTAAAATGCAAGATTATGTTAATTCTATTCATATCTTAGATCCTATTTTGATTAATGTAGATGAAGAAGATACTCTTGATGATACAAATGATGTTAATGATGAGTATGAGACTATTGACATTGACATTGATTTACCTTCCCTAAATGGTATAGAACGAGATGGGGAGAGTAGGAGGTGTGCTTGATTGGCTTGTCCTTTTATGGTATCTTTTTATGTGTTTTCCTATCATATTGTGTTTCTCTCATGATGTGTTTGCTAAATGTTGTTAGATTATTTTATACAACCCTTGTTACTTTATTGGTACAAGGTGATAAAGGAATCAAACATGTTGTGCAGTTCCTCTATATGTAGCTCTATTCTTCTATATGTTGTTTCATCTTATGTTGTGCCTATGTTATTTTTCTTAAATTTTTCCTTGTGTAGTCCGCTTGGATTTATGACTTGGTAGCACTAATTCTTTTTGGTCTCTATGTTCTGGTCCAAAAATAGTCTTCTTCGTAACTCTTGTGTGTTCTTTCCTCTATTGTGATTGTAGTTCTACTTTCTTTGAAGAATGATGTTAATTCATTTTCAATAATATCATATATATTATCTTATGATCATACTGAACCTACATTAGGCAGATCCCTTATGTGTTTTCTATATGTTTATGTGATATTTCCCATGATTTGTCTTCATTTGGGGGCATCTCATAGTATAAATGTAATCAGTGGAGTTGTTTATGTTTCTGTTAAAGCCATTTCTCATGTTAAAGTGTTAGAAATGACTTTAATGTGGGGGCATATGCTCTTCTCACATATTTCACACATGCACTTTCAATATACACATATTTTTCAAGGCACTTCTCTCCCTTTATGGATTAGTGACTAATCCTTAAAGTATGGATTTTTATTTAGGATCTCTTGATCCTTTAAGGTTGAAGGTGTCCTTAAGACTGGATCTATTTTTCTTTTTGGTTTTTCTCTTATGGAATAGAATATTCTTGAGGGTGAATCCTTGATGGTTTGACTAGTGAGCAGCCACATTCACTAGGTAGTTCAATTCCATCTTTCCAGTTGTGCCATTTCCTTGTTTGGTTCACAATGGGACACAAGTTCTCATTGGGTGAGGTAATCAAACACTCTCTCTTTCTCTCTTAGAGTTATCTCTCTTATTGTAATCTTGGAGTTGACAAAGACTTGAGTCCCTAGGGGCTTGAGAATTCCTTTCTCCTTTTTATTTTAATAAGATTATCTTTTCATTATGATCTCCTTTACCAAGAGTTTGCATCGAGTCCATACTCTTACTAAAATGGGGGCTAAATGTATCATCAAAAAATGGAAGCACTTCCATTTAGGATAGTTTTAGCCCTCTGAGTAGGTGGTCTAGGGTCATGTCAAGTGCCTTGATTGGGTCTTTGTATGGATCTAGCTCTTTTCTCATGTTCTACTTCTTCCTCCACCATTTTCAATCCTATTTCTAGCACCTAGTCTTGTGAACCTAAGATCAGTGACCTCAAGGTCAAAGTAGACCTTCTAGGTCAAGGTTGACCTTGACTTTGACCTAGGTCACAATTGACCTTAACTCTAACCTAGGGAAAAGTTGACCTCAACCCTAACCCTGGGTCCAAATTTCAAGTTCCAGAGGTTTCGGGGTATCGGGCTTTGGAAAAGTTTATTTCCCGCTTCTGAGTCATTTGTTTCAGATTTAAAATTTGTAAACTCTTAAATTTTATTTAATATAGGTCCATTTGTAAATGGTTGAGGCCTAATTGGAATTTAATTCCCTAATGTTGGCCCCTCTAGAAGTTTGTGCCCTAGATCACTATAAAAGGAAGTCTTCCTCTCTCATTTCCATCATCTCATACCAAGAAATTTCATGATCAAGCTCTCAAGTTCCATTCAAGAATTCAAGCATTCCATCATTCAAGTCCTCAAGAACTCAAGCATTCATCAAGGAGATCCATTGTTATCCATTAAAGGATTCAAACTCTTTGGAGCCTTCTTGTTGAAGATTTCTCCATCCACATTCATCCAAGCTTCTTCCTATTCCAAGATCCATTCATGATTGGTCTTGAAGATATAATACAATTGATTTGAGACATCCTACATTCAATTTTACATTCATTTGGAGCACCCATACTTGTGGATTCAAGGATTTGAATCCTCCATAAGGGTTTCAACATAAGCAAGGTGAATAGTGCTATTTACTTTGTTTATATACATTGCTATTTCAATTACATTTCAAGGTTGATTCCAAACTAGGGTTTGACCAAGGCAAACCCCTCATCCAAACAATTAAACCATTTTTCTTTTAGGTGCAAGTGCAAGATGATGAATATCAGTGCAGATTTGGATACCCTTTTCGGTGAACTTTTGGGATCCACAAACATAATTTTCATTAGAGTTGTTTCAGGTTAGGGTCAACTTTCAGTGGGGGTCAAGATTATACCCTAGGGTAAGATCTTACCTCGATAAAGAGATCAAAGTTGACCTTGCTCAGAAAGGTAGAATTTTTCTAGGTTTTCTCTGTCTCTACATTTCCAAGCCAGTTCAGGGTATAGAATTTCCTGAAACTATACATAGACATCAGAAAATAGTCTTTTCCAAATTCATCCTATTTTGAGGTTAGTATTCATCTTCAATCCATTTCAATATTTAAGTACATATTTTCTATAATGGATTATAGGATTTCTCTCTCTTTTTCATATTCTCTATAGATTTATTCATTTGTGCATTGGTCACTTCCTTGTGATTAATCAATTTGGATCTCTCCTTTGAGAATTTGGGATTAAGGATAGATCCTATATTCCCCACACATTCAATACATTAAATTTTTGTGAACATACCCAATTCTTATATGTTACAGTATGTATGTATGCATGTATCTACATACATACATACATACATACATACATACATATATATAACATAGAATGCAAATTTTTATCAAATAAGAAATGAATAAACATTTTCCTTTTTAAAAAAATAGCCAAATTGAAAACCTAAGATACATAAATCTTTCTGGGTATTTTCCAAATTATTTTCTAGGGTTTTAATTGAAAACTCTTTTCCAAACCCTATACCAGATCTAGATATTATTTGCTAAAATCTTGATCATGAAAAAATTGAACCTAGTGTTTCTAGATAAGAATTCTTTCACAAATGATTCAATAATAAATATTCTAATTTCTTACAATTTCATAAACTTGAAACACAAATTGAATTCAAGTAAAAATTAAAACAAGAATTGCATGCACACACACCCCTTTTCCTATAGCCATTTTTCCAGAATTCAAACATGGAAGAGAATTATAAATAGCTAAATTACTCATATCTAATAGACACAAAGAATACACTTATTCTAGAAATATAGAAAATACAATCACAAGGGTTACTAAACCTTACCTTAAACACGAAATAGATAAATTTGATGATGACTAGAAATGAAGACAAGTCCAAGATCTCAAAAATTTCCTCCAAATTGAATCCTTCACCAAAACATTCTCCAAACTTGTGTGTTGAGAATAATGGTGAAACTTTCACAATATAGGAAATCGAATTCCACATGCAAAGTTTGGAACTCAACTCCACTCACAGCCTTGTTTCCATCAATTCCTTAATTCCTACAATTATAGTTTTGAACGCAAGTCTATTTTCTAATTTGTTTATGTTAATCCACTTAACTCAAAATTGACTAATTCTTTTTATTTTATTTATTTCTGTTTAATTGTGTAACTTAATTGCATTCAAATTAAATTAAATAACAACATTTAGTCTAATGTTATTTTTCACATGTTATTTAAAATTTCAATTAATAAATACCTTCTATTCTAAAAGTTGAATTTATAAATAATTAAATCTAAGGTGAATGTATTTAATTAATTTTCATTAATTAAATATATTTATTTTCACAATAAGCCTTTTAATTAAAATCATTAAATTTAATAAATACATCTAATTAATTTCTATTAATTAAATACTCCCACATTTAAATAGCTAAAAATAGCAAGATATAATTTATTTAAATTACACAACTAATCTAAATAAACTATCTAATTATATCAATCATATCAACCAACCACAAAATAACTAAACTTAAAGAACCATAACCATGCTCAAGGAAGGGACTATAGACTGACCTCACCTAGATGAATTTGGGAATGGTAAAATATTAGAATCTTGTCCACTATTTCAGGACAATCAAATGTATTAGGTTGGTATTTGGATTTGAATATTGTCTCCCCTCTTTTACCATTGAAACTTGCAATACCCACTCATCCTGAAAATTTAGGGAATTCAATGTTTGGTACCTACAAACCTACATAAAAGACTAGCATGTACATACATATATATAAAACAAGTAATGGTGGGGATTGAGACATCATTTGGATCCCACAAGAAGGTAATTACAACTCTTTCCCTCAACCATATCAAACACATCAAACAAGAATGTAAAAGAATACATGATAACCATACACATGCAAGTTTGGGGTAAGTATAACCATAACCATAAGAATCATTTAAACATGTAAATAATCATCATTAATTTAAATAAATAACATCATCTAATTGGATAAATGTAATATCCATAATTATTCGATTATCAAAAACACCATGTAGTGCCATACATCTAAAACTACATAATAACTTAAATATCAATGCACACATAAAAGTGGCCTAAAAGAGTTTGGCAATATAAAACTAAAAAGAAAACTATGGGTGGGCACTATAAAAATTATTATATTTTGATGATAGGTATATAGGCTTAGGTTATTGTGATGAGTCTTGATGTGATGAAAAGAGGATATTATGTGAAGGTTAGAGATATTATATACCTAATTGTAGAGTTTAGGTTGATGTATATCTGATGTACTTGCATGGAATTGTATTGGCATATATGATGTTACTTATTAGTTCATCATTTTGGATTATAGTCCAACACAATATGTAAGCAGTGTGCTTTCTCAGGGTTGTAGCCCTCTTTTTTAATTGAGAAGTGTTCTCCAAGAAGTGTGCTTTAATCCTATTGCATTCCCATTTTGTATTATTTCCCTTTTACATATTTTCCTTTTTTTTTTTATTATTTATGTAGAGATAATTATGCATTCCATCACCATTGTGGTTTTTCCCTTATCTGGGTTTCCATAAAAAATCATGGTGTCATGAGTTTTTAGATATTTACTTTGTTCTTTATTTATTTACTTTTCATTATGGTTATATTTTGGTTATGTAGTGAGTTAAGTAAAGTTAAAAAGTACCAAACACTAATTCACCCCCCTCTCAGTGTTCCTTAATACCAATAAAAGGTGTGACAAAAGGGTCCCTTTCCTTTAAGATATGAAATATTATGGACCAGGCACCCTATATTTTAGAACTTCATGGAAAACTAGTTTATTTTTATTTATAATGAGTCCCATATATTTCAACTTAGTCAAAATATGAAATTGATAAGAGAAGAAGTCAAAGGGATAAATAGGTTATCCTTAGAAACTATTTTCATGCAAAAAATAAAGTGTCTTTATATCTAAAGATGATTCAAGGGAATCTGAAAATGGTTCTACATGATATGGCCACATGTCGAGAAGAAATAACCCTATGGGGGAGATGGATTAAACTTAATAAGTAGGAAGAAGTCTTTTGAAAAAAATCCTAAGTTCAATGATTAACTAAAGGGGATAATCATACCAAATTAGTCCACCAATCTACTTCAAAACATAGATGTGAGAATAAAATTGTAAGAAGGAAACTTCCAAATGGATCTTTTATTGAATATGAAGACATTATATTTAATATTGCAATCTCAGAAGGAAACCATATGGTTGAGATAAATAATAATCTCTAGGCCATTTCACCTACATCTTGCACCCCTAAATTTTTAATGGGAGATAATGATGCAAGGAAGGGGTGATAAATGGGGCCAAAGGCTCACCCAAGTACTAGACCACCTTGTTGAATCACCAAATAGAAGAAAAATATAGAAATCGATAGAAATAAAGAAGATCAATTCATTTACTCATTCATACTTCATACATGTCAGGTTGTGAGGACTTACCGACTATGGAAAATATAATAGAATTCAATTAAAAAAATGTTACAATCCTCATGCATGTGAGATCCATGATCTACAGCCTTCTATCTTTCACTACCAACTTCACTATCAAACTAAGATACCAACTTACTACCTAAATCTAGAATAGACTATTACATTTATACTTGAGGCTACTAAACCGATCGGCCCAAGGAATCATCTAGATCCAGCATTAGAGAAATAAATAACCCAGATTTAGGTCCACACATTATCCAATGAATGATCCTGACATTAATATCATGACCAAATTAAATGCACATGTTGTTGAGCCAAAAAAAAATCAAAATAAACTTGTTGGTGAACAAGGTGATCAAGCAACACCGAACACACCAAACCTATTACGTGAAAAAACACAACAAAGCTACTTGGTGAAAGGAATCAAGCAGAGATAGGTAACTGATCTCATTGGTGAATAATAAGAACACTCCGCTAAGAACTCCAAAGCAAATACCAAGCACATCTAACAAGCTACCGATATCTAGGATTGTCATAAACCCAAGATGCTCCTACATCAGACACCCAAGGTTGAAAATATATGAATCATGAGTGAGGTAAAACCTAAAATGAATCCAACTTAGATTGATAAATCCATGTAGAGTCTTAAATTAGTCTTTTCTTCCACTTTACAAAGTATTCCATGTAATCCTTTCCTCTTGTGCTTCTGCCAACTCTTTGTTTCAAAATCTATTCAACTTCTTCCATTTTCTTCTTGTGTTACTCACTCGGTATTGTCACTTCTTCATGAGGATCATGATACTCATACAAATCGATAATTTTGAATATTGGTGATATGTCCATGTCATTAGTTTATTCAACTTCATAAGCATTTCCATTATCAAACTTCTTCAAGACCTTGCAGGGACCAAATTTATTCATCTTCAACTTACCATATGTTCCAACAAGAAATCTTTCTTTCTTCAAATGAACCATTACCTCATCACCAAATTCAAAAACCTTATGTCTTATTGACCTATTTGCATTATCCTTGTATTTTTTATTGCTCTTCTCCAACTTATGTTTCACTTCCTCATGCAATGAATTCATAAACTCAAAAAATTCTTCCCCTTCAACACTCCTCTTCTCTTCTCCAACAATATCTTTCAAGTTTGATATACCTCTCTCTTGCTTGTATGCTAGTAACAATCTAAAATGGTGTTTTGTCAGTACTTCTATTCACTAAATTATTATATGAAAACTCTTCTTGTGCTAAGATAAATTCCAATTACTTGGTTTGTCTCTAACTAAGCATCTCAATAGGTTACCCAAACTTCTATTTACAACCTATTTTTTTCATTAGTGTGTGGATTAAATTTAGAACTATACTTCAAATCAGTGTCCAACATCTTCCATAGAGTCTTCCAAAAATAGCCCACAAACTTACTATCTCAGTAAGAGATGATACTCCTTGATAATCCATTCAATCTGACAATCTCCTTAAAGAAATTATTTTATATATGCATTGCATTTAATGTTTTACTAAGTGGTATGAAATGTTCCATCTTGGAAAATTTATCCACAACAAAAAATATGTAATCATTACCTCTTATTGTCCTCGATAATCCAAGAACAAAATCCATGTTGCTATCACTCCAAGATTTCTCAGGAACAAAAATCACTGTATACAATCTACTATTCTTACTTACTCCTTTTGTAACTTGACAAACTCCACAACTCTTCACAAATTTCTAAACATCCTTATACAACTGAGGCCAAAAATACCTTTCCTTAAGAAAATTTAATGTCTTATCAATGCCAAAATGTCCATCCAAACCACTACTATGCTTCTCCTTTATCAAAATAGTTCTCATTGATCCTCTTGGTATACATAACTAAATTCACTTGAACAACATATCTTCTTCAATGAAATACTCTTCCCACTTACTTGGTTGATCTGGAATAGGTTCTCTAAACATTCTCCATGGCTCAAAAAAATCAAGGTCAATTTCATACAAATTTTTCATATCATCAAAACCAAGAACCTCAATTCTCATTTTAGTCAGCAAATATCTTCTTCTACTCAATGCATCAACAACTCGATTAGATACTCCACTCTCATGTTTTATCACAAATGTGAAATTTTGCAAATACTCAACCCATTTCATATGTTTGTTCCTCAACTTATTCTAACTACCCAAATATTGTAAAGCCTTATGATCAGTATACAATACAAATTTCTTCGGTGTCAAATAATATCTCCATTTCTTCATGACTTGAACAATAGCATAGAATTCGTGATCGTACACAATATATTTTCTTTTAGCCTCTTTCAACTTCTCACTAAAGAAATAAATAGGCTTACCTTCTTGACTCAATAGAGCTCCTATTGCACTTCCACTTCCATCACATTCAACTCAGAATAACTTATTGAAATCAGACAAAGATAATACAAGCAATTCAGAAACCTTATGTTTCAATGTCTCAAAAAACTTAGCAGCTCCATGTGTCCACTTGATTTCTCTTTTATCTCCTCTGATTTTCGTTATCATATAATTTCAAATTGAACTAAAAAATTTTATTAGCTTTCGGTAAAAACTTTCTAAGCCATGGAATGATCTTACCTCACCAACATGTTTAGGTGTAGGCTAATCAAGGATAGCTTCAACCTTCTCAGGATCCATCTTCAAGCCATCAACTAGAATCACAAATCCTAAATATACAATCTTCCCTTTCATGAAGGAACACTTTTTCAAATTAATCAACAACTTTTCCTCTTTTAAGCTCTGCAATACCTTTCTAATGTACCACAAATTATCTTCTCTAGTTTTACTAAATATCAAAATGTCATCCAAGTACACAATCACAAATTTACCCAAGAATTTTTTCAAAACCTTATTCATTAACCTCATAAAAGTACTTGGTGCATTAGTTAAACCAAAAGACATAAATAACCATTCATACAAACCTTTTCTTATCTTGAAAGTAGTCTTCCATTCATCACCTTATCTGATTATGATCTGATGATATCCACTATTCAAATCAATCTTGGTAAAATATTTTTCTCCACTCAAATAATTCATTATATCATCCATTATCAGTATAAGAAATTGATATTTAACTATTATCTTGTTGATTTATCTTGAATATCTACACATTCTCCATTCTCCATTCTTCTTAGGTGCTAATACAGTTGGTACTACACATGGACTCAAACTTTCTCTGATCAAAACTATCTGCAATAATTCATGAACTTGTTGGTTCAGTTCCTCATTCTTGGTTGGTCTTAGTTAGTGTGGAGCCTTATTCAAAACACTAGCTCTAGGAATCAGATCTATACAATGACTAATACTTCTCATTGGTGGTAAACCACCAAGTGCCTTATCTTAAAAGATATCCTTGTACTCGATGAGAAACTTCACAACTTCTTCAAGTGCTCTATCTACTATTTTCTTACTCTATTTTTTAGGAATCATAGCATAATAGACATCATTTTTCTTCAAATCCTTAACAAAATGTTAACCTTTCATCAAAAAAACTTTCATAGATGTACATATCTCACCAATAGATTCTTCAATCAAAGGTAACAAGATTTGTCTCTTTCAATTGGTCCAAATAGTTTGTGCAATCTTTCAGCATATATAGCATTTCTATCATATTTACAAGGTATACACAAAAAAATATGACAATAGTCCATAGGTTTAATATCACAAAATACCTTATCATAATACTTTCCAATTTTTAGATTCACAAAAAATTGTTCACTTACCATAAGTGTATGCTTATCCTTGATCCATGAAATCTGATAGCACTTTGGATGCTTCAATTTTTCCAACTATAAATTTGTAACCATTTCTTCTAATGTCAGATTCTTTGAACTTCTATTGTCAATGATCACTTTCCAAAAAAAAATGCAACTCTATATCTGGTCTTGAACAAACTCTTTCTTATTGGATCTTCCTTAGTCTTTTTACTACACAATTCTCTCCTAACCATAAGGTTTCATTCCTTCTCAGGTTTATTCAGTGAGTCTTCATGCACCAAATAATTTCTATTGCTATCAACCTTATTAATTTCATGTTTACACTCAAATTATCTATGTGTTAGGAATAGGAACATTGAGACAGGGGGGGATGGGGGTGAATCAATGTTCTACTATATTAATTTATGATCTCTTGAAAATTAACTCAATTTCTTTAATACTGAATTGAATAACAATGAAAGTAAAGTAAACACATAACACATGACACCAGATATGATTATGGGGAAACCCAAATAGATTAAAAACCTAGTGAGAATTAACACCCACTAATAACTGCACTAGAGTGTTGTAATCCATGTTAGAAGATCTTACAACCTTGTTAGGAGTTGTTCTTTACAATACATTAAGTATAGTGACCTAGTCAAAAGTCAGACCCTATTAGGAGAATTTTACAATTAACCCTATTAGGGGTGGTTGTCTCATTGCTAGAGCTCATTTCTCAATGAGAAGGCTACAACCTCCTGGATATCAAATACACACTATATCTACAAATGGTGAACTGCTATGACACTGCTTGTCTGATCAGTTCCTTTTGTGTGATGATGCTTTATCCTCTTGTAAAGCTCTATATAATTTTTAATTCTCTTCACATACTTCTTCTCTTCTTCTTTCAACACTATATCTCATACCATATATAAATACAAAGGCACATGTCTTATTTATATGCGCAAACAAAACTATTTACTAGGTCAGCCTATAACCTATTACATACAACGCTTCCAAATGAATTGTCTCAAATGTGTTTACATACATTGATATTAACACATATATATTATAAATAAAATAGGTACATATTATTTACAAAACAATACTATATTTTCTAACCAAAGTACTAACAGTCGACTCCATGCTCTATTCTGTTCTGGTGCTCACTGACAATGCCACTTCAACTCACTATAACTTCTTCATACTAACTCATTTGATCATGCACTCTTAGACTTAGCATAATTACATAATCCAAATTTTATCTTCAAGGGCTCATACTAGAACTCACTCATACACACATGCATTAATGTTTTGTTCCTCAGGTGCTTTACTGATTGTCTTGTCTTCCATACTTAGCCATTTTCCTAACCTTCTAAGTTATGTGCTAACTCCAAAACTTCATATGACTTTGTCTCCATAATGATAACACTTATCTTAGTTGTATAAAATAGTATAGTCAAATTTCCAACAATCTCACCCTTTTTCATTAATGGCAACAAAGGGATATGGTGAAGTTACTAAACTATATCTAACACAAAACTTTCTAACATATACTATATCGTATATCTCCCTTATATACTCTACTCCCCTTTACATCATATAGATTACTCCATACTCTTTACTACATATTTACTCTACTCCCCTTTTGACATTAATGACAAAGGTGCTAAAAAATGAAACTCCAAGTACATACACAGTGAGTACATCTAGGTATGCAATCTTAAGTTTTGCAATTTCTTTCTGCCAAAATCTCTTTAGTGTATCTACTATCTGGAGATGGGTGCAAAATGCATAAGTTAAATTCTCCAACTTTTCCAATTATGTACATGAGCCTTGATCATATTTTACAATAGTAGAATCAATCTCCTTGATATTCTAATTGAGTACATCCAATGAGGGTACAAGTGCATGCCTTAACTGTGCTTGCCTAGCCCTTATCTTAGCCATTTCTTGCTCTCCTTTCTCAATATTATCCATTTTTCCTTGGTAGACATTATTGCACATATTTATATCTATTGAGGGATCTTCAACTAATTTCCTTACTACTTATATCATAGATTCTACTTCTTGAATCTTCTTAGAAAGGTCTATAGTCAGTTTGTCTTTGTTCATGCAATCAACAATTATTGTCCTTCCTTTTTCTTCTATCTCTTTCAACAATGCTTGACCAACTTTGAGAGAATTGAGGTCAAGTTCAAAGTTACCTATCAATTCATTTAGTCTCTTCTTAAGATATTTTTCCTCTACAATTTTGGATGTTGATTCCTTAAGACTTGAGAAATTTTCTTTGAAACATGTCAAGATGGTGCTGACATCATCCATTGAGTGCACACTAGACACTTTATTGTTTTGAGGTAGTAGGCTATTTAGAATTTTTACTGATTCAACAAATAATGGATTCTTCACTACTTGTTTCTCTTTTTCCTTTTCCATTACTATCACACTTATTTTTATCAGGTCTTCTTGTCCCCATGAATCTAGACTTGTTGTGTTAGGGGTCAAACTTGACAACAATGAAATTGAGGGCTTAGGGGTAAGGATTGTGTTGTCCATAACTTCATTCTTTACCTTCACTCATATTCCAATAGAGGGATCTTATGTAGATGCATCTTCCTTCTCTTCTTCCTTCTCACTTTTGGTCTCATCTTCTTTCTCACCTTCATGTTCAGTCAGGTCTTCAACTTGAAATTCTTCTTGTTTCTTAGGTGAGTTATCACTGCATAGATTTTTAGCCTCTTCTGTGCTCACAAAAGTTTCCTCAAACTTATCAAGGTATTTATCTGTGGCTGCCATTGATATTTCAACATTATCAATCATAATTGTATCATCTTTTGTTTCAGGCATGGGTACAGACACCTTTACTTTAGTAGGAATTGTTACTGAGGGCATAGAGTCCTATGGACATGTCATCGGTGCATTCGGGACCTCAGACTCCTTAGATTTATCAGAGGGAACTTGATTTGTAAGCATAGTAGGAGGATGCATGTGTCTTTCTAAGAACACCTTCTCAAATGCTTTCTCAGTCTCTTTTTCTACCAACTCATAGTCCTTATTCATAATATGTAGAGTTCTCATCTTTGTTCTAAGGTGTAGCTTCACCAATTCTAATAACTTCATTTTCTCTTCAACTAAACATATAGGGAGGTTGTCATCTAAAGTTTTTTCCCTTATCTTGAAGTCCTCTTCAATAGCTTGTCTTTTCAGTGTATCCAAAATCTCCCAAACATTATTAGGAATGATTGTCTTAAGTTCTAGAACAGTCTTCTTGAAGTTAATCATATGCTTCATTATCATACCATGGATTTCTAATTTATCTATCTCATGATTTTTATCATAAAACTTAGCATTTGGATCAACTCTTCCCTCATCAACAATTATAGCTCTTAATACTTGCAGATTCAGTCTAAATCCTACCTGAGGATATGCTTGAGTGTTCTTACCTTGGCTTCTTGTTGTTCTGGAGGATGGGTGACTTGTACCAGTCTGTTTCTTCCTCTTATACATCCTACTAGGCTTTGGAGGTGGAGTGGACTCTAGATAAATAGTAGGAGTGGGCACAGAAGTGCTATCAATAGTCTTGCTCTCCTTTTTCTTGGGATCATCTATTTTCTCTATTTTTAGTTTCTTTTCCTTAGGTTCATCAGACTTCTCTATTTTTATTTCTGAAGAAGGTGCACTCTCAAGTTGCATTGCAATCTTGGATTCCCTTGCCTTATCTAGATCTACTTGAGTGACACCATAAATTTTTAGTATCTTAGAGGTGATATTTGATGCTTTTCTCTTGGTAGCTTCACTATACAAGATTGAATCTACTTCTCTAGTGTTTTCCTCATAAGTACCCCATCTTGGTTCATTGGGATCCTTATGTGCTAATAGTAGGACTTGTGCATAAGCTTCCAAAATGTGTTCCTCAACTTCATAACCAAGTGGATGAATCCACTTAGTTCTATGCTCTACGGCTTCCATGCATGTGATGTTTGTTTCTACCATGAAGAAATTACTATCCTTATACTTCTCTAAAATACTCTCAGGTATCCAATACCTTCTCTGCATCTTTATTCTAAATGTCTTGATCTCCAAGGCCATGTAATCTTTCAAGGTACTTTCTGATGATGCCTTGAATGAGATTTATGGCATTGTAGGTAGGCTCTTGTCAAGGTAAAGATCTATACTTTACCAACAATATGGAAGTACATATAGATGATAAGTGACCCAAATCTAAATATCTTTCTCTTATCATGTTTAATGGCTCTAATGTTGTCTATCAACTATGCACGCAAGATCTGAAACAAGTTGAAATCACCATTTTCCTTTACAATTCTTATGGCTGCCAAAATAGTGGCTACAGACACACTATTTACCCTATTTTCATGTTGAAACTTATAACCTATTATCATTTCCATGAGTTTGATGTCCTTATCCTCAATGGGCTCAATTGTCATCTCATGCTTATCACTCTAGGATTTACAAGCCTATTCCACTTTTTTCCTTACATCCTTACCAATAGGAAGAATGGCACTTGTCTTAGATAATCCTATCATCTCATAGATGAGATCTGAAGTGATGTAAACTAGAACTTCTCCTATCCAAAATAGGTCATCATGAATTTTTCTCAATATGATCTTAATCCATTTGGATTCATAGAATTTATACATTGCTTCATACTCAATAATTAGGTTATTTTCTAGGTACGTGAACTCATCCATGAATGTCTTGTCTAGTTTCATCATTATTTCTATGTGTGACCTTATTCTATCCAATCCCACTAGTTCCTTCTTGTAGTAAATGTATGTGCATATGTCTTCTACATGGATTACTCCCATCAGAGTCCTAGAGAATGCTCCTTCTAGGTCATCTAGGACTAACTTGAATGGATGCATCTTAAAAATGTACCTCTTCGTTTTAGTGACATCAAAAATAATTGGAGTGGCCATTACTTACTTGATTAATCTCTCAAACATGTTTCCAAAGGTTTTTTGAACTATTGCATCTGAACTAGGGCTTTGCAATAAAACCTTTAATCTTCTTCGTTGATAAACCAACTGCAATCTTCCAACATAAACTGCTTTGATCTCCTGCACTCTCTAAAGGCTCAATCTCAAATGAAAATATGTGAATAATGGATCTTTAGTGACTATTAAAGAAACTTTTTGCAATTAATGCTTGCCACCATAACCTGAAATGCAATAGTGAATTTCAATCTCTGTCTTTGCTAACATTCAAGTTGTGTGCTCTCTTGCATACCGTATCAAATTTTATTCAAACAACTATAATCAAAGGTGCATACTTAGAGGGTGATTATACCAGCTGTGTGGAGGTCTAGAGATAATCTAGCTCCACCTATGACCATAAGGGTCATTCATCCAAAAGTAGAGGTTGTGTCCATTACGGATGCATCCAATACATAGTCATCAACTGTATCTTTCTTTGCTTCCATCCAAATCTTTCCTACATCTTCTATAGCTTGCACAAACTTGACTTCTCCTAACTCTTCCAATTTCGATCCTTGAGACTTTTTAGGGCTTTATTGTATTTTCACTTTTGATCTGCAGAACTTTGAGATGTGTCCAACCTTGCTACATGAGTGAAAAATAATTAGAGGCTTGATATTCCTTGGTGCATTCATATGGATCACCATACTACATTGTATAGTTGTGTGACCAATATAATTTCATATCTGACATGTAATGTTCTCAGGGCTTCTAACATTTTTCTCATGATGATTTCTCTGATTGTGCTAAATCTGATTTCTTTGATTTTATCTATAATTCATAGGTCTATGACCAAACTTATTGCATGAATAACAATAGCCATTGAAAGGTCTCACCTCTTTACAATCTCTTGTAATATGACCATGCTTGTTACAGGCATAAGAAGTTCTTTTTACTGGCTTGCTCTCATCCTTAGATAGTTCTCCTTTAGCTTCAGTATGATTTTTTGTCTTCTTAGCTTTTGTAGATCCTTCTAGTGCTTTGAATCTTCCTCATATATTATTGATATGATTTTATGCTTCATTGAATCCAATACCACTAGTATCTCCTTTAATCTTTTGTGCATACAATTGTAACTCTATTAGATCCTTGCTTCTATAAAATTTGTCAATATGATTCTTTCCTTCAGTCAATTTAGATTCCATCTTCTTCTTAATGTTGTCTAACTCTAAGATTTTCATGTTTTCTTGTCTTAGTTCTTCATCCAACTACTTGTTTTCTTTGACCTATTGTTCATAGGATTCTTTATTGTTAAATAGATTTTCATCTGACTCTTCAATATGATCCTCCAGGGATTTTTCATCTTCATTCATCTTTTTGACCATTTTCCCTAAATCACTTGTAGAACAATCTTTCAAATCTTTTCTCAATTTCTTGATGATTACTTGAGAACCACTAACCTTTAGTTTTAGTTCTTCAATTTATTTTTCAAATCTATCAAGGTCTTCAAGAGCTACTTCAAGATTCTTCTTTAGATGTTTCACTTCTCTAGTATCCATGATTTCCTCAGGTGGTTAAACTTCTCTTTAGAGGACCAAAGCTCTGATACCAATTGTTAGGAATGGGAACACTGAGAGGGGGGGTGAATCAGTGTTCTTCTATATTAATTTTTGATCTTTTGAAACTTAACTCAATTACTTTAATACTAAATTGAATAACAATGCAAGTAAAGTAAACACATAACACATGACACTAGATATGATTATGGGGAAACCCAAATAGATAAAAACCCTGGTGGAAATTAACACCCACTAAGAACTACACTAGAGTATTGTGATCCCTATTAGAAGATCTTACAACCCTATTAGGAGTTGTTCTTTAAAATGCATTAAGAATAGTGACCTATTCAAAGGTCAGGCCTTGTTAGGAGTCTTTTACAATTAATCCTATAGGGGTGGTTGGCTCACTACCAAAGCTCACTTCTCAATGAGAAGGCTACAACCTCTTGGATATCATATACACACTATATCTACAAATGGTGAACTGCTACTGTGACACTACTTTTTTAATCAATTCTTTTTGTGTACTGATGTTTTATCCTCTTGTAAAGCTCTATATCATTCTAACTACTCTTCACATACTTCTCCTCTTCTTTTTTCAACTCTATATCTCATACCATACATAAATACAAAGGCACATGTCTTATTTATATGCGCAAACAAAACTATTCACTAGGTTGGCCTATAACCTATTACATACAACACTTCCAAATGAATTAGCTCAAGCATGTTTACATACATTGATATTAACATGTCTATATCATAAATACAATAAGTGAATAGCCTCTACAAAACAATATTATACTTGCTAACCAAAATACTAATAGTCGGCTCCATGCTCTATTCTGTTCTGGTGCTCACTGACTGTGCCACCTCAACTCACTTTAAATTCTTTATACTAACCCATTTGATCATGCACTATTAGACTTAGCATTATTACATACTCCAAAGCTTATCCTCAAGGGAACATACCAAAAATATCTCATACACACATGTGCCGATGTTCTATTCCTCATGTGCATTACTAACTGTCATGTCTTCCATACTTAGCCATTTTCTTGACCTTCTAAGTTATGCGTTGACTCCAAAAATTCATATAAATTTGTTTCCATAATGAAAACAATTATCTTAGTCATATAAAATAGTATAGTCAAATTTCCAACACTATGTGGTTATGTGTAGGGACATGGTATGCCAAAAAGTGGCGATGTGAAAAAAACCAATTTTCACTTGTCCAAAAGCACACAAATAGATTTGTTGACTTTTTAGTAGGCCTGGGAGTCAATACACCTGGCCAATCCAAAATCCAAAGCTAAAGAGAAAATTGAATATCCAATAATATCAGATATCTGATAATATCGAATATCCAATATTTGCCAATAGTTATATATTATTGTACCTAGCCGCGTTCAACATTTTTTCATTGTAAAAATGTGAATGCAGCTAGGGTATCAGATATCTGTTCCCAAATCCCCTATCTAATTTCTTCTAAATTGCCAAGTAAGTGAAAGCTTTTAATTTTTATTATTTTTATTGTTTTTAAATAGAAATATATATATTTTTTTAATAAAAATTAGGGTAGCAATGAGTTTTTGTATTATTTTTTAAATTTCATTGTAATTATCTATTTGTTTTTTCATTGTTATAAGACATGGAATCTGAAAAACCTCCTAATGATCCCACAAGCAATCCAAAACCACCTCCCAACAATCCCCCACCTCTAGAAGATGTACCTATCACAAACCCTCACCTTTTAGAAGATCTAATAGGAGATAATCTAAATGAACCTAGAGGATTTCAAACCGTATATGCCAATATCCCCACATTACACCCCATGTTTACGACATTGAACTCAATATTTGAAAACATGGAGAAACTGACACAACAACATAATGTTGCACTTCTTTGGCATGATTCCATGCACACCCAGTTTGATGATGGACTTGATTATGATCAAGTCATGAACCTAAATATAAAAAAACATGACATAGCTAATCTTTTTGTGGATCCTAGAGCCAGTCTAAAATTAGACCATTAAAAACCAAGTTGTCAATTGAATGGTGCACAAATAGTGCAATACGTGACAACTTTTGGGACTGTTGGTGGCTGGTTTTTGATAGACCACCTCACAACAATTTGGATGTCCCAATTTATTTTCTTATAAAATTGAATGCTGAATTTGTGCTCAGTCACAAGGTGAATTATTGGAGTATGAGAAAAAATGAGGGTGTAGGTTTAGGTGCTCTACAAGATAGGCCATCGGTACAATGGGTGAAATCCTACACATATGTCCCCCCCCCCCAAGATTTCACCACCTCCCATAGTGTAGCATCCAGACATTATTATTGAGGCCAGCTCATAGACTATTTGAGCCATTTTCATGTTGAGTGATTTGTTGGTTACGCAAAGAACAACATTGTTACCTCCTCATCATGATGCTTATGGTGCTTCCACAAGCTCACATGTTTGTGTGTCCCACACTTTCATTCTATACAAGAATATTTGCCTTGGTCCCCTGACTGATAGTGATACATATAATTTTGGCTTCGATGGGGACAATTCTACATAGCACACTACAGACACTGAAGTAGCTCATGGAGATGTGCATCAAGAGCCTATAGTGCCATGGACTCCCACTATTATGGTAAGGGTAAACTGTTCAATTTTTACATTGTTTCTAAATTTTAATGTTCATATTTTTAGTAGAATTTCCTTATAATAATTTTCCACTTATGTCTTTTTATGTGTTACATTTATGTCTAGTTGATGAAAAAGGAGGAGATGGCATAGGTGGAGGGGTCCATGATTTTGGCCATATCATTTGGTCTTGACTCTTCCATGGTACATATGTTTTAATGTACTCATTTGTTTCCTTTTAAATTATGATAATAGTAAATGTAAATTGTTTTCTAATTTTTATGATCATCTTTTACAGACTGATCCAAGTGTCGCTAGTTGCCACTGGGGGCAATGTGAGGGGGTGTAGGTGTCAGCTATTGATAAAGGAAAGGTAATTAAGTAATTTAGTTTGTTTATGCATGCATGTATACTTGTCAATTGTGCCTACTCATTTTTAATTTACATGGTTTATTTGAAAGAGAGTGGCATGTGATGATGTTGTGAGACCCTATTGTCATGATAGAGTCAGAGGCATATCCATTCGGAGTGATAGCCCCATGGTATGTACATTTATAAAGTTATTTGTGTGTATTTTTCTATCAAGTATATATAATATGGTCAAGTTATGATAATATGAAGTATTTGTTTGATTTTTGTAGGTCACTCCTAGTTTGAGGGAGCCAGAATAGCAAGGGTTTGTATTGCTGATGACTCGGCCAAAAATCCTTGAAGAAAGTTCAACATAGGTAAGTTTTAATGTTTATTCAGTTATTTTGTAAACATATATTTTCTACTAAGTCTTTAACATTAAATAGTATAACTCATAGATCAATCTCATGTTCGCAAACATATACAAGTGGGAGTCATAATTGGTGGCACTATTCTTATGCTATCTAGGACATATATAAGGTCTCCTACTTGCGGGAGTAGACAAAGAGGTGAGGTATATGAGAGTTCAATTTTAGTTTAAATTTTATTTATTATTATTGACTATGATTCTAAATTTTAATCTAACTTGGGGTTTCACTTTTGTATTTGAATGTAGGATCCATTAGAGCTAAAGAGTACTTCAAAGAGGCTCCATTTTGATGATCCACTAGTAGAATAGGATGTCCTAGAAATATTTGTAGTTGAACTTTTTATTTTTAGATGTCATATGACATATTTTGAGATGGTGTATGCCACATTGTATCTAGATATGTTGACATATAAATATGTATAGAATTATTGTTCATTTTGATATATATATGAAACTTGATATTCAATCCAATTTGTTAATTGTGTGTTTGTTTATTCATTGTTAGTATGTAAATATTCTTGTGTGTATGTACTCATGTGTACAATTTATGCCTTAAGTATATTCATGTATATTCAAGTACAATATTCATAACCAAAATTCATGTGTATGGGCTATGTGCATGACTTAAGTGAATTCATGTTGTATGCTTTATGATTATGTCCTGCATGTATGCTTCATGACTTAAGAAAATTTATGTGAATGCTTTATGTGCTATGTGTGTTTACACATGTAATTCATCATTTGAGGTATATAGGGATATCTATTAAAGTGGTTTCAAGGTTTTTAGACTTAGCTTTTACTCCCAATGGCTAAAAGACTTCAAATTGGCCTAATTACATAGTCAAACACCCTTTTGGCAATAATCAAACACCCTTTTGGCCATATCAAAACATATTGGTCTTTTGGACAAAATATCAGTACTCTATCTGTACCCCTAAAAATACACTAGGAACGCCTAAGAAACATGGTCTTGTAGAATCTCATGGATTTTTGAAACCTCTAATGAGGTCTGAGTTATGAGGCTCGATAGTTTGTTGACCAGTCATGCTTCGTGCAACTTTCAACTGACCCTCACTGCAAGTTTTGGCATTAAGTGAGACTGGTGTGCCAAATTCAAATAAATTTGAATCTCCTAGAATGGAGAGAGGTTATTGTAGGCCTTAAAAATTCCATGTTGTAGCATCTCATAGATCTTTGATACCTCTCACACACTCTGAGTTATGAGCCTCGAAAGTTTTCTACTCAATCATGCTTAGTGCACCTTGGGGACACTTTGGTCTGGCGTGGTCTGGAATGTTCTATTGATTCAATGGTCAAAAAGGGGTTGTCTTTAGTGTTTACCCACCCAGTTGGAGCTAATGGCACAGTCCATTCAGTGTCAAGACAAATGGTTTGGAAGTAATCGATTGGTGCAACTTTCAACTGACCCTCACTACAAGTTTTGGCATCGAGCGAGACTGGCATGCCAAATTCACACAAATTTGAATCTTCTAGAATGGATAGAGGTTATTGTAGGCCTTAGAAACACCATCCTATAGCATCTCATAGATCTCCAATACCTCTCATGGGGTCTGAGTTACGAGCCTCAAAAGTTCACAGGCCAATCATGCTTAGTGCACCTTGGGGACACTTTGGTCTGGCATGGTCTAGAATGTTCTGCTAACTCAGTGGTCAAAATGGGGTTGTGGCTAGTGTTTACCTACCCAACCAGAGCTAATGGTGCAGTCCATTTGGTGCCAAGATGAATGGTTTGGAAGTAATCCATTGGTGCAACTTTCAACTGACCCTCACTACAAGTTTTGGCATCAAGTGAGACTGGCATGCCAAATTCAAACAAATTTGAATCTCCCAGAATGGAGAGAGGTTATTGTAGGCCTTAGAAATACTATCTTATAGGATCTCATAGATCTCTAATACCTCTCATGAGTTTTGAATTATGAGCCTCAAAAATTTACTACCCAATCGTGCTTAGTGCACCTTCGGGACACTTTGGTCTAGCATAGTCTGGAATGTTCTGCTAACTCAGTGGTCAAAATGGCATTGTTCCTAGTGTTAACCCACCCAAATAGATCTAATGGAATAGTCCATTCAGTGCTAGGACAAATGGTTTGGAAGTAATCCATTGGTGTAACTTTCAACTAACCCTCACTACAAGTTTGGGCATTGAGTGAGACTGGCGTGCCAAATTCAAACAAAATTGAACCTCCTAGAATGGAGAGAGGTTATTATAGGCCTCAAAAACACCATCCTATGGTATCTCAAATATCTTCAATACCTCTCACAAGGTCTGAGTTATGAGCCTCAAAATTTCACTGCCCAATCATGCTTAGTGCACCTTGGGGACACTTTGCTCCAACGCGGTCTCAAACGTTCTACTGACTTAGTGGTCAAAAAAGGGTTATGCCTAGAATTTACCCTCCCACTTGGAGCTAATGGCATAGTCCATTTGGTGCTGGGATGAATGGTTTAGAAGTAATCCATTGGTGCAACTTTCAATTGACCGTCACTACAAGTTTTGGCATCGAGCGAGACTGGTGTACCATATTCAAACAAATTCAAATCTTCTAGAATGGAGAGAGGTTATTTTAGGCCTTAGAAACATCATCCTATAGCATCTCATGGATCTATGATACCTCTCATGAGGTCTGAGTTACAAGCCTCAAAATGTTTTTGCCTAATCATGCTTAGTGCACCTTGGGGACACCTTGGTCTAGCATGGTCCAGAATGTTCTGTTAACTCAGTGGTCAAAATGGGGTTGTGCCTATCATGTAGGAGCATCCTGGGTGTAAGAGAAATCTTGCATCACCCAAAATTATTTCTATTTTTGTATTCAATAAGGGCTATCGTGTGTTGAGATACTATTTTTTTTTTGAAACTTGCTATTTTTAGTAAGTTGGTCATACAATCTCAGAATTTTCTAATTTCACATGTGGAGGTTCATCTCAGTCGTATCAATCTACCAGTAAAGTTTCATTAATAGATCAAGTCTAGCTTTGGAGATATTGAAGATTTTCAATATTGGCAACATGGTACAGAAACTTTGAACTCAGTTTTGAAGGCTTTAGAGGCCCCAGATGAGGTTGAAAATTTGAGTGATAGGTGCTTGCACCAGTCAAGCCTGTAGAGCACTTCATGGTGTTTCCAAATTGGGGTTGTAATAGTCAATCAGAGCAACTGGTGATGAATTATGGTCTTCAGAAGTTGGGTCACCTAAAATGGTGGAAAATGATTTTCCTTCAAAATTTATGTTTGGGTTTCAAAATTTATTTTGAGTTGACTTTGATTTAATAAATTGTAAAATAAAATAATTCTAAGATTGGTCAACCGTTTGGGCTAAATTTCTAGAATCTTCTCGGGCGGTAGAAATTGCCTATATAAAGAAAGCCCGTAGTGTTGTCTTAGGTAGTTCTAGGTAGATTTGGGTAATAATTTGAGGCTTTTTCCTATAGAATGTTGTAAGGGAATGCCCATGTGGCTTTACATATTGTAATTCTAAAAGTTTTTAATTCTACATTTCTGGAGATAATAAGAAGCCAATTTTCTGTTCTTGCATATTGTTGTTGTTTCTCTATTTCTGTTATGTGTTTGTGGTATTAAGGGGAGCACCCTTCATCAAGTGGTATCAGAGTAGGAGTTCCTTAGTATGTAAATAGATCACCGACTGTGAGGTAGTTTGCACTAGGATCGTGGTTAGGGTTTTAGTGCACATCGTGAAAATGCCTCCACGAAGAGAACGTGGCAGAAGAGCTAGTGTTGTGACAGATGAGGTTAGAGAGCTGCAAAGACAAGTGCGAGCATTGCAAGAAGAGATTCATAGAGGAATGAATCTTAATGTCAGAGACAAAAGCGAGGATGAAGATGAAGAAGAATATCAAGAAGGAGAAGTCAAAATTGTGAACCAGGAGGAAGAAAGACTTTTTCGGGCCATTTCCAAGATTGGGAAAAGACCTAAGATTGAGGAATATTTTGAGTATGAAGATGTTGAGGATCTTGATAGGGTCAAATTTGGGAAGGCTAGATTGAAAGGTCATGTGAAGAGCTTGTGGCAAGAGATTCAATTAGAGAGAAATAGAAGAGGGAAAGATAAAATCACAAGATGGGATCATACGGTGGATAAATTGAAGTGATAGTTCATTCCCATTGATTATGAGCTTGACCTACTAAAGAAAATGCAAAGTTTAAAGAAAGAAGGAAGATCTATTTAGGAGTATATAGAGGAGTTCTATCGAATCCTCATCAAAATAGGCTATGTAGAAGATGATAAGGAGAAAGTTGCCTGATACCTTAATGGGTTAAGGCCAAGCATTTAGGAGGAGTTGAATCTAGTTCAAATGAATAGTATTGAGGAGGCATACTAGTTTTCCCTAAAAGTAGAGGAAAAGATGAACAAGAAGTTTGAGAGTAGACAAAAGGAAAGAGGACGTGGTGGAAGATTTAGTGGATAGTCATATGGTGGCTAAAATGAAGATCTGAAAAAGAAGGATGAGGTCAGTAGCAACCAGAATCAAAGAGGAAATAATTCCAATTGCTTTCAAGATTAGAGTAATAGAGATCAGAGAGGAAGAGGAAGAGGACAAGGATCTGGAAGAGGAGGCTTCCATGGAACATGTTTTCACTATGGAGAAGAAGGTCATAGGGAATTTGAATGTCCTTAGTGCCAAGGAAGAATAGATAGGAGAAATGAAGGCCAGGCCAGAGTTGCACATGTAGATGAAGATACCAGATCATCAAAGTCTGAAGATCCTGAAAGAGGAGAAATGTTGATTAACAAAAGAGTCCTTCTGAGTGGTGAGAATGAACCTAAACAAAGGAGGATCCTATTTCGCACCAGGTGCAAGTGTGAGGGTAAGTGTTGTGATGTGATTATTTATAGTGGAATCACTAACAATTTGGTGTCAAAAGAGATGGTGACAAAGCTGAAGCTCAAGAGATAGAAGTAGCCACATCCATATCAGATTGCTTGGGTAAAGGATGACCACAAGGTCATGTTCAATGAATAATGCCTAGTGAAGTTCAAGATTGGTAGGTACCAAGATGAGGTACTATGTGATATCATATCTATGGATGTATGCCATATGTTGTTGGGTAGACCATGGCAATTTGACAGATGTGCTATTCATGATGGTTGTGTGAATACCTATTCCCTGACAAAGGATGGAGTGTGACATAAGATAAAGCCATTGAATGACATATAAGAAAAGGTATGTGGTAGTGCAAGAGTAAATTTTGTTGATGGAAGAGAGTTCCTAGATGGTATGAGGCATGAGCATGTGTGTTTTGCTTTAATTCCAAAAGCTGGTAAAGAGGAAGTAGAAGATGTTCCTGTAGAAGTTATAGATTTGTTGAATGAGTTTCAGGATATTGTATCCAATAATGTGCCTACTAGAGTACCATCAATCAGGAAGATTAGTCATCAGATGGACTTGATCCCAGGAGTGAGTTTTCCAAATAAGGTAGCACACAGAATGACACTTGCAAAAAGTGAGGAGTTGAACAGATAAGTACATGATTTGTTACAAAAAGGATTGATCCATGAGAGTATAAGTCCCTATGCTGTACCAATAGTATTAGTACCAAAGAATAATGGGGAGTGAAGGATGTGTATAGATTCTAGAGCAATAAATAAGATCACAATCAAGTACAGGTTTCCATTGCCATGAATGGATGATATTATGGACTGTTTGACTGGAGCTGTGTATTTCTCAAAGATAGATCTAAAGAGTGGATATCATCAGATTTAGATTAGAGAAGGAGATGAATGGAAGACTACCTTCAAAACAAAAGAAGGATTGTATGAGTGGTTAGTCATGCCTTTTGGGCTAACCAATGCCCCAAGCACTTTCATGCAGCTCATGAATGAGGTTTTGAAAGAATTTCTAGGTAAGTTTGTCATTTTTTACCTAGATGATATTTTGATCTTTAGTAAGACATTGGAGGAGCATATGATGCATATTTGTATGGTATTTGAGAAGCTAAGAGAAGAAAAATTGTTGATTAATTTGAAAAAGTGTAGTTTTGTGAAGAAAGAGTTAGTTTATTTGGGATTTGTAGTTTCAGTAGAAGGTCTAAAAATGGACCTAGAGAAGGTACAGACTATCCTTGAATGGCCTACTCCAAGGACTGCTATTGAGGTAAGATCTTTTCATGGTTTGGCTAGCTTTTATAGAAATTTTATTAGAAATTTTAGCAGTATTTGTGGACCCTTGACGAAATAATGAGAGGGGATAGAAAAGAGTTTAAGTGGACTAATGGGGTAGAAAAGAGTTTTCAATTGTTGAAACAAAAAGTTATAGAACAACCTGTTTTAGCACTTCCAGATTTTAATAAGGTGTTTCAAGTAGATTGTGATGCTAGTGGTACTGTAATAGTTGTTATGAGCTAAGAAGGTAAACCTATTGCTTATTTCAGTGAGAAATTAAATGATGCCAAGAGAAAGTATTATGTTTATGATCAGGAATTTTATGCTATAGTTCAAGCATTAAAGAAGTGGAGACATTATCTTCTTCCTAAGAAGTTTGTTTTGTATACTGATCATCAAGCTTTGCAATATTTGAATAGTCAAGGAAAGTTGAATTAGAGGCATTTGAAATGGGTTGAGTTTTTGTAGAGTTATACATTTGTTTTGAAACACAGGAGTGGAAAGTCTAATAGGGTTGTAGATTCTCTTAGTAGAAGGAAACTATTGCTGATAGATATGTAGATTGAAGTGGTTGGGTTCAAGGAGCTCAGGAATTTGTATCCAGAGGATCCTAATTTTGGTGAAGCTTGGAAAGCTTGTACAGAACCTGTTACTCTAGACAGGATGAAATGGCTAGATTTCATCATCCAGAATGATATGCTATTCAGAAGGAGTTAGTTGTGCATTCCACGAAGTTCTATGAGGGAGAATCTCATCAAAGAGAAGCATAATGGAGGATTAGCTAGACATTATGGTCATGATAAAACCCTTGCTTTGGTTATGAAAATTATTATTGGCCACAGTTGTAGCAAGATATGAAGAATTTTGTACAGAGTTGCGGAGTATGTCAGATGGCAAAAGGAGTGAAGCATAATATAAGGTTGTATCAGCCATTACCTGTACCAGAGAAGCCTTGGGAGGATATCAGTATGGACTTTGTTCTTGGTTTTCCAAGGACTCAGTGGGGACATGATTCAATTTTTTTGGTGGTGGACATATTTTCAAAGATGGCACATTTCATTCCCTACAAGAAGACTAATGATGCTATTCATGTAGTATAATTATTTTTTAGAGAAGTAGTGAGACTACATCATTTGCCAAAGACCATAGTTTCAGATCGGGACACTAAGTTTGTTAGATATTTTTGGTGTACATTATGGAAAAAGTTGAAGATAGATTTGAAATTCAGTTCATCACATCATCCATAGACTGATGGAAAGACAGAGGTGGTGAATAGAAGTTTGGGAAATTTGTTGAGATGTTTGGTTGGAGACAAGCCAATAGGATGGGATTTGATTTTACCATAGGCATAATTTTCATACAATAATTCTATCAATAGGAGCACTGGTAAACCACCATTCCAAATTGTATATGGAAGTAGTCCAAGAAATGCATCTGAATTCAGAAAGATAGATAAAGGAGAAATAAGTAGTGATGAAGCTGAGGATTTTGCTAAACATTTGAAGAACATCCATGGGGAGGTGAGGAAGCACATTACCAAGATGAACGCGTAGTATAAGGCTAAGGCAGATGAGAAAAGGAGGCATAAGAAATTTCAGGTTGGGGATGAAGTCATGGTTCATTTGCAGAAGGAGTAGTTCCCAGTTGGTACATATAACAAGCTGAAAATGAAGAAGTTTGGACCATGTAAGATACTGAAGAAGCATGATTCAAGAAATGCATATGACATAGAATTGCCTAGTGAGATGAATATTTCACCAGTGTTTAACATTTTAGATTTGAAAGAGTATCATGAAGGAAGTGTTGAAGATGAAATGACAACGGCATAGTGGAGTATTCCAGCAAGTAGTTCAGATACCAAGGAGATTGAAGACATACTGGACAGTCATGTTGGCAGAAGCACAAGGAACAAGACATATGAAGAATATCTGGTCAAGTGGAAAGGATGACTTGTTGAAGATTCATCATGGCTGATAAGGGAGGAGGTTAACCATCTTGGTTTTCCTCTACACACCTGAGTCATGATAGGGTCACTTCTCAAATTACCCTAGGTTTCTAATACAGGAGCATCCTGGGTGTAAGACCAATCTTGCATCACCCAAAAATATTTCTATTTTTATATTCAATAAGGGCTGTCATGTGTAGAGCTATTTTTTTTTTTTCAAACTTTCTATTTTTAGTAAGTTGGTCATACAATCTTAGAATGTTTTGATTTCACATGTGGAGATTCATCTCAGTCATATCATCCTACCAGTAAAGTTTCATTGATAGATCAAGTCTAGCTTTGGAGATATTGAAGATTTTTAGTATTGGCAGTAGGGTACAGAAACTTTGAACTCAGTTTTGAAGGCTTTAGAGGCCCTGGATGAGGTTGAAAATTTGAGTGATAGGTGCTTGCACTAATCAATCCTGTAGAGCGCTTCATGGCATTTTTGAATTGGGGCTATAATAGTCAATCAGAGCAACTAGCAATGACTTATGGTCTTCAGAAGTTGGGTCACCTGAAATGGCAAAAAATGATTTTCCTTCAAAATTTCTGTTTGGGTTTCAAAAGTTATTTTGAGCTGACTTTGATGTAATAAATTGTAAAATAAAATAATTCTAAGTTTGGTCAACCCTTTGGGCTAAATTTCTGGAACCTTCTTGTGTGATAGAAATTGCCTATATAAAGAAGGCCCGTAGTGTTGTCTTAGGAGTTCTAGGTAGATCTAGGTAATAATTCAAGGGTTTGTCCTATAGAATGTTGTAAGGGAATGCCCATGTGGATTTGCATATTTTAATTTTGAAAGTTTGTAATTTCACATTTGTGGAGATAATAAGAAGCCAATTTTTTGTTCTTGCATATTGTTGTTGTTTCTCTATTTGTTTTATGTGTTTGTGGTATTAAGGGGAGCACCCTTCATCAGCCTAGAATTTACCCACCCAACCAAAGTGAATGGTATAGTCTATTTAGTGCTAGAATGAATGGTTTGGAAGTAATGCATTGGTGCAACTTTCAATTGACCCTCACTGCAAGTTTTAGCATCAAGTGAGATTGGCTTTCCAAATTCAAAATTTTTTGAATCTCCCAGAATGGAGAGAGGTTATTGTAGGCCTTGGAAATTTCATCCTATAGAATCTCATAGATCTCTGATACATCTCACAAGGTCTGAGTTATGAGCCTCAAAAGTTCACTTCCCAATTGTGCTTAGTGCACCTTGGGGACACTTTGGTCTGGTGTGGTCTGAAATGTTCTGTTGACTCAGTGGTCAAAATAGGGTTGTCTCTAGAATTTAATTTCCCAACCAGAGCTAATGGCATAGTCCATTTAGTGCCCGAATGAAGGGGTTAATAAATAATCCATTGGTGCAACTTTCAACTGACCCTCACTGCAAGTTTTGGCATCAAGCGAGAAGACTAGTGTGCCAAACTCAAACAAATTTGAATCTCCCAGAATGGAGAGAGGTTATTGTAGGCCTCAGAACATCTATCCTATAGCATCTCATGGATCTCTAATACCTCTCACAGGGTCTAAGTTATGATCCTCAAAAGTTCATTCCCTAATCGTGCTTAGTGCACCTTGGGGACACTTTGGTTTAGCATGGTTTGGCATGTTCTGTTGACTCAGTGGTCAAAATGGGGTTGTTCCTAACATTTACCCACCCAATCAGAGCTAATGGTGTAGTCCATTCAGTGCCAGGATGCAATCCTTGAACACTATCTCTTCACCTAGGGAATCATCATTTTACTTTGGACACATTTCACCAATTTTGTCTCAGTGACTACAATTATTACATCATTTGATGATACAAATGTAATGGAATTAAGATAATAGAAATGTAAGGATAAAAATTTAAGATGATACAAATTATAGAAGAATACAACATTCATAGTAAGGAAACCTATTTTTTTCACTTTACATGGCATTAAGATGATACAAATGTGGGCTTTAATATTTGCAAATCAACCCCATGGGTTCTTTTATATTTCCAATTTTGCATCAATTTTTTTATATACAAAATTTGGCTTCTAAATATGCATGTTACATTTGATTTTTGTTTTTATATACAAAATTTGGCATCTAAATATGCACATTACATTCGATTGTTGTTTTTATATACAAAATTTGGCATCTAACTATGCACATTACATTTGATTGTTGGTTTTATATACAAAATTTTGCATCTAAATATGCAAATTACACACCTATATATAAAAAATAAGTGTACTTTTCACTCCAATCCCTGCATTTGGAAGGAAAAAGAAAAGTTAATAGAGAATATAAGAAGTACCCTTTTGGCATCTAAATATACAAATTACAGAACTATATTTTAACTTGAGTTGAACTTACCTACTGAAGTGTGCCTAAAGGGTCATCTCTGTGCTTGAGAGTATTTAGTATTACTTCATGATTAGTAGTACTAATATTCCAAAGTTCCTTTGTCTTTGGTTTTCCTTGATGTTTCAACAACTTAACATTGGCTGCTATAACAAGGTGTGAATACATGAGAATGGTTTTGTGCTTCTCATAGTCTTCAAAGGTAGGAATGCCATTATTTGTAATCATATATGTGTGTAACCATGTTTTCAAAACAACATGTGATCCTGTTGGATATGTGAACATATCATCATCTGTCGTTGATTGTGCAAGTTTCTAATTTCCTCATACACAATGTGCTAACCAGTAATCTGATCTCTCATCATTCCCTTCTAGTGAAACCAATGCAAAAACATGTCCTAGCTGTAGAAGATCTGAAAGATGGTCATAGTCAAGTGAACAATCAATGTCATCATTTATTATAGAGACTGTGAGAGATAAAGATGTAAGATAATGTGGAACCCATATATCAACCCACTCACTTGACTCACACTGATCCCAATCACACTAAAGACAACTCAGACAATAACAAGCCAACTCTCATGTCCAAATGGTCCATGTACTAGCATCTAAGCTTTGAAATGAATGCATTTTTGAAGAATCTTTCACAGTTTGACAATCCAACCTATCTCCTATTGTGCCCAACTCAACCAACCAAAAGAATTTGTGCACCGTTGAATCAAGAGTCCCCCTTGTGACAATGTTGAAGTACACCAATCAACAATAGAATGGGCATCAATGAGTTTTGCACCTAAAATCCTTAGTTTCTCCTTAACTAGAGCTCTCTTTATGCATGCACATACTCCATCATACTCCCCTTTTCCATGACCGGCCTAAAAAAAATTCCAAATATGAGGTACACCTCCCTCTACATGCATTCTACATAACCAATAAAATATACAAGCATTTTTTAATTGACCTATGCAGTTATCTAACCAAATGAGATGTCTATCTATAGCAATATTATTTTCCTGCAGCCACTCATAACAATTCTCAAAGCAATGTTGGACAAACTTGGATGAGTGAGATCTCTCATCGCTCATATAAAAATGGTACTCTTTGATTATCTTCTAGTCATCTTCTATACTATCAGGGGAATGTCTATATGTTATGTGCACAAAAATAGAAACCTAAAAAGAATTGCAATATTGAGCTTGCAACTCATTTTGGGGCTGCAATGTATAATTCTCTGCAAAGTCAACAATTGATATAATAGTGCCAATCGGGAAAGTGTCTTTACACATCCTGAATTGTTGATCCAACCACTGAGACTTGTGACTATGCCTTGCATACTTGTAAAAAAGATTCTTCTTGAAATTTGAAATAAAATCAGCTACATTGTAGTCTTTAGTAAACAACTCACATCTAGAGACTTTACTTCCACTTTTTAACATATATTTAATAGTTTCATATACCTTTTTGTAGACAATTTTCTTTCCAAAATTGTGTTCATAGCCCTCATGAAAAAATTCAACAAACTTCACTAGCCCACCACACTCTGAGCACTTGTCATTTAAGCAATCTTTTCTATAAAAGAAACATCCATCATCTCTAGGAAATAAAAAATGATCTAGCAAGTCTCTTGATGATTTTGGAAGAGCACTTGCACCACACTCCTCCAACATTTCACTACTATGTAAAGTAGAATGAATGGATCATAACAATTCATGGTGCATTGAAAACTCCACATGATATTTGCAACAACAAGTATTTTGAATCTTAAGAGGCACACAAAAAAAAGGCTTTAGGGCTTCAAAAGCTCTTTGTGATATTTTCAATGTTGGATGTGTCTCACAAAAATTTTTGAACAACATTGTTTGACTCACCTCCAAATAATGTTTTGGATGTGGGGTGTGGTCTCAAATGCCAATTCTCAACTTCAAGACATCCTTCACATTTGGTGACACTCTTGAGTTAGATTGCCAAAATAGCTGAATTTGATCCTTCATAGCATTGGTAAGCTTCTTATCACAACATGAAAGTTTCCCACTATAAGCCCATGTATCATTTTGAAGAGGATCATCAAGTATTTCTCTTCTTGCAAGTGCTCTATCCAAAGTTTTATGATTTAGATTCAAGTCAACACAAGTTTGTCTCATCAAACAAGTGTTTCTCAAATGATGACTTACTAAGGAGGTTGTAATAACCCTCCTAGAAGCTCTCTTATCTTTTTCCTTGGTAGTCTTCCCAATGGAATTGAGAGCACTAAAAAGATTTCTCACAATAATAGAATTCTGCTGCTTTTTCTTGTTGAAACTAATCTTCAATTTGACTAGTATACATCTCATCTTTTGCATCTTTAACAATTGCACAAACATTTGACATTGCTCAACCAACGTCTTGTGCCTAAAAAATTGATCAAAAAGTTTTGAAACCCACAACCAAATGGTTCTTTTTGATCTCTTGCCATCAAAATTGCTCATTATGTTCTCATCAATTTCAAGTAGCCATTTAGTTCTTGAAGGTTTCAATTTTGAACTTTGTCTTTCTTCCTCCGAAGGGAATTCATTTCTCATATAATTTAGAGATGTGTAATGTTGATTTGGTTCTTTAGCACCATTATAATTGTCAATTCCTTCATATTCAATCAGTGGATTGTCATTGACAATGTCCACACTTCCATTGGCCACATCTACATGTTCATTTTCAAAACCTACATTTTCATCTTCAAAACCTAAATTCTCATTTTAAAAACCTACATTTTCAACTTCAAATTCATGTTCTTCACTTGAAATCACATTCAAAGGTGGGTCTATGCCGACATCTTCATTAATATTCAAAATACCTTGTCTCTTGTTCTGATGGGCAACCCTATCCATTTCTCTATACACTTCAATGTCTTCATTTGTGAGTCTCCTCTTCCATTTATACTTTCAACAATTACTGCTCCCCACAGTTAGACCAAAAAGGTGATGCAAATACCTTTGGTAATAGAGAAAATCACCCCAAAAAGTGCAATTTTGTCTTCTCATTGCAACTCCAATCTTGTAATTCAGGAAAAAAATTTGACTCTCGGGAGGGACCCAGAGAATCTTGTTTTTTTTTTTACATTAGTAAAAAGAATTAGATATCTAAAAATATTAGATATCTGATATCTCCCACCAAAATTTTGGCAAAATCTATCTCTCTCTCTCTCTAACCTTTCTCACTCCTCTCTTTCTCTCTCTCTCTCTCCTCTCTTACTTTCTCTCCTCTCTCTCCTCTCTCTATCTTTGTAATGCATGATAAGGCGTACTAGGCTCCCTAGGAAGTACCCATGACCACTTTTTACACATTTGAATGCTTAAGTGTGCCTGAAGGGGTTGTAGGACCCCATAAGACACATTTGAGCATTCCAATGTGTCCATAGGGGTCAAGGGGGCTTTCTAGTGGTCCTAACACATGATAAGGCCTACTAGGGCCCTGAGGAAGTCCCCATGACCCCTTCTAACACATTTGAATGCTAAAGTGTGTTGAAAGGGGTTGTAGGACCCCTTAGGACACACTTGAACATTCCAATGTGTCCCTAGCAGTCACAGGGGCTTCCTAGGGGTTCTAAAAAGTGATAAAGTGTAGTAGGGCCCTGAGGAAGTCCCTGTGATCCCTTTTGACACAATTGAATGCTCGAGTGTGTTAGAAGGGGTCGTAGGACACCGTAGGACACACTTGAGCATTCCAATATGTGCATAGAGGTAAAGGGGGCTTCCTAATAGTCATAACATGTGATAAGGCATAATAGGACCCCTACAAAGTATCCATGACCCATTTTAACACATTTGAATACCCAAGTGTGTCTGAAGGAGTCGTAGGACCCATTAAGACACACTTGAGCATTCTAATGTGTCCATAGGGGTCATGGGGGCTTCCAAAGGGTCCTAACACATGATAAGGTGTACTAGGGCCTCGAGGAAGTCCCCATACTCCCTTTTAACACATTTGAATGCTCAAGTGTGTCAGAAGGGGTCATAGGACCCCTTAGGACACACTTGAGCATTCCAATGTGTCCATAGGGGTCATAGGGGCTTCCTAGGGGTCCTAATGCCTGATAAGGTATACTAGGGCCCTGAGGAAGTCCCCATGACCCCTTTTGACATATTTTAATGCTCAAGTGTGTCAAAAGGGGTCATAGGACCCCTTAGGACACACTTGATCATTCTAATGTGTCCATAGCAGTGACAGGGGATTCTTAGGGGTGCTAACACGTGATAATGCATGCTAGGGCCCTGAGGAAGTCCCCGTGACCCCTTTTGACACATTTGAATGCTCAAGTGTGTTTAATGGGATCATAGGACCCTTTAGGACACACTTGAGCATTCCAATGTGTCCATAGGGGTCACAGGGGCTTCTTGGGGGTCCTAACAAGTGATAAGGTGTACTAGGGCCCCAAGGAAGTCTCCATGACCCATTTTGCAATATTTGAATGCTCAAGTGTGTTGGAAGGGGTCATAGGACCCCTTAGGACACACTTGAGCATTCCAATGTCTCCATAGGGGTCTTGGAGGCTTCATAGGGGTCCTAACATGTGATAAGATGTGCTAGGGCCCCTAGGAAGTCCCCATGACCCCTTTTGACACATTTGAATGCACAAGTGTGTTGGAAGGGCTCATAGGGCCCCTTAGAACACACTTGAGAATTACAATGTGTCCATAGGGGTCATGGGGAATTCCTAGGGATTTAAATAGGTGATAAGGTGTATTAGGCCCCTGAGGAAGTCCTCATGACCCTGTTTGAAACATTTGAATGCTTGAGTGTGTCAAAAGGGGTCGTAGGACCCCTTAGGAAACACATGAGTATTCCAATGTGTCCATAGGGGTCAGGAGGGATTCCTAGTGGCTGTAATGTGTGATAAGGTGTACTAGGGCCAGTAGGAAGTCCCCATGACCCCTTTTGACATATTTGAATGCTCAAGTGTCTCAGAAGGGGTCGTAGGACCCCTTAGGACACACTTGAGTATTCCAATCTGTCCATAGGGGTCATGGTGGCTTCCTAGGGGTCTAAATGCATGATAAGGCATGTTAGGGCCCCTAGGAAGTCCCCATGACCCCTTTTGACACATTTTAATGCTAAAGTGTGTTAGAAGGGGTCGTAGGACCCCTTAGGACACACTTGAGCATTTCAATGTGACCATAGGGGTCATGTGGGCTTCCTAGAGGTCCTAACATGTGATAAGGCATACTAGAGCCCCTAAGTAGTCCCAGTGAACCCTTTTGACACATTTGAATGCTTGATTATGTTGGAAGAGGTCGTAGGAACCCTTAGGACACACTTGAGAATTCCAATGTGTCCATAGGGGTTGTGGGGGCTTCCTAGGGGTCCTAAAGTGTGATAAGTGATACTAGGGCCCCGAAAAAGTCCCCATGACCCCTTTTGACACATTTGAATGCTCAAGTGTGTTAGAAGGGGTCTTCGGACACCTCAAGACACACTTGAGTATTCAAATGTTTCCATAGGGGTCATGGAGGCTTCCTAGGGGTCCTAACACATGCTAAGGCATACTAGCACCTTAAGGAAGTCCCCGTGACCCCTTTTCATGCATTTGAATGCTAAAGTGTGACAAAAGGGTTTGTAGGACCCATTAGGACATAGTTGCGCATTCCAATGTATCCATAGGGGTCATGGGGGTTTCCTAGGGGTCCTAACACATGATAAGGCATACTAGGGCCCCGAGGAAGTTCCAGTGACCCTTTTTGACAAATTTGAAACCTTGAGTATGTCAGAAGGGGTCATAGGACCCCTTACAACACAAAAAAGCATTCTAATGTGTCTATAGGGCTCACAAGGGATTCCTAGGGGTCCTAATGCATGATAAGGCATACTAGGGCTAGTAGGAAGTCCCCATGACCCCTTTTGACACATTTGAATGTTCAAGTGTGTCAGAAGGGGTTGTAAAACCCCTTAGGAAACACTTCAAAATTATAATGTGTCCATAGAGGTCATAGGGGTTTCCTAGCAGTCCTAATGGGTGATAAGGCATACTAGGGCCCCGATAAAGTTCTAGTTGTGTGCTATAAAAGTGTCACAGTTCTCTATCCATGGAGTGCATGGATTTGTATGAGAAGCCCTAAAATTAAAGCCTAGTTCAAGCCCTATGAAAGTACACCATGAAACAAGAGAGTCAAATAGGGATAATAAAAATGCTAGCCTCTATGATCATCAAGTTATTGCACGTAAATGAAATGAAAACTAGTCTAGATGATAACAATGCAAGAAGGTAAACTATTCTATTGAAATGAAAGTATTACAAGTTCTTGCTAATTATGATATGTGGATTAAGCTAGAACAATGAAAGGAAACATGAATTTAAACTATTATGTGAATGCAATATTAATCTAAACTATGAATTTCCATGAGGCATGAGTGAAGAAGAGAAGAAGAAAGAAGTCTCAAATATCCAAGGCTCAAAGTACTCAAAAGCCTCTTGCAAAATTATTCTCCAAACCTATAGCATAACAATAGCCTAAATTTTCTATATCAAATGAGAAAGAGAGGGATCCTTATTTAAGATTTTGGGATTATTTGAGTGGAAAAATGGAGGGATTATTTAATTCAAGGTGGGTGGATGGAAAGATCCACTTTGAAAGATGAAACCTAATATCCAAATTCATATGTAATCTTTGAGTGAGGTTTTGGTAGGTTTCTAGGGGGTAATTAAAGTCAAATTTAGCTTCCCCACTTGATATACTTAGGGTTAGGTGTTGAATTTTGGTCACTAAGTGACCCAAGACTCATAAAAGAGCTTCCAAAAATGACCCCAAAGTCCAAATCCGAGTTTGTGGAGATTGGATTATTTGGACAAAGTCTATTTCTTCCCATGTGGTTACTTTTTACTTAGAAAAAGAGGGGAAGACTTTGGAGATTAAAAATATATTATTTTAATTTTAGTGGGTGGGTAAGAAAGATGAGTTTGGTGAGAATTAGGAGCCATGTGCTCAAATAGAATTAAATATAATATTTAAGTCCAAGTGGGTTAAAAGGAAAATATGAACTAATTTAAATAGATAAATATATTTATTTAAATTAATAGAAGAAAATGATTTAATGTGCTCAAATATGATTTAGGAATTTATAAAAAATCCCATAATTCAAGGAAATGACAAATTTAATTAATTCAAAATTAATTAAATGGAGAAGATTAGGGTTTGAGGATTAATCCAATAAATGGACTAATGAATGGTTAAATTGATGAAAGATAATTGATTTAGGATAAATTAGGGTTATATAGGGTTGAAATAGGTAAGATTAGGATTGGTTAGGAACTGAATAGGGAAGGTTAGGATCGGTTAGGAATCGATCAGGATTGACAGAATTGCCTAGGACAATAGGACTTCGATGATTGACCCAGGTTTGAACGATAGTCTAATGCGATGATTGACATAGTTGATTTGATCAAAGAAATTGATTTAGATTGAAAACATTGTAAAGCATTGATTCAGGATTTGATGAATTGGAGAATGGGGGCCTAAAGTCTAGGCGACCATTTTAGGGTGCATACATTTTCCATTCTTTGGCTAATGTGTGATCATTCTAGGAACACATGTAGCTAAAGAATGGAATTGAGATGTGAGATTGATTTGGGATCACAAAAAAACCCAGATGTGTGTTTGATGAATGGGAACACATCAAGACAAAGATAAGCTAATTGAAAAAAGAAGACAAGGCCAATACCCTTATAAATAGGTAATTGTCAAGTCTAAAATAGGAGATAAGAATCTCAAGAAAGTTTTTGATAAAGCTGAATCAAGGTTTGATGTTTGATAGATACTGCCCCCTCGTGATCAAAATAAAAATGAGATAGAGGAGAAACAACAAGTTCATAAATGTGATCAAATCAAACTAAAGTAAGGATCTTGATGTAAGATGAAGGATATAAGGATCACAAAACCAATTATGCCCCAAGGTTGAATCAAAAGAAAAGAAGTGGGGTGAAAGTGAATGAAAGATAGAAAGTTGGAAGAAATGAAAGAAAGGGAGAGAAGAAGAGAATTTTATGTAAGCAAAAGGATGCCCCAAAATCAATCAACTGTTTAAGATATAGATTTTTGATTGAGATCATGAAAGAAGATAAGAAAATGAAGATCAAAATGTGATCACAGTTGATGAAAAGTTCAAAAGAAAGATGAAGGTTTCCCTCTCAAACTCATAATGCATCCTAAAATGCAATTTATTATGAAGTCTAATAATGCAAGCTACAAGAAAATGCAAAGGTGTACTTGCAATAGAGAAATTGTAACATAGGGTTTTTTTTATTTTTATTTTGTTCATCATTAATTAGAGAATGTAAATGAACTTATTGTCATCATCAGGCCATTATTAACAGACATCGAAAAATCACACAATCTTCACTAGTCACAAATGTGACTATGAAGATATGAATGTGATTTATATTGGATTGGAATGTGGAAAGATTCTAACATAAGCATCAAAGACATAAAGGTCAAGATGACTTTGATGTTAGCTTACTTGATTTGATGTAGCAAAACCACTCCCGCATCAAGGCATAAGTGTCAAGATGACCATGAAAATGGTTGTGTGAAAATAGTTAAGGATGATGCCTCAAAGCACCCAAGTGTTTCAAGGGAACAACAAGAGACACTCAAGAGATTTGAGACCACACCCTCAAGCAGAAGGAAAATGAAAACATTCCCCATGCCCCAAGTCCTCTAGCTATACATCACGGAGAAACTTGATAGACAAGGACATTCAACAGAAATCAATAACAGTTGGCACACAAAGATTAGATCATGACATAGCTCAAGCATTAAGTGTTTCTTTTAAAAATTTAAGTTTGTTAACAGATACTGAGTTCTGAGGATAATTATGGAATGCTTGCAAGTAGGTAGAACCACATGATCAGACTAGACAAGACTAAATCGATAAGTGTTGAAAAACACTCAATGTTGGGGGTCATATCACAAAACATAATTGGGTTGGACAATGGCTTTTAGGATGAGACACTGATTGACTACTAATGGATATATACAATGGTCACAAAGAAAAGACATAGAATGACTGGTAACGGCTACATGCAATGGTCATAAGGACAAGAGTGGGACATGGATGAATGGTTACCAGTTATGGAAAATGGCTAGTGTTTGGGATGGCTATATAAGTGATGAAAAAATCACTAGAGAAGACACAACAAGTATATCAGTATGGTGAAGATGAGATGCTAGATAAAATGAGCCAAAGAAAAAAAGATGAGAAGAGTGGTGAGAAGAGTGTAGATGAAAGATAGGTGAGGCTGAAGCTCATGATAAGACGTCCCCAGAGAGATCTAGGTCCTTTGATGTCATAGGCTACATTGAAAGAATATATAGAGGATGTGAGTGAGGGAAGGTAGGAGGCCACATCTCAGGAGAAATATGCTTCATGGAGGTCAAAGCTTAGCATAAGACACCTACAAAGAGATTTAGGTCCTTTGCTATCGCATGCTACTTGGAGGGGACAAACAAAGGGAGCTAATGAGAGAAGGTAGGAGGCTAGATCCTAGGATCCATATACCTCTTGGAGATTGAACTATCTGATACTCTCTAGCTTCTTTGAACAAGGTCTACAAGGTGACCAATAGAAATTTAATCTTGTTCTACATTGACCGGTACCACAGTATCCGATATTTTCTAGCTTCTTCAAATAAGATCAACAAAGTGATCAATAGAGATTTGATCCTATTGTACGACTACCAAGACTAGAGCCAATGGTTGTAGCACAAGTAGTAGGACCACCACCATTAATGTGGCAAAAATTTGTGTTGGTAGAAGACTATAATGTGGTGGTAGAAGAGAGAGATGCCTTGCGGCGACAACTAGTGACAAAAGAAGAAAGGGAAGATCAAGAAGAAAGCAAGGTGAGATGGTTGCAAGGTATGATGGATAGGGTATAGGAAGATAGTGCTTAGACTAAAGTATCCCATATGCGGGGGGTGATAGAGGCAGAACAGGCTCGAGCCGATCATGCACAGGAAGCGTATGATGCTTTATAGAGAAAAGTGGAAGCTTCCCAAAAGACCATGGCGGTAATTGATGCCATGTCAGAGAAAACAAAAGAAAAGATGTTAGCTATGATAGAACAAGTGAACCATCTAAAGCAACAGCTAGAAGAAGTGACCGCATAGAGGGATCAGTGGAGGTTTATGGCTAAGACTTACCAAGGCAAGAGAGACGTGGCACAAAGGGCAGTGATGCTTCCTAGGGCATCACAGCTAATGATGGAGACTCTATCAGTGATGAAAGAGTTAGCAAAGGTTAGGCAAGAAGCCTCTTATTACAAGGGATTATACCATTAGATAGTCTTAGTGGATCAGACATGAGATGGAGGAATACCGCAGAGGATGGCTAGGCCAATCAGAGGTTTTGGTGTCCATTCACCAAGGCACTGAAGAGGTAGTAGAGAGTCTTCATCATTAGAACCTGGATGGGTAGAATAGTGACACAAGTGTGCTACTATTTCATGTGTACCAAATGTAATCACCATGATATATATATAAAAGGAGGATTTCTTATGTCCAAATTGTGTTGTTTTATATTATATATATATATATATATATATATATATATATATATATATATATATATATATATATATATATATACATATACATATATATATATATTTGTTTTGTTTTTTGTTTATGAATGTGTGTATATGTATGGTTTATGATGAAATAATGAGTTTTGATGGACTCATGTTCTTATGCATTTGTGGTTTATTGTTGAATCTTCCTATGAAATCTAATGAATGTGAAACATGTGAAAAGAAATTCTATGTTAATGGGTCGATTGCTAAGCTACAAACTGATAGATAATGAGTGGATGAGGGAGGTGGGTGGAAGTTGATATGATAGGAAGGATGTTTGGGCAATGCATAGAAGCCCCAATTTCAAGACCTGCATGATCTCGTTGCCAGGCTACTATAGTAAATTTGGATTAATACATGATACTCTATCCCCTTGGTCAAGAGTAGATCTGACATACTCACAAAGAATTATCACCTCAGACTTAGAACTTTCAACTAGTCTCTAACCTATAATAAGCTCTAGTAGAATCACCCCAAAACTATATAAATCACATTTTTCTATTAACAAGGTTGAGTTCAAGCTCTGGTAGGAAATTTCTAGTGCAACATAGCCAATAGTAGTATGAAACTTCCTACTTGCAGATATATAAGAGTCTAACATTAGCAACATCTTACTAAGTCCATAATCTAATAAGTGGGGCTCAAAATCAGCATCAATGAGAATATTTATTGACTTGATATCAAAGTGTAATAATGGAGGCTTATAGTCATGGTGAAGATATGCAAGTGCTTTAGCAGTTCCTAAGGCAATTTTAAAACATCTACCCCAACACAAGGGTGGCTACCCTGGATGTCATTCATGAAAATGATGGTAAAGAGTTCCATTAGGAATGAAATCTGATAAAATTAGTTGTATGGTTGATGACCAATAGTATCTTTGTAGTGCAGCAAGATTAGGATGTCAAAGGTTGCCAAGTCGACCAATCTCCTGTTCAAATTCTTCTTGGACTTTGATTCTGTCTAATATTTCCAACTTTTTTTTTACTGCAATAGTTAGTCCTCCATCAAAAGATGCTTTATATACAATGCCACTAGCACCACCTCCTATCAAACATTTCTTGTCAAGCAAAGTCATGGTCCCTGCCTCCTAGTCTTCATACTTTGATGTTAGGCTTTTGTTGAAGAGAATAAGCTTGCCTATTGGATAATCACAAGATGTCATACAAACCTCACTGATATTGTTATCATAAGAATATGAAGATGACATTAGTCTAAGATTTGTCAGAATGAGGTGTAAGCATTAAAGTACAAGAACCTAGAATGACTTGAACACCTATTCCTTTTGATTTAGCAAGTTAACATAAGCATTAAAGCATAGCTGCTAGAATGACCAAAATGTTGCTTGCACACAAACACACTAGACATGCTAGAGTTCCTTCTTTTTTCTAAGTGATTGATAAGGATTTTAAACAATTCTCATAGTGACCCTTACGTTCACTTAGCAGGACAAGCATTCACAATTTTACTTGTAGCAGAAAGAAGTCACTCAAATAGACAAGGAGAAAAACCACCCTCACCAAAGCATCCATATAAAAGGAGTCAAGGTACACATGGCCATCCAATATGAGATGAAGGCTCTTATAGATGGACACCCCTCTTATATGAATTCTCTAGATCATTGGAACTAAACCAACAAGTAGAAAGGAAATGAAAGATCAAGCACAAAAAGCTTAACATGTCTTAGGTGAGTTTCAAATTTCTATCTTAGTTTATGTGAATTGACATTGAATTGGAAATGCAGAATGTTCAAAGTCTCAATAGGATAGTGATAGTAGGTAGACATAGTGAGAACCACTAGTGACTGTTGCGAGAGATAAAGTGTCAAGAAGATATCAAGGAGCTAAACAAAGTATCAGCAAGAAGACATAGCAAGCAATGTTGGTGACCGATACGAGGGAGATCCTCAATGTGAGAAATCTCAAAGATACCAATAAAACATTAGTAGACAAATGTAGTGGGAACCACTGGTGACTGATGTAAGGAAGAGATCTCAAAAGAGAGAGGTCAAATGAAAGCTAGGTATTAGGAGGCAGACGTAGGGAGAACCACTAGTGACTGATGCATGAACAAAACTTTTGAAAGTGATAATGCCCCCCTAGACAAAGGCGAAGACCAATTCCAAACCAAGGCAACAAGGATAAGTCATGATGGAAAAAGGCTAAGTGTTGAGGATGCATGCTAAGAAATAGGGATGCAAAGGCCTCAAGTAGCACCTATTTCCAAGTTTTCACCACTTGGAAGATTGTGTAAAAATTTATTTTTATTTTTATTGTTTACTTTTTTTTTTATCATTTATTTTTTTTTCAATTTTTGCTACCAAGGCGCCTATTTCCAGGTTTTCACCAAGGCCCTTTTTCTATTTTTTTGAATTTTTTGGCTATTTTTTTATTTTTTTGTCTTTTTTTCAGGACTTTATATGCTTTTAAAGATTTTTTCAGCATCATATATGAATTTTTTTGGTATTTTTTTAGGATCAATAAATATGTACAAAGGATGCCCCCAGACAGATTCAGCATCATGGGTAGAACTTCTTTACATGAAAAACATTGATAGGGTCAGGGAGCTATTCTCCCTTTGGATCAGATAGTAAATAAGCACCCATCCCAAAAGTAGCAGTAATGATGTATGGTCCAAGCCAATTAGGTTCAAACTTTCCATTTTTATCTCTATTTTGTTGGTTCTCTAGATTTTATCATAGGATAAGATCTCCTACTTGGAATTCTCTAGGGTGAACCTTCTTGTTGAATGCTCTAGTCAAACACTTTTGGTAAACCCTTATGTGATCAAATGAAGCTTTTCATTTCTCATCTAGAAGCTCTAACTCTTGTAACCTCATGGTGCGGTAATCCTCATTTGTAATCAAACCTTTGAGAGAGACTCTAAGTGAAGGGATCTCTACCTCTAAAGGTAACACTTCTTCAACACCATAAGTAAGGGCAAAAGGAGTAGCCCGTATGGGAGTATGAATACTCATTCTGTAAGCCCATAAGGCTAGATTGATTTGTAAGTGCTAGTCTCTACCATTCTTGTGAACTATTCTATGGAGAATCTTAAGAATGGTCTTATTGGAAGCTTTTTCTTGTCCATTTCCTTGTGGGAAGTAAATGCAGGACCAATGTTGTTTTATCTTAAACTTTTTGCAAAGATGTTTAAGGTCCTTGTTTTTAAACTAACCTCCATTGTTAGTGATTATATCAGCAGGAACACCATATCGATAGATGATATGGTTCAAAATGAACAAGGAAATTGTCCTCCCTGAAGCAACAGACAATGGTACAACTTCTACCCATTTAGTAAAATAGTCAGTAGTAGTAATAATGAACTTATGTCCACTTGATGAGTTGGGATGAATTTTCCCAACAAGGTCAAAGGCTCAGTGCTGAAATGGCCAATGAGATATAGATGGAATAAGCTCCCTGTCTAGAGCATGAATCAGGTTCCTATGTTTCTGACACTTTTTACAAGATTTTGCAAATGCTACTGCATCTATCTGCATTGTGGGCCAATAGTACCTACCCTAAGCAACCTTTGGGTCATGGCAAGACCATTAGAATGTGCTCCAAAAATGCCCTCATGAATGTCAACTAACATTTGGTCAGATTCCTCCTTTTCCAAGCACCTAAGAAGTGTCCCATCTAAACCCCTCCTATACAAATCACCAGAGATAAGGGTGTGGTGAGAGGCATTGCGGGTTAGAATTCTTCTTTCAAAATGATTGAAAGTTTCAGGGATAATGCCATCATGGAGATATGAGTAAATGACACCATAGTAGGATGACTCATGGCTAACCAAGGTACAAATGTGATGGCTTTCTGAGGAGTCAAAAATAGCATAGTGTAGCTCTTCCACCAAGAATTCATATATGGACTTATGTTGTTCTAGCTGAAGAAGTGAAGCTAATGTAGCCATAGCATCAGCTCCTTTATTCTCTATTCTAGGGATTTGTTGAAATGTGACAAAGATGAAATAGCATCTCAATGAATCAACCATTTTCTTGTAAGGGACCAATTTGTCATCTTTTGTTTGGTATTCTTCATTTACTTGGTTGATTATCAATTGTGAATCCCCATAAATGTGTAGTTCTATAATTCCCCATTCGATGGCCATTTTTAGTCCATTTGTCAAGGCTTCATATTCAGAAACATTATTTGTACATGGGAACAATAGTTTGTAGGACTTAGGGATTGTGTACCCATGAGGAGAAACAAATAAAATGCCAACTCCTGAGCCATTTTGCATGAAAGAGCCATCAAAGAACATTTTCCATGTTCTTGTAGTCATGTACATTATGTGCTCATGTAGAAATTCAACTTGAATAGGCATGCTATCTTGAATTGGAAAATCAGTCAGTTTGTCTGCAATGGCTTGTCCTTTTATGGCTTTATGCTCAACATACTCTTTGTCAAATTTTGATAAGATCATCATCCACTTAGCAAGTCTATCTGTGAGAGTAGCCTTACCAAGTAAATATTTGAGAGGATCAATCTTTGCAATGAGGTGTATTATATGTTTAAGCATGTAGTGTCATAGCTTTTGGGAAGCGAACACCACTGCAAGGCAAGATTTTTCAATACTAGTGTAATTAACCTCATATGACACAAGAGTACAACTGATGTAATATATAGCTCTTTCTTTCCTAGTGTCATCAAGTTGAGCCAATAATGCCCCCAGGGAATATTTTGTTGCAGACACATACAATATGAGTGGATTTCCTAGGATAGGAGGCATTAAGATTGGAGGATTGGCCAAGTACTTCTTGATTTGGTCCATACTTTTCTAACAATCCTCATTCCAGACACATTTAACCCCTTTATACAATGTCTTATTAAAGGATTGAGCTCTATTAGCTAGTTGTGAAATAAACCTCCATATAGATTGAAGGTGTCCCTAGAGACTCCTCATTTGGCTGATATTTTTGGGAGGTGGCATATCTAATATTGCTTGACCTTTCTCTGGGTCCACCTCTATTCCTTTGGCTGAAATAATAAACAACAAAAGTTTTCCAGAGGTGACTCCAATGGCACACTTTTTGGGATTTAATCTTAGTTGAAACTATTCCATATGATCTAGAATGACTTCTAGATCTCCTAGGTGTGTATCCCTTTTTTTGAATTTTTCTAAGGTGTCATCCACATAGTCTTCCATGTTCTTATGCATCATATCATGGAATATATTTATCATAGCTCTTTGGTAAGTAGCTCATGCATTTTTCAATCCAAATGTCATGACATTCCAACAATAGGTTCCCCATGCACAAGTGAATGTTGTCTTTTCTTGATCTTTAGGAGCTATCTTAATTTGATTATAGCTAGAAAATCCATCCATCAAAGAATAGATCTCATAGCCCGTGGTCATTGGAACTATCATGTCTATGTTTGGGAGTGGAAAATCATCCTTTGGGAAAGCTTTGTTAAGATCTCTAAAATCTGTGTAGACATGAATGGACCCATCATGTTTTGAAACTGGGACAATGTTGGAAATCTATTCAGCATAATCAATAGCTCTTATAAACCTTGCACTTAGGAGTTTTTCTAGTTTGTCTTTGACAAGAAGAGCTATGTGAGGATGCATTTTCCTCAACTTCTATTTTACTAGTTTGATGCCTGGAGCTATGGAAAAATGATGCATAATAAGACTAGTGTCCAACCCTGGCATGTCTAAGTAAATCCAAGAAAAATTAATCTTTTTTCTTTGTAGGAATTTTGTATATGCCTTTTTTTCTTATGTTGATAGAGATTGAGACAAGTGTACAATTTTTGGAGCCTCTTCTATATTCATATTTAATGGCTGTGTAGGTTCAATAAGCACTGATGACCTATCTTGGAAATAACTTGGAAGATTATCAAGTACCCCATCCTTAGGCACCTCAAAGAGGTTTTCACCTTCAGATACATCCTCTATTTTTACTTTTTTTGGTTCTCATACTGCCACATAGTAGTTTTTTCCATCAGAACCATTATTCTTTTTTTCTTTTCTTTTCATTTTGTGACTGAGGTACTTAATATCTAGTTCTATCATGCTCATAGTTGGTTCACTAATGGAAGAGACTATAGGCTCAAGAGCATTTAGGTAGCATGCTATCTCATAGTCATTTTGAAAAGTTAGGATTTGAGGCTCTTGATAGTGTTGAGACTAGTCAATTAGGCAAGGATTAACAAGGACTAAGTCAATGGCATGTTCAATGTTGTTGATACGGAAGGTATTATCTCTGGTGAGTGCAAAGCTAGGATCTATCAAGTATCCCTCTAAAGTACTCGAATCAGGATTTATCCTACAAACAAAGCATTTTCCACTAAGGTAACTCATAGATTCCAATCCTTTAATCCTACACTAGATTCATTGGCCACATCAGGTTGGGTATTATATGTATGAACAACATCAATGTCCATGTCAATTGTGGAACAATCAGAGAGCGAGTCCCTTTCATACTCATGTGAGTCAGTTTCTGAATCTCTACTGGGATGTTTACACCAAGAAGGCTTAGGACACCTTGATGTAGAAGCTTCAAGGTTATGAAGGGTATCACCTTCTCTCACATCTATGTTTGCAGCTATTGAATCATCTAAATCTCCCCAAAGGAGATTTGTGGAAGGGGACCCAATCTTCACACATGTCTTGTTGATTTTGCAAATTGGGTATGTAGTCTAAATCATCATCACTATCCATTGTAGCTAGGATAGGAATAATGTTTTTCATCTGATTGTCAAAACCTAGGCCAACCATTATCTTAGTCCTATGACCAAAAAGAGCATGATTGAGGGGTTTAGCCTTAGCATCTAATCTATGGCTAAGAGGACCATGTCTTGGGTAGCCCATATTCTTAACCAAAGTGTATCCTCTCCCATAAGCATTAGGAGATGGGGAAAAGTTTTCATTGTGCTAGTACTTTTCTTCTTTGTAAATCCAATCTCTAACAACCACTTCTTCTTTTTCACCCTGTATGGGAACTAAGGATTCTACAAATGTACCAAACAAGGTCATGGTTGGAGATGAAGGTCTCTTCTCCTGTGATGGCTTTCCATAGGACCTAGGTGTGATTGGTAGTTTTGTGAAGGAGTTAATTTGATAATCTCCCATACAGAGGTCTATGGATTTGAACTTATTCTTACTTTGCTCAAGAGTTGTATCAAAAATTTTTGCCTCTTTGTTTAAGAGAACATGGGTCCCTACAGAAATTGCATTGATAGATAATGTGCTATCCCCAGGTATACATACTTTGACTCCATTATAGGGGAACTTAACACATTGATGGTAGGTGGATGGCACATCTTGCATGTCATAGATCCACTATCTACCAAGTAGAATGTTGTATGCTAGAGGACCAGCATCAACAATTTGGAACAAAATTTCCTTTTCAATAGGACCAATTCTGACAGGAAGAATAGCTAGACCTTTGGAGCTTCACTCTGCTTCATCATAGGCTTTTATTGTAATCTTCTTCCTTGTCTCAATCACTTTCTCATAATACCTGAAAGTTTTCAATAGACTCAAAGAACAAATGTTGAGCCCAGCACCCCTATCTATCAACACAGGCCTAACATGGGTTTTATGGATCATGACCTCAATGTGAAGGGCAAGATTGTGTGGATGGTTCAAGGCTTTGTCATCTTCTTCTAAAAATGTAAGGTAATGTGGGCTAGCAAGGTGGTTAACCATGTTTTGGAATTGGTCAATATCTATGTTGTTGGGAACATCGGCTGCATGCAAAGCATCCTCAAGGATACGCTTATGTCTTGGGGACAATTCCAAGAGTTAAAAAATGGAGATTTGAGTTGGTGTTTGTTGTAATTGATCAACAAGATTGTAGCTCATTTTTGGATTGACTATTGACTTAGTGGTGACATTCTTGGATGTCACTTGTTTGGGCTTGCTAGATTGATTGAAATTAGGACCTCTAATAACCACAAGACCTTGAGCTTGGCTTCTAGTAACAAAATTGAGAGGTTGGGATGACCTTTGATATTGAGGAACTCTAAGCACAACAACTTCAAGCATATTGATGACATTCTCCGCAGACGTGTAGGTGTAATTAATTGCAGCTTTTCCATCTTTGGATTTAGAGGTTCCCCCATTTTCATATTTGGGAAATGGCTCCTTAAATGCCTTGTGGTTTTCATTGGTGTTCAACCCATCAATTTGTAGTTTCTTACTCTCAATAAGATCTTGAATGAGATGTTTGAGTTTAAAACAATTCTCAATATCATGTCCTATATCATTGTGGTATATGCAGTAAGCCTTTTCATTCCACCAATGTGGTTTGACATCTAGCATGTGGAATTTTGCTAGATCTTGAGGTTGTGTAAGACCATTGGAAATAAGCATCTTAAAAACATCTTCATAGGAATCACCAAGCTTAGTGAATTGTCACCTTTCCTTTTTTGATTTGTCTTGATATTGTTGTTTTTGCTCTTGTTGGCTAGAGGATGTGTTAAGCTTCATAGCTTGAACTGCACTGGATAGATGTAGGACACCTTGGTCCTTTGGTTGGTTTGAGTCAACAACTCCATTTTTTACTACTTGTTTATTTTTATTCTAGTGCAAGTTCTTACTTTTATCCTTGTGATTGTTGTTATTATTTTGGCTGTGGTTGTCGTTGTTTTCTTTAGTCAAAATACCTTGTTCTTTTAAGACATCCTCTATTCTACATGTGGTTTTGACCATAGTGTCAAATGAATCAAAGACCATCTTCCTAACCTCATACCACATCTCAGGCACTAAATTACTAACAATGATATCAATTTTTTTAGGTTTAGGAATCATCCTAGAATATCGAGAGCATAATCATCTCCATCTTTGTAGGAATGTAACAAAGGATTCCCCTTGGTTTTGTTTTAAATTGCACAAATCAAGTATGGTGACCAATCTTGATAAGTTGTAGGCAAAATGTTGCACAAATCTTTGGACCAGTTCTCTAAAAGTTTTAATGAGAGGGGTAATATTGGTAAACCACTCCATAGCTTGACCTTTTAGACTCCTTGGAAATAATCTCATCAAATAGGAGTCTCCATGGTGGAATTCAAAACTCATAGTGTATAACTAACGCACATGGTCATGTGGGTCACCATTACCATCATATTTTTTGCATTGGGGGAAATTCAAATTTCTTAGGAAAGTCTTTCATACTTACACTCCTATCAAAAGGATCAGGACAACTAGCATCAAGGTTGAAGGAACACTTAGGAGCCATCATCTTCTCCATGATTTTCTTGATTTTCTTAATCTCCTCTTCTTGTGAGGGACTCTATTTCTTTACTTTCCTTTCCACATCAAAATTATAAGGGACCCTTGCACCATTGTTAATTATGTTTTCTATAAATTTATCCTTATTTTTCTCAACATATTTTTCCACATATTGTTGAAATAGTGGCTCTTGTTGTATTCTCATAAAATATTGAGCTTCAAAACTTGCACTGCTTCCTTCATGATGAGCTCATTAGAAGGGTTGTCTCGGGATCCTAGGAGGTGTGTGTCTCCTATGTTGTGAAGTTCTCCTTCCTTTAGTACTAGGAGATCTTGAAGGGGTTCTTGACCACCTCCTACTCCTTGGGGTTCTTGAGGGAGTAGATGGTGGAGAGTTGTTTCCACTATTGGTACCCCTATTGTTGAATTGGTCATTGAGTTGTTGGGCTAAGAGTCTATCTTGTTCCTCTTGGAATGCTTTTCTTTTCAAATCTAACAAAGCTTTTTGTTCCTATTCTAAGAGTCTAAACCTCTCTTTTTTAGTAGCTTGTTCATTCAAAAAGGCTTTCTTTTCACGTTCAATTCTTTTAAGCCTTTCATGCGCATATCTTGAGGTTTTTTTGAGTGGTGAACTTGGTCTTGTGCACTTAAACAAGTCATTTATGTATGTTGCATTCACATTAGTGTCATAAAGCTCATCATTTTCACTATCATGTTGTGATTGCTCATCTTGATAGAATTTACTCATTTGTCTTTCAGCCCTTTGATGGGAATCTAAATATCTTGAGTTAATAAGGTGTGAATCAGGTTGATTGTCATCATTAAACAACATTTTATCCCTATCTTTGGAAAATGTCATCAAGATTCTAATCCATAGCTTTTCTCTCCTTTCTGGTCATGGTGTGGCTCATGTCCATATTTTATTGGGAAGGTGCTAAGGAGGTACTCAACTCACTAGGATTGCTCTTAGGTCTAAAACAAACTTTAGACTCACTCCTAGGTGACTGATCAAATACAAGTTCTTTCCCCTTTTGCTTTTGATGAGTTTGGACTAAGGGAAACTGATCAAAGACAACTTGAGGTTGTTTTCCTTGACTAACTTGGTACCTTGTCATAACTAACATGAAAGAAAGGGACCCTCAGTGATAAGATGACCTTATGAAATGTCAATACCAAACTAGGATAGTGAAAGTGTTCAATTGTCCAAAAAGAGGTGGTGAGATAGAAAACTGCAAAAGGTGTAAACCAACACTGCCATAGAGGTGTATAATAAAAGGATGAGTATCCTAACACATATGGACCAAAAGGATGGATTTAACCAAATATGTCTGAAATTGAAACTGAATTTTGATGAAAGTGAACTGGACAAAAGAGTACTGAAACTCTCCAAGTGTGTTACCAAAGAATCTAAAGGTATATCTACCCAACAAGGATGATTTCTAAATTACCAATTCCAAGCAAGGGTACTTGTAAAATCAAAGGTCACTAATTCAAGGGGTCAAAAACACAAGAATCCCAAGTGAAAATTGGTTTCCAACAGTAGGGTGAGTGGCCTAATCTGACCTAGATCAACTAAGCAGGACTAAAATAGCTCACTATTTTGGCAAATTGAGGACAGGCTGCTAGACAACAAATTTGACTTTATATGATGGTTAGGCCAGCAAGAAAGTAAAACTCAAAAATTTAGTTTTTGGTTTATTTTAAAAGATTAATTTGACACATTAACAGATTTCCAACATTTATCAAGTACATAGAATAGCAACCATGGAGTTCAAGCAAGCAAACATCTTCAAACAATGAGCAAGGGACAAAGAAACCTTGCTCATGAACATGAATATTGACTTAGTATGCTACTCCTTACAGAAACTACTTGTGTATGTTCTTCAAAAAAAAATTCCAATCACACACAGTCCTAAATAGAAAAATTTGGTTACACTATGGTTCTTAGTAATGGCTTGACTCTGCAACTTTTGTAATTTGAAGAGGGTGAACTCCAATCCTGGTGCACCAAGGTTTTGACACATTCCAAGAATTTAATCAATCAGAGATACTGAGGAGAACTGATAGCCCATCAAAAAACTACACCCATGGAGATTTCTTCCAAAAGGACATTTGTATAGCGGTTGTCACTACCATGAAGAAAGTGGCTATTATCGCTTGAGGTTCCATCCACATGGTTTACTCAATGAAGGTAATGTCCACTATAGTTAACCCTCTCTAAAAGGTGACTCACAAAAAAGACCACATGGGGACTTGGTTTAGATCTCAGGGTTTGAGTTTCTGATACTACCCAAAAAGGGAGTAGAGAATAATCCTCTATCCTTTTGACTTCACCAAAACATAGAAGACAGATTCATCTGACATGCTAAGACTAAAACTATCTTGCCAAGATTCATGATGTCAATAACTTTTGATCTATCAACCTCTCCAGAGAGAGAATGCATCAATTGAAAAGTCAAAGACTACAAACCTAGTAGAATGCAAAGACAGTCTCAGTAACCTCCCTACCTATAAGGGTTCTCTCATTGAGAAGAGTTTCGCTAGAAACCCACTCTCTCAAGAACACCAAATAGTTTTCATAGGGCCTACTTATCTATGTGAAACACATAAGCAAGAAAATGAATCTATATTCTTTTTAGAATCCCAAAATCAAAATCTGATCTATGAAAGTAGTAAATCACTCAAACCAAACACTTAAGAGATTAATTTTATGCCCAAAATCAAAGTGTTATAGAGATTGTAGTTACTCACCTTAGGTCCAAAGATCTGCAATCCAATGCTATGCTGCCTCAACAATCAACATCAAGCAAACAAAACACAACAAGCCTTAATGTTAGGAAAAATAGCAAGTAAACTGGTAGATCTAGAAAAGAAAGAACCAAAGAGCAAGCCCACTAAAGGATCTTTATCTAAAAAAGAAGTGGATTAACTTTTGAGGTTCAAGATTTCTGATTCACCTCAAGGGTGAAGAGCATACTCTCCTAGCTCAAAATCTTTTCCCAAACACACCGAGCAAGGTTCAATTAGTCCTCTTGTTTTCAAAATCTAGAGATGGGTCTAGATTTCTAATTCACCTCGAAGGTGAAGAGCATAGTCTCCTACCACCAAAAAATTCTTAGTATCAAGATATTAAGTGCCTATGAAATGAAGTTTGAAATGCAAAGAAATAAAGACAAAAATAGAATATTTCTACCCCATGGTGGGTGCCAAAAATGTGTGTTATAAAAGTATCACACTTTTGTGAATCATTACATTCAAGAACACTCAACAATGAGGTCTTAAATAGTGATTCATAGCTCTCAATCCATGGAGTGCATGGGTTTGTATGAGAAGCCCTCAGATTCAAGGCTAGCTCAAGCCCTATGCAAGTACACCATGAAACAAGAGATTCAAAGAGGGATAGCAAGAATGCTAGCCTCCATGATCATCAAGTTATTGCACGTAAATGAAATGAAAACTAGTCTAGATGATAACAATGCAAGAAGGTAAACTATTCTATTGAAATGAAAGTATTACAAGTTCTTGATAATTATGCTATGTGGATTAAGCTAGAACAATGAAAGGAAACATGAATTTAAACTATTATGTGAATGCAATATCAATCTAAACTATGAATTGCCATGAGGCATGAGAGAAGAAGACAAGAAGAAAGAAGTCTCAAATATCCAAGCTCAAAGTACTCAAAAGTCTCTTCCAAGATTGTTCTCCAAACCTATAGCATAACAATAGCCTAAATTTTCTATATCAAATGAGAAAGAGAGGGCTCCTTATATAGGATTTTGGGATTATTTGAGTGGACAAATGGAGGGATTATTTAATTCAAGGTGTGTGGATGGATGGATCCACTTTGAAAGATGAAACCTACTATCCAAATTCGTATAGAATCTTTGAGTGAGGTTTTGGAGGGTTTAGTAGGTTTCTAGAGGGTAATTAAAGTCAAATTTAGCTTCCCCACTTGATATACTTAGGGTTAGGTGTTGAATTTTGTTCACTAGGTGCCCAAGACTCATAAAAGAGCTTCCAAAAATGACCCCAAAGTCCAAATCCGAGTTTGTGGAGTTTGGATTATGTGGACAAAGTCTATTTCTTCCCATGTGGTTATTTTTTACTAAGAAAAAGAGGGGAAGACTTTGGAGATTAAAAATATATTATTTTAATTTTAGTGGGTGGGTAAGAAAGATGAGTTTGGTGAGAATTAGGAGCCATGTGCTCAAATAGAATTAAATATAATGTTTAATTCCAAGTAGGTTAAAAGGGAAATATGAATTAATTTAAATAGATAAATATATTTATTTAAATTAATAGAAGAAAATGATTTAATGTGCTCAAATATGATTTAGGAATTTATAAAAAATCTCATAATTCAAGGAAATGACAAATTTAATTAATTTAGAATTAATTAAATGGAGAAGATTAGGGTTTGAGGATTAATCCAATAAATGGACTAATGAATGGTTAAATTCATTAAAGATAATTGATCTAGGATCAATTAGGGTTATATAGGGTTGAAATAGGAAAGATCAGGATCAGTTAGGAACCAAATAGGGAAGGTTAGGATTGGTTAGGAATCGATCGGGATTGACAAAATTGCCTAGGACAATAGGACTTCGATGATTGACCCAGGTTTGAAGGATAGTCTAATGCGATGATTGACATAGTTGATTTGATCAAAGAAATTGATTTAGATTGAAAACATTGCAAAGCATTCATTCAAGATTTGATGAATTGGAGAATGGGGGCCCAAAGTCTAGGAGACCATTTTAGGGTGTATACACTAGTGACCTCTTTTGACACATTTGAATGCTAAAATGATTTAGAAGGGATTGTAGGACCCCTTAGGACATAGTTGAGCATTCCAATGTGTCCATAGGGGTCATGGGGGCCTCCTAGGGGTCCTAACTAGTGATAAGACATACTAGGGCCCTAAGGAAGTCCCCATGACCCCTTTTGACACATTTGAATGCTCAAGTGTGTCAAAAGGGGTCATAGAACCCATTCAAATACACTTGAGCATTCTAATGTGTCCATAGGGGTCATGGGGGCTTCCTAGGGGTTGTAACACTTGATAAGTTGTACTAGAGCTTCGAGGAAGTCCCCATGACCCCTTTTGACACATTTGAATGCTCAAGTGTGTTAAAAAGTGTCCTAGGATCCCTTAGGACACACTTGACTATTCCAATGTGTCCATAGGGGTCACAGGCACTTCGTAGGGGTCCTAATGAGTGAAAAGGTGTACTAGGGCCCAGAGTAAGTCCCCATGACCCCTTTTGACACTTTTGAATGCTCAAGTGTGTTTGCAAGGGTCGTAGGACCCCTTAGGGCATGCTTGAGCATTCTCATAATTCCATTGGGGTCACAGGGGCTTCCTAGGGGTCCTAACATGTGATAAGGTGTACTAGGGCCCTGAGGAAGTCCCTGTGACCCCTTTTGACATATTTTAATATTTACATGTGTTAGAAGGGGTCGTAGGACCCCTTGGGACACATTTGAGCATTTCAATGTGTCCATAAGGGTCATGGGGGCTTCCTAGGTGTCTTGACATATGATAAGGCATACTAGGGCCCCTAGGAAGTCCCCATGACTCCTTTTGACACATTTGAATTCTCAAGTGTGTAAGAAGGCATCGTAGGGCCCCTTAAGACACACATGAGCATTCCAATGTGTCCATAGGGGTCATGGAGGATTTCTAGGGGTCCTAATGTGTGAGAAAGCATACTAGGACCCCTAGGAAGTACCCATGACCTCTTTTGACACATTTTAGTGCTCAAGTGTGTTCGAAGGGGTCATTGGACCCATTAGGACACACTTGACCATTCCAATATGTCCATAGGGGTCATGGGGGCTTCCTTGGGGTCCTAACAGGTGATAAGGCATACTACGGCTCTACGAAAGTCCCCATGACCCCTTTTGACACATTTGAATGCTCAAGTTTGTCAAACAGGGTCATAGGACCCCTTAAGACACACTTGAGCATTCTAATGTGTCCATAGGAGTCATGGGGGCTTCCTAGGGGTCCTAATGGGTGATAATGCATACTAGGGATTCGAGGAAGTCCCCATGACCCCTTTTGACACATTTGAATGCTCAAGTGTGTTGGAAGATGTCATAGAATCCCTTAGGACACACTTCAGCATTCCAATGTCTTGATAGGGGTCACGAAGGCTTCCTAGTGGTCCTAATAGGTGATAAGGTGTACCAGGGCCCTGAGGAAGTCCCAATGACCCATTTTGTTATATTTTAATGCTCAAGTGTTTCAAAAGGGCTCATAGGACCTGTTAGGAAACACTTGAACATTCTAATATGTCCATAGGGGTCACGATGGCTTCTTAGGGGTCCTAATGGGTGATAAGGCATTCTAGGGCCTTGAGAAAGGCTGCATGAGCACTTTTGAGACATTTGAATACTCAAGTGTGTCTAAAGGTGTTTTAGGACACTATAGGACACACTTGAGCATTCCAATGTATCCATAGGGCTCATGGGAGCTTGCTAGGGGTCCTAACACTCATAAGGCATAATAGGGCCCCGAGGAAGTCCCCATGACCCATTTTGACACATTTGAATGCCCAAGTGTGTCAGAAGGGGTCGTAGGATGTCTTACGACACACTTGAGCATTCCAATGTGTCCATAAGGGTCACAGGGGCTTCCTAGTGGTCCTAACATGTGATAAGGCTTACTAGGTCCCCTTAGAAGTACCCATCACCCCTTTTGACACATTTGAATGCTCAAGTGTTTTTGAAGGGGTTGTAGAACCCCTTCAGACACATGACTTGAGCATTTCAATGTGTCCATAGGAGTCATGGGGGATTTCTAGGGGTGCTAGAGCATGTTAATGTGTACTAGGGCCCCAAGGAAGTCCCCATGACTCCTTTCAACACATTTGAATGCTTAAGTGTGTTGGAAGGGGTCGTAGGACCCCTTAGGACACACCTGAGCATTCTAATGTGTCCATAGGGGTCACGAGGGCTTCCTATTCATCCTAATGTGTGATAATGCATACTAGGGCCCCAAGGAAGTCCCCATGACCCCTTTTGACACATTTGAATGCTCAAGTGTGTCTAAGGAGGTTGTAGGACCCATTAGGACACACTTGAGCATTCTAATGTGTCCATAAGGGTCACAAGGGCTCCCTAAGGGTTGTAACTTGTGATAAGGCATACTAGGGCACCAAGGAAGTCCTCATCACCCCTTTTAACACATTTGAATACTCAAGTGTGTCAGAAGGGGTCGTAGGACCCCTTAGGATAGACTTGATCATTCCAATGTGTCCATAGGTGTCATGGGGGCTTCCTCGACACCTTGATGCATGATAAGGCCTATTAGGATCCCTAGGAAGTCCCCATGATACCTTTTGACACATTTTAATGCTCAAGTGTGTCAAAAAGGGTCATAGGACCCCTTAGGACACACTTGAGCATTTTGATGTGTTCATCTAAGTCACGGGGGATTCCTAGGGGTCCTAACATGTGATAAGGTTTACTAGGGCTACTACAAAGTCTCCATGACACCTTTTGACACATTTGAATGCTCAAATTTTTTGAAAGGGGTCATAAGACCCCTTAGGATACACTTGAGCAATCTAATAGGTACATAGGAGTGATGTGAGCTTCCTAGGGGTCCTAAAATATGATAAGGCATACTAGGGCCCCTAGGAAGTACACATGACCTCTTTTAATAGATTTGAATGCTCAGGTGTGTCAGAATGGGTTATAGGACCACTTAAGACACACTTGAGAATTATAATGTGTCCATAGGGGTCATGAGGGATTCCTATTGGTCCCACCATGTGATAACACATACTAGGGCCCTAAGGAAGTCCCTGTGACCCCTTTTCACACATTTGAATGCTTAAGTGTGTCGGAAGGGGTCATAGGACCCCTTAGGACACACTTGAAAATTATAATGTGTTAATAGGGGTCACAAGGGCTTACTAGGGGTCCTAATGCATGATAAGGTGTACTAGGGCCCCGAGGAAGTCCTTGTGACCTATTTTGACACATTTGAAAGCTCAAGTGTGTTGGAAGGGGTCATAGGACACCTGAGGACACACTTGAGCATTCCAATGTGTCCATAGGGGTCATAGGGCATTCCTAGGGGTCTTGACACATGATAAGGCATACTAGGGCCTTGAGGAAGTCCCCTTAACACCTTTTAACACATTTGAATGCTCAAGTGTGTCTAAAGGGATCATAGGACCCCTTAGGACACACTTGAGAATTCCAATGTGTCCATAGGGGTCATCGGGGATTCCTAGGGGTCCTAACAAGTGATAAGGCATACTAGGGCCCCGAGGAAGTCCCCATGACCCCTTTTGACACATATGAATTCTCCAGTGTGTCCAGAAGGGTCGTACAACCCTGTAGGACACACTTGAGCATTCTAATGTGTCTATAGGGTCCACAAGGGATTTTTAGGGGTCCTAATGCATGATAAGGCATAATAGGCCCCCGAGGAAGTCCTCATGACCCCTTTTGACACATCTAAATGCCCAAGTGTGTTGGAAGGGGTCGTAGGACCCCTTAGGACACACTTGAGCATTCTAATGTGTCCATAGGGGTCACGCGGGCTTCCTAGGTGTCCTAATGTGTGATAAGGTGTACTAGCACCCCTAGAAAGTCCCCATTACCCCTTTTGACATATTTGAATGCTCAAGTGTGTTATAAGGGGTTATAGGACCCCTTCAGAAACACTTGAGCATTAAAATGTGTCCATATGGGTCATGGGTGCTTCTTAGGGGTCCTAACAAGTGATAAGGCATACTAGTGCCCTAAGGAAGTTGTCGTGACCAATTTTGACACATTTTAATGCTTGAGTGTGTCAGAAGGGGTCGTAGGACCCCTTAGGACACACTTGAGCATTCCAATGTATCCATCGGGGTCACAGGGGATTCCTAGGGGTTGTAATGCTTGATGAGGTGTACTAGGGCTGCTAGGAAGTCCCCATGACCCCTTTTGACATGTTTAAATGTTCAAGTGTGTTGGAAGGGGTCATAGGACCCCTTAGGAAGCACTTGAGCATTCCATTGTGTCCATAGGGGTCATTGGAGCTTCCTAGGGGTCCTAACATGTGATAAGGTGTACTAGGGCACCTAGGTTGTTCCCATGACCCTTTTTGATACATTTGAATACTCAAGTGTGTTGGAAGAGGTTGTAGGACCTCTTATTACATGCTTGAGCATTCCAATGTGTCCCTAGGGGTCATCAAGGCTTTCTAGGGGTCCTAACAGGTGATAAAGCATAGTAGGGCCCCGAGGATGTCCCAGTGACCCTTTTTGACACACTTGAATGCTCTAGTGTGTAAGAAGGGGTCATAGGAACCCTTAGGACACACTTGAGCATTCCAATGTGTCCATAGTAGTCATGGGGGATTCCTAGGGGTCCTAACACATGATAACACATACTAGGGCCCCGACGAAGTCCCCATGACCCATTTTGACTCATTCAATTTCTCAAGTGTATTGGAAGGGGTTGTAAGACCCCTTAAGACACACTTGAGTATTAGAATGTGTCCATAAGGGTCATGGGGGCTTCGTAGGGGTCCTAACACCTTGATAAGGCATACTAGGGCCCTGAGGAAGTCCCCGTGACCCTTTTTGACACATTTGAATGCTCAAGTTTGTCAAGAGGGGTTGTAAGACCCCTTAGGACACACTTGATGATTCTAATGTGTCCATAAGGTTAATAGGGCTTCCTAGGGGTTCTAAGCACTGATAAGACATAATATGGCCCCAAGGAAGTCCCGCTGACCCCTTTTGACACATTTGGATGCTCGAGTGTGTTTGAAGGGGTCGTAGGACCCCTTAGGACACACTTGAGCATTCCAATGTGTCTATAGTGGTAACGGGGGCTTCCTAGGGGTGCTAACATGTGCTAAGGAATACTAGGGCCCCTAGGAATTACCAATGACCCTTTTTGACACATTTGAATGGTCAAGTGTGTCTAAAGAGGTTGTAGGACCACTTAAGACACACTTGAGCATTCCAATGTGTCCATAGGGGTCATGGGGGCTTCGTAGGGGTCCTAGAGCATGTTAATGTGTACTAGGGCATAGAGGAAGTCCCCATGGCCCCTTTTGACACATTTGAATGCTTAACTATGTTAGAAGGGGTTGTAGGACCCCTTAGGACACACTTGATCATTCAAGTCTATCCATATGGTTCACGATAGTTTCTTAGGGATCCTAATGCATGATAAGGCATACTAGGGCCTTGAGGAAGTCCCCATGACCCCTTTTAACACATTTGAATGCTCAAGTGTGTTTGAGGGGTTTGTAGGACCCCTTAAGACACACTTGAGCATTCTAATGTGTCCATAGGTGTCACAAGGGCTTCCTAATGGTAGTAACACATGATAAGGCATACAAGGGACAATGGAAATCCCTATCACCCCTTTTGACACCTTTGAATACTCAAGTGTGTTAGAAGGGGTCGTAGGACCCCTTAGGACACACTTGAGCATTCCAATGTGTCCAAAGGTGTCACAGGGGCTTCCTTGGGGTCCTAACATGTGATAAGGCCTACTAGGGCCCCTAGGAAGTCCCTGTGACCCCTTTTCACACACTTGAATGCTCAAGTGTGTTAGAAGGGGTCGTAGGACCCTTTAGGACATAGTTTAGCATTCCAATGTGAACATAGGGGTCACAAGGGATTCCTAGAGGCCCTAACAAGTGATAATGTGTAGTAGGGCTCCGAGGAAGTCTCCATGACCCATTTTGACACATTTGAATGCTCAAGTGTTTTGAAAAGGGTCATAGGACCCCTTAGGTTTCACTTGAGCATTCAAATGTGTACATAGGAGTCATGGGAACTTCCTAGGTGTCCTAATGCATGATAAGGCCTACTAGGGCCCCTAGGAAGTAGCCATGACCCCTTTTGACACATTTGAATGCTTAGGTGTGTTAGAATGGGTCGTTGAACCCCTTAGGACACACTTCAGCATTCCAATGTGTCCATAGTGGTCAAGGGGTCTTCCTAGGGGTTCTAATGGGTGATAAGGTATACTAAGGCCTGGAGGAAGTCCCCATGACCTATTTTGACACATTTAAATGCTCAAGTGTGTTGAAAGGGGTTGTAGGACACCTTAAGTCACACTTGAACCTTCCAATGTGTGCAAAGGGGTCATGACGGATTCCTAGGGTTCCTAACATGTGATAAGGCATACTAGGGCCCTAAGGAAGTCCCCGTGACACCTTTTGACACATTGGAATTCTCAAGTGTGTCTGAGGGGGTTGTAGGACCTCTTAGGACACACTTGAGAATTCCAATGTGTCCATAGGGGTCACTAGGGCTTCCTAGGGGCCCTAATAGGTGATAACGCACAATAGGGCCCTAAGGATGTCCCCATGACCCCTTTCGACACATTGGAATGCTCAAGTGTGTCTGAGGGGGTTGTAGGACACCTTAGGACACACTTGAGAATTCCAATGTGTCTTGTTATGGATTTTTCTTGTAGGATCAAACTTGACAAATTTATGGGCTTGATTATCAGTTTAAAAGGGATTCCAAGTTTGTAAGAAAAGCCTAATTAATGAGGATTAAATGGAATGCTCCTTCTACTTTGAGCTCTAGAGGACTCATGCGGGTATTACCTATGATAGTTTACTATTTTTCAAGTAAGCTTTTAGATTAGGTGGATTGATTCTTCACTGCTTTGATATTAATTTTTTCAAGTTAATTGAATAGAACATTACTACTCTATAGACAACCTATAATATCCTGATACAGAGTATTATGATGGAAACTATAAATGTAAAAGCATGAAGCAGTCCTATAAGGACATTCATCCTTCTTATTTTTATGAGTTAAACTCAAGGAAGGGTAACCTTTTGATTCTTTCTTTAAGGAATCACTAAATATGAACTTATACCACTTAGATATAGTTCTATCAAAACATCAACAAAATTCTTGAAAACAAAAGTACTGGTAATGAAATTAATTTTGATTTTTCTAAGGATTGCAAAAGATAACACTTAAGAAAAAACACACTTCAAACCAGTGTTGAAATCCAAAGGGAAAAATAGTCCTTAATGCAAATCCACAAATCCTTTTAAAGAAATATGACAGTATGCCTTACATACAACCTACAATCCAAATATGATGACTTGTAAACTATTTTTTCTATCTAATATTATTACTATCAATATCCCTATAGATGTATTTACTCCCTGAAATTGATAACAAGATTTTTAATTCTCTCCTTGAGAGAAACTCATACCCAATTACAGAAATTGCTTAACAACTAGTATATTTTAAATGCCTTACATATAAATCATACAAGAGTAAATACAAAAAATAGAGAAACAATAACAACAAAAGATAGGAATTGTAGTATATTTATATTAAAGAAGACTTGCAATTTACATAAGAAAACTTATGCTTAGAAATTTAGACACAAAGTTCAAAAGTCTATTCTGTAGCAATTGTCTTTAGTTTCTCTATTATATTTTTCCAACCTCCTCCAAATGAGGTTAGAACTCTATTTATATCCTTTCAACCATCTTGGAATTCTCTTATTAATGATAATGCAACAAGCTTTGGATGGTTGAAAACCCTAACCCTAAAGAGCATAAAAAGATAAAGCAATAAAAGACAAGATACAATAAACTGTCAGGCGGTGGAAAGAGAAAACTATCTTCGACTATTTTGCATCCTAGATCATTTATAAATAACACCTTTTTGTGAAAGTATTCATGATAGTTGCTTTAGTTATAACTAGATATGGTGACCACCATTCCAGCTAACTTACACCATTCTTAAATGATAGCTTATCATCCTTGTATTCTGAGCTTAGGTGTCAAGTACTCTAGATTTCCTCCTCATTCTTCCTCCAAGATATCTAAGTCAACTGAACTAGATTTGATTTTATTAGGCTTTTTTAGCTCATCCCACATAGCTACTTCTTCCTTTGTCAGCCATTTAAAATACTAAACAAGTTGTAATTGTGCATTTTGTCTTCGCCACCTGGCATCTATGATTGTTTTGACATCTCTTGAAAATTTGGTGAGCTTTGTTTCTTCCTTAATAGCATCATCTAGTATTTTATTGAACCTTTCCAAATCTACTTCATTTCCTTCACCTAAAAATGCCTCCTTCCTAGGCAATATAATATCAAATTCTGATGTCCATTGATCAAGGCTCTTTATGGCTCCATCTGCATTCTTGATAGAAGGAATAAACTTGTTGGAATTAGAGCTGAGCATGGATATCTTAGCCTCAATTATATTTGGCTTACCCTTAAAAAGTGGTAATATGGATTTAATTCTATCTATCTCCTCACCAACCTGTAGAACTATTTTAGGAATATCATTTCTCAAAGATTGAGCAAATGCCAATCTCTCAAAAAGTGGTGCCCTAACAGACTAGGCTATATAGTATCCATTCAAAATTTGAGCATAATTATCAAATTCCAACTATAACTTGGGCAACTTTTTATAAGCTTTAAAAACTAAATATGATTTATACTTGATCATATCAATTATGTTCTACAAAAATTTTAATAAGGTCTGCAAGATAGCCTCATTTTTCTCTACATTTTTTTTCTCTAATTCTGTAGCCACTTCCTCTTTAGACATCCCTTGTGCCTCAATTAATGTATGTTGCTCAGGAGGTGTAGGAGTAGTTACAGGAGTATTCATGACTTGTAACTCTAAATCTATCAAAGATTTCTCAAGTGCCTTCTCCCTTATTATTTGAAGATCTGTATCTTTCAATAATGCATTGTAATCTTCAAGAAGAGAGCCATATCTCTTTGACAGTCGCTTTGTTTTATCTTCATTTAGCTCAGAAAAATGAGTCAATACTTGATAAATCTCCAAGTCCCCTATATTGTGGATGGACCATACAATCCTGTCTCCTTCCATCTAATCTTTTACATTGAAAATTGAAGGCTTTTTATCATTACGATAAAGACTCCACAAGGCTAATGCTTGATTTTTTGGGCTATACCCAAATCCTTTACCAATTTCACCCACTTGGGTTTCTAAAGATAGAGTTATTTCTTCCTACTTTTTAATTTGATCAATAATGAAATTAGAATATAAGTTCCATCCAAGCACAAGTAGCATGTTGGTCTTTTTCACCAGTTGTCTAGCCTAATCTGTGGTGAAATTCTCAACCTCAGGGTCATACTCTCTCAATTATTATACAACCTCCTCTGACACTTGGCCTTCTATAATGATTTTCACATTAGATGCAACCTATTTTTGTTTTTACCAAATCAAGAAGCTTCTTAATTCCTCTGACTCTATGAAACTATCATCCTTCAACAAGGCATCTTGTTCAATCATTCTCACATCTTGGTATAGAGCCAAGGGAAACTCAACATGTTCAATTTCAAGCTTCTATTTTCTCTTTTCTTCTCTTATTTTCTTCCTTAGCTGGTGATAATGGACACCAATTCCAATGAAAAGGGCTCCTGTTCTATCTAGTTTCTTCACCTGAGAAGACTCACCAACCAATAATCTTTGCTTCTTTGGAGGTGGTTCACTTGTATCTTGAGAACTATGAAGCTCTGCAAGATCAACAGTATTTCCTTCAACCTGATGCCTCTCTACCATTATTGATTCTAGAAGGGGAAGGCTATGCATAGAATAGCCAACATCACTATCTCCATCACATTTAGATTCATAATAGACCTTCTTCTTTTTTTCTGTCTCATCAATCTGATCTTAAAAAGTCCTCATCAAGGTATTGTATTAAGACATCATTTTCTCAAGCCTTTGAAGATAAGGCAATGTAGGGAAAAAACCACTGAATGCCAGTCCCTTCTATCTCAATCTCTTTTCCATTGCATATAAGTCATGTATTTGGGAGGCTCTCCTTGCCACTTCATCCTCCTCTATAATATTTCTTATTACATCTTTGGGAAACTCTTCATGCCTTTTATTAAAAGGGATGGTGGGCATGTAGTATTTCCTAGTAGCAACCATAAACCCTTTTGTATCTACATACCTATGGGAAGCAGCATGCATTCTAAATTGTCCCAACCATTCATTAACTATTCTTAAGGAATTCTTTCCTATTGTGATACTATGCACTCTAAAGTGCCTTGGAGTAAGAGTTCCCTTCCTATATGAAGTCAAATGCTCCTTATCAGTCGACATCAGTTTCCAAATAAATTTGAAAAATGCCACCCTTGGTAGAGCAAAGAATGGCAATATGTGAGGGGGCTGGGGGCATCCATACACTCTAATTAAAGTTGATTCCTTTTCATAATATATGTCTCCCCAATTATGGCCCTTATCCCATTTATCAACAAACTATTGGGGCCTCACCAGTTGCCAAACTTTAGTACACAATCTTGACAATTCAATTCCCATACTAAGGAGGATAGGCCGAACTATCCAGTTCTCAAAAACACAAAAATCACTCCTTGTAGTAGGAGGACTCCAAGACCTTATCTAGAACTTCACCGGGTTTTTTTGTCCCCTATACATCATTTGTGGCTCCAAATGCTCCATACTTACGATATTATAGTTGAAATATAAAATCAAATGAATTAACAAAGAATAATGCATAAATCAGGGTGTGGGACTAGATGGAAAATCTTTCAAAACCTATAATCCTTAATGCATCTTGTTGATTACAAACCCTATGTAATCATATCTCTTTGTCACATGAAGACTCTAGGAATCCAACACTATCATCAAAAATTTTTGAGTGATTCTTTCTCCACCATCAATTGCCAATACCTTACATAATCTGTATGCAATATACTTCATGTAGAATTTTAGATCCTTGAAATAATATGGGTTTGACATAGCTATAGGTGCAATGTACTTCCTACTCTCTTGAGGAATATGGGTTTGCACCTCTTTTGTAACCACAACAGTCTCTCTAACATATCTGCTAGCCAAGGCCTATACATTTTTTAGTAGCCATAAGGACCTAAATACAGAAAGCCCTAATGAATGAAATTTTATCAAGGGTAACCAGAGGAGACCCGTCAACTTTCCTAATTGTTCTAGACAAGGGATCATAGTTGTGGGATAAAATAATTAGGACATCTATGTCTAGAAAAAATTTGGGAACTATCACTTTTGCTAACCCTGATGTCCAAGGGTTTGAGACAGGAATTGGACTCTCAACATTTCTATAAAAATACTTAAATAGGCACATTCTAGTGACGTCTAGTGTCCTAGCATCTCTACACTAAGAAAGTTCATCAACAAAACATTCATCACTAACCATTTTGTTTTGTGATGAACCTAGCAATAAGGTGAGGAATTCATCTGAGAAGCTCTCCTTAGCCTTCTCCTTAGTACCCTTATTGGTTGTAGGCTCACCTCCCATCTATCCACTCATCTTGTCTACAAATTCCAATTTCCTACAAATTCTAGATGCACTAAAACTTCCAAACTTGCTTTGAAAGTCCTTACAAAATTCTATCATTTGGGCTCTGCAAATGATTGGTAGTTTGAAAGAATGATGGCCAAATGTATATATTTTGCAGAATTGAATGCAAAAATCTTTAAGAAATTAGAAAGCTATAACCATGTCACCTCCACCATTACTTGACACACTCAAAACTTCAATTTACTAGCTGTGGAAAAGAAAATTATAGGTAATCAAATTTAATTTTCTAGTGATCTAGAAACTATGACACTTTCTCATAATCACTAAAAAATCAAGCACCTTCTGAATAGTTCTAGAGATCTGGTGACTGTAACAAATTTTAGTTATATAATAGCTTTCACTTTATCTAGAGACTTAGAGACCAAGGTGGAAAATCATAGTTGCTAAAAGAATTAAGACCTTTTGAAATCATCTAGAGATTAAGCGACCCTTTGATTTTTAAATTTTCCATGATCTAGAGATTTGGAGACTATAGTCACCACTTTAGATGCTGCAAAGTATTTCTTCTTTGAATTTATCCTAAGACCTAGTGACAAAGTGCCATCATGAGATCTGATGACAATAATAAATCTCTTAGTCATTGAACCTATTTGACTTTTCAAACTTCTTCTTGAGATCTTTAGACTAAACTATTCAGAGATTCAGTGACTGTAGAAATGAGAACTTTAATTTATGTTGTCTAGAGATCTGGTGACTATAGTCAAGCCTGCCTTTCTATTTATATTTTCCATGTTTTGTCAACCAGTCCTAAAAGGACACGTCACAAAATTTAGCAAATAGAAATTCACATTTTCTTCAATCTTTTAACTTTGGTCAATACTAAACTCTAGTCTTCTTGGTGATTACACGACTAAAGACAATCTCTTAATCATGAAATACCTTCTTAACTTGAGTTTATCCTAGAGATTGAGAGACAATGCAATCCTCAAAGTTGCTAGATCAATTTTTAACCCACAATTTAATTTTGAGATTGTGCGACCATCACTCGATCAAAACAAAATCAATGGCCAAAAACAGCCACTAGAAAATCTTCCTCTTAACTCATATTCATCCAGTGAACATGAAACTATAGACATCTCCCCATCATTGAATACCTTTTCCAACTATGGTTAGAATTGGAGATTTCATGAACACCATTACTCTCTAAGTCACTAGAGAAATCACTTAACCTTGGTCAAGTAATGAGAATAATCATCAACTGCAGATTAGAATTTGATCCAATGGTCATTGCTAAGTCATTGTAATTTTGTAACTTAACTGCTTCATTGGGAGATCTAGAAATAATTGGGTCACTAAATCATTGACCACCAGAGACATAACCGCCAGGGTGATGAGAATGCACGATGAAAGAAAATCCCAAGTCAAAGGATAAAAGAACTAACTGCTGAAAAACCTTGAGACCTGGTGACTAGAAGAACAAGCCGCTATCTCACATTTGGAGATTCAGGGACCAACCACAGATCTCAATATTTTTTTTTTAATTTCATACTTCTTTCAGAGATTACCTCAATGAAGGCATTTTGATCTGGAGACCTAGAGACTACAATATCTTTTGCAAACATTTATCATAGTAGTCACTAGATCTCGCAATGATACTCCAGAGACCTAGTGACTAAATGGAATCGTTAAGTCATTTAAGAACAAGGAATATTCTTTCATCCTAAGGAGATCATGCGACAAGAGGTTTTGGGTAATCTCTAATAAAAGAGAAATATTCCAAATCAATTTAGAGATTGAGTGACTAACTGGGAAGACAAAAGCGCACATGATTTAAAAGATCTTTTAAGTGTTTGAAAAAGGTAATGGCCATATAGACTTGGATGAACAATTTTAGGGCTTCTTTGGATTTTCTAAGACAATGAGACCTAAAACCTAGGTTTTTCACCTAAAATGAAACTTGGAGCTTCTGGGGCCAGAAAAACTTGGAGACTTAAATCACAAAGAACCAGGACAGAGATCAAAAATCCAAAATTTTGAAAAACAAAACACCAAAATTGGAAAAACAGCCAATAGTGGCTCTATCTGAGGATGTTTAAATGAGAGTTCAAGTAAGAACCATAGATCTCTAGGAAAGTAGACCAAAAATTCCTAACCTAAAATAAAGAGAAAAACCATGACTCAAAGGAAACAAGACTATACAATTTTACAAGAAATTTACATGTGCATCAAAAAACTAGAACTCTCAATTGAAAAAGGGCTTTAAGAATTACCCATGCACTAGCAACTCAAAGACTTCTGCATCCATATTTTTAATCAGGTAAGAATCCTTTCCAAAACCTTCATGGATCATATAGGGACCAAGCCATAATGATTCAAATTTCTTGTGCTTTCCCTTATCCTCTACTCTCACATTCCATTGAAGCATTAGGTCATCTGTTTTGAATTTTCTGGTAGTAGCTCTTTTTTCAAAGAGGTACTTCATTTTCTATTGCAACTTGATATTGCTCCATTGACTTTCCCTTCTTATTTCATCTAATTTGGTCAATTGCATGTTTATGTCTTGCATTGGCTCTGATACATCCAATTCCTCATCTTGAATAAATTTATAAATAGGAAGCAAACTATTTATGTGTAACCTTGACTGTAAACCATACACTAGTTCAAATGGAGACTTCTCGGTAGCTTTCTTTACTATAATCCTGTCTGCCCATAGGGAAAACTACAATTTTGAATGCCAAGCTAGTTTATTTTTCTCAAGTGTTTTCTTTATAATTGTCAAAATGCTTTTGTTACTAGATTTACCCTATCCATTTTGCTTAGGGTGATAGGGAGATGAATAAGATGTCATGATTCCATTATCTTTACAAAAATCTTGGAATTCATCTGACCTAAAACACATTGCATTATAAGTGATCAACTTCATGGGGACACCAAATCTAGTCAAAATATTATCTAGTAAGAAATCAATCAGTATTTTACTTGTTTCCTTTTTTGTGGGAGTAGTTTCTATACATTTTGTAAAATAGTCAGTTGCAACAAGTATCCAACTATGTCCCCCACTTTATTTCTTAGAAAACTCACCTATGAAATCCATTCCCCACATCGTGAATGGTTCTTTTGCAACTATTGGATTTAACAATAATGCTCCTAAATACTTCAACTTAGAAGAAAACTTTTGACAAGCCTCACATTTCTTAACAAACTGGAAAGAATCTTTAAACAAATTAGGCCAAAAATAACCAACTCTTAAAATCTTGTGAGCATTAGTCTTTTTTGAATAATGCCGCCCACAAACACTAACATGCATTTCATTCAAGATCTTTTCTACCTGATATTTGTCAAGGCAAAACAAAAAAATTCCATCTCTATTTTTCTAGTACAAATCCCCTTGTATCAATGTGTACTTCTGAGCTTGTAATTTCAATGCTCTCTTTTGATTTTTAGTCATATGCTCTAGACATCTGGCATTCTTAATGAAATATACAATATCAGCATAAAATGGCTGCATCTCAATACTTTTTATTGTCATGTTTGATGTTCCCTCATTGTTAATCTAGACCAAATCCATGTTCTCTTTAGTCATTAGTTTTTCCAAACCTAGTCCTCTTACTAGCTTGGTGATATGGATTTCCAAATTGAATTTTTGAATCCTGGTGATCCATCTGCATCTTTTACCAGTAACCTCTAACTATGTAAGAACATCCTTAACTATCACATGTGGAACATATGCAATAACCTTAGCCCAAACTAAATAAGCTCTAAAATATTTTACAGCTCTTACCAATGCATATGCCTACTTTTCCATTATTTCATAATTTAATTTAGCAGCCTGCAAGGACTTACTAAAAAATGCAATCAGATGCTAAAAATTTTCTTCATCCTTTTGTAACAGTACAACAGCCATAGTGTGAAATGATGCAAAAGAGAAAAGTGAGAAAGGCTTGCTATAATCAGGAGATTTTAATATTGGTGCCTCTTGAACAACTTCTTTAATTTTGTCAAAGGCACTTTGAGCTTCAACAGTCCATTGGAATTTAACATCTTTTTTGAGTAACTTAACTATTGGCTTGACAATTTTAGAAAAGTTGGCAATGAAGCTCCTCACAAAATTGATTTTTCCCAAAAAAGATTGCACACCCTTGAGATTTTTTGGTGCAGAGACCTTCTTGATTGCTTTGACTCTCTTTGGATCAATTCTTATTCCCTCTTTTGACACAATGTGTCCTAGCAATTTTCCTTCTTTGACTTCAAAATTACACTTCTTTGGATTTATGGAAACACCATATTCTAGAGCTTTGTTAAAAATATTTTCAAGATGTGAACAATGATCCTTAGCCCTTTTGGAATAGGTAGTCATGCCATATTAGTACACAACCATAAAGAAGTCTATATATTCTTTGAAAGCAACATCCATGGCTCTTTGAAAAGTTGCTCCAACATTCCTAAGGCAAAATGGCATTCTGACATACACATAAGTTCCCCAAGGTGTTGTGAATGTTATTTTAAATTGCTCAGATTCATTTACCAACACTTGGTTATATCCAGAGAAACCATCCATCATAAGTAGTAATTCACATCTAGTGACTTTATACAACATTGCTTCCATATTGGGCAGAGACTAGTTGTATTTTAATGATGCAACATTTAGGTTTCTAAAGTCCACACATAACCTAATATCACCATTTTTCTTTCTAACTGGGACCATGTTAGATACCCACACTGAGTGCCTTATAGGCTGAATTATCCTTGCATCACTTAACTTGACCAATTGGACTATTTCATTTTAGGAGCCAATAATGGATTAATAGGTCTCTATTTCTGCCTAAATGGCCTAACATCTTGTTTCAATAGGATCTCATGTTGAAAAAGGTCCTCTCTATAGGCTTTCAGGTCATCATAAGACCATGCAAACACACACTTGTGTTTCCTTAACAACTTTATCAGATTATATCTTATTTAAGGATCCAAACCTTTCCCAATATAGACCATTTGAGGCATGTTATATGATCCCAAGTTTACTTCCTCCAAATCTTCTATTTTATCATTACTAGTTTTTGACATGTGATCATCTTGACTACTATATACTGCTTTTAATTTAATTAAACCCTTGGTAATATGATTTGTATTCAACTGGATCACTTCATTTCCCATAACCATATCGTCACCATCAATTTCCTCAAATAAAGTGTTATAGTCTATAAGTTGATCTTCATACATGTCAAGAAAATGAATAAATTTTAAAATGTCATGGTTAGCTTCAAAAACTTGCTAATTGTAAATATTATTTGGAACAACAAGCCTACCTATTATTTCAACTATCGATACTCCAGACAAGGTTACATCATCTCCTTTTAAGACAACATTAGCTAAAAAATCAGCCCTCATGTTTTTAGACCTTTCCACCCAACAAATATTGAAAGCATCAAACAATTCAATCTGATCCCAAATAACATGCTTATATAGCTTCAGTTTATCATTTTTGACAACATACTTGGATCTAACTTATGCCACCACAAGTTCAAAGTCACCAAAAAATTTTAAACATTTTAGCCCATGTTTAATGGCAATGTTCAATCCTAAAGACAATGCTTCATACTCAACAATGTTATTTGTGCATTGAAAAGTCAATAAGAAGGAATACTTGAAAGTGGTACCTAATGGATATATGAATAGGACTCCAGCTCTTGAACCCTCTTTTGATCAAGCTCCATCAAAATACATTTTCCACAATCCATTTTGTTGTTGCTACAGTTCTTCAATCAGTGGATCTGTATCTTCCTTCTGTGGAATGGGTTTTTCCACTCTAAAATTCTCCATATCAACATCCACACAACAATTTAGATCATCAACATCAATTAGTTTAATCATGTGTGGGGTTCTACTTTCTCTAGATACTTTCACATTATTTCCATCAATGTTAAAAGTTACAAATGATAAATCACACTGGATACTACCTCCCATGGAAGCACTCCACTTTCTAGATAATAACATTCCATAGTGAGCTAGAATATCAACCACTAAAATACTCATAGTTAATAGTTTGTCTGGGAAAGCTGCCAACCTATAAGGTAGTGTTTTTATAGTACTAACAATAGGGACTTCTCTTGAATCCATGGCTTGACATCTCCCATGAGGTGTATCAACACTTAAGCCTAAAGACTTCATTATTTCTATAGGCATAATAGTATTGGAAGCCCCTAAATCAATCATACATTTTTTTAACATCTTTCCATTTACTATCAAAGATAAAAAGAAAGGATTAACCATTCCTAACATGGTATTGATAACATTGGTATCCAAATAGATTTGAGGGATCTCAGAAATAATTTCACCACACTGATTTTCATTTGAATCACTTGCTAGGGAAACCATTTTACTGACCTTAGTGGGATTGTGGGTGTTAGAAGGAGTAACTCCATTCACCCAACTCAAAGCCTTATCTTTATGTTCCTCTATTCTCATCATTTCTAACAAGGGGACCTTAACAGTAATTTGTGATAATATTTTCCCATATCCATCGAGATGTACTTTGGGTCAACCAAATCTTGCTTTATAATGGTGACTTCTTATTTTCTTGATGTTTTGTAAGACCAGGATGATCCTTTTTTTGGTCTTTGACTTCCTTTTGGGAAGAAGTGACAATTTCCTCAAGAGGTTTAGCCTTTACTCTATAAGTCATATTAGGAGTAGCAAAAGTGACATTCTTTTTTATCTTAGTCTTACTAACAACTTATGTAGCCTTATGTTTATCTTGAGCTTGTTTCACATCCCTGTCTAACTTCTTGATGAATATACTAGATGGGTTTTGACTTGAATCACCCACTACCCTATTTCTTAAATTATAGTTACTCTTGGATTGGGTAACCATATCTACTATGATTTGTGCAATTTCTTCATCAGAAGGTCCTCTTAACAACACTAATTCATCATTTCTTAAAGTGTTACACTAGACTCTATCCAACTAACTTTCTTCCTCATCAGAAAAAACTTGCTGATGGTAAACCTCACTTCTAACTTGGGAACTTGCAACATCTTGACCCTCATCTTCTTTAGTAGAATCCACTTCATCATACATAGATGAAGAATTCGTGGCACATCCTCAATCATCATAAGATTCTTCATCATTACTTTCTTGTTCTCCATCTACAGAGACATTCTGAGCAATTACATAGTAATAAGGGTTATGAGGTGATTGACAAACAATACACCATGGAACATCATCATTCATGTTTACTGAATTCCTATGTAAGGGGTCAAGATTTTTATCACTAGGTTTTTCTCTTTTTTCAAGAAGGATTGGCTTTCCATCTTTCCACTGAGTATTATAGGGATAGTTCTGCATTCTTGGTAACTTGTCAAAGTTATTGAAGGATAGCCTATCATTTCCTTGCACTCTATTATTTCTAGCTTCACCAGACTTCAAATATTGTATTGCTCTTAAGATTTTCTTCAAACTATCATAATCTTTTGGTTTTGTATTAGATTTCCTTGGTTCTTTTCTATTTGGGATTAGAGTTTTATAATCATCCCTTCTTCCCAACTTCCCTGATATTCTTCTATTGCTTTCTATGTTAATGGCCAATTTGTAAGCCTATGCAAGATTTCTATGGTTTTTGTCTCTCAAAAGGTATCCCATCTTTGAATCAAAAGTATTCAGATAAGTGACCAAACATATTTTGTCATCTAACCTGATAACTTGCAACAAATTATGCATAGCTTTCTGGAATTTGACATTAAACTCAACCACACCCTCATTCTGATTTTTCTTAATATTATTGAGCTTATTTAGCATGAAACCTTCATTGGTCTTATCACCATATTGTTCTTTGAAATAATGCTTGAATTGTTCCCATGAACTTATGCTAGCATGAGGCAGATTCCTAAACCAATCTCTAGCATCTTCAGTCAAAGATTGAACAAAAAGTTTCATAATTACATCATTAGGCTCAATGTTGTAGTCATCTATTACATCAATGAAACTTTTTAAGTGTTCCTCACAGGTGACTGCATTGCTTCTAGTGAATTTTGGGAGTTTTTTCCTAACCTCATCAAGGATAGACTTAGGATACCTGGGGATCCCTATAAAAACCAATTTCTTATGTCTCTCATGGATGGATCCTATTTGAGATGGACCGACACCTAAAGATGTGAATGTTTGGATATTTGAAATAGTATAAGTCTTGGGCATACCTATAGTTTTGGTAGCATTTGAAATATTTGCACCTTCCACCAATGAAGTGGATACTATATTAGTAGGTCCTGAAGATTGTCTAAGGAACTCAATCTTTCTTTTCATCTCAATGGTAGTAGCTTCTAACTCTACCTTTTCCAATTCTTTAGCCAAAAATTCTTGTTCTCTCTTGGCCTTTTCAACATTAGCATCTAATCTTGCTACTTGATCTAAAGGTTTTTGGGTAGGATTTGGTTCACTAATTGAAATTCCTACAACACTTTGTTTACCCTTATCCCTAGGGTTTCTAATTTCGTATACTTCTTGGATAATGGGTTGTTCCTTGGTTTGTTCTGATATTGGAACATAATTTATAGCTTCATAATCCAACAATTGTTTCTTAAATTGTTCAGCTCTTATCATAGCATTTTAAATCTTTTCTTCTTTCAATTTCTCTACTCTTTTCCTTATTGCATCTTGCTCCCAGATCTTTCTTTCTAGTTCAAACACTTCTTCAAAAATTTCTTCAGAATCTGGAAAGGTTGTTTCTGATGAAGAATTTTGGGTAAGGACTTCTTCTTGGTGGTCATTAGGTATTTGGTGGCCTTGTAAGGAGGAACCAAGGGGAAAAGAAGGAACAAAGTCTTGTCTACCCCTACATTGGCTTCTAGATCTTTTGTTATTTCTAGGGATTCCTCTCCTATGTGGTTGTGCTCTCCCTCCATCCTTTTCAGAGGGTGAATAGTAATCTTCATACTAATTTAAGCCCAAATAAATTGCTTCCTCATATTTTGATGTATTTCCCTCTTGGTTTGTTTGAACAAGATCTTATGTCCTTACATTTCCTTTATGTTTCCATGTGAAAGAAACGTCATTACTATTTCTCTCCCTCCTCATTTGATTTCATCTTGAGGTAGCTAGAAGTTCTCCCTCTAAATTTTCTTTTGGATGTTCTTTTCTCCAAGATCTTGTATTCTTATGGGTCATTATGAAATAAAGGATCTCCTATAGAAAACTGGCACAAAGATTTTGTAAAGAGTCACCATCCAATTTCTTTTGGGAATTTGGAGATACGATTCTTGGGAGGAAATATAAGAAAAACTCTTAAAGGGACAAGAGATAGAAAGATGAAAAGATAACTTTTATCTTCAATGGTGACTGACTGGTATGGAATGAGTAGGCTAGGAGTCAAACTCAACTTGAAACTTGCATCACTTATAACTTTGTAAAAGATTTTAACTAATCCCCAGCAGAGTCACCAATTTGTTAGGGATTTTTCTTGTAGGATCAAACTTGACAAATGTATGGGCTTGATTCTCAGTTTAAAAGGGACTCCAATTTTGCAAGAAAAGCCTAATTAATGAGGATTAAATGGAATCCTCCTTCTACTGTGAGCTCCACAAGACTTAGGTGGGTATTTCCTATGATAGGTTACTATTTTTCAAGTAAGATTTTAGATTAGGTGGATTGATTCTTCAGTGCTTTGATATTAATTCTTCAAGTTAATTCAATCGAACATTACTACTCTGTAGACAGCCCATAATATCCTGATATAGAGTATTATGATAGAAACTATAAATGTAAAAGCATGAAGCAGTGGTATAAGGACATTCATCATTCTTCTTTTTCTAAGTTAAACTCAAGGAAGGGTAACCTTTTGATTCTTTCTTTAAGGAATCACTAAATATGAACTTATACCACTTGGATACAGTTCTATCAAAACATCAACAAAATTCTTGAAAACAAAAGTACTGGTAATGAAATTAATTTTGATTCTTCTAAGGATTGCAAAAGATAACACTTAAGAAAAAACACACTTCAAACTAGTGCCGAAATCCAAAGGGCAAAATAGTCCTTAATGTAAATCCACAAATCCTTTTAAAGAAATATGACAGTATGCCTTACATACAACTTGCAATCCAAATAGGATGTCTTGCAAACTATTCTATCTATCTAATCTTATTACTATCAATATCCCTATAGATGTATTTACTCTCTAAAATTAATAACAAGATTTTTAATTCTCTCCTTGAGAGAAACTCATAACCAATTACAAAAATTGCTTAATAACCAGTATATTTTAAATGCCTTACATATAGAACATATAAGAGTAAATACAAAAAATAGAGAGACAATAACAACAAAAGATAGGACTTGCAGTATATTTATATTAAATAAGACTTGCAATTTACATAAAATTAAAACACAAACTTCAAAAGTCTATTCTGTAGCAATTGTCTTTAGTTTTTCTATTATCTTTTTCCAACCTCATCCAAATGAGGTTACAACTCTATTTATATCCTTTCAACCATCTTGGAATTCTCTTATTAATGAGAATGCAAAAAGCTTTGGATGGTTGAAAACCCTATCCCTAAAGAGCATAAAAAGACAAAGCAATAAAAGACAAGATACAATAAATCCTCAAGTGGTGGAAAGACAAAACTATTTTTGACTATTGTGCATCCTGGATCACTAATAACTAACACATTTGTGTGCAAGTATTCATGATAGCTACTTTAGTTATAACTAGATATGGTGACCACCATTCTGGCTAACTTACACCATTCTTAAATGAAAGCTTATCAGCCCTGTATTCTAAGCTCAAGTGTGAGGTACTCCAGATGTCCTCCTCATTCTTCATCCAAGATATCTAACTCAACTGTAGTGCATTTGATTTTCTTAGGCTTTGTTAACTCATCCCACATGGATACTTCTTCCTCTGTCAGCCATTTAAAATCCTGAACAAGTTGTCATTTTTTCTTCACCACCTGGCATCTATGATTGTTTTGACATTTGTTTTGATATCTAACTCAACTGTAGTGCATTTTTTTTCTGAGCTCAGGTGTCAGGTACTCTATATTTCCTCCTCATTCTTCCTCCAAGATATCTAAGTCAATTACACTAGATTTGGTTTCATTAGGATTTGTTAACTCATCCCATGAAGCTACTTCTTCCTTTGTCAGCCATTTAAAATCCTGAACAAGTTGTAATTGTGCATTTTGTCTTCGCCACCTGGCATCTGTGATTGTTTTGACATCTCTTGAAAATTTGGTGAGCTTTGTTTCTTCCTCAATAGCATCATCTAGTATTTTATTGAACCTTTTCAAATCTACTTCATTTCCTTCACCTAAAAATGCCTCCTTCCTAGGCAATATAATATCAAATTCTGATCTCCATTGATCAAGGCTCTTTATGGCTCCATCTACATTCTTGATAGAAGGAATAAACTTGTTGGAATCAAAGCTGAGCATGGATATCTTAGCCTAAATTATATTTGGCTTACCCTTAAAAAGTGGTAATATGGATTTAATTCTATCTATCTCCTCACCAACCTGCAGAACTGTTTCAGGAATATCATTTCTCAAAGATTGAGCAAATGCCAATCTCTCAAAAAGTGGTGCCCTAACAGACTAGGCTGCATAGTATCCATTCAAAATTTGAACATAATTATCAACTTCCAACTGTAACTTAGGCAACTTGTTGTAAGCATTAGAAACTAAATCTGATTTATCCTTGATCATATCAATTATGTGCTATAAAATTGTTAATAAGGCCTGCAAGATAGCCTCATTTTTCTCTACATTTATTTTCTCTAATTCTGCAGCCACTTCCTCTTCTAACATCCCTTGTCCCTTAGCTAATGCAGGTTCCTCAGGAGGTGCAAGAGTAGTCATAGGAGTATTCATCATTTTTAACTCTAAATCTATCAAAGATTTCTCAAGTTCCTTCTCCCTTATTATTCGAATATCCCTATCTTTCAATAATGCACTGTAATCTTCAAGAAGGGAGCCATATCTCTCTGACAGTTGTTTTGTTTTATCTTCATTTAGCTTGGAAAAATGAGTCAACACTTGAGACATCTCTAAGTCCCTTGTATTGTGGATGGACCATACAATCCTATCTCCTTCCATCTACTCTTTTACATTCAAAATTAAAGGCTTTTTATCCTTAGGATAAAGACTCCACAAGGCTAGTGCTTGATTTTTTGGGCTATACCCAAATCGTCTAACAATGTCTCCCACTTGGGTTTCTGAAGATAGAGTTATGTCTTCATGCCTTTTAATTTGATCAATAATGAAATTAGAATATAAGCTCCACCCAAGCACAAGTAGCATGTTTCTCTTTTTCACCAGTTGTCTAGCCTCATCTTGTTAGGAATGTGTAGACTAGGATTTGAGAGTGCACCTAAACCTGTTTTGAAGGCCAAAGACAAACAAATGTCATAGCATATAATCAAATCAAATTCAAAGGTAAACAAACTAAAATCAAAGCCACCTCAGTTTAAGCCTAAAACGGATGCGCCCATGCACCGTTTGATATGCTTAGATATAGAGGGATGTGGGTGTGCAAACTCAAGCACTTGGAGCATGCAAAATAGGATGATTTGAGGTTGATGAAGACCCAAAATGACACAAAATAGGTATGAGGAACCTATTTTGCCTCAAAGGCCTCAAGAACACACAAATATGCAAAAGCTAAATGAAAGAACTAAGATTAAAACAAGAAATGAATCTATGTTAATCCATGTAAGCTAATTTAGATGTGATTTAAGCTTGAAAATAATCTAAAATGATGAACTTATGCTTATGCTAAAATGAAAATGGCATTATGACTTTGCTATTGAGTTTGAGAGTTGAAGGATGATTTGCCTTAGGAAGTGAGGGTATTTATAGGATTTCTAAAGGCTTGGGGTAGGAGGAATGAATGGCCAGGATTGAAATCCTTAAGAGAGGCCAAGATTCACTCAAAGGGAAGCACATGGATTGTGCTAGTTCTCAGCCAATCAGGAGGTGACACATGTCACAAGGTGAGTGGATGAAGGGAAGGGAAAAAAGGAGTCAACAAAGGGGGCTCCAAGCTCATAACTCTCCAAATAAATGCTTGTAAGAGCAATGAATGGGCTTTAAGAGGCTTTGAAGACTTTGGGGAAGCAATAAATGCTTTGTGGTTGAGATATTTGGAAGGAAAGACTTTGCTTTGGTTTAGGAAAGTCTTAAGCTTGGTTAGGATTGCACAAAGGTTTAAGGGTAGGATTAGGATTAGATTAGGACAAAAAAAGGATTAGGATGGGTGAAGAGGGTGGATTTGAGAAGATTCTAGAAGAGTCTAGATTTCTCCTTAGTTTCATGGAATAAAAGTTATTCATTTCAAAAGCTTAAGTTTTAGGAATATTTATTAAAATATTTTCAATAAATATGAAAATTAAATATTTAACCTTAATTAAATATTTAACCTTGGGATTAGGGTTAGAAAAGATGGGATTAACCTTTTAATCGAAATTAAGAAGGGATTAGAAGATTTTGGAAGAGGTTAGTGGTCTTAAGGAAATTGGCCAAGTTTGGGATAAAAAATAAATTAAAAATAAATTAATTTATTTTTGAAGTTTTTTGGTCAATTTATTAATTAAATAATTAATAAATTAGGGATAATGTCCAAATGACATTTTTAGGCTAGATTCCTTAATTAAAGATTTTTAATTAAGAGAGAGGGATTTAATGCCATAAAAATAAATAAATTAATTAAATAAATAATTAATTAATAAATGATGATGTCATCAAGGATTTTCAGAAAACAAAAATAATTTATTTTCTGAAGGATTTTTCGGTGTCTACATTTTGCCCCTCTTTGATGCGATGCCGCAAGTGGCATGGCGTCAAAGACAAGAAAACAAGATGCCGAGGCTAGAATCAGAAGAAGAGGGTATGACGCCTAGGTGGACTAGAAGAAAGGGGATACATGCCCCGGTGGGACAAAATCATGGAAGATGCACCCAGTGGGACAAGGAGAAAGAGGGATTACGCCCTGGGTCAGAGTGTGCCCGGGGGGACGAGGAAGGAAAGGCCTAGGAAGAAAGGGGAGATAAATAACCTCACTTCTAAGAACAAATATGGATGATATGCAAGATGAGATGGAAATGCAAGATGCAAGATTAATCTATATGATAAATGCAAGGGACCAGATAGCTCCAAGTGCAAACGGGAGTGCACAACCTAGTTTAATATAGCAATGCTAGAGACCTGCCAAGGATACTGGGATCACGAGGCCTTGTCACCAGTGTTGCATAGGATTGACGAGGATTGACGCTAAAAAAACACACAGGGTTGCCCCAACATCACACATGAAGCGTAGAGGTGACATGGCAGAACCGATGCTGAAGGAACCACAAACACACAACTGACTCACAGGCAAAAGCGAAAGATCAAAAGACCTTGCCCCAGATTATCCGCACACGCAGCACACCGTGATATAATGAATCGTGGTGACCCTGGTGGGATAATGAGAAGCCAAAAAAGATTAACAAGACCCAAAGGACAAAAATCCAAGATCAAAATGACAACTCCAAAAAGACATCCTTTGCCAAGGAGAGAGATTAGGTTTGATTGATGGTGGGAAGATTAGTCGGACAGGAGGAACGATATATCCTCAAGGACTAGGATGGAAGATTAGGTCAGACAGGAGGAACGATATATCCTCAAGGACCCATGGGTTGGTGAGAGAATAAGTGTAGTTGTTCGCTGGCAAAAGCTGAAGTTCAAGGAATAATCAGGACTAGCAAGGATAAGTCGACAATTGATGTTGCTGAAGCACAAGGCCTGAGTGGGACTACAAATTTTCTGAGGCTGGGGATGGGACAAGATATTTGATCAAATGCTGCTGCAGGACGGACAAAGGTTATGTACAACAAGGAGGAACGATATGCACAAGGGATATGTACAGAAGCTCAGGATTGGGGATAGGAAGAACACACTTGGCGGGACTCTCACTAGGACGGAGACAAGAAGGATAAATACAAGGAGGAATGCGTTGTACAAGAAAGGGAAAAGGATATGGTACAAGATATGGTACAAAGCTTTGGAATAGGATATGGATTGCAGATGGGTTGGAGGAAGATGGAAGCTGAATGCTTGGAAAATAGGGGAGATGGAACTGCTGGGAGATCTGTTAAGAGATTATGGATGGAGGAAGAGGACGGTAGCTGAAAGGACAACTGAATAGATAAATAGCTCAGTTTACTATGTTGGCGCCTGTTTGCCAGGTTTTCACCAACATACTTGTCCAAGGTGCTTGAATTGCCAAGTTTTCACCGTTGGACGATTATTTTCTCTTTCTCTTTTCTTTTTTTCTTTTTTTTCTTTTTTTTTTTTTTTCTTTTTTGCTTTTTTTTTTTTTTTTTAAAACTTTTTTGAATGTTTTTGGATTTTCTGATATATGCAGGATCAGGTTCAGGCATAGAACCTCTTCAGATGGATGATGTTGATAGGATCATTCAAAGGCTCACCCTCTAGTGTTGATAGCTGATAGGCTCCCGAGCCGAAGGATGCGGTGACAACATAGGGGCCCAACCAAGTAGGCTCAAACTTGCCTTTCTTTTCTCTATTTGCTAGGACCTTTTGATTTTCTTTAAGGACCATGTCACCGACCTGGAATTGTCTAGGATGGACCTTTTTGTTATAACTCCTTTTGAGTCGATTCTGGTATGCAACCAGGTGATCGTAGGCTTGCTGTCTCTTTTCATCTAGCAGATCTAGCTGTGTGAGCCGAGCCACATGATAGTCTTCATCAGTTGTATAGTTCTTCATGGAGACGCGCAAGGATGGAAGCTCAACCTCGATCGGTAGAACAGCTTCAGCACCATATACAAGGGAGTATGGGGTGGTGCCTGTGGGAGTGCGATAAGAAGTGCGGTAGGCCCAAAGGGCGGGATTGATTTGGAGGTGCCAGTCACGACCAGAATCATTGACAACCTTCTTGAGGATTTTCAAGATAGTTTTGTTAGTTGCCTCAGCTTGGCCATTTCCTTGAGGGAAATATGGACTGGAGAAACGGTGATGGATGTGGAGTCTGGCACATAGATCATCCACATGCTGGTTTTCAAAAGGTGTGCCATGGTCTGTGAAAATGGTAGATGGTATGCCGAAGTGGCAAATGATGTGGTAAAGGATGAACTTGGATATTTGGATGCCAGTGGTTAGGGTGAGCGGAATCGCTTCAACCCATTTGGTAAAGTACTCTGTGGCTGTTATGATATACTTGTGTCCATCCGAAGAGAGGGCGGTGATCAAGCCAACGAGGTCGAGGCCCCAACATGAAAAAGGCCACGGTGGTGCAATAGGTTGTAGATCCTGTGCTGGTGCATGTATCAAATTGGCATGCTATTGACATGGGAGACATTTCTTGACAAATTCACACGCATCATGTTCCATTGTTGGCCAATAATATCCAACTCTAAGCAGCTGCTTTGCTAGAACCATGCCACTCGTGTGGGCACCGCAAATTTCAGCGTGAACTTCTTGTAAGGCCAGGACGGCCTCATTTGAGTCTAAACATCTAGATAGGACATTATGATACCCGCGATGATATAGGGTGTTGGCTACAAGAGTGTAGCGGGAAGCTCTGTGAATAAGGTTTTGGCGTTCGTTATTGGTGAGATGGGGAGATATGATACCATTTTTTAGATATGCATGGATTTCATGGTACCATGGGGATTGGCGACCAACCAAAACACACACCATGTCTGCATCGACATTCTCATAAGCTGGTGAATGTAGCTGCTTGACTAGAAATTCATATTGTGATGCATCTCGTGGTATTTCCAATAAGGATCCGATGGTTGCCATTGCATCTGCTACTTTGTTCTGAAGCCTTGGGATCTGATTGAATTGTAGATGTAGGAAATGTTCTTTCAGTTTATCCACCAGTTGCTTGTAGGGTAGCAATTTGTCATCCTTTTTCTGATACTCATCAAGGACTTGCTTGATAATGAGCTGTGAATCTCCAAAGACTTGTAATTCTATGATGTTCCATTGGATAGCTATTTTGAGACCTAAGATGAGTGCCTCATATTCTGCAATATTGTTGGTACAGGGGAATCCCAACTTGAATGATTTTGGAATATAGTCACCTTGAGGTGTGACGAATAGGATTCCTGCGCCAGAGCTATGGGATGTGTTGGAACCATCAAAGTATAGTTTCCACATGGGCTACTCTTCAATCATGCATAAGTGTTCATCGGGGAATTCCATGATTAGTGGATAGGCATCCACCAGTGGTGCCTCTGCTAGTTGATCGGAAATGACTTGCCCTTTGATTGCTTTGCGATCTACATACTAAATATCAAATTCGCTGAGTAACATGACCCATTTTGCCATACGGCCTGTGAGGGTTGTCCTTGATAACAGATACTTAAGAGGGTCCACCTTTGATATGAGCTTGATTGTGTGGCTAAGCATGTAATGTCTAATTTTTTGAGTGGCAAAGACCACTGCTAGGCATGCTTTCTCCATGGGTGAATAGTTAAGCTCATAGCCCACAAGAGTGCGACTGATGTAGTAAATAGCTCGTTCTCTACTTTCATCATCATGCTGTGCTAGGAGTGCCCCTAGTGCTGTAGCTGTTGTTGAGATGTAAAGGATGAGTGGGCATCCTGAAACTGGTGGTACAAGGATCGGAGCATTAGCTAGATACTCCTTGAGTTTATCAAAGCTTCTTTGACATATGGGATCCCACTTGAAATTGGTGTCTTTGCATAAGAGATGTGAGAATGGTTGGCACTTGTCTGCTAGCTGAGAGATAAATCATCGTACTGATTGAAGCTTTCCTTGTAGGATTCTGAGTTGTTTGAGTGTTCTTGGTGGAGGCATCTCTGTTATTGCTTTTACCTTTTTAGGATCGATCTCTATGCCTCGTCTAGAGACGATGAAGCCTAGAAGCTTGCCAGATGTAACACCAAAGACACATTTCTTAGGATTAAGCTTTAAGCCATAATGATTCAGACGATCAAATACACGCTCTAGGATGTCGAGGTGCTCATCTCTTGTTTTGGATTTTGCAAGGATATCATCCACATAGTCCTCAAGGATCTTGTGGATCATGTCATGGAAGATCGCTGTCATTGCTCTCTGATATGTTGCTCCTGCATTCTTTAGCCCAAATGGCATCATGTTGTAGCAGAAGGTACCCCATGGGGTTGTGAATGCTATTTTATGTTGATCTACTTCCGCTATATGAATTTGGTTGTAGCTTGAAAAGCCATCCATTAATGATAACATCTCATGACCTGCTGTGAGGTCTACAAGCATGTCTATGTTTGGCAATGGGAAGTCATCCTTAGGGCATGCTTTGTTCAAGTCCCTGAAATCAGTACAGATTCTGATGTCGCCAGAAGGCTTTGTGACTGGCACCATGTTAGAGATCCACTCTGAATAATCAATTGCTCTGATGATCTTAGCTTGGAGGAGCTTCTCAAGCTCTGTTTTGACGAGCAATGCTACCTTTGGATGCATTTTCCTTAGCTTCTGCTTCACTGGCTTGACGTTTGGATCTACTGATAGGTGATGAACAACAAGGTTTGGATCAAGCCCAGGCATGTGGGCGTATGACCATGCAAAGTTGATGATGGATTCCTTGAGCAAGGCGCTGAGAGCCATTTCTTCTCCTTCTGTTAGGTTGACTGCAATGTAGGTGATCCTTGGAAATTCTTCTGTTCCCAAGTTGATTGGCTTAGTTTCCTCTATGATGATCGGTGACTGCTCTGGTCTATAATCTTGGATAGGGGGAAGAGGCAAGGCTTCATCTTCTAGCGCCTGAATTGCCAGGTTTTCGCTAGAAGATACACTCTTTATTTTTACTATTTTGGAATCAGAATGTGCCCCAAGGGGATTTTCACATAAAGACTCATGATGTTCTCTTGCTATTTCATTTTTGTGACTAAAGCTTGCCTCTTCCCCAAAATATCCTTCTGGGTGAAGCTGATAGACAGAGGTTGATGTTGGATCCTGATTGCTTGCTGGACCTGATGCCCCCATGAATTCTAGGAGTGCTTGTGCGCTTTGGAACTCGTCGATGTGTGCGATGCTTGGTTGGTCCCAATCTATGAGGTCGGGGTTTGTGAGGGGAAGATCTATGAGGTTAATGGAGAGTTGTTGGAGAACAGAAGTCCCCAGGAGGGTGTCGTCGGCAAAGATATCATCGTAGGATCAGATGTCTTTCTCTTCGGGGATGTCTTTGATTTCCACGAGGTCATCCTGGCTATTCGAAAAGTTCACGTTGGTCATGTTAGTGTCCGCAGTTGTGGTATTGGGTTCTTGTTTAAGCAGGCGAGGGGTATTAAAGCCAAGTCCTTGCTGTTCTGGATTCTGGGATGGTATGATAGGAAACAAATTTCCATCTTCTTGTAGTCCTAGACCACCACCTTGATAGTTATAGTGTTCTGTGACATTTTTGTAGGGGATTGGGTATTTCTCTTTGAAGTACTCAAGAAGTTGTGTGTCACGTGATGGGGGATCTTTGTATAACCATTTGTTAATATCTAGATCCATTTCTTTGCTGTTGATGGTACCATGAGACTCAAAAGTCATGTTTCCGATTTGCTTGAGCTTATAATGTTCCTCAACAGGCTTGTTTTGACAACTTGGGCACCCTTGAGTGTGTGGATCACGTGGAAGAGCTCCTACAGCAAATGCATCACTGAGGCTGTATTCACCACAACCCTGGTTGTTGATCTTGATGGATGATAAGGTGGAAGAGAGGATGGTCTCTGGATCGCGATGGGATCGGGATGAGCTAGCAATAGAAGTACCAATATCGGTTCTAGGACAATGAGTAGAATGAGGGAAAGATGCTTCCATCGCAAGGCAGTATGCGAAGGGGTTAGGGTCAGCGTGGATGGTAACCTCAGTGCCTTGATGTGGAAACTTGATGCACTGATGGTAAGTAGATGGTACGGCCTTAATGGAATGGATCCATGGACGACCGAGGAGGATATTGAACGGTAGGTCAAGATCAACAACGTGGCAGAGAGTATCTTGCGTTGCTGGGCCTAGCTGGATAGGCAAAGTCATAATACCTTCAGAGGTACGCTCCAAGTTATCATATGCTTTAATAGTGATCATCTCATGTTGTATGTCGGCCTCCGTGAACCCGATCTTCTTGATGAATTTTAATGTGCACAAGTTGAGGGCTGAGCCATTATCCACCAGAACTCGTTTGATGGCGAAATCCCTGACCATGACGGCAATGCGGAGAGGAAGAATATGGTCAGGAGCGACATCTGGTATATCAGATTCTTTGAAGGACAAGGCACATGCTGCTGATAGGTGTCCCACAAGAGTTTCAAACTGAGTTGTGTTAATGTCCGTGGGGACATGGCCTTCTTTTAGAGCTTTGTCCAGGATCTCCTGATGGATGGGTGATGTGTGGAGCAAATCCAAGATAGATATTTGGGCTGGCATGTTCCCAAGATGCTCTATGATATTGTATTGTGCACTTGGTGCATTATGCTGTGTTGCACGTGCATTTGATGCTGGCCTGGTGTTAGACTGTGCTATGGATGCAGTAGATGTTGGCCTTGGAGGAGCAGCTGATCTCGGAGGAGCACCGGCAACAGTTATCCTACCACTGCGGGTAGTTGCAGCACATTGTCAATCCGGCCCTCTGACATGGATGGTATTGATGGTGGGCTCATCTTGGATGGGCTCAACTTGAGTTATGCATCCGACATACTTGTCATAGTTGATGTAGGCCACTGTGTGATCTTCTTGCTTGCCTTTGCCATGATTTTGGGGCTGATTGGCGTTGGCTTGATTCTTCCCGGTATCGTGTTGAGGGAACACATTTTGATATATTTGCAAATCGGTATTGGGTGAAGCTTGAGTTGGTGCATCGACTTGGATTTCCTTGCGATCGATGAGATCCTGGATGTAGTGCTTAAGCCGCATGCACTTCAATGTTGTGTGCCCCTTCACATGATGGTAATCACAGTATTCATGTTCTTTATACCAATCGGACTTTGGTGCGTTGTCATCCTTCTGTGGGATGGGCAGATATGTGATCATATTTGCCTTGGCTAGCCGATAAAAGATCTGATCTAGAGGCTCTCCCAAAGGTGTGAAAGTCCTCTTTTGATTGTTCTGATTGTTGGGTTTGTTCTGCCTCGGGGCAACGTTAACTGCATTAACAGGATTGCCTTGACGTGCTGGCTGCTGTTGTTGGTATTGTTGCTGATACTGTTGCATAGGTGGTTGATGAGCTTGAGGAGGCTGCTAATAAATAGGTGCTTGATATGCGGGAGCTGGTGGTTGCTGATAGATGGGTACTTGTGGCGGTTGGTATGTTTGAGCTGGTGTAGGACTAGCCACAATGAATTGTACATTTTTAGTGTCAGTGGCTCCATCTGTAACAACATTCTTGTTACGATTCCAGTAACGGGATTTATCATTGTTGGGTTTGTTCTTGGAATCATCCTTGAAGTGACGAATAGTGCCTTCATCTAGGAGAGCTTTCTTGATGCCTATGCCTTTGCTCTTGATGTCTTGATATGTCTGGAGATAGTTCATTCGCATGTGATGGGATAGCTTTGGATGCAGGTTATCAATGAAGATCTTTGTTAGATGCTTCTCTGGTGGCTGATATGATAACCTGGTTGTAAGATTCTGCCATCTTTGCAAGTATTCTGCAAGGCTTTCTCCATCTTTTTACTTTGAGTTGCATAGGTCTAGCAAAGACAACTCATTCTCCACATTATGGGCATAGTGTGTGATGAACTTCTCAGAGAGTTCAGCAAAGGTTTTTATTGTCCCATGTGGTATTTTGTAAAACCACTCAACAGCAGTTCCTCCCAAGCTTTTGGGAAACAGGCACAGGAGATAGTTATCACTGTAAGCTACTTCTTGGCATGCCATGTAGAACTCTTTGATATGGTTTACTGGATCTCCTTTCCCTCGATACTTGTCGAACTTGGGCATCTCAAAATGCTTGGGGAAAGGGATAGTTGCTATGGACCGATCGAAGGGATATGAGCACACCTCTTCGAACTTGTATGTTTTATTCTCTGTTCCACTTTGTAGCTCCTTTAGGGCATTTTTCATTGCTTCCCACTCAGCATTGAGTGGTGAGGGAACTGGGACTTCTGCTTGTGATGGAAGCTGTGGAACTGGATATGGCGCTTGCTGTGGATAAATGGGTTGGAACTGATTTTGGGGCAATGGTTGCTGGGGATATTGCTGGTGTGGCATAGGGGGATATTGTGGTAAATGATATGGAACTACTTGATGTTGTTGGGCTGCTTGCTATTGTTGAACTGGCGGTTGTTGTGGGACTGCTTGCTGATACTGCACATTAGGAACTTGCTGTTGTAACTGATGGGTGGGAACTTGTTGTTGCTGGGGGATGATAGGGATTTGTTGCTGGGGCTGATAGCAAGGGACTTGCTGTTGTTGAGGAATGATGGGTGTTTGCTGAAAGGGGACATGTGGTTGCTGTGGAGGATGCTGTTGGAATGATGTTGCTTGTGGGTATGATGGTGGTAGTTGCTGAGGTTGGCTTTGGATTTGGCTGATATAAGCTAGGTGCATGCCTGCATTACTTAGAGGTGGAATAGATGTGGGGAAGCTAGAAGCAAAGGGTGATGGGGTAAGATAGCTGGGGAAAGTTGGCTGTTAAGGTGGTGGAACTTGCTGGAAGGTATTAGGGATTTGGGATGAATAGCTTGAAGCCGGCGGTGTTTGGGGTAGTTGCTACTGTGCTGCTTGGGCGAAGGCAGTTTGTTGACTTGCAACCATAGATGTAGGGGATTGAGATGGGATCCCCCATGCCTTCATTTCTTCTTGTGTAAGGCCCCACTGAGAGCTTGTGTTAGGGTGCACTGCAGTGGATGATGGAATGGTAGGAGCAACGGGAGCTTGGGACACGAATGATGGTTGAGAGAAAGGAGCTTGTTGAGGTTGTGATTGAGCGGATGCTTGTGAGGAGGAAAATGAAGGAAACACCCAAGAGAAAGATGAGGTTGGAATGGGGAGTGATTGCGCTAACCCCAAAGAAGAAGGTACGGGTGCTTGGGGGGTGAAGGGTGATGGTGCTCCTTTGATGGTGAAAGGCGTTGCTTGACTTGTGGATGGTGGCGAAGCTTTTGGTGTGAAAGCTTGCGTGAGAGGTGGAAGCTGACTTTGGTTTAAGTGTTGGTTTTGGGCTTGGGCAGCCATAGCAGATGATGAAGCAAAAGGGGTATGAGATGGAGCGGATGATGCTGCAGCTTGTGTTACGGGACTGGCGAGGCTTCCTTGCAAGAGAAGGGGAATGGTGGAAAGCTCTTGAGGTGTTTGCATGATAGGATCAGGGAATGATTGGACAAACAGAGAATATGCTTGTGCTGGAACTTGGATTGTTTTGATGGGGATGCATGAATAGAGAGATGGTGGGATGGAGGTACTTTCTGGCAGGTAGTGAACAAACGTGCTTTGCTGATGTTGTGCTACAAGGGCATTGGTTGCTGGTGGGCTTTCTGGAGGATTTACAAATGCTTGGTTTGCCAAGGGGGATGAAGGGATGTTTGGATCTTCACATGGGTTACTGGCTTGGATCTGGGGATTGTAGGTCATCATGGCGTTGGTGAAAAGTTTGGGATCGGATGAGGTTGTTGGTGGATAAGGATTCATGCTTCTTCTTTTCCGAGATTTGGTCTCAACAGGCATGGAGATGCAAGTGCTAAATGTATGCAAGATGTTTGGCTAAAAGATGTTGATGGATGCAAAGCTGATGAACTTTTAAAGATGATGACTTTCTAGGATGTAATGCAAGGATGGATCAAGATGGCAATGATGGAAGCTGGATGGAACTGATATGGATCAAGACGGTGGAGGAAAGATAGGTTGCTGGTGGAAAGCTGGTGAAAGATTACTGAGTGGTCAACAAATGAGCTACTATTTTTTTCCAAATGGAGGATCAGAGATATGATGGGGTCAACCTAAGATAGACTGATGATCTTCGGTCAACAATTTTCTTATCAATACACTCCAATCTCTTGCTCGAGATGATGGCTATGCAAGGATAAGGTTTGATTTCTTTATGACAACACGTTGTGCCAAAAAGAGGATGATGGTCTCTGATCTTGGATATAGGATAGGAACAACTCAAAAGGTAGAACACTAAGTGTTGGTGGAACTCTGGATTTGGAACAAAGGATGATGGATTTTGCTGGAAAAATATGGAAAGCTGATGGGGGGATGCTGATGGAAAAGGTATTGAAGGGTGAAGGGACAATGCTCTAGAAGGATGATGCAAGTGCAAATGACAAGGACTGATTCTAGAATGCTGGTAGGAAGATGAATGCAAATGCAACTTTTATGATGTTTTGAAATGCAATTAAGGTTTTGATGCTGATGCAAAGGGTGAAACTAGGATGAAACTAAGATGCAAGGCATGTTGGAGACAAGATTTCAAGATCTGAAGATGGAACAAGACATGACCAAGGAATTGGCTAATCTTCTGGCTCAAGGTTGACAAAGTGATGGTTAACTCGGAAATGGAAGGTGAACTGTTTGATGCGGGCGTTATGGGCAATGTTCTCAAGTCTAGCTTGGGACTTCTCTTCTGCTTGGGTTGCTTGGATAATGGCTTGATAGGTCTTGGTGTTCTTCTTGATAACTTTTTGCTCTCGATAGGCTTGGGATTTGGGCAACTTTGCTTTAGGATGTTTGTTCTTGCTGGGCATCTCTTGGAAAAGAGGCTTCTGATTTTGAGGCAAAGGTTTCCAATGGAAAAGGTTAAAGTCAAAGCAATCTCCGCAAGGGACAAAGCAACCCTGCGGGATACAAACAAAGGCAACTGACTCTGACAAAGCTTTGAAAGTGTATGTTTCAACAAGTGTTTTCACGGAGTCTTTGACTATCAAGCACTTCAAACAGATCTACCTAAGGAAGGTGAGTATCAAAATTGCTTGCCCACAGCTTGGTATCCCCCAGAAGGGAATACAAATGGTGAGTAATCTTGAGGCGACCCGGTAAACCCCTTGGAATCGGTCCTTGCACAAGGATTTTGATACTTTTGGATGTAGATAGGGTAGCCTCTATTTTATCAGGTTTTTAATAGTTCCATGGAGTCTCCATACTCGGTTATGCTGATCATCCGTGACTCACTTAAGAGCCTTGCCAATTATGCTGGGGGAGAGGAATGTTTACCATCCCCAGACACGTGTTTGGCACGAACGCCCGGCGATTAGGAGATGTAAGTGATTCTTTTGGACTTCACTTATTTGTATACCGGCCGTAGGGGATACCGGTTTGAGGTCGTTCTCTGAGGAGGAAGCGCTTCTCCTTGGACAGGCCTCGCTAAAAGCAGAACAAGTGAACTTGTCCAAGTTCAAATGTTCCACGTTGCTTACTCTAACAAGGATTATGCACGAATTGAAAAACTCCTACATGCACATCAAGAAGATTTTGTTCATTTTCCCAATTTGATTAAGTGATGTTTGAACTTTGAAATGAAGACACTCGTGATTAGATTTTGATTTGTTCTTTTCCTCAAAAATGTAAATGCTTTGAACGTTTGCAAGTTCTTTCCTTTTGTGCATTCAAGATTTGATTAGCGAGTTGTTTTAAGAACTTTGAAAAAGCTTTGTTTTGTCCCTTAGATCACTCAAGATTGAATTTGTTTGCTTGCTTTAGAAATTGAAACAGATGAGGGAATAGAGTTGTTTGTTCCTTTAGTGCATTCGAGATTTGGTTTGATTTTCAAATTGACAATAAAACTTAGGACCTAAGTTCATTTCCTTAATGTCATTCAAGATTGAGTTTGACCTTTGCTGTAATAAAAGAAATGAAAAAAACCAGTCTTAAGCAACTCAAGACAAAAACCAAAAGCGACACTGTCCAGCTTATAGGCGACGCTGGAAAGTGCAGAGGTGACATTTAATTCCTACAGGTGACATTCTGTACCTCAAAAGGTGACAGATAAAAAACCAGAGGCGTGATTTCTTTTGTTACAGGAGTGATTTAATTACAAGAAGGCGACAGAAGAGAATTCTGGAACGTAACAGAAGTTGCCGACAACAGGAAAATCTCAGTTATGCAGGCGTGAAAACAGAGTTCATAGGTGTCATTTCTTTCTTCAAAGGCGTGATTTAATTGCATGAAGGCGACATTTCTTTTCATGAAGGTGGCATTTCTTTATTTCCTACAAAATACAAACATATAAAGTATAATTTTATCAAAATGATTGTGGTTTGGGTCCCACCGGGCGTGCCAGAATGTAGACTAGGATTTGAGAGTGCACCTAAACCTGTTTTGAAGGCCAAAGACAAACAAATGTCATAGCATATAATCAAATCAAATTCAAAGGTAAACAAACTAAAATCAAAGCCACCTCAGTTTAAGCCTAAAACGGATGCACCCATGCACCGTTTGATATGCTTAGATATAGAGGGATGTGGGTGTGCAAACTCAAGCACTTGGAGCATGCAAAATAGGATGATTTGAGGTTGATGAAGACCTAAAATGACACAAAATAGGTATGAGGAACCTATTTTTCCTCAAAGGCCTCAAGAACACACAAATATGCAAAAGCTAAATGAAAGAACTAAGATTAAAACAAGAAATGAATCTATGTTAATCCATGTAAGCTAATTTAGATGTGATTTAAGCTTGAAAATAATCTAAAATGATGAACTTATGCTTATGCTAAAATGAAAATGGCATTATGACTTTGCTATTGAGTTTGAGAGTTGAAGGATGATTTGCCTTAGGAAGTGAGGGTATTTATAGGATTTCTAAAGGCTTGGGGTAGGAGGAATGAATGGCCAGGATTGAAATCCTTAAGAGAGGCCAAGATTCACTCAAAGGGAAGCACATGGATTGTGCTAGTTCTCAGCCAATCAGGAGGTGACACATGTCACAAGGTGAGTGGATGAAGGGAAGGGCAAAAAGGAGTCAATAAAGGGGGCTCCAAGCTCATAACTCTCCAAATAAATGCTTGTAAGGGCAATGAATGGGCTTTAAGAGGCTTTGAAGACTTTGGGGAAGCAATAAATGCTTTGTGGTTGAGATATTTGGAAGGAAAGACTTTGCTTTGGTTTAGGAAAGTCTTAAGCTTGGTTAGGATTGCACAAAGGTTTAAGGGTAGGATTAGGATTAGATTAGGACAAAAAAAGGATTAGGACGGGTGAAGAGGGTGGATTTGAGAAGATTCTAGAAGAGTCTAGATTTCTCCTTAGTTTCATGGAATAAAAGTTATTCATTCCAAAAGCTTAAGTTTTAGGAATATTTATTAAAATATTTTCAATAAATATGAAAATTAAATATTTAACCTTAATTAAATATTTAACCTTGGGATTAGGGTTAGAAAAGATGGGATTAACCTTTTAATCAAAATTAAGAAGGGATTAGAAGATTTTGGAAGAGGTTAGTGGTCTTAAGGAAATTAGCCAAGTTTGGGATAAAAAATAAATTAAAAATAAATTAATTTATTTTTGAAGTTTTTTGGTCAATTTATTAATTAAATAATTAATAAATTAGGGATAATGTCCAAATGACATTTTTAGGCTAGATTCCTTAATTAAAGATTTTTAATTAAGAGAGAGGGATTTAATGCCATAAAAATAAATTAATTAATTAAATAAATAATTAATTAATAAATGATGATGTCATCAAGGATTTTCAGAAAACAAAAATAATTTATTTTCTGAAGGATTTTTCGGTGTCTACAGAATGAATGCAAGTGAATGCATGGAGAGTTTGTGAAGCATTGAGATATTGTTTGGATATGATTTATGATCATTCTATAGCAGTGGAGTGTTGCATTCATGACTGGATTGTCATTGATGTCAATACAGTATGATTTGCAGAGTATTGACAGGAAAGCAGAAGATAGTTTTGATGATAAATAATTTTATATTGAATATTGGCTTATGCAGAGTTAATGAAAGCTAGAATATGATATTTGGTACATTTAGTTGATAGCGCAAGTGTTTATGTGAAACAGATTGAAAGTTAGAGATGATTTAGTGATATTCAGTGACAGAGAGGCATACATTGTACCTGGTAGAAGACATTTTTGAAGAAGATCATTTTGATGAAATCAGGCTTTGTGGAGTAAGTTGTATCATTTTAATGATGTTATTGAGCTATGGTTAACAGCACAAGAAGATTTGAATTCATATGAATTAGTTACAAGCTTTTGAGTAAAGACAGTGTGACAGAACAGTGTTTCTGATGAGCAGTTTTGGGAAATCAGCTATATATTTTCACTGGGATAATATTTTTATTTGTAGAGTTAGATGTAGCATCTAGAAAGTATGAAGAAACTTTAGTTAACAGCACAAAGATTTTGGATAAGATTTGGAAAAGTTACAGCACCTGGAAGCCGACGGTGTTATGTGAATTTTGATGTAACATGTACAGTTTTGGTAAAATGGTTATATCTTTTTATTTAACTAATATTTCAATTTGTGGAGTAAGATGAAGCATCTAGAATGTGTGAAGGAAATTTAGTTAAGAGTGTATAACATTTGGATGAAAATTGAGAAAGTTACAACAGCTGGAAGCTGACAGTTCTATGTGTAACGTGTTGAAAATATTATTTTGAATTTGAGGGACGACTAAATTGAAATTGTTTGAGTATGGTATATATGAAGGATTGATTTTCATTATTGAGTATGGAAAGAATAAATAAAGATGATTAAATGAATGAGCTGACATATCATGCGAAGTTGATGAGAAGGTTGCGGTTTTTGCAACAGGTAATGAACAGAGTTAGTGCAGCAGTGTTTGATGATCAGTGAGATTAGAGATCAGAGTTCTGAGTTATAGTGATGTTGTGAGTGTAGTCTTGGCACAGTGTGGATTTGGCACAGTAAGTAAAAAGTATTTGTTCCATATTGCCAAGGTGGACAGTGGGTTCATCTGGTGATCAGCATTGATAAGGTGGAAAGTGGGTTCATCTAGTAATCAGCATTGCATGGTTGGGCAGTGGGCTCATCTTGCAACTAAACCTTTAACAGGGTTGACAACCTTTAACAGGGTTGAGGCTTTTAATAGGGCCTAAAGTCCTTTAACAGGGATAGATCATTGTATGTACTGAATTGACTCCTAACAGGGTCACAATATCCCTAACAGGATACTTATAGTGATCTTATTTGTGGGTACCATCCCCACCGGGGTTTTCCCTTGACTGGGTTTCCTCGAGAACATATGTTGTGTTATTGTGCAATTGTGAATGGTTATTGCTAATGATTGATTACTGTATTGATTATATGCTGTAAAGAAGTTAAATTGTTTTAATTATCAGATAACTGATTCACCCCCCCCTCTCAGTTATCTTGGGGATCTTTTCTTTCTAACAAATGGTATCAGAGTGGTAGGTCCTTGAAGGAAAAGTTTAACAGCTTAAGGAGATCCATGGCGAATTTTAGGAAAGAAAGCCCTAAGTTTGATGGAGTAAATTTTAACAGCTGGAAGGAAAAAATGAAGGTACATCTTTTGTGTTTAGGACCAGGCTATTGGTTGATGACAAGCAAAGGAAAGCAAATCATTGGTGAAGAACAACTTGAAAGTTGTACACATGAGGAAAGGGATGTCTTTATGCTGAATGTTCTTGCAAAGGAAGCACTTTTGTTAGCCCTACTGGAAAATGAATACAGTCAGGTAAAAGATCTATCTACAACTAATGATATTTGGAAAGCTTTACATAAAACTTTTGAAGGTGATGAACATGCAAAGAAAGCTAGATTACATAATTGGATTTGTGCATTTGAAGATATAAGAATGTTAGAAGATGAATCTATTAGAAGCTATATGGGAAGCATGTCTAAGATTGTGACAGGAATTAAGTCTTGTGGAGGAATGAAAACTGAGCAAGAGGTGATATGGAAGATCTTGAGAACATTGACACCAATATTTAAGTAGACAACACAGATGATTGAACAAGTGATACCTTGCACACTAAACTTTTCAAAGGAAACCCTACTTGGAAGATTGGAAGTAGCAGAAATGAGTCTGAGAATGTCAGGAGAATTACCGAAGATGGAGACAACATTCAGTGCCTTGAGCATCAGACCTACATTGTCAAGAAATACAAGTATCAGATCTGAGGAGGACAAGAAAATTGAAGAAGGTATTGCATTACTTGTGAAAAGAGAACCTGATGGTAAGAAAATATTTAAATGTTGGACTTGTCAAGAATATGGTCATTATGCATCTAAATGTCCTAAGAGAGTCAAGAAGTATAGGAACAAGTTTAGAAAACCTGAGAAATGTTATTATGTTAATGATGAGGAAATTGAGATAGGAATTGAAAGAAATTCAAGTGACAGTGATAATGATAGTGATGACATAGGATTTGTGGCTATAAAAGAAGAAACACCTAAAACAAAGATTGTAGAAGAAAAGGCATTGATTTCATAGGTAGAAAAGAGATCAGATTGGATTATAGACAGTGGTTGTTCACATCATATGACAGGTGATAAAAGGAAGTTTATAAAGTACAGCAATTATGACGGAGGAGTAGTCAGAGTTGGTAGCAATGCACCTTGCCTAATCAGAGGTATAGGATCTATTACTCTTGATGGAAAGACTAACACTGATGATGTTTACTTTGTTGATGGATTGAAGCATAATTTGTTGAGTGTTGGACAGTTAGTTGATAAGGGATATCAAGTTTCTTTCACTGAAAATTCTTGTATGATCAAAGATAAGGATGGAAATCTAATTGCAAAAGGATCTAGAACCAGAGGTAATGTATTTCAATTGAATCCTACTGAGATGACATGTTTGATGACTAAGATTGATGACAGTTGGTTGTGGCATAGAAGATTTTGTCATATAAATTTTGATAACATTGTGAAGGTAAGTACTACACTTGCAGTAAGAGATTTGCCTAAGATTATGAAGCCTACTAACATGATATGCAAAGAATGTGTGATGGAAAAATAGAAAAGAAGTTCATTTCCAAGCAAGAAGTTTACATCTACTGAGAAATTGGAGATCATTCATACAGATTTGAGTGGACCTACAAGAACCAGAGGATTTCATGGTGAAAGGTATTTTATGATTTTCGTTGATGACTTTACAAGAATGATGTGGGTTGCATTTCTAAAAGAAAAATCTAAAGCATTTGATAAGTTTAAGATCATTAAGAACAAACTTGAGAATGAATCAGGAATGAAAATTAAATGTTTAAGATCAGATAGAGGAGGTGAATTTACATCTAGATAATTTGACACCTATTGTGAGTTGAATGGCATTAAAAGATAGTTTTCAGCACCTAGAACACCTGAACAAAATGGTATTGTAGAAAGAAGGAATAGATCAGTGACTGAGGTAGCAAGAGCTATGTTATTTGAGAGTGACTTGGCGAAGATATTTTGGAGAGAAGCAGTGAATACAACAGTCTACACAATGAACAGAGTACAGATCAGATCAGGAACAGAGAAGACACCTTATGAATTGTGGTTTGGACACACACCTACAGTTAAGTATTTCAAAATTTTTGGTAGCAAGTGTTATATTAAGAGAGATGATGATATAGGAAAGTTTGATCCTAGAAGTGATGAAGGAATCTTTCTTGGTTATTCATTGAAAAGCAAAGCATATAGATGTTATAACAAGAGAACTAAGTCTATTGTTGAGAGTGCTAATGTTAGAATTGATGAGAAATTCAAAATTCAGGAAAGAATAAGTGATTGGGAATCTGATGAAGGAACTATTACTCAGCCTAATAATGAAATTTCTAAACATTTCTATGAAGCTAACAGTGAATTGACTAATGAGAACAATGTCAAAGATAGCAATGATCAGAGCAGGAAAGAGTCTACAAGTGAGACAAGAGAAGAAACTACAGTTGATGAAACAACAAGAGGAGAAACTACAAGAGGAGAGACTATGACACCTAACAGATACACTACAAGGCATCATCCACTAGAGCAGATAATTGGAAGCTTGGACAGAGGAGTTCTTACTTGGAATAAGGTACACCACTTATGCTTGATTTCACAAGTTGAACCTAAAACTACAAATGAAGCATGTGAAGATGAATGTTGGATTAAAGCTATGAAAGAAGAATTAGATCAGATTGAGAAAAAAAAAACATGGGAATTGGTTCCTAGACCTAAGGATAGGAATGTGATTGGAACTAAATGGGTATTCAGAAATAAAATGAATGAACAAGGAGAAGTGATCAGAAACAAAGCAAGAAGGAATAGATTATGAAGAAACTTTTGCTCCTATGGCAAGACTAGAAGTAGTTAGAATGTTTTTGGCATATGCAGCATATAAGAAATTCAGAGTATATCAAATGGATGTTAAGTCAGCATTTCTGAATGGAGAGTTAGAAGAAGAAGTCTACATAGAACAGCCTAAAGGTTTTCCTTTAACTCATGAAGGAGACATGGTATGTAAACTTAAGAAAGCATTATATGGTTTAAAGCAAGCACCTAGGACTTGGTATGCTAGATTGGATAAGTATTTACTAAAATTAGGATTTATGAAAGGAACAGCAGATAGTAACTTGTACCTAAAAGAAATTGAGAATGGATTGTTGATTATAGTAATATTTGTTGATGATATTATCTTTGGAGGTGAAGATAAAGCTAGTGATAGATTTGCAGAAGAAATGAAGATAGAATTTGAGATGAGTATGATTGGAGAAATGAAGTACTTTTTGGGATTGTAAATTATACAGAGCAAAGATGGTATATTTATTAGTCAAGCTAAGTATCTGAATGATTTGTTGAAAAAATTTGGAATGGAAGATTGTAAACCAGTTGGAACACCTATGATAACCGGACTTAAATTGTCTAATCAAGATGAGTCAGCAGAAGTTGAACATAAGAAGTACAGATCTATGATTGGAGGATTGTAGTACTTGACACATACAAGACCAGATATAGCGCATTCAGTTGGGATTGTAGCAAGATTTCAAGCAGCACCTAGAGAACTACATTTTGCAGCAGCTAAGAGAATTCTGAGATATTTGAAGGGAACAGTAAATTATGGACTATGGTATGATAATTTTGATGATTTTACATTATGTGCATATACAAATGCAGATTGGGGAGGTAGTGTTGATGACAAGAAAAGCACCAGTGGTGGAGCATTCTTTCTTGGAGGAAGATTGGTTTCGTGGCTAAGTAAGAAATAGAGTTGTATTTCACAGAGTACAGTAGAAGTAGAGTATGTTGCAGCAGCAAACAATTGTAATCAGATTATTTGGATGAAGCAGATGTTGAAGGATATTGGGATAAAGTTTGAAGAACCTATTATTATTCATTGTGACAACATAAGTACAGTCAGTTTATCAAAGAATCTAGTATTGCATTCAAAGACAAAGCATATTGAGATCAAGTATCATGTTGTGAGAGACAAAGTTGAGAAGAAGGAGATCAGACTTGAGTACATCAGTACAAATGAGTAGATAGAAGATATCTTTACTAAACCATTGCCAAAGGATACATTTGAGTACCTGAGAGGTATGCTTGGGGTTATTCCCCAACCTTGTATTGAATAGAGATGCAGAGGATTGCATCCGTCCAGAGTTTTATGCACCTATCTTTTTCCGGACTGGATGTTGGTACTTCCTAAATGGGGGAGTATCTATGACTGAGCTAAGTCATTGAGGACTCTAGTACATGTATTTTTCAGAATAGTGTCTGTTGACATTGAGCTATTGTTTGGCATTGTCATTGATGTCAATGGGGGAGAGATTCATGAAAAACATTGTAGTAAGAATGCATATATTTTAGGGGAGTAAATTACAGTAGTGAACCATATGTTATGGGAGAGTGAAAACATTTTGAGGAAATGTTTTTGTGATTGATATTTACAGGAAAACGAAGCAAGATTTAATAAATTGGATTTTTGGAACATTGGATGTTTTTCATTCATGTTGCCATCAATGCCAATGGGGGAGATTGTTAGGAATAAATGCAAGTGAATGCATGGAGAGTTTGTGAAGCATTGAGATATTGTTTGGATATGATTTATGATCATTCTGTAGCAGTGGAGTGTTGCATTCATGACTGGATTGTCATTGATGTCAACACAATATGATTTGCAGAGTATTGACAGGAAAGCAGAAGATAGTTTTGATGATAAATAATTTTATATTGAATATTGGCTTATGTGGAGTTAATGAAAGCTAGAATATGATATTTGGTATGTTTGGTTGATAGCGCAAGTGTTTATGTGAAACAGATTGAAAGTTAGAGATGATTTAGTGATATTCAGTGACAGACAGGCAGACAGTGTACCTGGTAGAAGACATTTTTGCAGAAGATCATTTTGATGAAATCAGGCTTTGCAGAGTAAGTTGTAGCATTTTAATGATGTTATTGAGCTATGGTTAATAGCGCAAGAAGATTTGAATTCATATGAATTAGTTACAAGCTTTTGAGTAAAGACAGTGTGACAGAACAGTGTTTCTGATGAGCAGTTTTGGGAAATCAGCTATATATTTTCACTGGGATGATATTTTCATTTGTGGAGTCAGATGTAGCATCTAGATAGTATGAAGAAACTTTAGTTAATAGTGCAAAGAGTTTGGATAAGATTTGGAAAAGTTACAACACCTGGAAGCCGACGATGTTATGTGAATTTTGATGTAACGTGTACAGTTTTGGTAAAATGGTTATATCTTTTTATTTAACTAATATTTCAATTTGTGGAGTAAGATGAAGCATCTAGAATGTGTGAAGGAAATTTAGTTAAGAGCGTATAACATTTGGATGAAAATTGAGAAAGTTACAACAGCTGGAAGCCGACAGTTCTATGTGTAACGTGTTGAAAATATTATTTTGAATTTGAGGGACGACTAAATTGAAATTGTTTGAGTATGGTATATATGAAGGATTGATTTTCATTATTGAGTATGGAAAGAATAAAAAAAGGTGATTAAATGAATGAGCTGACATATCATGTGAAGTTGATGAGAAGGTTGCGGTTTTTGCAACAGGTGATGAACAGAGTTAGTGTAGCAGTGTTTGATGATCAGTGAGATCAGAGATCAGAGTTCTGAGGTATAGTGATGTTGTGAGTGCAGTCTTGGCACAGTGTGGATTTGGCACAGTAAGTAAAAATTATTTGTTCCATATTGCCAAGGTGGACAGTGGGTTCATCTGGTGATCAGCATTGCTAAGGTGGATAGTGTGTTCATCTAGTAATCAGGATTGCATGGTTGGGTAGTGGGCTCATCTTGAAACTAAACCTTTAACAGGGTTGACAACCTTTAACAGGGTTGAGGCTTTTAATAGGGCCTAAATTCCTTTAACAGGGACAGATCATTGTATGTACTGAATTGACTCCTAACAGGGTCACAATATCCCTAACAGGATACTTATATTATAGTGATCTTATTTTTGGGTACCATCCCCACTAGGGTTTTCCCTTGACTGGGTTTCCGTGAGAACATATCTTGTGTTATTGTGCAATTGTGAATGGTTATTGCTAATGGTTGATTATTGTATTGATTATATGCTACAAAGAAGTTAAATTGTTTTAATTATTAGATAACTAATTCACCCCCCCCCCCCTCTCAGTTATCTTTGGGATCTTTTCTTTCTAACACATCTATGGTGAAATTCTTAGCCTCAAGGTCATACTCTCTCAATTGTTGCACTACCTCCTCTAGCACTTGGCCCTCTTTAGTGATTTGCACATTTAATGCAGCCTATTGTTGTTTGTGCCAAATCAAGAAGCTCTTGAATTCCTCTGACTCTATGAAATTGTCATCCTTGAAGAAGGCATCTTGTTCAATCATTCTCTCATCTTGGCATAGAGCCAAGGGCATTTCAACATCTTCAATTTCAAGCTTCTATTTTCTCTTTTCTTCTCTTATTTTCTTCCCTAACTAGTGATAATGGACACCAATTATAGGGAAAAGGGATCCTATTCTATCCATTTTCTTCTCCTGAGAAGACTCACCAACCAATAATCTTTGCTTCTTTGGAGGTGGTTTACTTGTATCTTGAAAAATATGGAGCTTTGCAAGATCAATAGTATTTCCTTAAACCTGATGCCTATCTGCCATTATCGATTCTAGAGGGGGAATGCTATGCATAGAATAGCCAACATCACTATCTTCATCACATTTAGATTCATAATAGACCTTCTTCTTCTTGTCTATCTCATTAATTTGATCTTCAAAAGTCTTCATCAAGGTATTGTATTGAGACATCATTTGCTCAAGCCCTTGAAGATAAGGCAATGTAGGAAAAAAATGACAGAATGCCAGTCACTTCTGTCTCAATCTCTTTTCCATTGCATATAGGTCATGTATCTGGGAGGATCTCCATGCTACTTCATCCTCCTGTATAATATTTCTTATTACATCTTCTTCAAGAAACTCTTCATGTCTTTTATTAAAAGGGATGGTGGGCATGTAGTATTTCCTGGCAACAACCATAAACCCTTCTATATCTACATACCTAGGTGAAGCAGCATGCATTTTGAATTGTCCCAACCATTCATCAACTTTACTTATGGCATTCTTTCCTATTGTGATACTATGCACTCTAAAGTGCCTTGGAGTAAGAGTTCCCTTCCTATATGAAGTGAAATTCTCCTTATCAATCAACATCAATTGCCAAATAAATTCCAAAAATGCCACCCTTGGTGGAGAAAAGAATGGAAATATGTGAGGGGGATGGGGGCATCCATACACTCTAATTAAAGTTGATTCCTTTTCATAATATATGTCTCCCCAATTATGGCCCTTATTCCATTTATCAACAAACTGTTGGGGCCTCACTAGTTGCAAAACTTTAGTAGACAATCTTGACAATTCAATTCCCATACTAAGGATGATAGGCCGAACTATCCAGTTCTCAAAAACACAAAAATCACTCTTTGTAGTAGGACTCCAAGCCCTTATCTAGAACTAAACTAGGTTTTTCTATCCCCTATAAATCATTTGTGGCTCCAAATGTTTGATACTTATGATGTTATAGTTGAAATATAAAATCCAATGCATTAATAGAGAATAATGCATAAATCGAGGTGCGGGACCAAATGGAAAATCTTTCAAAGCCTATAATCCTTCATGCATCTTGTTGATTAAAAACCCTATGTAATCATATTCCTTTGTCACATGAAGACTCTGGGAATCCAACACTATCATCAAAAATTCTAGAGTGATTCTTTCTCTGCCATCAATTCCCAACACCTTACACAACCTATATGCAATATACATCATGTAGAATTTTAGATCCTTGAAATAATACAAGTTTGACCTAGCTATAGGTGCAATGTACTTCCTACTCTCTTGAGGAATATGGTTTTGAGCCTCTTTTGTAGCCACAATAGTCTCTCTAACATATCTATTGGACAAGGGATCATAGTTGTGGGATAAAACAATTAGGACATCTATGTCTAGAAAAACTTCAGGAACTATCAATTTTGCTAACCCTGATGTCCAAGGGTTCCAAACAGGAGCTATACTCTTAGTATTTTTATAAGAAATACTTAAATAGGCAATTTCCAGTGACATATGGTGTCCTAGCATCTCTACACTAAGCAAGTTCATCAACAAAACATTCATCACTAACCTTTTTGTTTTGTGATGAGCCCATAAATAAGGTGAGGAATTCATCTGAGAAGCTCTCCTTAGCCTTCTCCTTAGTACCCTTACTCATTTTAGGCTCACCTCCCATCTGTCGACTCATCTTGTCTGCAAATTCTAGATGCACTAAAACATTGGAACTTGTGGTGAAAGTCCTTACAAAATTCTATCATCTGGGCTCTACAAATGCTTGGTAGTTTGAAAGAATGATGACCAACTATATATATTTTGTAGAATTGAATGCAAAAATCCATAAGAAATTAGAAAGCTCTAACCATGTCACCTCTGCCATTACTTGGCACACTCAAAACTTCAATTCACTAGTCATGGCTGAGAAAATGATAGGTAATCAAATTTAATTTTCTGGTGATCTAGTGACTACGACACTTTTTCATAATCACTAAAAAATCTAGTGCCTTTTGAATAGTTCTAGAGATCTAGTGACTATAACAAATTTTAGTTATATAATAGCTTTCACTTTATCTGGAGAATTAGTGATGAAGGTGGAAAATCATAGTCACTGAAAGAATTAAGACCTTTTGAAAGCATCTGTAGATTAAGCAACCCTTTGATTTTTAAATTTTCCATGATCTAGAGATTTGGCAACTATAGTCACCACTTTAGTCGCTACAAATTATTTCTTCTTTGAATTTATCCTAAGACCTAGTGACAAAGCTCCATCATGAGATTTGGTGACAACAATAAATCTCTTAGTCGCTAAACCTAGTTGACTTTTCAAACTTCTTCTTGAGACCCTCCGACTGAACTATTCAAAGATTCAGTGATTGTAGATATGAGAACTTTAATTTATCTTGTCTAGAGATCTGGGGACTATAGTCAAGCCCGCCATTCTATTTGTATTTTCCATGTTTTATCAACCAATCCTAAAAGAACATGTCACAAAATTTGACAAAAGGAAATTCACATTTTCTTCAATCTTTTGACTTTGGTCATTAATAAACTCTAGTCTTCTAGGTGATTACGTGATTGAAGACAATCTCTTAATCACCAAATAGATTCCTCAACTTGAGTTTATCTAGGAGATTAGGTGACAATGCAATCCTCAAGGTTTCTAGATCAATTTTTAACCCATGGTTTAAGTTTGAGATCGCGCAACCATCACTCGATTAAGAAAAAATCAATGGCCAAAAATAACCACTAGAAAACCTTCCTCTTAACTCATATTCATCTAGAGAATGCATGACTGTAGACATCTCCCCATCTTTGAATACCTTTTCCAACTTTGGTTAGAACTAGAGATTACATGAATACCATTACTCTCTAAGTCACCAGAGAAATCACTTAAACTTGGTCAAGTAATGAGAATAATCATCAACTACTGATTATAATTTGATCCAATGGTCATCGCTAAGTCACTATAGGCTTTGTAACTTAACTGCTTCATTGGGAGATCTAGAGATAACTAGGTCGCTGAATCGCTAACCGCAAAAGACATAACCACCAAGGTGATGAGAATGCATGACTAAATAAAATTCCAAGTTGTAGGATAAAAGAACTAACCACTGACAAACCTTGAGATCTAGCGACTATAAGAACAAACTGTTGCCTCACATTTGGAGATTCAAAGACCAACTACAGATCTCAATATTTTTTTATTAATTTCATACTTCTTTCAAAGATTACCTGACTAAAGGCATTTTGATCTAGAGATCTAGAAACTATAGTATGTTTTGCAAACATTTATCATAGTAGTCGCTAGATCTTGCAATGATAATCTAGAGACCTGGTGACTAAAGGGAACCATTAAGTCATTTAAGAACAAGGAATATTCTTTCATCCTAAGGAGATCATGCGACAAGAGGTTTTGGTTAATTGCTAATAAAAAAGGAATATTCCAAATCAATTTGGAGATTGAGCTACTAACTAGGAAGACAAAAGTGCACATGCTTTAAAAGATGTTTTAAGTGATTGAAAAAGGTAACGGCCAAATAGACTTGGATGAAAAATTTTAGGGCTTCTTTGGATTTTCTAAGGCAATGAGACCTAAAACCTAGGGTTTTCACCTAAAATGAAACTTGGAGCTTCTAGGGCCAAAAAATCTTGGAGACTTAAAGCATAAAGAACTGGGGCAGAGATCAAGAATCCAAAATTTTGAAAAACAAAACACTAAAATTGGAAAGACTACCATCATGTCCATAGGGGTCATGAGAGATTCCTAGGGGTTCTAACACGTGATTGTTAGAATAACTAAGAGGGGAGGGGTGAATCAGTTATCTAGTGTCCCAATTCAAAATGTATAATTCAAAACAAAATCTTCAATTTCTGCTCCTCAATAAATAAAATTTCATTCACTGTCTGTGCATTTACCGATATTTAGTCTAGTACTTATAACTTGTTACCAATCAAATCTAATATGTAATATGCAAAGTATGATAACAAACAAATATCACAATCAACACATCACACAAGAGATTTAAAGTGGAAACCCTGTGAAGGTAAAAACCACTTGGGATTGGCAACCCAAAAATGTTCACTCTTATGAAGTGAGGTCAGTAAAGACCCAACCTTGTTAAAGGTTACAAACACATTATCAGGTGTGACCTTGTTACAGGATTTTAGACTAGAAGTTATCATCCAACCAACATTCACTATGGGGTTGACAGGATAACAAATGTGTACTCTATGAGAAACATTCAATAAGACTTTTAGAGTCTACTCAGTTAAGAGATTTTGACTATTTTCAATGGTTAAATATGTAATAGTAAATGATATGCCTTATTACAACTTCAATTGTAGATTACTGACCAATATTTTACTCATACAAATCCTTCTGATCAATATTTCATTTCAGATTCAATATGGTTTCAACTTACTGTCCGTTGGTAATATCTCTTTGTAGCTTGGTAACTATTCTGTAGCTCAGTTCTCACTAACCAGTATGATTAGAATTGCATGAAAAATTCTTCACATGAAATTCCTACAGCATCTACTTCTTTCAGCATTTGTTTCACAATGAAACCCTAGTCTCTTATATAGACAAGTAAATTATTTTCTTTTTGACCATCAGATTTTGCCGCTTAATCATCTTCATTGATTTTGCCACTTCAAACTTCTTCAACTGATGTGTCAATAACTCATTTCAATTTACTTCATCAAATCTTCTTTTAATTATGTTAGTTGTTGATCTTCATAACAAACTTTATCTGTTATCACTAAAATCAAGGTACTTTATAGCTCATCACTCTTATCAACTAACTAATCATTTAATGTATTTTATTTTATTGGGTTAATAAAGAAATGCATTGGTGAACACACACCCAGTTAATACTATGCTCGGTATACACTACACTCTGTTAGTGTATATTGCAAAATGCTTCATTTACTGACAACATTGCTTTGTGTCTTTTAGCTCAATTCTTCATTATAGATAAGTACAACATAATAAAGTCAATACCATGTGGCCATAGACTCATCAGCAAGTTACTCAATGTATTCCTTATCCTCATTTGACATGTGCATATTTTCTCATGTAGATTTCTCTTTTCTTATTCTCTTTCTCCTTTCTTCAGATGTGTCAATATAGTAACTTACAAGATAAATACTGTCAAACTAGTTGACATCAATGACACTATAATACTAATTTAATCATATTGCATATCTAATCAACAACTTCTTAGTGATCTTCAATCATAGATTCTTCAATCAGATTCCAAATTAGTTGTAGTCCATCAATCTCTCCCTTTGGCATTGATGACAACTCAAGTAATATGAAATATACCATACACATACCAAACTTATATTCTACAACTTTGAGAACAAATGATGTACAAGCTCTCCCTAGCTTAATATGTTTAATCACTACATTACTCACCATTTGTAATGTTGTTCTCAGTAACTAATCTTCAATACTCCATCTCATTCAGATTGTCTCTCCCTTAGATTTTTCTCCATTGGTATCGGTGCATGCTCTTTTTCTTTTTCATATTGTTTATCTCTCCCTTTAACAGCAATGCCAAAGAAACAAATAAACAAGTAGTTATGTCTTCCTTTGTATCTCTATATACTGATATCCCAATCGGTTCTTGTGCTCCAAACTTAATCTTCCAGACTTAATCACAACCTTGAACATGGTTCAAAGTGTGAGCGATGCTGCATCAACATGTATGATCTTCTAATAAATGTAGGTTGATGCAACATCCAGATCACCTTAGTGATTGATAGATAGGGGATAGACCCCAAGTCTAGTCCTCAAGTATTCAAAACTATCCTTCGGTAGAGGCTTTGTAAAAACATCTACAAGTTGTTCTTTTGATGTAACAAATTCCAATTTCACTTTCTTCTCTTGCACCTGTTCTCTTAAGTAATGATACTTAATAGATATATGCTTTGTCTTCGAGTGCATCATAGGATTCTTTGAAATATTTATGGCACTAGTGTTGTAACAATATATAATCACTAGGTCAATGATTACCTCATTCATTCCTTCCAACACTTGCTTGATGTAGGCAATGTTTGAGCAGTTAGTAGCAATAGCAACATACTCTGCTTTAGTTGTAGACTGGGAAATACATGCCTAGTTTTTACTTTTCCAGGTTACAAGTCTTTCACCAAAGAAAAATGCTCCTCTGGTGGTGCTCTTTCCATCATCCACATTTCCAGCCCAATCAGCATCGATGTATACCTTCAGTTCAAAATTTCCTTGCTTAGAATACCATAATCCATAGTTCTCTATTTTCTTTAGGTATCTTAATATTATTTTAGTAGCACTCATATGTGATTCTCTAGGATTAGCAGAGAATCTAGCAACAATTTCCACAACATGTGCTATATCTGGTCTACTGTGAACTGCATATATTAGCTTACCAATCATGGATCGAGATAAAGCATTTGATTTACCTCTATAGTTTCATCCTCCTTTGTCAATTTTCATCTAGTAGCCATCGGTGTTCCCACGGGTTTAGCATCTTCCATGCCAAATGTTTTTAGTACTTCCTTTATGTATTTAGATTGTGCAATAAATATGCCATCATTCAGCTGAATCACTTGTAGTCCTACAAAGAATTTAATCTCTCTGAACATAGACATTTCAAATTCCTTTTGCATTTCATCAGAAAATGATTTACACACACTATATGAACCTCCAAAAATAATGTCATCTACAAATATTTTAGCAATGATAATAGTGTCATGAGTGTTACCTTTCATGTACAGATTGTTGTTTTCACTTGTTCTCACAAATCCAATACTTAACAAGTAAGTATGTATCCTTTCATACCATGCTCTTAGTTCTTTCTTCAAACCATACAAATCTTTATGTAATCTAAATACCATGTCTTTTTTGTCTAGATCAACAAATCTTTCAGGTTGTTCGATGTAGACCTCTTCTTCAAGTATTCCATTCAGAAAAGATGACTTCACATCCATTTGATAGAATTTGTATTTCTTGTGTGTAGCATATGCAAGTAGCATTCTAACTCCTTCCAATCTAGCAACAAGTGCAAATGTTTCACCATAGTCAACGCCTTCTTCTTATGCATATCCCTTGAATACTAATCTTGCTTTGTTTCTTGTAACTTCACCATTCTCATTTAATTTGTTCCTGAATATCCACTTAGTACCAATAACATTCTTATGTTTTGGTCAGGGTACTAAGGACCAGGTTTTTTTCTTCTCTATTTTCTCTATTTCTTCCTTCATTGTATTAACCCATTCTTCATTTTCTAATGCAATTTTCATAGTTTTTAGTTCAAATTCACAAACTAGACATGTACCTTGTCTTGTTTTGCTCCTAGTTTGCATTCCAACATGTCTGTCTCCAATGATTTGTGTCTCAAGATGATGTCTTCTGACAAAACTAGCCAGAACTTAGTTTCTTCATTCTTTTTCATCCTCTTCAGGTTCATTTCTTTTCTTGGTAGCTCCATTGTGTTCATCAGTTTCTTCTTCCTGATTTCCAGCATTGTTTACCTACTGACTGGTTAACACAGTCTATTGTGTTAGTAAGTACTCTAGATGTTCAATGTAAGTAAATTTACCATAGTCTTTCAGTTCCTTTGTACTTTCCTCTATGTTCTTGTCATCAAACTCATCAACACAAACATTAGTACTTTCAATTATTTTATTTGTGACTTTATTCAGACATTTATATGCTTTACTTGTAGAGGAATAACCCAAAAATATTCCTTCATCTCATTTTGAGTCAAATTTGCCTTTTCTTTCATCTTTCAAAATAAAGCATTTACTTCCAAAAATCCTAAAATAACTTATAGTAGGTTTGTGTCCAAACCACATCTTATAAGGTGTCTAATTTGTATCCTTCTTTAGTTGTACTCAGTTAAGGACATATATAGCTATACTAATAGCTTCCCTCCAATATATCTGTGCAACATTCTTCTATATCATTAGTATTCTAGTACACTCAATGATTGATCTATTCCTTCTTTCAGTAATGCCATTCTACTGAGGTGTCCTCAATGCAGAGACCTGTCTATTAATCTCATGCTCATTACAAAAGTTAGTAAATTCATCTGAGATAAATTCACCTCTATCAGATCTTAAGCATTTTATTTCCTTTCCAGTTTCTTTCTCTACCTTATCTTTATAGAATTTAAATATTTTAAAGGCTTTATATTTCTCCTTCAAGAACATAACAATCCTCAGTCTAGTATAATCATCAATAAAAAGAATAAAGTATATGTCACCATAATAGCTCTAAGTTTTCATAGGACCACACAGATCAGTATGAACCAACTCAAGTATCTTCTTTTTTGATTAGTCTTTTCTTTTAAAACTAGACTTAGTCATCTTACCTTTCTAACATTCATGGCACATGGCATGATCAGGTTTTGACAAGTTAGGTAATCCTCTAACTCTTTTCCTTCTACTAATCTTGATCATGTTGTCAAAGTTTAGATGGGATAACCTTTTGTGCCACAACCAAGCATCTTCATCTTTTATTAATAAACAAGAAGACTGATCCATATCAAGATAAAATAGATTACCTCTGGATTGTGTACTAGTACCAACAAGTCTTCCATCTTCATCATAAATCTTCACCTTTTTGTTCTCAAAAGCAAGTCGATGGCCTGAATTGTTTAGTTGAGCCACACTTAACAAATTATAGTTCAGTCCATCTACCCAGTATGCATTTTCACATTTTATCCTATTATTCATCATAAGGGAACCTTTACCTCTTACCATAAAAGGTGCATCATTTCTCATTCTCACAGATCCTCCATTGTATTCATTAAGATGATCAAACTTTTCTACATCACTAGTCATATGATGTGTGGAGCCACTGTCTATAATCCATGTATCATTTCTACTTACTTTAGAGATTAGTGTTGTCTCTTCATGTTTTTATTCTTCTTCTGAATCATCTTTCATAGCAACAAATACAAATTCTATATCATCATCAAAATTAGATTCAGTTTCTACATCTTTGGCTATGTAACATACCTTTTTTCCTTTGTCATCTTAGTTGTCTATGTTATTCTATTAGTAGCCTCTGCTAACTCTTCTTCCATAGCTTCCTTCAGATCGGTCTTTGGATCTATCATCATCTTTCTTCTATGGACATCTGGTAGCAATGTGACCAACTTCTTTACAATTGAAACATGCCAAAGGTAGCTTGCCTCTATACCTTCCCTTTCCTTTGGGAAATCTTCTATCCATAAGAGCTTCTAGCTCATTAAGTTCATCATCAGTATTACCATCACTATCATCATTCCTATTATTCCTACTAAATTTACCAATCTTCAGAGAGGACATGAAAGCTGATTCAATAGGGGGAACAACACTATTATCAAAATTATTCAATTCAAAGGTCGTAAGCTTACCAATCAATGTGTCAAGATTAAGGTTAGATGTAGCTCTTGTTTCATGAATTGTAGAGATCCTGATTGCATAAATTGGTAACAAAATTCTGAGAATCTTGATTATCACTATTTCATCATCTATGACTCCATCTAATGATCTAATAGCATGTACTACCTCTTTCAGTCTATATGAGTACTGCACAATGTTCTCACCTTCTTTCATTCTCATATCATCGAATCTACCTCTCAGGCTTTCAGCTCGAGCTCTTTTGACATTCAAATCTCCACTATATACTAGATTTAACTTATCCCACATTTCTTTGGCAGTACCACATCCTTTAATGTCTTCAAATTCAACATTGGTACATGCAGCAACAAGTTCCATCATAGTTACATTTTGTTCATGCCTATCTCTTAGTTGATCAAGTGTCAGGGGACCAGTGGGCAGTGCAATGTAGCCATTTTCCATCAATTCTAGTGCAGAATACCCAATTCTAGATATGTGCAGCTTCATCTGACTTTACCATACTATGAAGTTCTCTTTATTCAGCTTCAATACTTCCCTCTTATACATCTTGAGACCTTTGTGCTTAAGTCCTTAAAACTCTATTTTAAGCAACCACTGCTCGGATACCAATTTTTAGAATAACTGAGAGGGGAGGGGTGAATCAGTTATCTAGTGTCCCAATTCAAAATGTATAATTCAAAACAAAATATTCAATTTATGCTCCTTGGTAAACAAAAGTTCATTCACTGTCTATGCATTTACTGATATTCAGTCTAATACTTATAACTTATTACCGATCAAATCTAATATGTAATATGCAAAGTATGATAACAAACAAATATCACAATCAACACATAACATAAGAGATTTAACATGGAAACCCTATGAAGGGAAAAACCACCTAGGACCAGAAACCCAAAAATGTTCACTCTTCTAAAGTGAGGTCGGTAAAGACCCAACCCTATTAAAGGTTACAAACACACTATCAGGTGTGACCTTGTTACAGGATTTTAGACTAGAAGTCATCATCCAACCAGCATTCACTATGGGGTTGCCAAGATAAAAAAATGTGTACTCTATGAGCAATATTCAATAAGACTTTCAAAGTCTACTTGGTTAAGAGATTTTGACTGTTTACAATGGTTAAATATGTAATAGTAAATGATCTGCCTTATTACAACTTCAATTACAGATTAAAGACCAATATTTTACTCATACAAATCCTTCTGATCAATATTTCACTTCAGATTCAATACTATTTCATCTTACTGTCCGTCAGTAATATCTCTCTGTAGCTTGGTAACTATTCTACAACTCGGTTCTCCCTAACCAATATGATCAAAATTGCATGAAAACTTCTTCACGCAAAATTCCTATAGCATCTACTTCTTTCGGAATTTGTTTCATAATGAAACCCTAGTCTCTTATATAGACAAGTAAATCATTTTTTTTTTGTCCATCAGATTTTGCCGCTTAATCATCTTCATTGATTTTGCCACTTCAAACTTCCTTAGCTTATGTGTCAATAACTCATTTCAATCTACTTCATCAGATCTTCTTTTAATTATGTTTGCCATCGATCTTCATAACAAACTTTATTTGTTATCACTAAAATCAAGGTACTTTACAGCTCATCAATCTTATTGGCTAAACTGATCATTTAATGTATTCTATTTTTCTCAGTTAATAAAGAAATGCATTGATGAACACATGCTTGATTAATACTATGCTCGGTATAAATTGTACTCCATTGGTGTATACTGCAAAATGCTTCATTTACCGACAACACTGCTTTGTGTCTTTTAGCTCAATTCTTCATTATAGATAAGTACAACATAATAAAGTCAATAACATGTAGCCAAAGGCTCATTAGCAAGTTACTCAATGTATTCCTTATCCTCATCTGACATGTGCATATTTTCTCATGTAGATTTCACTTTTCTTCTTCTCTTTCTACTTTCTTTAGATGTGTCGATATAGTAACTTACAAGATAAATACTGGAAAACTAGTTGACATCAATGACAATATAATACTAATTTAATCATATTGCATATCCAATCAACAACTTCTCTGTGATCTTCAATCTCAAATTCTTTAATCAGATTCCAAATTAGTTGTAGTCCAATAGTGATAAGGTGTACTAGGTCTCTGTGGAAGTCCTTGTCACCCCTTTTGAAACATTCAAATTCTCAAGTGTGTTAGAAGGGGCCATAGGACCCCTTAGAATAGACATAAGTATTCCAATGTGTCCATAGGTGTCACAGGGGCTGCCTAGGGGTCCTGACACATGATCAGACATACTAAGGCCCCTAGGAAATCCCCATGACCCCTTTTGACACATTTGAATGCTCAAGTATGTTGGAAGGGGTCATAGGACCCCTTAGGACACACTTGAACATTCCAATGTGTCCATAAGGGTCATGGGGGCTTCCAAGGGGTCCTAACACATGATAAGGTGTACTAGGGCTCCTAGGAAGTCTCCATGACCCCTTTCAACACATTTGAATTCTCAAGTGTGTTGGAAGGGGTCGTAGGACCCCTTAGGACAAACTTGAGCATTACAATTTATCCATTGGGGTCATGGGGGCTTCCTAGGCATCCTAACATGTGATAAGGTGTACTAGGGCCCTGAGGAAGTCCTCGTGACCCCTTTTGACACATTAAAATGCTCAAGTGTGTCCTAAGGGGTCCTACAACCCCTTAAGAGACACTTGAGCATTCCAATGTGTCCATAGGGGTCACAGGGGCTTCCTAGGAGTCCTAACACATGATAAGGCATACTAGGGCCCCAAAAAAGTCCTTGTGAGACCTTTTGACACATTTGAATGCTCAAGTGTGTCATAAGGGGTTGTAGGACCCTTAGAACACACTTGAGCATTGCAATGTGTCCATAGAGGTCACAGAGGCTTCCTAGGGGTCCTGACACATGATAAGGCATACTAGGGCCTTGAGGAAGTCCCCATGACCCCTTTTGACACATTTGACTACTCAAGTGTCTCAAAAGGGGTCGTATGACCCCTTAGGACACACTTGAGTATTCCAATGTGTCCATAGGGGTCATGGGGGCTTCTTAGGGGTCCTAACGGGTGATAAGGCATACTAGGGCCCCAAGGAAGTCCCCATGACTTCTTTTGACACACTTGAATGTTGAAGTGTGTTCAAAGGGGTTGTAGGACACCTTAGGACACACTTGATCATTCTAAAGTGTCCATATGGGTCACGGGGGCTTCCTAGGGGTCCTAACACGTGATAAGGCATACTAGGGCCTTGAGGAAGTTCCTGTGACCCCTTTTGACACATTTGAATGCTCAAGTGTGTCAAAAGGGGTCATAGGACCCGTTAGGACACACTTGAGCACTCTAATGTGTCCATAGGGGTCATGGGGGATTCCTAGGGGTCTTGATGCATGATAATGTGCACTAGGGCCTCTAGGAAGTCTCCATGACCTCTTTTGACACATTTGAGTGCTCAAGTGTGTAGGAAGGGGTCATAGGACCCCTTAGGACACACTTGAGGATTCCAATGTGTCCATAGGGTTCACAAGGGCTTCCTAGGGGTCCTAATGCTTGATAAAGCATAGTAGGTCCACTACAAAGTCTCCATGACCCCTTTTGACACATTTGAATGCTCAAGTGTGTCAAAATGGGTCGTAGGACCCCTTAGGAAACACTTGAGCATTCTAATATGTCCATAGGAATCATACAAGATTCCTAGGGGTCCTAATGGGTGATAAGGCATACTAGGGCCCCAAGGAAGTCCCTGTGATCCCTTTTGACACATTTGAATGCTTGAGTGTGTCAAATGGGGTCGTAGGACCCCTTAGGACACACTTGAGCATACCAATGTGTCCATAGGGGTCATAGGGGTTTCTAAGGGGTCCTAACGTATGATAGGGCATAATAGGGCCCCTAGGAAGTACCCATGACCCCTTTTGACATATTTGAATGTTCAAGTGTGTCAGAAGGTGTCGTAGGACCCCTTAAGACACACTTGAAGATTCCAATATGTCCATAGGGCTCATGGGGGCTTCCTAGGGGTCCTAACAGGTGATAAGGTGTACTAGGGCCCTGAGGAACTCCCCATGACCCCTTTAGAAACATTTGAATGATCAAGTGTGTCAGAAGGGGTTGTAGGTCCCCTTAAAACACACTTGATCATTTCAATGTGTCTGTAGGGGTCACGGGGGCTTCATAGGGGTCCTAATGCATGATAAAGCTTACTAGGACCCCTAGAAAGTACCAATGACCCCTTTTGACACATATAAATGCTCAAGTGTGTTAGAAGGGGTTGTAGGATCCATTAGGGCACACTTGAGCATTCTAATTTGTACATAGGGGTCATGGGAGCTTCCTAATAGGTGATAAGGTGTACTAGTGCCTTGAGGAAATCCCATGACCCCTTTTGACACATTTTAATGTTCAAGTGTGTCAAAAGGGGTCATAGGACCCCTTAAGACACACTTGAGGATTCCAATGTGTCCATAGGGGTCATCGGGGCTTCCTATGTGTTGTAACACATGATAAGGTGTACTAGAACCCCTAGGAAGTACCCATGACCCCTTTGGACACATTTGAATACTCAAGTGTGTCTAAAGGGGTCATAGGACCCCTTATGACACAGTTGAGCATTCCAATGTGTCCATAGGTGTCACGAGGGCTTCCTAGGGGTCCTAACGTGTGATAAGGCATACTAGGGCCCCTAGGAAGTGCCCATGATCCCTTTTGACACATTTGAATGATCAAGTGTGTCAAAAGGGATCATAAGACCCCTTAGGACACACTTGAGCATTCCAATGTGTCCATAGGGGTCATGGGGGCTTCCTAGGGGTCCTAATAAGTGATAAGTCATACTAGGGCCCCGAGGGAGTCCCTGTGACCCCTTTTGACACATTTGAATGCTCAAGTGTGTTAGAAGGGGTCATAGGACCCCTTATGACACACTAGAGCATTCCAATGTGTCCATAGGGGTCACAAGGGCTTCCTAGGGGTCTTAACATGTGATAAGGCATACTAGGGCCCCTAGGAAGTCCCCATGACCCCTTTCGACACATTTGAATTCTCCAGTGTGTCCAAAGGAGCTTACCCATCCTTACCTACTCTTTAATAGAGGTTCTCCAAAAATTTTATAAAAAGGCATCCTATAGGAAAAAATGAAAATTTTCCCAGAGAATATCCACAATTCATATACAAAAGCATCATACAGGAAAAATGACAAAAAGTTAATAGGTAAAAGTTAAAACTTATCATTAACGTCAGCAGTACCAAGGTCATACCCACTGTCAAATCCTGGCTTATGAAAAGCAAAATGAGAAAAGCAAGTAAAATGAAAGGGAAGTGTGGATCAAATAGTGAAGGTGCATCAAATCAAATTAATATTATAATAAATACAAAAAATACTGTTACAAAAAAAAATATTTGCATATTAATGGGAAAGAATGGGGAGAGCTTCTTGGACCCATGATAGAATTTACAGTTAGGGAGGAAGAGCTAGGAAGGGGAAAGCGACAAAGGAATGAAGTAAGATATGTGTGTGAGCCTATGTCAGATGATGATGATGAGTACTCACCATCTACTAGTAGCTCAAGTAGTGACATAAGCTCTTCAGTGCACATGTACACTGACACAAAAAATTGAGATAGAGAAGTAACAAGTGCTATGGAATTATCCACAGAGCAATATGAAATGAAGCCTCAAATTAGTTCATTAGCAGGCAAAGAATTTGGTCATGCACTTCATTCTAGCACCACAAATATTTCTATTACAAATGTCTATTCGTCAATGGCTTTGCATTTACGGGAATTGTGAAACTAGGTTACTCATGTTGGGCATTATCCCTCAAATGTAATTTCATTGCCACCTTTGGTAAGATAGTCTCACTATTCATTTTACAACAAAGGGTATCCATCTATGGTCCAAGGTTTTAATTCAGCTGACAAGTGGAGAGCTTCTCAAGGTGTTGATCTCTTTCATAGAAAAGTTCCTGATTCATCTCAAGGTTCTCATTTAGGTGACCAACTCCTTCGAGGTTCACAAATAGACCCATTGATTTCCCAAATTGGTAAAAGGGTAGATGAAATTTTGGAAAGAGTATCCCAATTGAAGAGAAATGGAAATTATAGTGACCATAGCATTATCTAATGGGTGTATCTCATCCACTAAAGAATATAACTGCATCTAGAGACTTGAGTTTAAATGGAGTCTATCTGTTCCCAAATATGCCCTAGTCAAGTAGATGAACCAGATGTTGCTCTCTCTCTCTCTCTCACCCTCTCTCTCTCTCTCTCTCAAATCTAGAGCCTTCACCTCCACTTTTTAATGTATATTTAAAGGTTTCATATACCTTTTGTGGACAATGTACCTTAAATGTTCTTAAAGAGGCTTCTGATTTTGGGGCAAAGGTTTCCAATGGCAAAAGTTAAAGTCAAAGCAATCTCCGCAAGGGACAAAACAACCCTGTGGGATACAAACAAAGGCAACTGACTCTGACAAAGCTTTGAAAGTGTATGTTTCAACAAGTGTTTTCACGGAGTCTTTGACTGTTAAGCACTTCAAACAGATCTACCTAAGGAAGGTGAGTATCAAAATCGCTTGCCCACAGCTTGGTATCCCCTAGAAGGGAATACAAATGGTGAGTAATCTTGAGGCGACCCGGTAAACCCCTTGGAATCGGTCCTTGCACAAGGATTTTGATACTTTCAGATGTAGATAGGGTAGCCTCTATTTTATCAAGTTTTTAATAGTTCCGTGGTGTCTCCATACTCGGTTTTGCTGATCATCCGTGACTCACTTAAGAGCCTTGCCAATTATGCTGGGGGAGAGGAATGTTTACCATCCCCAGACATGTGTTTGGCACGAACGCCCGGCGATTAGGAGATGTAAGTGATTCTTTTGGTATTCACTTATTTGTATACCGGCAGGAGGGGATACCGGTTTGAGGTCGTTCTCCGAGGAGGAAGCGCTTCTCCTTGGACAGGCCTCGCTAAAAGTAGAACAAGTGAACTTGTCCAAGTTCAAATGTTCCACGTTGCTTACTCTAACAAGGATTATGCAAGAATTGAAAAACTCCTACATGCACATCAAGCAGATTTTGTTCATTTTCCCAAATTTGATTAAGTGATGTTTGAACTTTGAGATGAAGACACTCATGATTAGATTTTGATTTGTTCTTTTCCTCAAAAATGTAAATGCTTCGAACGTTTGCAAGTTCTTTCTTTTTGTGCATTCAAGATTTGATTAGCAAGTTGTTTTAAGAACTTTGAAAAAGCTTTGTTTTGTCCCTTAGATCACTCAAGATTGAATTTGTTTGCTTGCTTTGGAAACTGAAACAGATGAGGGAATAGAGTTGTTTGTTCCTTTAGTGCATTCAAGATTTGGTTTGCTTTTCAAATTGACAATGACACTCTAGGACCTAAGTTCATTTCCTTAAGTTTCATTCAAGATTGAGTTTGACCTTTGCTGTAATAAAAGAAATGAAAAAAACTAGTCTTAAGCAACTCAAGACAAAAACCAAAAGCGACACTGTCCAGCTTATAGGCGACGCTGGAAAGTGCAGAGGTGACATTTAATTCCTACAGGTGACATTCTGTACCTCAAAAGGCGACAGATAAAAAACCAGAGGCGTGATTTCTTTTGTTACAGGCGTGATTTAATTACAAGAAGGTGACAGAAGAGAATTCTGGAACGTAACAGAAGTTGCCGACAACAGGAAATTCTCAGTTATGCAGGCGTGAAAACAGAGTTCATAGGCATCATTTCTTTCCTCAAAGGCGTGATTTAATTTCATGAAGGCGTGACTGGATTATTTGTAGGCGACATTTCTTTTGTTGAAGGTGACATTTCTTTGTTTGAAGGTGACATTTAATTTCTGTAGGCGTCATTTCTTTTCATGAAGGCGACATTTCTTTATTTCCTACAAAATACAAGCATATAAAGCATAATTTCATCAAAATGATTGTGGTTTGAGTCCCACCGGGCGTGCCAGAATGTAGACTAGGATTTGAGAGTGCACCTAAACCTGTTTTGAAGGCCAAAGACAAACAAATGTCATAGCATATAATCAAATCAAATTTAATGGTAAGAAAACTAAAATCAAAGCCACCTCAGTTTAAGCCTAAAACAGATGCGCCCATGCACCGTTTGATATGCTTAGATATAGAGGGATGTGGGTGTGCAAACTCAAGCACTTGGAGCATGCAAGATAAATGATGATTTGAGGATCAAGAAGACCCAAAATGACACAAAATAGGTATGAGGAACCTATTTTGCCTCAAAGGCCTCAAGAACACACAAATATGCAAAGCTAAAAGATGAACTAAGATTAAAACAAGAAATGAATCTATGTTAATCCATTTAAGCTAATTTAGATGTGATTTAAGCTTGAAAATGATCTAAAATGATGAGTTTATGCTTATGCTAGAATGAAAATGACATTATAACTTTGCTATTGAGTTTGAAAGTTGAAAGATGATTTGCCTTAGGAAGTGAGGGTATTTATAGGATTTCTAAAGGCTTGGGGTAGGAGGAATGAATGGCCAGGATTGAAATCCTTAAGAGAGGCCAAGATTCACTCAAAGGGAAGCACATGGATTGTGCTAGTTCTCAGCCAATCAGGAAGTGACACATGTCACAAGGTGAGTGGATGAAGGGAAGGGCAAAGAGGAGTCAACAAAGGGGGCTCCAAGCTCATAACTCTCCAAATAAATGCTTGTAAGAGCAATGAATGGGCTTTTAAGAGGCTTTGAAGACTTTGGGGAAGCAATAAATGCTTTGTGGTTGAGATATTTGGAAGGAAAGACTTTGCTTTGGTTTAGGAAAGTCTTAAGCTTGGTTAGGGTTGCACAAAGGTTTAAGGGTAGGATTAGGATTAGATTAGGACAAAAAAAAGGATTAGGATGGGTGAAGAGGGTGGATTTGAGAAGATTCTAGAAGAGTCTAGATTTCTCCTAGGTTTTATGGAATAAAAGTTTATTCATTCCAAAAGGCTTAAGTTTGGGAAAATTTATTGAAATATTTTCAATAAATATGAAAATTAAATATTTAATCTTAATTAAATATTTAACCTTGGGATTAGGGTTAGAAAAGATGGGATTAGCCTTTTAATCGAAATTAAGAAGGGATTAGAAGATTTTGGAAGAGGTTAGTGGTCTTAAGGAAATTGGCCAAGTTTGGGATAAAAAATAAATTAAAAATAAATTAATTTATTTTTGAGGTTTTTGGTCAATTTATTAATTAAATAATTAATAAATTAGGGATAATGTCCAAATGACATTTTTAAGCTAGATTCCTTAATTAAAGATTTTTAATTAAGAGAGAGGGATTTAATGGCATAAAAATAAATTAATTAATTAAATAATTAATTAATTAATAAATGATGATGTCATCAAGGATTTTCAGAAAACAAAAATAATTTATTTTCTGAAGGATTTTTAGGTGTCTACAGGTTTCTAATAAGATATTTGTTCATCAATCTTCTCACTAGTTGAATATAGCCTTTCAAGTTTTTGTTTGGATTGAGTCAGTTCACCTTTCACAATTGTATTGTATTTCTCAAGTTCAGCATATTGCAAATTGACTTTCTCAAGTTCAGATGTTACTTTACCAAGTTTAGATTTTAGTCCTTCATTTTTCAGTCTTTAGACTTTCATTCTCAAATTTCAGATTTACTTCATTCTTGCCATTTCCATCTTTCAGACTTAGCTTAAGATTTTCTATCTTCAGTTCATGTTTAAGGATCTCATTTTCTTTTTCAAAATTGTCATCACAATCTTCAATAAGAACTTCAGATTCCTTTTCACATCTTAGATCTTCTAACTTATTTTTTAGTTTCTCAATGAGCTTCTTTGCATCATCATATTTTCCTTTTAGAATGTCTTTCATTAGTAAGCATATCAATCTATTCAAGAGCTTCTTCAAGATTCTTCTGTAGTTGATCCATATCCATAGAGATCTTACTCAAGCTGCTAGGCTTTCCTTGAATGATTCTTTTCCGAGTAACTAGGCTCTTATACCAATTGTTAAAAATAGGGAATACTGAGAGGGGGGGTGAATCAGTATTCCATAAACTTTTACTTTTTCTCAATTATGGATATAACAGATAATCTTAATGCATACATAACATAGAAAGCTAAACAATGTGCATGGCAATAAAACAAAAGAACTCATAACACATTATTTTTTCTTGAGGAAACCCTAGCCAAGGGAAAACCCCAGTAGGGATGGTACCCACAAATATTCACTAATCAAAAGTATCCTATTAAGGATGTTGACCCTATTAGGAGTCTATTACAAGCATATAGTGTCTCAGTCCTGATTAAGGGACTATAGGCCTTGTTAGAAGCCTCAACCCTATTAGGAGTTGGTAGTACAAAATGTGATTACCAGATGAGCCCACTGCCCAAACAAGTAATGTACAATATTTATTGATTACAAAATAGGTCAAGGTACATAACCTTATACTACTTGCATCAATATCTCTTCACTTCTCTTTCACTATCGTTATTACATATACATCATATTTCACATCATATCACTATATTCTTCTTACAATTTACAATTACATTTATACAAGTTATTAAGGCTAATAACTTTTCTGGTTGGCTTCCATATTACAAAATAACTTTACCCAAGGGTTAACATCTAGGATGTCATCCCTTTATATTGTTAAGTCATTATTTTGATAAACAAAATAATCCCTTAACTCTTTACCAATTTTGTCTTCATATTATGTCATGTCGGCTTGACACAGTCTTTAGAAAAACTATCATAACTCCTTTCGTACATGCCCTACTAACTTACACTCTAAGGTGAGTCTTCAATAGTCACCATAGTATCTATGTTCAAGTGCGCAAGCACTGAACTTACTCCAATCAACATCACCAAAGAAAACTGTCTGTTGGTTCACTGGCAAAAACACACTGTCTCATACTTAGACAATTTTACACTGCGCTCTAACATACTATCTCTCTGACCTATGTGATCTTCATGTAGATCATATGTTTCCATAATGACAACATCTATGTAACCAACTCAGCCAAATTTCTAATAGAGGCTACCGAATAGGTCATTCCAAATAATCATCTAGATCTAGCGTTCGAGTAAGAAACGATCTAGATTTAGGTCTATACACACATTTCTAAATGGTTGATCTCAACATTAAGATCACAACCAAAATTAAATGCACATGTCAGTCAGCCAAAACAAATCAAAATAAACATGTTGATGAACAAGGCCATCAAGAAACACTGAACCAACTCTGTGAAATAACACAAAAAAGCCACTTGGTTAAAGGCACCGAGAAGAGATGGTTAACTGAGCTGATTGATGAATAATAAGAACACTCCACCAAGAATTTCAAAGTAGTTACCAAGAACATCTCACAAGCTATCAAGATACAGGATTTCCATAAACCCAAGATTCTTCTGCATCAAATAATCGAACCATCCCTAGGATAGTTGGAAACAAAAAAGAAAGGATTCAACAACAAATGGGCTACAAAAAGAAGAAAAATGATAATTCATTCATAGATATCGACAAGAGAAGCCACTTGAACAACTTTCCTCCCCCAAGATTGGAAAATAAAAACCATTTGATAAATAGTAAGGATCTAATCATATCTCTAACGAAGAAGGTAACACTAAATCAATAAATTGTGGCTCTCATCTACAAACAAATTGGTAACTGTGTATTTTGGCAATGTGTTGTGGCCCTCTTTTACACAAGATCGGTATGATGAAATGGTGGGAGGAGAATTTTCCCAAATAGGTAATTATTCTCCCTCTTGAACAAAAATATATTTTTATTGAATTTAATAATGTAGACACTAGGAATAATATCACATCTAGGAATCTATTGATTTTTAAGGGTTATATTTTTCATTTTTGGAATGGTATCTCAATTTTAACCCTAGATCATGTAATCTTACTAGATTTACAAACTAGATATGCTTAGGTTACTTATCTATATAATAAATTAACTTAAAGGTCATAAAAATCATAGAGAATAGTTGGGGGACCTTCCTAGGCTATGAAATTCTTTATTTTGATATAGGATAAGTTAAAATTTTGGTATAAACAAATGCTAACCACAAAATCATTGATCTTGTGGAGGTTAACACAATAGTGGGTAATATAATTATTCATCCACAATTATATTATGGAACAATCAAAGATTCTAGGATTATATTAAGAAATGGTTTAATATCAAACAACAACAATAAGAATTAGCCAATAAACCATGAAGTAAGAAGAGAAAAGAGCATTAAAATGGACTCTAATATTAATATTAAAATGAAGTAGGATGGGGGTGGTTTTTAAATCTATCTATTAAAACATGTATACATAAAATATTGCTTTAGCAAAAAATAATGAAAGTAGGAGCAAAATAGATGAAGGAATTGTATCTAGTATGAAAATGTTAGAATCATTATTTGAAAAATCAATAATTTCCAAGGAGATGTTAAGGAACGAATCATTCTACTACAAAATTATTAAAATAATATGGAAGAAACAAGCTTTCCTAGAAATGGTTCAAATAATATGGGATATTTAATCAATCTCGATCCATCAAAAAATGGGAAAATTGGGCAACATAATGAAGAAGAGAGGTGGGGGATGAGATGAAAGTTGTTTGCAATATGATGCATTTTACCATATAAGAAGTATCTACATTGGGAGAAGAGGTGAGAAAAAAATGGTGAGGGACATCTTAGACCTAATGGATTTTTATTTGGAAGAAGAGGAGATAAATTTCTGTAGGGAATAAATTGATGAGGAGAAAGAGGATAAGGACAATCACCTATTGACATAAAGGATTCTAATTATTATGAACAAAGAATAGGGTGAAAATGAAGTAAAAGAAGAGTGGTTAGCTCTAATAGTAGAGGAGAAGGAAATAGAGGGAAATAAATTACAGATGGAAAATACCCAAAAAGGTAAAACAACCCCTGAATGTACCAAATTAGAAAAGAAAAGAGGAAGAAAATCCATGGTATGCAACATCATGATAAAAACAAACCATAGTGCAACACAAAAACAATTATCTACGAGAGAACCAATTTTTTTTTTATTAACAAAACATCTTTACAAGTTACATCAGCTGTATAATCTTAGGATAGTTTACATCCACAACAAATAATACATCATCTAAATACATCAGAGTCATAATTTTGCTACAAAGATCATTCCATTTGATTACAAGGTACATCTTAATGAACAGTCTCTCAATATCAAACACAGTCCAAGAGTTCTAATCCAAAGATGCCTGCTTAAACTAAACTTGTTCCTTCTCTGTTAGAACCTGAAAAGCAACATAACCATCACAACACAAGAAAAATAGGCTCAGCATATATACATCAAGATACAACCATGAGCTACCTGCAACAAGGTTAGTACCACATGTACATATATATAACCAACTAAACATAATGCATGTATTTCATTTAACATTCACAAGAAAATAATCTTTAATATGGACAAAAGAAGTAAACTTGCAGTAAGAATTCAGTTTGATGATGTACATATATACCAAGGTTAATTATCATTGAAGAATCATGCTACTACATCCATGGTTATGCTCATGATATATCTTACAGTGAAAGGTAAACTGTTGTGCTCATTCAGAAACATAACAGCGCCGCAGCTAACTATTGTACTTGTTTAAAAATGTAACAACACCTTAGCGCCATACTCCATTCTTGATCACACAGATCATAGACATAGGAGAGGCAAATTATCTTTTTAATATGAATTCCCAACCCAGCTAGTTTTAAGGATTATCACTTGTCAATTGAATTAGTTTTCCCAAATTCAGCCACCTCAATATGCGTTCAACAACTGAATTCTTAACAATCACATAATAACTGAAATATCCAGACATGTACATGAAAATAGAAATCAATCTATTATCCCACATGATTCTACATTTCTGGTAATGGAATAGGTCAAAGATACAAAATTATATCCACATTCCGTTTCATATTCCCCATCTATCCAACTATCAAAATAGCAGAATAAATGAAGAATTCAATAATCAATATCATCAGAGTATCCATACATTTACAACACAAGATACAAATTGAAGTCAATAAGTAAGTATTTGGTTTATCTCACAAATCTAATATCGTTAGACCATAAACTAATAATCTGTTCTCACAACACCATTAGATCACCGACTATTAATATTAGACTAGTGAACTAACCAAATACAAAACTCTCATTCCTTTGACCATTCTGAATTAAAATTTTCATATAATATTGATACTTCACATAAACCATTACAAGTTGCATTATAACATGGTCATACAAATAAAGAACTTTCTCATAGTAAGTAACATCAAAGCTATAATGACAGAGAGGAACAAAAACCAATATCTCACTATTCAAATATAGATTCACAATCACAGTCATGGTTTTCTTCTAATATCATTTCTGTTTAGAAGTAAAATCACATTTTAAAATAGGAAAGTCTTATAAAAAACTTAACATTAATTTTAAGAAAATGAAATATATCATTTCCCTCAAAATAGATTTTCCATTTCACAACACTAACTATTAAATGTATCTTATTCTGATACAAAGTTGACCGACTAGTCTAATAGTAACAATGGATTATTAACATATGTAACTAGCCTGTCATTTTCTGATGATATGAATTGTCATTCATAAGTTATTAACATTCCATATCAAATGAAGTTAGCAGTTCTCTCTTCGAAGGAAATGGATACCAAAAATTTCCAAAGTGCCCAGAACAACCCTACATCAGTTATCTATGTTTTCATTATATTACTGACAGGCATGTCAATTTCAAACAAAAATAAGTCAAATGACAGTTACATGCATTACTTTCTAAAAGCCCACACACATATTACCAAATCTCAACCCAAATCAAAGTATATGGAAAGACAAGTAACTCGGTTCCATATTATCTGCTACTGCTAATACGTTCCCAATAGTTTGTTTAAATACTGAAACTAAACTTTTACTGGCCCCAAATATAAAAGAAATATGCATTACGGTGTCGAATAATGCCTACAGAAAATAGCTGCGAACACAAACTAGTTTTTTTTTTTTTTTTCCCATCATATAATTATGCCATACATATGCTTGTAAAACATATTAACAATACTTTTTCAGAAGAATAAACCCTTCACAATATGGACAACGTTTACAACTAAAACCCCTAACCATTCTCTACTAATGAATTAGTATAAAGTCAAATACCCAGTGAGACATTCAACTCCTTCATATCTTTTAAAACCATGAATAAAAACATAGACCGAATCTAACGTATCTCATTGTCTAAGATTTCACAACCAAAACCCCCATATCTTAATGCAACATTAAATCCCAAAATCTTCATATGGAGCTCAACTCAAAACCCCCTTGAACCCTTGTTCAAGCTCTTACTAAAATGGTGGTAAATCATTTTTGAAAAGTAACACTACTGTGAACAAATTCCACTAACATTATCAACTAACAAAGTAAAAGCTAAGTTTTCCAATTTTGTTTACAATACCCTGTTTGCATATGAAGGACAACATATAAACTATTTTCACTCTCATCATAGACAAAGCTAAAAGGTTGGATTCAAATATGTGTGAGAGATCTCTCTCACCCATATCTGAGCCATTCCTTGAAAACATAACAGAGAGTAACCGATTTACAAAAATAATGCACATCATAAGGAATAGGGGTTAGAATGCTAGCCTTGACCTTTTAAAGAACCAGAGAGTCGAAGCCCAAATCCAAACTAAAACCCAACAATAGAAATGAATCGTCCTCCTCTAGCTTAGAATCAGCTCATAGCCCTCAAACCAAACCACAAAACCACTAGCAAAATACCAATTAAGCCAGGCATAAAAGGAGAAGAACCATTTGAATGCAAATCCAACTGAGAACATTGCCTTGAGAATAGCCAGGAATCGGCTTGAGCAACTGATTAGTAACTTCACCATAATTGTCGAGCAATATTTCCACAATACAAGCAACAGTTTAGAAAACACTATGCTCAAATGGCAGCAACTTCCCATACTGGCTCAGAGAAGGGAGAAAACAAAATTTAAGTCTCTTAATTAACCAAGCCAGACCGTAACTGACTTCCCACAACTGGCTACATACTAGCCAAGTAAAGTGCTTTGCATGAATCACCAAATTAATGTGGTACCCAAACAACAGTCATACGATGTTGAGCATCAAAATATGTAATTAAAACATTGCTTAAACAAAGTCGTAGTGCTTCCAAAATAGTTGCCTTCCAATGTCGTGAAAGACATTTAAAAAGTTTTAATTTCAATAATTCAAAACTTCATTTATATGAATATATGTGTGAATTTATTTTCACACATATATTTATATAAATAGATCATTATTATATGTAGTAACAATATTACCTTAATCCATATTTATATGAACTATTTTCACACATATATTTATATAAATAAATAATTATTTTATACGAGTAATTACCAATTTTAAAATCAATAACAGTTCTGTATCACTATACATATGTTTATATATGTTTAATTTCCAAACTATACATATATACGCATATGTCTTCAAATTACCCTTTGCAAACACCATATTCCATTAATGAATATAACTGAGATAGTATACAGAAACCAAGTATATTGAAATATAAATATATTCCAAACCCATTAGAAAATATCCACATCTGACATTCATCAATATTGACTATATCAGTAATTCCTGCAACAATAAACCCGTAGCACAAAATCCATTATAAAATAGCTACCAATATCAAAAACTTCTGTCTGTTTGAAATCACATCATGAATTCAAAAATTTAGACAAACAACAAGATAGTTAACATTGATTAACTAAAATCCATAATAAAATCAGATTGAAATACTCAAACAGTACTATTGACGATTGTTTCTCACAATTTTAAACTAAACTGTCTGAAAAATAGACAAAACACTATTCAGAATTTAAATGTCCCATCTACTAACTAAATCAAATACATCAACCTAAAGAAAACTAAGAAAGCTAAAAAGAGTAGGGTCAGGGCATGACACCCTCCCCCACTAATCCTTGACTTCCTCCTGGAAGTCAGCAAAGAGGAATGGATGTGCTATTCTCATCAACCTAGAATCTTCCCAAGTGGCAGAAGATTCATCACTTGTGTCCCATAGAACCTTTACCTATTCTATTCTTCTTCCCCTTAAATTCAGAGTTCTTCTTTGCAAGATTTGCACTAGTTCCATCATAAGTTGTCCATCCACAATCTACAAACCATCCCAATCAAGAACATGAGCAATATCAGGAATGTACTTACGTAAAACTGAAACATGAAAAACATTGTGAATGCGTGAAAGTTTCAGTGGTAGGGCTAATTTGTAGGAAACTAGTCCAATCCGCTCCAAGATTTCAAATGGACCCACAAACTGAGGTGCTAGCTTAGATCCTTTCCCATAATGAAGAGGGCTCTTTCGTGGTCTCACCCTAAGAAACACCTTGTCACCAACCATGAATTGGCGATCAATTCTATGCTGATCAGCATACTTTTTCTACCTATCTTGAGTAGTGATAAGATGTTCTCTGATTCTCTTCACCTGCTGCTCCATATCCTGAAGTAACTCAGGCCCTAAAAGTACTCTATCATCAAGATTGTCCTAGCTAAGAGGTGTTCTACATGGTCTTCCATATAATGCCTGAAACGGTGCCATCCCTATAGAGCTGTGATATCCATTATTGTAGGCAAATTCAACAAGCTGTAGGTACTCTTCCCACTTATTCTACCTATCCATGACGTACATTCTAAGCATGTCTTCTAGAATTTGATTAACACGTTTAGTTTTCCCATCAGTTTTAGGATGATAAGTTGAGCTAAAGTTTAGCTAAGTACCCAAATCCCTTTGCATAGACCTCCAAACTACTAAAGTAAACATAGGATCCCTATCAGATATAATCTTTTTAGGTATTCCGTGCAACTTAACCACTTGCTCCATATAAATTTTGGCCACTGAAGTAGCATTGTAGGTAGATCTAGTAGGAATGAAATGAGCCACTTTAGTTAAGTGATCCACCACTACCATAATTGCATCATGCCACTTAGTAGTGAGTGGAAAACCTACTATAAAATCAATTGAAATGGTGTCCCATTTCCATTCTAGAATGCTATGCAACTACAATAAACCAGCTGGATGTTGATGTTCTACCTTAACCCTCTGGCATTCTAGAAACCTTTCCACAAAGTTGGCTACATCTCTCTTCATCCCAGGCCAATAATAATGCTGCTTGAGGTCAGCGTGCATTTTTGTGACTCCTGGATGTGCTGAATAAGGTTCTTTATGGGCTTCTGACATGACAAGATTACGTTAGTCATCCATATCTAGAACATAAGCACTACCTCAGTAGATCAAAAACCCCTCGAGATTGATGGAATATCCCTCAAATCGACCCTCCATCACACTGCCACAATCAATCACTGCCTTCACATCCATGAACCAATGATCTGCTGATAGGTTCTGCAATATCTTTTCCTTTAAATCAACTGTCAAAAACAAGGAAGCTAATTCATGGCACCTTCTGCTAAGAGCATCAACTACCACATTTTCCTTTCCTTGCACATACTTCACTTTGAAGCTGTACTCACATAGAAACTCCATCCATCTTTGCTACCTAGCATTGAGGTTGGGCTATGTAAATAGGTACTGGAGACTTCGATGATCAATATGCAATTCAAACCATTGACCAAGTAGAAAATGCCTCCATTTATTCAAAGCATGCATGACTACTGCTAGTTCTAAATCATGAGTAGGATAATTGATTTCATGATTCTTGAGTTTCCTGGATTCGTAAGCTATCACCTGACCATCCTGCATCAATACTGCTCCTATGCCATCCAATGAAGCATCTATGCATACAACAAACTCCTTAGAAGGATCAAGTATTGCTAAAATAGGTGCACTAGTTAAACATTCCTTAAGCTTTTGGAATGCTACCTCGCACTCCTCTGTCCATACAAACTTCTTCCCTTTCCTTTGTAGATATGTCATTGGATGAGCAATCTTGGAAAAGTTAGATACAAATCTTCTATAATAGCTTACTAATCCCATGAAACTACAAACCTCTGAAATATTTTTTGGAGCTGGCCAATCTACAATTGCTTGAATCTTGGAAGGATCAACAGCTATCCCATCCCCAGTGATGATATGGCCTAAATAGCAGATCTCAATTTTGAAGAACTCACACTTTCCTAGATTAGCATAAAGTTTGTTCCTTCAGAGACATCCAAGAATCTACTCTAAGTGTTGTTCATGCTCTTCAATAGAATTAGAATATACCAAAATGTCATCCAAAAAGACCACAACAAATTTATCCAAGTTCGTTCAGAGTACATTGTGCATCAGACTCATAAAGACCGATGGTGCATTAGTCAAACTGAATGGCACCACTATGAATTGGTAGTGTCCATATCTAGTGTGGAATGCTATCTCTTGGATTCTAAGTTGGTGATACCCTGACTTGAGATCAAGCTTTGAAAAGATTCGAGCACCCTTGACCTAACCAAACAAGTCATCAATCCTTGGCAATGGGTACCTGTTCCTAATAGTGACTTTGTTCAATTTTCTGTAATCGATGCAAAGTCTCAAAGACCCATCTTTCTTCTTCACAAAGATGATAGGTGCACCCCAAGGTGACACACTAGGATGTATCAGTCCTTTCTCCAAAAGCTCTTCAAGCTAAATTTTAAGTTCAACCAATTCCTAGGCCATCATTCTGTAAGGAGCTTTGGAAATTGGCTCAGTTCCTGGCACCAAATCAATCCGAAAGTCAATTTCCCTTTTGGGAGGTATACCAAGAATTTCTTTTACAAAGACATCTGAGAATTTTTGCAACACTAGATTATCAAGTGTAGTGTCACCTACTACAACATCCTCCAAGTCATTGATAGAAATGGAAAATAATTTGTAGCCTTTACGAATGCATCTTTCCAATTGGTTGGCTGAAATGGTTTTCAAAGACATAGGCCTTTTAATCCTGGAAATGAACTTAGCTGAACCCATATCATCCACACACTTGATGATTTTGTTCTTGCAATCAATCATAGCTTGATGCTATTCAAGCCAGTCCATGCCTAATGCTATGCCATAAGATCCCAAAGGAATAACTCTAAGATTCACTGAAGTAGTAAAGGATTTTAACCCAACCTTATAGCCAGGAGCTATCTCACATGCTTCCACTTGAGACCCCGACACTAATTCCACTTTCCACTTAACATCAGCCCTAGCCACTGGAATTCCACTTTGTGCAACTAAGGTAGAAGAAATAAATGAATCTGTAGCTCTAGAATCAAACAAAATAGATACTTCCTTACCTTGGGTAATACCTCTTGCCTCAATAATTGTATTCTGATGCTCATCCTATTTTTGATCCAAGGTAGCAAATATACGGTGGTTCCTAGCAGAGACCTGGGTGGCTTAGTCCTGAACTTTTGCTTGTCCCAATTAGAAAATTGAGCCTAATAATGCCCCTACTGACCATAATGGAAACAAACCACATACTTCTTGAAGTCCTTGTTCTAAGAAGGTGCATTGCTCTGGAAAATTTGAGGTTTCCAAGATGGCTTAGATTGTTCCGAACCCCTTGAGTTCTTGTTTGATTGAAAGGACTTATCAAATTTCCTCTTTTGGAACTTCCTTGAGGCTGGTTCTGACTCTTATTGTCACTTTGAGTAGATGGATTCACATTGGCTTTAGAAGATGACCCATGGTACCCTGACCTCATTTCAATAAGCTTGGCTCGCTCATAATCCTCCTACATAGTCATAGGTTTGAAGGTCCTTACTTCTTCACCAATCTTGGGGTTAAGTCCCCTAATAAAATGCTAAATCAATGCTTTATTATTCTCAGTCCACCCTGAGTATTTCTTGAGTTCATAAAATCTCCACTCATAGGCTTCTACCATAGAGCCTTTTTGCATAATGTCAAAGAACTCTTCAGCTCGAGCCTGTTGCCAATACTCGGATATAAATCTTTCCTTGAAGTGTTCCACAAAGAGCTACCAAGTCACCTGAGAGATATCAATACCCAACTTTTCCAACTCCTGTTCCCACTATATGGATGCAAAGTTCCTGAGCTGCATGACAATCCACCTCACCTTCACATTACTCTGGTAACAGTGTAAAATGAAGCATCGTTCAATGTTTAACAGCCATGCTTCAGCTGCAGTGCCTTCCTCAATTCCAAAGAACAGTGGTTCCTTAATCCTAGACAAATCTTTTATCTGAGCCCTAATAATAGGATTTTCCTCCATAGGAGGATTTTTATCCTAGTCCTGAGGTACCTGAGGATTTTCTCCCCCACCAAGAACATGGTTAATAGCCTCAATATTATCCAAGCATTCCAAAATACGTTGGAGAACAATAGCATGAGGATCCCCTTGGTTACCCTGATTGTTTCCAATATTATCACCTTGACCAATGAGGTTATTTCCATTTGCATTCTAGCATCTTGGAACTCTTCCATGGCCTCTGCCCCTACCTCTACCAACATTGGCATTGACTAGAACACCGTGTCCCTGAGATCCTCTTGTGAGGGGAGGCATATTGACAACCTGAGAACAAACTACTGTTAATATCATAGCTAATGAATTAACCCAATAACCCAAAGCCCTAGTTAAAGTAAACTTGTCTCTGATACCAAATGTAACACCATGATAAAAACAAACCATAGTGCAACACAAAAACAATTATCTACGAGAGAACCAATTTTTTTTTTAATTAACAAAACATCTTTACAAGTTACATCAGCTAAATAATCTTAGGACAGTTTACATCCACAACAAATAATACATCATCTGAATACATCAGAGTCATAATTTTTCTACAAATATCATTCCATTCAATTACAAGGTACATCTTAATGAACAGTCTCTCAATATCAAATATAGTCCAAGAGTTCTAATCCAAAGATGCCTGCTTAAACTAAACTTGTTCCTTCTCTGTTAGAACCTGAAAAGCAACATAACCATCACAACACAAGCAAAAAGGGCTCAGTATATATACATCAAGATACAACCATGAGCTACCTGCAGCAAGGTTAGTACCACATGTACATATATATAACCAACTAAACATAATGCATGTATTTCATTTAACATTCACAAGAAAATAATCTTTAATATGGACAAAAGAACTAAACTCACAGTAAGAATTCAGTTTGATGATGCACATATATACCAAGGTGAATTATCACTGAAGAATCATGCTACTGCATCCATGGTTATGCTCATGATATATCTTACAGTGAAAGGTAAACTGTTGTGCTCATTCAGAAACATAACAGCACCGCAGCTAACTGTTGTATTTGTTTAAAAACATAACAACACCTTAGCCCCATAATTTGTTCTTGATCACATAGATCATAGACATAGGAGAGGCAAATTATCTTTTTAATATGAATTCCCAACCCAGCTAGTTTTAAGGATTATCACTTCTCAACTGAACCGGTTTTCCCAAATTCAGCCACCTCAATATGCGTTCAACAACTAAATTCTTAACAATCACATAATAACTGAAATATCCAGACATGTACATGTAAATAGAAATCAATCTATTATTCCACATGATTCTACATTTCTGGTAATGGAAAAGGTAAGAGATACAAAATTATATCCACATTCTGTTTCATATTTCCCATCTATCCAACTATCAAAATAGCAGAATAAATGAAGAATTCAGTAATCAATATCATTAGACTATCCATACATTTACAACACAAGATACAAATTGAAGTCAATAAGTAAGCATTTGGTTTATCTCACAAATCTAATATCGATAGATCATAAACTAATAATCTATGCTCACAGTACCATTAGATTACCAACTATTAATATTAGACTAGCAAACTAACCAAATACAAAACTCTCATTCCTTTGACCATTCTGAATTCACATTTTCATATAGTATTGATACTTCACATAAACCATTACAAGTTGCATTATAACATGGTCATACAAATAAAGAACTTTCTCATAGTAAGTAACATCAAAGCTATAATGATAGAGAGGAACAAAAACCAATATCTCATTGTTCAAATATAGATTCACAATTACAGTCATGGTTTCTTCTAATATCATTTCTGTTTAGAAGTAAAATCACATTTTAAAATAGGAAAGTCTTATAAAAAAATTAACATTAATTTTAAGAAAATGAAACATATCATTTCCCTCAAAATAGATTTTCCATTTCACAACACTAACTATTAAATGTGTCTTATTCTGATACAAAGTTGAACAGCTGGTCTAATAGTAACAATCGATTATTAACATATGTAACTAGCTTGTCATTTTACAATGATATGAATTGTCATTCATAAGTTATTAACATTCCATATCAAATGAAGTCTAGAGTTCTCTCTTCAAAGGAAATGGATACCAAAAATTTCCAAAGTGCCCAGAACAACCCTACATCAGTTATCTATGTTTTCATTATATTACTAACAGTCATGTCAATTTCAAACCAAAATAAGTCAAATAATAGTTACATGCATTACTTTCTAAAAGCCCACACACATATTACCAAATCTCAACCCGAATCAGAGTATATGGAAAGATGAGTAACTCGGTTCCATATTATCTGCTACTGCTAATACATTCCCAACAATTTTTTTAAATACTGAAACTAAACTTTTACTGGCCCCAAATCTAAAAGAAATATGCATTATGGTGTCGACTAATGCCTACAGAAAATAGCTAGGAATGCAAACTAGTTTTCTTTGTTTTTCCCATCATATAATTATGCCATACATCCGCTTGTAAAACATATTAACAATACTGTTTCAGAAGAATAAACCCTTCACAATATGGACAACGTTTATGACTAAAACCCCTAACCATTGTTTACTAATGAATTAGTATAAAGTCAAATACCCAGTGAGACATTTGACTCCTTCATATCTTCTAAAACCATGATTAAAAACACAAACCGAATCTAACGTATCTCGCTGTCTAAGATTTCACAACCAAAACCCCCATATCTTAATGCAACATTACATCCCAAAATCTTCATATGGAGCTCAACTCAAAACCCCCTTGAACCCTTGTTCAAGCTCTTACTAAAATGGTGGTACATCATTTCCAAAAAGTAACACTACTATGCACAAATTCCACTAACATTATTAACAAACAAAGTAAAAGCTAAGTTTTCCAATTTTGTTTACAATACCCTTTTCGCATATGAAGGACAACATATAAATTGTTTTAACTCTCATCACAGACAAAGCTAAAAGGTTGGATTCAAATATGTGTGAGATATCTCTCTCACCCATATCGAAGTCATTCCTCAAAAACATAACGAAGAGTAACCTATTTATAAAAATAATGTACATCATAAGGAATAGGGGTTAGAATGCTGGCCGTTACCTTTTAAAGAACCAGAGAGTCAAAGCCCAAATTCAAACTAAAACCCAACAATAGAAATGAATCATCCTCCTCTAGCTTAGAATCAACTCGTAGCCCTCGAACCAAACCACAAAACCATTAGAAAAATACCAATTAAGCCAGGCATAAAAGGAGAAGAACCATTTGAATGCAAATCCAACTGAGAACATTGCCTTGAGAATAGCCAGGAATCGGCTTGAGCAACCGATTAGTAACTTCACCATAATTGTCGAGCAATATTTCCACAATACAAGAAACAGTTTAGAAAACACTATGCTCAAATGGCGGCAACTTCCCATACTGGCTCAGAGAAGGGAGAAAACAAAATTTAAGTCTCTTAATTAACCAATCCAGACCATAGCTTACTTCCCACAACTGGCTACATACTAGCCAAGTAAAGTGCTTTGCACGAATCACCAAATTAATGCGGTACCCAAACAACAGTCATACAATGTTGAGCATCGAAATATGTAATTAAAACATTGCTTAAACAAAGCCGCAGTGCTTCCAAAACAACTGCCTTCCAATGCCATGAAAGACATTTAAAAAGTTTTAATTTCAATAATTCAAAACTTCATTTATATGAATATATGTGTGAATTTATTTTCACACATATATTTATATAAATAGATCATTATTATACATAGTAACAATATTACCTTAATCCATATTTATATGAATATATGTGTGAATCTATTTTCACACATATATTTATATAAATAAATAATTATCTTATATGATTAATTACCAATTTTAAAATCAATAACAGTTCAGTATTGATACACAACAACAACAACTTCTTTCCCTCACTAGGGAGTCCTCTCCTTACCTCTCTTCTGAGTCTTTTGGCGACACTCAATGGACCACCTCCTTTGACCTTGGACCAACTTCTATGGCCCTTTTGGTAGACCTTCATGTCCATCGACTATAGAAAGTGAACTTACACCAGCAACAAAAATCTCACCAATAAGAATAAAATAATCCAAACATAGGCTAGGTCTTGGTTTTGAATACTCACACTCTCAAGAACTTCTAGCTCTGATACCAATCTAATGTAGAGCATCCTAAAACTATTCAATTCTTCAAACTTTCTTCGATCCATTATTGCACAAAAAATCCATTAAAGTGTATGTTATCAATAACATCTTTCCTCTATACATTTTTTTTCCAACTTGATAAACAAAGAAATACTTCAATCTTGAATTCATCCAATACAAAATGGTTTGATTCCAATTCAACCAAAACAAGAACTTAATCTAATTCTAAACATTTCTAGTGACCAACTATGAATTGTAAAATAGGGCAAGTCTCGCTACCAAGATTTCCATAAAAAATTATTTGACTAAATTTGCAAACCCAATAACATCAGATAATACCATGACAAACATTTAAAACTTACTTTCTAATTGCGGTTTATGATTTCAACTCCATCATAATCTATAGGAAATGACACCATGCACTATGAAAAAAATTGGGTCTTGTTATTACATGACCAATACTCAATCAGTTTAATACCACCAATTAATGAAGAGCCTGAAACATGATTTTGAATCTTTTAAATCCAATAAAAACCGACACCATATGGAGAAGTTGGATTTAAAACTAAATTCCAAAGAATCTAAATCTATGAAATATTGGATCCATTTGGAATTTGAATGCAGCCCATATTAAAACCAATAACTTAAAATGTCAATTTCCTTTGAATTAATAACATGCCAAACCAATGACAAAATGAAATCAAGACTCCAAAGGGACATTAAACAACTAATTCTTGAATCCGTTCAAACACTGAAATTGATCAACATAAGCTATCAAAATATAAACAACTTCATTATCTAGTAAAACAAGTATTGCAAAGTAACATAACAATAAATTTGAACTTTAATAGTATTGTTTCCTAGTCTATAAAATCATTTCTGGTATGTCTTACTTCTGCAGGAGATAGCCAGAGGGTATTTCTTAGTCAATTACATTCTTACTTTCTCTCTGTTGTGTCCTTGATCTTCTCCCATTTCTATCTTTTGTAATAATTTTGAGTGGTAAGAAATGAGTCAATTACAAGGACTCTTCATCTCCCTAAGACTCCCAATTACATTTGGCACATCCTTTAGTTCTATTAAATACATACAAATAATGACATGAGATTTAATTTCCTCATTTTCAACACGATAATGTTGGACTTTATAAAATATGATTAAACTAATTAATCTATTGGTGCCCTTGCACTAATAGGGCTCTATTTTTGAGAAATTATTGGGGTGGATACAAATCAATAGAGGAATTAATGAATTATAATAATATTAAAGAGATATTATTAAAGAAATGTGATTGTCATGTAAGAGGTTATATAGAATTCCAAAATGGGGATTCGTTCCTAGGATGGAAATGGAAGTCGATGGAGAATATGAACTTGCCAATAAATGCAGTAGAAACAATTTAAAAAGATTTATTATATAGAAATATCATTGTTAGGAGAGGAAGGGATAAGTTAATTTGGGTTGAATCCAAAAATGGGTATGCAACACAGAGGAAGGGTACAACTACTTGATAAAAAACTAGAATTACCCCTCAATAGAATTAACCATAAATCTATATGTCGGAAAAAACTTATTTTTCTAAAGGTGGAAGCATTCACATGGATAGCCACTCAACCTAGAATTCTTATAGATGAATGGATCACAAATTTAGGTTTTTAAGGTCCTACTAGATTCCCTCTATGTGAATAATAGGGGAAGACTACATATCACTTATTGATAGGATGTCATTATGCCAACCAATGTTGGAAATGGCTCTACTCTAAATTAGGATAGAAGACTAATTTTCCCAATGAGCTATTAAGCCTTTTAGAAAGTTGGCCAACCATGAATAAGAAGAATATCTATGATACCCTACATATATTATCCCCCTCTATTCTAATTGGGTAATTATGGAAAGAAAGGAATAGGATTATTTTAAAGGGGAAAAATATAATGGGAACAAATAGTTAATAAGATAGAAACAACTTTAATAGAAGTCACTAATAGAAGAATTAATACCTACTAAAAAAAAGATGTCATCTTCACACACTGGGATGAGAAGATAATGAGAGAATGGTCAAGTTTGAAAATTCCATCCTACTCAGGATTAGGACAAAAGAATAATAAACTAAGAAGACTAAAAACTAAATGATAACCACCTAATCATGGTTGGCATAAGCTCAATTTAGATGGAGCATCTAGAGGAAACTTAGGACCTTTAGGCATTGGCTAAAACATCCATAATTGGGAAGGGGTGGAAATTGCAAGATTGGAAAGACCTATTGCTCATGAAACCAATAACTTAGCAGAGATAAAAGCCTTAACGAAGGGCTTACTATTGTGAAAAGATTTATAAATTGAAAAGCTATAAATAAGAGATTCTAAAATTGTAATAAATGCATTAATAAGAGGAAGTACTCCAAACTAGAAGTTGAATGCATTATTAGAAAGATAAATAGATTTATTGAAATTTTTTAGGAAATATACAATAAGTCATAACTATCAAGAAGGAAACAAAAAGGTAGATAGACTAAAAAATAGAGGAACATATGGGGAATACATTGAGAGTATTAGATAATCCAACAATAATAAACATAGTGGAGGATCACCAAATGCATAACCTCCAAGTTGTTAGCAATAATCAGGTAGAAAAATAGTCATTGGTTTTAAACATATGCATAAGTATAGGCCTGACAACTAGCTTCAGATAGAGCTGAAAATTTTATGTAGGAGGATGTAATATAGTCAAGATATAATAAGAAGTCACTCACAATTAGTGATAAATAAAATATTAAAGAAAGCACTTATAACTTATTAAAATTGAGGTTTCCTGTAAAGAAAGAAAGATTCAAATAGTAATGGAAAGGACATAGTATTCCTCCCCTTACCAAGAATAGTACAACTTGGCTAAAGAGGTCTGAAAGTATAGCAAGCTTCAATGTCATAAATACTGAAATACTTGATTACTCCAGATGGATTGGAGAAAGAATATCTCTATAATAGGGGTGGTATGATACATTCTATAAAGGAATAACAATATACTTATAAATTGATTATCACTTAGCCAAATTTCTAATGGTTATTGGGCATCTCTCAAGGGAAAATGCTTATCCATATAAGAGGATTGATGTCCCTAGCACCTCTATACCTAAATTATTAATAAAATCCATAACAGGCACTACCATGGTTACTATTGGGATTGATATAAATGTTGGAAAGTTGGCTATACTGGTGTAGATGACTTGATATAGTATTTTCATTATGGAAATAATGTCATATAGTGTTTTGGAGTAAGCGCACTTGATGAGAAGATCAAAATTTTCCTTAGTGTTGAAGACTGGACAGTGTATAGAGTACTTGAAGCTCAGAGCATTAGCGCATGTACGTATGACCAAGTTATGGTATGCACCCTAGAAGATAAGTTGGTTAGAGTATATTCATGCTTAGTCTATGAGTGCGTGATTAGATATGCAAGTATGAAAAAGTTACAGATAGTTGAAGTTGCATAGCTAGTGTGTGCTAGAGAAGAATAGAGTAAGCAACCAACTATTAGCATTTTGATTTGCAGTTATATTCTTATGTTGTAAAGGCTATGCACCTATTGTAATTAGGTTTCTAACTTGTAATTATGTTTTTTTGTAAACACACTTGAGCCAATTCAATTGGAAGCATTGTATGTAATCGGTTAAAGGGCCGACCTAGTTATTTGTTTTGTAAGCACATATAAATATGAGATGTGCCCATTGTAATTAGTATGAGAGTTTTTATAGAGTTAAGATAAGTAGAGTAGAAGTGTGTGAAGAGTTGATAAGATGTATTAGAGCTTTGCAAGAGGTCAAACAATTAGCACATCAAAGGAACTGATCAGACAAGCAGTGTCACAGTAATAGTTCATCGAGTAGATATAGTTTGTATCTGAGATCACAAGGTTGTAGCCTTCACCACTTGAGTAGTGAGCTCTAGGATAGTGCATCCACACCCCTAATGGGGTTTATTATAAAAGACTCCTAATAGGGTCTAACCCTTGACAAGGTCTATTGTACTTAATACATTGTAAAGCAACTCCTAACAGGGTTAAGGATCTTCTAACAAGGATCATAAAACACTAGTACAGAATATTAGTGGGTGTCAATTCCCACTAGGGTTTTTACCTATTTGGGTTTCCCCATAACCATATTTTTGTTATGTGTTGATTTCATGTTTCATGTTTATGTGGATGTTCATTTCAGTACTTAAGTATTTAAGTTCAGTTTAAGATTAAGTAAAAAGATAAAATACAATGAACATTGATTCATGCCGCCCTCTCAGTGTTCCCATTCCTAACAATTGGTATCAGAGCTTTGGTTCTTAGCAAAGAAGTTTAACCACTTGAGGAGATCATGGACAAAGTAGAAATAAAACATCTGAAAAGAAATCTTTGAATCTTCTCTTGAAGACCTAAACAGATCCAAAAAAGAAATTGAAGAACTAAAGGAAAAATTCAGTGATGCTAAAATAGTCATCAAAAGGTGAAGAAAGGATTTAAAAGAATGCTCTACTAGTGATTTAGGGATAATGATCAAGAAGCTGAATGAAGAAAGTTCATCCTTGAAAGAAAAAATTGAAGAATTGTATGACAAGTTGATCAACAACCAAGATGTCTATAATGAACAGATCAAAGAGAACCTTCAACTGAATGAAGAATTGAGGCAAGAAAAAATGGAAATTTTGGAGCTAAGAAACATCAAGGAAATCTTGGAATTTGAATTAAAAGAGGCAGAGAATCACATTAATAAATTATACACCAGTTCTAATTTGATAGAATCTTAGTTGTATGCAAGAAGAGCTAAAGGAGATACTAGTTGCATTAGATACAATGAAGCATAAAACTAGATTAACAACATGCAAGCAAGAATGAAAGCACCAGAAGACACCTTAGATACTAAGGAGACTAGAAGTCAGACTAAAGATCATATTGAACCACCTAAGAATGAGCGCAAGCTAGTAGACCACACTTGTTATGCATGTAACAAGCATGGACATATAGCAAAGAACTATACAGAGGTAAGACATTTTAATGGTTACTATTACTCATGCAATAAATTTAGTCATAGAGCTATGAATTCTAAGACAAGTCAAAAAAACAAGACTTAGGGTAATCAGAGAAATCAGAATTAATCCAATGTAAGAAGTTCTCAAAATGTTACATGTCAGATATGTAACTATAATGGTCACTCAGCTAGACAATGTAAAATGGTGACCCATGTCAATGTGCTGAGGAATATAAGGCCTCCAATCATTTGTCACACTTGTAAAAAATTAGGAGACATCTCAAAGTTTTGTAGATCAAGGATGCAAGGTCAGGAAAGCCCTAAAAAGCCCGAAGAACTAGTATTGGATCCTGAAGGTGAAGTCAAGTTTGTGGAAGCTTTAGATGATGTGAGCTTGATTTGGTTAGAAGAAAAGAAGGATAAGGTTGATGAAAATGTATTGGATGCATCCATAGTGGATGCACCCTCTACATCTAGATGAATGGCCCTTAGGGTCGTAGGGGGAGGTAATTTATCTCTAGACCCCTGTGTGGCTGGTATACTCACCCTTAGAGTATGTACCTTTGGACTTAAGTTTTTTGAGACTAGCAGAACCTATGTGCAAGAGCGCACTAGCTGATTGTTTGTAGAATGAAAGTTAGAAATTTTTAGTGACAGCCTAGTTTACACAACAAGCATTAATGTCAAAATTTCTACTTTAAAGTACACAAAAGTTTGTAAATCTCTCATTGCATTTGAATTTAAAGAGATTGGAGAGAAGAAGAGCCCTAACATTTGATTGTGAAGGATTGGATATTGAGTCACCAAGTGACTTTTTGTGCATTTGATCAGTTGCAAAAACCCTAGTTTGTCACGTTGATTCAGAAGATCTTGGAAACCATTAGGAAAGTGATATACAAGTAAGTGATCGCTAATCCTATTGTATTTGATGCTGCAGAGAAGAAAAGATATGTATTTGAAAGGAACCCATTCAAATACACATTGGATGACCTAGAAGGGGCATTCTCCCACATGCCTATGGGTGCTATGCATGTCGAAGACATTAGGGCATACATATATTACAAAAAGGAACCAATAGGTTTGGACAAATTAAGAGCGCACATGGAAACAATGTTAAAACCTGATAAAACCTTCATGGATGAGTATGCACAGTGGAATAATCATCCTATAGTGGAATATGCTATGGCATATGAGGTCTACAAGTCAAAATAGATCAAGATCCTACTCTTCAAGATCCATGATGACCTATTTTGGATAGGTGAAATGCCGGTTAGGATTACTAGTGACCTAATTCATGAGATGGAAGGCCTCTCAAAGATAGGCATCATTCTTATAGGGGGCAAAGATGTAAGAAAACTTGTTGAGAAAACATGCAAGTCAAGAAGTGATAGGTGCAGAATGACTATAGAGCCTATTGAGCAAGATGACATCAAATTGATGTCCATGATACTGGGATATAGGTTCCAACACACCAGTAGGGTGAATAGTGTGTCTACGGCCATAATTCTTGTAGCAATAACACTTGTAAAAGAGAATGGAGAGTTTAATCTATGTGAGATCTTTCACACACAGTTAATATACAACATTAAGGCCATTAAGCATGACAAGACCAAGATATTTAGGTTTAGGTCCCTAATTATCTATATGTACTTCCATATTGTTTGAAAAGTGTGTGATTTGTATTTAGAAAAATCTTTCCCCACAATGCCACAGATATCTCTCAAGGCATGTACTGAGAGTACATTGAAAGACTACATGACACTAGAGTTGAAGACAGTCCTATAACTAAAGACTATGATTCTTGATAATGTGTGGAACATCTTAAAGTTCCTAAAGAGACAAGCTATTGAAGAGGATCTAAGGATAAGGGAAAAGACCTTAGATGAAACCCTTCCAGTATGCTCTTTATAAGAAAATTCATTTTTGTTAGATTTGGTAAAGCCACATCTTAGAGCCAAGTTAAGGACATTGCATATAATGGAAAAAAACTATGAGTTAGTTGTAAAGGAAACAAAGAAAGCATTTGAGAAGGCCTTCATGAATAGACACATGTTCCCATCTACTATGCTTATAGCTCAAGTTCCCACAAAGGTTGCAAAAGAGTCAGAGACCATTAATGTACCATCTATATGTCCACAGGATTTAGCGCATGTAGTTGATATATCCACAAAGATAGAGAAGTTTGTGCCCATGATAGAGACACCCAAGGATGATTCAATTTTTATTGATAATATAAAATTTACTATGGCAGCCACATACATGGATTTGGATAAGTTTCAAGAAGCCTTTGTAAGCACTCAGTAGGTTGAGAACTTATGTAGTAACACTCCTCCTAATCAACAAGAAATATTGATTGAGGACATAACAGATATAGAAAAATAAGAAGAAAAGAAAGAAGAAGAAAAGATGGAAGAGGAGAAAGATGAATAAAAAGGAAATGAAACAACAGATAAGCCATCTATTGAAATTCTAAGCAAAGTACAACTAGAAGTGATGAATAGCACTCCTATCACTCCCTCAGTATCATTGTTGTCAAGTTTGACACCTAACACAACTAGTTTGGATTCTTGGGGAGAAGAAGACTTGATCAAGTTCAGCATATTAGCTATGGAGAAAGCCAAGGAAAAATAGGTAATGAGGAATCCCCTCCTTGTATAATTAGTAAACATCCTAAACAACCTATTACCAATGGATAGGAAAGTGTCCAAGGTACACTCTGTTGATGATGTGAGTCCAATTATTTCACAATTCAAGAGTAATTTATCTAGCTTGGAAAAATCAGCATCATTAGTTGTAGAGGAGAAATATTTGAAGAAAAGGCTAAGTGAATTGGTTAGAAACTTTGCAGTTGACCTGAGTTCATTAAAAAATGGTCAAGCATCCTTGAAGGAGTTTATAGAAAAAGGAAGGAAAATCATTGATGACTGCATGGATCAGGACAAGTTAACTAATTCCCACTTTAAGAAGATACAAGAGGAAGAAGCTATGATAGAGAAAGTAAAGAAATTAGTGAAAGACCAATCCACTGATGTAAATATGTGCAATAACATATATCATGGATAGATTGACAAGATTGAAAGAGCTGAAAAGGAGATGTCCAAGATAAGGGCTAGGTACACTTAGCTAAGGAATGCTCTTGCACCCTCACTAGATATACTCAATCAGAATATCAAGGAGATAGATGCCACCATGGTGACATATGATCATGGTCCCATCACAGATTTGGAGAAGATGGAGAAGCTACAATATGCACTATGCGCCCATCTCCTGATTGTAAATTCATTGATCACATTTTGGAGTCATTGATCACTTGGCTATACTGGTGTATATGACTTGATATAGTGTTGTCATTATGGCAACAAAGTCATATAGGGTTTTTGAGTCAACGCACTTGATGAGAAGATCAGAATTTGGCTAAGTGTTGAAGACTAGATAGTTTACAGAGTACCTGAAGCTCAGAGCATTAGTGTACATGCGTATGACTGAGTTATGGTATGCACCCTAGAAGATAATTTGGTTAGAGTATATTCATGCTTAGTCTATGAGTGCATGATCAAATATGCAAGTATGAAAAAGTTATAGATAGTTGAAGTTACACAACCAGTGTGTGCCAAAGAAGATCAGAGTAAGCAGCCGACTATTGGAATTTTGATTTTTGGTTATATTCTTATGTTGTAAAGGCTATACACCTATTTTAATTAGGTTTCCAACATATAATTATTTTTTTTTGTAAACACGCTTGAGCCAATTCAATTAGAAGCATTGTATGTAATCGGTTAAAGGGCCGACCTAGTTATTTGTTTTGTAAGCACATATAAATATGAGATGCACCCATTGTAATTAGTATGAGAGTTGTTATAGAGTTGAGATAAGAAAAGAAGAAGTGTGCAAAGAATTGATAAGATGTATTAGAGCTTTATAAGAGGTCAAAGCATTAGTGCATCAAAGGAACTAATCAAACAAGCAGTGTTACAATAATAGTTCATCCAGCAAATATAGTGTGTATCTAAGATCAGAAGGTTGCAATCTTCACCACTTGAGCAGTGAGCTCTAGGATAGTGTGTCCACACCCCTAACAAGGTTTATTGTAAAAGACTCCTAACAGGGTCTTACCCTTGACAAGGTCTACTATACTTAATACATTGCAAAGTAACTCCTAAGAGGGTTAAGGATCTTCTAACAAGGATCATAAAACACTAGTACAAAATATTAGTGGGTGTCAATTCCCACCAGGGTTTTTACCTATTTGGGTTTCCCCATAACCATATTGGTGTTATGTGTTGATTTCATGTTTCATATTTATGTGGATGCTCATTTCATTAATTAATTATTTAAGTTTAGTTTAAGATTAAGTAAATATATAAAATATAGTGAATATTGATTCAACCCCCCCCCCCCCCTCTCAGTGTTCCCATTCTTAACAATAAAGTATACTAACACTTTTTTAGTGTAGATATTCGGTTAACATACTACACTATGATTTGTAAACTATTCAATTTTAACTAGGTAGGAAATTCTCCTCTAATTAATTATTAATATCATATCTTGATAATATTTTATTAATAATTAATTTTTATTGGTGGATGTTAGCCCTAATAGGAAGTATCTAGAAGGTTGAGTGCTTATAAGCTGCATAACTTATGTCAGAAAGGATCATTAGGAATTGTTGCATGTTTGTGTCTAGTGTTGGTTTATGGTGTAGTCATGGAGACCCCATTAATTTCATAGATAAAAAGAGTGAAATGGCCCTTGATAAGGAGGTAAAGGCTAAAAGATTGAATAATATGTTGTTGTCTATGCATTGGCTAATTATTATGGATATTTTTAGGATCCTAGGTTAGGAATTTGTTTATAATGATGATATATTTAGAGTTAACCCTAATATTCCTACCACATTGATTTCTATAGATATACATGTTGATAAGGATAGAGAGGAAATTAGGAAGATCTATAGATGTCTTTTTAAGAAAGAAATTTTAGTTGATTTGGATAGGGTCCTTGTCAACATCCAAGATGAACTGACAATTCTGAAAACAAGGCATTATGATAAGTTGATGGTGATAGATAAACTAGTCCCTATGTTCCCAATCATTTTTCATAGAGGAGATGGGGATATTAATGATGAGGAATCTTAATATTCAAATAAATCAAGAATCCATTATGAACCTCATGCATTTCAAGAATCTAACAAGAACTAACTAGTTTGATGAATACATGCTCGAAGATGAAGTTGGGGCCTCTAACATTGAAGCGATGGAGAATTATAAGACTAAGAGTTGTTTTGAGGATATTGAGGATGGTCTAGGATCATCTTCCAAAAGAATCAAAATGTGATGTCGATGGTCAACTTAAATTTTGTTTTTCAGATTAGTTTAATGCTAGTTCGGGTTAGTAGATTGTTGGGGGGGCTAACTTCTTTTATGAAATTTTTTTCTTAGACTATTAAGGCCTTATAGGCCTTGATAGTAGCCTAGTTTAAAGTTGATACTTTCCATAGGTAGCTACATTTTTTCATATTTGGGATAGAAGATATCACTAGTCAAGGTGTTACTATGCATACAAATTCTATTGAAAGACTTTATTTTGTATTAATAGTAATGTGAAGCTCTAGCTTTTGGATACTCTTCCACATATCAATGAAAATTTTCTATACAAATGTATGTATTCTTTTGAATGACTCTTATAATATTATATATGACTTAAAGCATAATAATATACATCTAGATCAATACCTTATGATTTCCTTTTAGTTTAACTATTTTATAAATGAAATGGCACTCGATTGAGCTTTTAGATAGAATGAATATATTTATGTGAATCAAGTTGTTAAAGGTTACAAATTATTTTTCTTAATAGTTTGTATTGAGAATCACTAACATACATAAAATAAAAAATTCTTATCAGAATCCCAAGTATATGATCAGTCAATATAGGCCTGTGAATTTAATTCTATCTGGTAGTGGGTAGATAACAATTAAAGATTTGTGACTGTTAACATTAGGATCCTTTTTAGAGCTCATATTTTACTTATTATCTAGTTGTTTTGATCTTTAGACTATGTTAAGGTATGATGCTTATTATTTTTTGTTTAATGTCTATTGACTTATATAGAGATACGATATGTTCATATATGTATATGTATATATATACACATATATATATGTATATGTATGTATGTATAAATATATACACATATATATTAGAATAACTAAGAGGGGGGGTGCATTAGTTAGATCAATTATCCTATAGTCCCGAATACCCTGATGTACCTTACAAAATAATTCCAACAAATTATGTAGCTCAGTAACATAAAATATCAATATGACTTTACCGATTACTAGTAATTATCTAAATTATGATTACTGACTAAATCAACTATGCAATATGTAAAGTATGATAGAAAAACAATCATAAAAAATAACACATAACACAATGATTTAATGTGGATACCCTGCTAAGGGAAAAACCACCTTAGACAGGTAACCCAAAATAATTCACTCTTCTAAAGTGAGCTTGGTGAAGAGCCAACCCTGTTAAAGGTTACAATACACATTGTTGGGTGTGACCTAGTTAGAGGATTTATCACTAACAGTTAAATTTTGACTATAATTCACTATGGGGTCAACAAGATAACACTACATTTAATGAATGTCATAGGGTATTACAATAAGACTATTACGTCCACACAGTTAAGAGATTTTTTGAATCAATGGTTAAACTGATACAGTACTGATATGATTCAAATTCAACTCAATTGTAAATATTTAGATCTATGCTAAGCTCATTAAATTATCTAATCATTAATCAATTCACTTCCTCAATATTTATCAACTTACTTTCACTCGGTAAATAGTTCTCTAACGCTTGGTAATGTCTGCAACTCGGTTCTTTCAATAACTAGTTTGATCAGGTATGCATGAATACAATCTCTACATGAAATCTCTACAGTCTCCTTTTGTCCGGCATATTTCAATAATGAAACTCATATCTCTTATATAGACAAGTAAATCATTTTCATATCATCCATTAGATTTTGCCTCTGAATCTCCTTTGTCCATTTTGTCATTTAAACCTTCCTTAGTAGATGTGTCCATAACACTTTTCAATTTCATCCTTTAGATCATCTCTAAATTTTGTTATCCCTGGATCTCATAACTAACTTCATCTTTAACCTTGAAATCATAACAATTTTCATCTCATCAAATTTAGTCAGTTGTTCTTAGCATTTAATATTTTTATCCATACTTGATTAATATAGAAATGTGTTAGTGATAACTAGATCGGTTATACTCTTACTAGGTATACACTACACTGGCTCAGTGCATACAGAAATATTCAATTATCGACAACATTGACTTGTTCAATTTCAAATCTCTTCTTCATAATAGATTAATGTAACATGCTCAAGTCAACAATATAAAGCCATAGAATCATCTATAAGTTACATAATGTTTACCTTATCCTTCTTTTTCATATCCATCTTTTCCTCATGTAGATATCACAGTTCTTCATCTTTTCTTCCTTCAACAACTATTCAGATATTTGTAACTATCATGATAAGTACTATCAAAACTAGTTGACATCAATGATAATATATTGACTAATTTAATCATCTTACATATCATTTTAGTAGCTCAGTGATCTCTAATCACTATTTCTTTAGTTCATCAGATATTCAATCAGTTATAGTTCATCAATCTCTCCCTTTGGCATTGATGGAAACACAAGCAATATGAAAATATGCCATACACATACAAAACATCTATTCTAAAACTATGTAACTAAATGTTGTAGCTCAGTAAGCTCTCCCTAGCTTCATATTTAATATTCTTAATCACTACAAAATAAAACAACATCATGTGCAGACTCTTCCTATGGATTTGATCTTTTCAGTTCTTAGATTGTTGGTTCTTAGAAACAAATATTCTAATATGAAGTATCTTTCCCTTTCTCCAATCTCTATATCATCTTCTCTCCCTTGATGTGTTCTCACTAACTGATTTTTTTCATATTTGTTTCCTCTCCCTTTGACAACAATTCCAAAGAAAATATACAAACAACTCCTTAGTAGCCAAGTAATTCTCTGTTGTTCGGTTCATATCAGGTACCTTCAGTGTACTGATAAATGTATTCTTGTTCCAGCTTCTACAATCTTTCACAACCTTAGAAAAACTAAAGTGTGAGCTATGTGCATCAACATCAATGATCTTCTGATAAGTATAGGTTGATGCAACCTACTAATCACCTTAGTGACCAATAGACAAGAGACAGACCACAAGTCTAGTCCTCAAATATTCAAATGTGTCCTTCGGTAAGGTTTTTGTAAAGATATCAGAAAATTTTTCTTTATATGTTACAAATTCTAGTTTCACTTGGTTCTCTTGAACTTGTTCCCTTAAGTAGTTTGATGCAAAGTGGTTAGCGAAAGCCTTCAAATAGTGAGCAAATGGTAACTTTCAATCCCTCAACACCCAAGGTGAAAGGGGTCAAGTGCTAGATACCTAACATAGGTATAGTAAAAGGACTTAGAGAAGGTTATCACAACCCAACTATGCAAGGTAACCTAATCACTAGGCTTACCAAAGTCCTAAGCACCAAAGAACAAAAGTTCAACAAGAGATCTCCCTAAAAAAATGAGTAGTCATATGCCATGAAATGGATACTAAGACAAGGGGTGGCCCAAAATCACTATTCTAGCCTATTTAGGTCCTATTCTAATAGTTCCAATGGTTCTTTCACTAGTGGGAAACTCATAATACCAAGTTGCTTCACAAATCCAACTTTGGGCTTGTAGCCTTTTCAGAATGGTATTTTGATTCTAGATCAAAATCTTTCCAAACAAAGCATGAATTAGGTTGAGGATCTAGACCCCTTTTTGGACTTATAAAACATACTCAGACACTAGGACTTGAAACCAAATAGAGGTCACTGATTTATAAAATTTTGGAAAGACCTAATGGGCCTAATTAGGTCTGGTTTGCACTACAAGTTCTTCTTTCTCCAAGAAAATGCAAAGATCAATGATGGGATCATTTGAGGGCATGTATAAGGGTTCAAAATCTAGAGTCTTGGGTCTTGGTGAATCCCCAACTAGTTTTTAGTATGACTGTACTAAGTCACTGGTAGGTGGACATATGGGCTTGTACACCTAGGGCTTTGTGGAAAACACACCTCGTTGCAGAAATCCACCTCCAACCTACATTTTCTAAAAGCACATAAACAAAGGTTGAATTCCACCAAGGGGAATTAGACTTCCAAGGTGGATTTGGGTCAAAAGATCAAACCCTATCAGAACCCTACTAGAAACCCTCAATCTGGGCAAGAAAATAAGAAACTCTGATAACTTGTGATCTAGGATGAGTTAGATCATGAAACCTATTGCATTTGAAAGTAGATTGGATACAAAAACTTCAGATCTCAAAGATTCATGTACACAGGTCTATACATGTCTGTACTAGGGCACTATTCTCAAGAATTACAGAGAAATGGTTGTTATTTTATTGATAAATTGTCAAATTACATCTTCTTAGCCTACCACCAGCTTGTAAGGGCTTATGTAGGAACTCCCAATGGTTACATAACTTGTTTGAACTAACTAGCCATTTGGGAGTTGTGTTTACAATGTTTGACAACTTTTAAGAAAGTTGCTCGAAAGTTGCATGACAACTTTTAGAGAAACTTTTGCCTAATTTGCAAAATTGGAAATCTAATGACCAAACTTGGTCCTAGCATTAAGCTAATGATCCAACATGGATCTAAAACCTTAAAAACATGAAAAATCCTAAGATCCTATTATTTTTAGGCCTATTAACCATTTTGACCATAGTTAGCCACAGGCTTATAATTGTGCCAACCCTAGAACTAGGCTTTACAACTTGGTCTAGGTGCCTGATTAAGAACTCTAAGATTTTTAGAGAGTTTAGGACTCTTAGGTGTGTTGTTTTTTGAGTTTAGAGTAGGTTCTCCTACACCATACTACCCTTGAGTTTTAAAACTCAAGTCCCTACTTGAGGTTAACTACTCCAATGAAGTCCCATGTTGTTTTATTTGTTCTTAAGTCATCTATGTAGCATATATATTGGGAAGTCCCTTCCATTTTACTAAGTACTACATGTACTTCTTAGTTTTGGTCTACCTTAGTATCTTTGTGTCCAGAATTTCTTCCAACTCCACTAGTTTTCTTTGGGGAAGATTGTTGACATAGTCTTCATCTTTGATGTTTGTGTCCTCACCTTGCTCATTCATTGAACCTGCTGTAGCTTTGTATGGTGTGAGGTCTGCCACATTGAATATTGGAGAGATTTGAAAAGTTAGATGAAGGGAGATTTCATAGGAATTATCACCTATTTTATTTAGTATGTTCTAGGGACCTACTTTCTTCATTTGTAGTTTGGAGTATCTACCCTTAGGTAGTCTCTCTTTTCTTAGGAATGCCCAAACCTTATCTCCTACTTGGAAGTGGACCTCTCTTCTTATTTTATTAGCACTTTATTTATACTTCAAACTTGACCTTTACAATGCTTCTTTTACTTGTTGTTGTACCTTTAAGATGAGCTCTACCAATTCTTGGCCTTGAGCACTAATTTTGAAATCAGATGATAGTTAAATTAGATCCAATGTTCCCTTGGGGTGAAAACCATATACTACTTGGAAAGGGGTCTTATCGGTTGACCTCTTTATAGAGTCATTGAAGGCAAAATTTTCTTGGGGTAGGAGTGTATCCCAACTTTGTAAGTATTTCTTTTTTAGGCATCTTAGAAGATTGCCTAGGGATCTATTCACCACCTCAATCTACCCATCTATTTGTGGGTGATAGGAAGAGCTATAGGTGAGGTTTGTTCCAAACTTCTTAAAGAGTGTCCTCCAAAAATTTCCTTGGAACTTCACATCCCTGTTAGATACAATTATCTGAGGCAAACCATGAATTCTGACTACTTCTCTAAAGAATAGATTGGCTATGTGAGATGCATCATTTGTGCTTTTTCATGGTACAAAATGAACCATTTTGCTGAACCTATCCACTATGACAAAAACACTATCAAATCCTTGCTTGGTTTTAGGTAGTCCCAAGACAAAATCCATTGAAATGGACTCCCAAGGTCTTGAAGGGATTGTAATGGTTGGTAGAGCCCTTGATTTGTTGTCATTCCTTTAGTTTGTTGGTAGATTGTGCAACTTTCAATAAACTTTTTGCCATCATTGTTCAACTTAGGCCAAAAATAGCTCCTCTTCACCATGTCTATTGTCTTATCAATGCCAAAGTGACCTCCTAGTCCACCATAATGCTTTTCCTTGATTACATTTTCTCTCATTGAACATTTTGGTATACATAGTTGTGCTCCCTTGAATAGAAGCCCATTCTGAATTAGATATTTAGAAAAGTCAATGTGATATCTACCCACCATTGTTGTGCAAATTTGATATATCTCTACAAAATTAGGGTCATCTAGATACAAGTGTTTTAGGGACTCAATTCCCACACTTTGTAATTCAACTTCTTCAATCAGTCCAATCCTCCTGCTAAGGGCATCAACAACTTTCTTGGTTACACCCTTTTTATGCTTAATGTTGAATGTATAGGCCTACAGCTGCTCTACCCATTTTAGATGTCTGATAGAGATTTTTTCTTGAGAATTTAAGAAACTTAATGCATGGTTGTTAGTGTATACTACAAACTCTTTTGGGATCAAATAGTGCCTCCATTTCTTGAGGGCTTAGACCATGGCATAGAGCTCTAGGTCATATGTAGAGTATTTTCTTTTAGCCTCATTTAATGGCACTAAGAAGAAAGCAACTACCTTGCCTTCTTGGCTTAGGACTACACCTATATCCAAATTGCTTACATCTGTCTCCATAGTGAAGACTTTGTTAAAATTAGGGAGAACCAAGATAGGGTATTGGGAGACCCTATTCTTCAAGTATTGGAATGCATCATTGGCTTCCTTTGTCCATGCAAACTTAGTCGTCTTTCCACCTTTGATTGTTTCAAGCATTGGTGCACACACATGACTAAATTTTTTGATGAACTTCCTATAGAATGTTGCAAGCCCATGGAAGCTTCTTACATCACCTTGATTCTTTGGTGGAGGCCAATTAATGATTGCATCTACCTTCTAAGGATCCATCTTGAGGGCACCTTGTGAGATCACAAAACCTAGGAACACAAATTCCTTCTTCATAAACATGCACTTCTCCAAGTTGATTACCAACTTGTGTTGATGGAGTCTTCTTAGTACCTATTCCACATGATCAAGATGGTCTTCCTTGATATGAATAAATATCAGTATGTCATCAAGGTAAACAACAACAAATTTGCTAATAAAATCTATGAATATCTCATTCATAAGCCTCATAAAAGTGTTAGGGGAATTTCTTAAGCCAAAGGTCATTACTAACCATTAAAACAAACCTTCAGTATTCTTGAATACTATTTTTCATTCATCTCCAGGCTTGATTGTGATTTTATGGTATCCAGACTTTAAGTCTATCTTGGTGAAGTAGAAAGCACCTCCTAGTTGATCCAATAGGTCCTCAATCCTTGGCATGGGGAACCTATACCTTATGGTAATTTTTTTTAGGGCCCTACTATTAGTGCATAACCTCCATTTTCCATCCCTTCTAGGGGCCATGACTGAGGGTACTACACATGGACTAAGACTCTTTTGAATGAGTCCTCTTTCCAACAATTCAGTGACTTGTTTTGCAATCTTTGCATGCTGCAAGGGTGTCATTTTATATGGTTCCTTGTTAGGTAGGGATGAGCTTGGTATGAGGTCTATTTGATGACTAATATCTCTAATGGGAGGGAGGCTAGTGGGCAGGTCACTAGTGGTGCCATATTTATACTTTTGGAGTAGTTCTATGACTTCTTTTGGTATGGGATCTTTTTTATCAGACCTGATGTTATCTTTAGGTTTTGAGATTAAGACAAAGGGTGAAATATCAGATTCTTTCAAGGTTTTTAACATCTCCTTCTCTCCCATGATAATCATAGTGGGTTCTTTTTTACATTTGTTATCTGGCAGGGGCTTCATAGTGAAGGTCTTCCCATCTTTGGTGATGGAGTAGGTGTTCTTCCTACAATGGCGTATGGCATCAACATCAAATTGCCAGGGCCTGCCTAGAAGAATGTGTGATGCATCCATCTCAACTAAATCAAAAAGAACCTTGTGTTTAAAATCTACAATTGAGAACTCTATCTATGCTTGTTCTATTACTAGAGTTTGTTGGCCTTTTGTTAACCATGAAACATGATAGGGGCAAGGGTGTGGCTTCTTATGGAGGTTTAACTTTTGAACCATTTCACAAGATACAAGATTTTTAGTTGAACCAGAATCTATAAGAAGATTACATACCTTTCCATGACATTTGATCTTTGTCCTAAAGAGATTCTTCCTTTGTGGAGGTTCCTGGGATTGTGGTACTTGAAGGAAGACCTACCTCATCATCAAGCTTATTCCTTCTTCTGGTTCCAAGTCTCTAGCATCAGCATTACTTTCTTGTTTATCTTCTTGAACAAGTTGTGCTCTCCTCTCACCTTAGTTATTGTTGTTCCTCTTCTTAGGGCACCTTCCTACATGATGTCCCATTTGATTGCAATAGAAACATTTCAATGGTCCATTGACTCTTCCTTAGTTTGTCCTTCCCCTATTGAATAGCCTTCTTCCTCTATAGTTTCCTCTTGAATTAGAGTCACTATTTTCCTTGTCTCCTTGGTTAGAAGTCCTATTTCTGCTGCCACTATTTTGTCCCTTATTCCAAGAGTTCCCTTTGCCTCTAAATTTCTTCCCACTATCATTACTCTTCCCTTTTCCAAAATCTTCTTTTCTTTTCTATTTTTCCTCTACCTTGAGTGCCATTTGATAGCATTTTTTGACTATGGTAGGACAATGCAGACTTAGTGTTTCTTTAATGGATACCTTCAATCCATTCATGTACCTTGCTAGTTTTTCTTCCTTGTCTTCTGTCACATTGGTCTTCATACACAATTTTAAGAACTCCTCAGTGTATGAATCTACATCAATGTTCTTTTGTTTTAGACTTTTCTTCCTCCTATGGAGTTGTACCCTATAGTCCTCAAGTACATATGTTTCTTTAATCAAGGCTATCATCCTATTCCATGAATTGATCATGTTCTTGTCATTCTTCACCCTCTTTGTTTGGATGAAGTTCCACAAAGTTAGGGCTGCTCCCTTCAACCTAGATCTTGCCACCTTTACCCTTTGCTTCTCAAGTATGTCTTCACATTCAAAGAATGTTGTTAAAGCCTCTATCCAATACAAGGCTAAATTTGCATTCATCTTTCCATTGAAGACCAGAAAATATATCTTTTCTTCCATGCCTCTTCTCCCCATGGACTTTAAGGCATCTATGAAAGATCTCTAGTCTATAGGGATGTGTTGAGTAGAGTCATCTTCCTCTTCTTCACTCCCTTCTTCACTTTCAGACCCATCTTCTTTGTCCTTGTTATCAAGCTTCTTCTCAAGTTGTTGAAGCCTCTTAGTTAAGGTTGTGTTTGCAGCGCTTTGTTCTCTCACCATCTTTTCTAACTCACTATTTATGACCCTTCCAGGGATCTCTTCATCCTAAGGAGTAGACATAGATCTGATACCACTTGATGAAAAGTGGTTAACAAAAGCCTTCAAATAGTGAGCAAATAGTAAGTTTCAATCCCTCAACGCCTAAGGTGAAAGGGGTAAAATGCTAGATACCTATCACAAATATAGTAAAAGGACTTAGAGAAGGTTATCACAACCCAACTATGAAAGGTAACCTAATCACTAGGCTTACCAAAGTCCTAAGCACCAAAGAACAAAATTTCAACAAGAGATCTCTGTAACAAAATGAGTAGTCATACCCCATGAAATGGATACTAAGACTAGGGGTGGCCCACAATCACTATTCTAGCCTATTTAGGTCCTATTATAATAGTTCCAATGGTTGTTTCACCAATGGACACTCATAATACCAAGTTGCTCCACAAATCCAAATTTGGGCTTGTAGCATTTTCAGAATGGTATTTTGATTCTAGATCAAAATCTTTCCAAACAAAGCATGAATTAGGTTGAGGATCTAGACACCCTTTTGGGACTTATTAAACATACTCAGACACTAGGACTTGAAACCAAACACAGTTCACTAATTTATCCAATTTAGGAAATGGCTAATGGGCCTACTTAGGTCTAGTTTTCCCTACAAGTTCTTCTTCCTCCAAGACAATGCCAAGATCAATGATGGGATCCTTTGAGGGCATGTATAAGGGTTCAAAATCTAGTCACTGGTAGGTGCATATATGGGCCTATACACCTAAGGCCTTATGGAAAACACACCTCCCTATAGAATTCCTCCTCCAACCTATATTTTCTAAAAGCACATAAACAAAGTTTGAATTCCAGCAAGGGGTATCAGATTCCCATGGTAGAATTGGGTCAAAATATCAAACCCTATCGGAACCCTGTTGGAAACCCTCAATCCGGGCAAGCAAACAAGAAACTCTGATAACTTCTGGTCTAGGATGAGTTAGATCATGAAACCTATTGCATTTGAAAGTAGATTGGATACACAAAATTTAGATCTCAAAGATTCATGTACACAGCTCTCTACCTATCCGTACTAGGGCAATGTTCTCAAGAATTACAAAGAAATGGTTGTTATTTTATTCATAAATTATCAAATTACATCTTCTTAACCTACCACCCACCTATAAGGGCTTATGTAGGCACTCCCAATGGTTACATAACTTTTTTGAACTAACTAGCCATTTGGGAGTTGTGTTTACAATGTTTGACAAATTTTAAGAAAGTTGCTGGAAAGTTGCATGACAACTTTTAGAGCAACTTTTGCCTAATTTGCAAAATTGCAAATCTAATGACCAAACTTGGTCCTAGCATTAAGCTAATGATCCAAAATGGATCTAAAACCTTTAAAATATGAAAAATCCTAAGATCCTATGATTTTTAGGCCTATTGACCATTTTGACCATAGTTAGCCAAGGGCTTATAATTGTGCCAACCCTGGAACTAGGCCTTCCAACTTGGTCTAGGTGCCTAATTAAGAACTCTAAGCTAATTAGAGAGTTTAGGACTCCTAGGTGTGTTGTTTGTTGAGTTTAGAGTAGGTTCTCCTACACCATAGTCATACTTAATAGATATATGCTTTGTTTTTTAATGCGTCACATGATTCTTGGAAATATTTATAGCACTAGTGATGTCACAATATGATGCAGTGCAAGGTAGGAGAATCCCTGATGGAGATGTCCTAGCCCCAAGAAAATAACCACACAATAGAATATAATAACAACACAAATATTTACATCCATACAATGCAAATACTCATAATAGAATTATCATATTTTCATTCAGCATGCCCGGCTGTAAGGCCTTCCGGGTTATGGCCAAATACAATGCAATTACAATAGAAACTCCACAAGATCTCACAAGATCCAAACCAAACCATAGCTAGCCCAGATCCACACACTGGTAGGAACCCCCAAGGAAGATATAAACTTGTGCTCACAGGCCCACCAAGAAATCTCCTTGTTTCCCAAGCCGCAGCTACTAGCTCTCCTCAAAAATCGCTCCACAGCCACCTCCTCTTCTCCCAGGTGGATGAATAAAAATGACTAAAGACTTCCCCCACAACCCCTACTTATACCAATCTAAGCCACATGTCGGCCTTGAACATAAATGAAATATAAATACAGAAATTAAATGCCACAAGTCAGCCAACAACAACAATTAAATGTCCAAAATAGATGTCTTAGTAAAATCATGATATCTCCTAGAACTAGATGAATTAGAACTTGTGCTTCAAATTGTAGGAAGAAATATAGGCTCTCTTTAATCCCTAAAAATTTCAGCCTCTAAATCTTTGTGGAAAATTACTTATATGACCTGTAATAGGCACCAAATTCCTAAGCAAAACCAAACTCCTCCTAGGCCATGCTGAGCAACCAAGACCATGCCAAGTTCCATTAAATACATCATAACCAATTACCCAAGACCCAAGTAGGTTTAACCAACTCTACCAAACCCCTCACATATGAAAATAAGTCCACACAACTCCATCAAATCTCCCAAACATGTAGGATAGCCAACTACCCTGGGATGCTCCTACATCACAATATATAATAACCGAGTCAATGATTACCTCATTCATTCCTTCCAACACTTGCTTAATCCAAGTAATATTTGAACAATTTGTAGCGGAAACAACATATTCTGCTTCAATAGTAGACTAAGAAATACATTCTTTTTTCTTGGTTATCCAAGTCACAAGCCTTTCTCCTAAAAAGAATGCTCCACTGGTTGCTCTCTTCTGGTCACCTATGTTTCCAGCCCAATCTGCAATAGTGTAAACTCGGAGTTCAAATTTTCCTTTCTTAGAGTACCATAAACCATAGTCCTCGATCTTCTTCAAGTATCTCAAAATCCTCTTAACTGCAAGTATATGTGATTCTTTAGGATTGGCAAAATATCTTGCCACAATCCCAACTACTTGTGCAATATCAGGCCTACTATGTACCACATACATTATTTTTCCAAGCATAGATTTGTTGGAAAAATGGTCAGCACTCCCCTCAAGATTCATGACATGGCTTAACCACCTCTTGTGTCTTCTATAAGTCTAGTGGTTGTATCTATTAGAAATAGGGAATACTGAGAGGGGGGGTGAATCAGTATTCCACAAACTTTTACTTTTGCCCAATTATGGATATAACAGATAATCTTAATGCATACATAACATAGAAAGCTAAACAATGTGCATAGCAATAAAATTAAAGAACTCATAACACATTATTTGTTCTCGAGGAAACCCTGGCCAAGGGAAGACCTCTATGGGGATGGTACCCACAAAGATCCACTAATCAAAAGTATCTTGTTAAGGATGTTGACCCTATTAGGAGTCTATTACAAGCATATAGTGTATCAGTCCTAATTAAGGGACTATAGGCCTTGTTATAAGCCTCAACTCTATTAGGAGTTGTTAGTATAAAATGTGATTACCAGATGAGCCCACTACCCAAACAAGTAATGTACAATATATACTGATTACAAAAAGAGGTTAAGGTACATAACCTTATACTACTTGCATCAATATCTCTTCATTACTCTTTCACTATTGCAATTACATGTACATCATATCACTAAATCACTTGCTATTACAAGTTTGTTCCTTTACAATTTACAATTACATTTATACAAGTTATTAAGGCTAATAACTTTACTGGTTGGCTTCTATATTACAAAATAACTTTATCTAGGGGTTAACATCTAGGATGTCATCCCTTTATATTGTTAAGTCATTATTTTGATAAACAAACTAATCCCTTAACTCTTTATCAATTCTATCTTTAAAATTTATCCTGTCAGCTTAACATTGTCTTCAAAAAAACTATCATAACTCCTTCTGTACATGTCATATTGACTTGCACTCTAAGATGAGTCATCAGTAGTCACCATAGAGTCTATGTTCAAGTGTACAAGCACTGAAATTACTCTAATCAATGTCACCAAACAAAATTGTCTCCTGGTTCACTAGGAAAAACATACTGTCTCATACTTAGACAATTTCATATTGCGCTCTGACATACTAGCTCTCTGACCTGTGCAATCTTCATGTAAGACATATGTTTCCATAATGACAACATCTATGTAACCAACTCAGCAAAATTTCCAACAATCTCCCCCTTTGTCATTGGTGGCAACATATGAGAAAATTGGCGAATTGTAATACTCAAAAACTTCAAAATTGTGGCCATAGTATAAAATATATACATACTATCCTTATAACTCCAAAAATCTTATCTATGTATAGTACTCCCCCTAAGAGTATCAATCCTTATCAGTTTTCTACTATATATCTCTCCCCCTTTGACAACAATGACAAAATAAAGGTAAGGAGGGTTTACAAAACTATCTTCAAAAAGGTTTTACCTTGATTCAATACTGCAAAGCTAGTAGGCTTGCAACACAATCTACAAAATCAATCTTCATTGTATCTAATTCCTTTTCTCATGATTTCTTGATAGAGTCTACCACACTAAGTAGTGCGCATAGACCATAAGCTGCTATTTCACATGCTTGGAGATTCTCAAAACTAAATTTTTGAAAAGATTTCTTAACTGAAAGACATTCTTCCCGTTGTCCGACAATAATGCTCAACTTCATAGAAGTGTACTCTCTTAAAAGAGTATATCTTTTCATCTTCCTATCCTTTTCATCTTGCAAAACTCTAATTTCATCAAATAACTTACTAATCTTCTTCTCAACATCAAATACTTTTACAATGAGGCTAGAAAGAAGGTTGGTTTCATTCTAAGTTTCTGCTTCCTTCATCTTTATTTTCTGTTCTTCTACTACTACAAGAGTCTTTGATTTTGTACACTGAATGCACAAAGATTTACCTCTTTCTAGATTCTTCCTTAAATCCTTTATATAGATATCAAGATTATTGATATCATTTTTTATATTCTAACTTATGTTCAAGAGTGTTTTAGCCTCATAAGCTGCCTGTGCTTTTACCTTTGCAATCTCAGATAAGTTTGTGAACTCATCATCAAAAGTGCTCATTACTTTCTTTTCTTTCTCTAGATGGTCTACTTCTACAATTTGCATAGTTACAATACCTTGTAACTTCTTAGTAAGCTCCTTTAGGCATCTTTCAAGACTTTTAACTTTCTTATTCTTCCTAATGATTTTATTTAAAGATGTGATCAATTCCATCTGATCATCATCATCAACTTCTTTTTCCAAATCCTCAAAAAAAAGATCTAATTTTCTTCTTCTTTCTAGTCATAGGAGTAAGAATAATTTCTTCTTTAGATGATATAGGTGCTTGCATCACTATAATTTTGGGTTCTTCAATAGTAGTTTGGGTCTACTCTACTTCTGCAATTCTATCTGGTTCATCTAGAGCCAAATTTTCAACAATGTTCTCCAAATTCTTGAATTCATTATCATCAGTATCCAAGGTGATATTTGTACCTTCAACATCCATAGATTCTTCCTCAATGTTTATAGCCGGTGGAGAGGGAATATCCTCTTGTTCTACTTCTTCTACTTGCTTTGCTGCAACTGATGGCTCTCCAACATATTTTGCCATAACCTTAAGTATTGCTTGTTCTATCTCTGCATTCACTTCTTCATATTGTCCTGCCATGATCTGAATGGTTCTCCTTTTTGTCCTTAAATGGGTGCTAAGGGCCTTCATAATATGCTTAAGGTGTTCATCATTTCTCACATCACATAATTTCTTCACAATATTTTCTCTGATAGATGTGTCTTCCTCTGATGCTCTCTTCTTCCTGTTAACAAGTTTCTTGAATAAATCACCAGGTATCTTACCCTGAATAGTGTCAAACTTCTTATTAGATAGAATCACGTGCTTTGCCACTGAATTTTCAAGATTCAATATTTCTAAATAGTCATAGAGGTCATACTATTTATTCATCTTAGTGAAATCTCCATCTTTTATAATCTCTTCATTCACTCTTTCAACTCTAGGTTTCTAGGCCTTCTTCTTAATAGTAGTGTCATCATCTTTAATTTCTGCAACTTTCCTAGGAACTAGTGGCACCAAAGTTTTCTACCTCTTACCAAGTCTAGTAGAAATCTCTTTTACTCTCTTACTAGGTGTGGAGGAAGTTGACTTAGTAGGTTTTCTTACTTCTTGTTCCTTCTCTGTCTCTTTTATTTTTACCTTGACTTGTGTTTCTCCTTGCTATACTACAATAGATGATAGGGGTGGTATAGACAAAATCTCTTTTTGTCCAATATCTCTTATTGCTACTACTGTCTGCTTTGCTACTAAGAATTCATGCTCTATAATTCCTGTATCTTTTAGAATTTTCTTGATAGTACTCTCAACTCTTTTCTTAGACTGTTTCTCCTCAAGTATAGCTTTTACAGAGTTGAAATTTTCTTCAAAAGTTCCAAACCTATTACTATGAGTATCAATCTTGCATTTAAGTAGCCTGCTCACATACTCTTCTATCTCAATTTTAGATATTTCATAGCCATAGCCAAGAAGGTCTATAAACTCAATTGTAGCTTCTACAGCTTCAATGTAGGTAAAGTCAGTATCAACCATAAAACATACTTCATTTTTGTACTTCTCCACAAGAGACTATGGGATCCTTGATCTGCTAGTTACCAAATTTTGAAATATCTTTATCACCAACATTGCACTCTCATTCACTTTGTCAATAACATGCCTCATATATACTTTATTAATCCTTTCCATAGTAGTTTGTCCATCATTCTAGTCATTTGCAATGCTGTAAGGAAATCTTCTCAATAGGTGGTAAAACATGTAAGTGATCAAAGATGAAAATCTAAATTGTGCATACTTTGTCTTCTTGATCTTTTCCAAATTCTCAAATAGTTGTATTCTTAGAATTTCACACATATCAACTTTTACTTTGTCAACACACATCAAATAAGCTATTTGTACCATTCCAGCTACCATGTCATCCTCTCTTGAATTTGCACAAAACTTAGTTGTTAGGATCTTGCATAAGTATCTAACATCATCTTGTTTGATCTTACTAATCATAATTCCTCTACCATTATAGGATGAATTAGTGTTGTCAATGACTATTTTTCTCATGTTCTTCTCATTTAAAGGAATAGCTCCATTTTTAGATAGTCCAGTGACTTCATGAATCAAATCAGTTGTGATATCTGTCACTCTATCTTCTAACCAAAATTTCCCATTATGAATTCTACTAAGGATTATCTTAGTGCATTCTTCATTATCAAATTCATACTATAATCCATACTTAATTATCTCATTGTCTTTCAAATGATCATATCCTTCTTTCAATGACATGTCTTGGTTGTAAATCTTCTGATACTCATTGGTGAAATCAGTATCACTGATGGTTTCTAACTTGCATCCAAGATAACTTCTTGCATTCTCTAAATGAAAAACTCCATCTGGTACAAATGATAAAGCTAACCTAGGATCATCTTCCAAGGGCTCTACAAGTTCCCTTCTCATTCTAGGTCTATTTTTATCTTTGACATTGTGAATTAAAGATACATCCATGATTACTTCTAATTCCTTTTACCAATTCAAAGACCTACCAAGTAAAATACCTTGATTTTTCAATTTTAGGGCTTGCATAGATTCGACGCTCAAATCCTTCACCAAATCATTGCAAAATGCTTCCAATCACTACTCTTTGATCTCCTTAACACTTGTATTTTTTTTTATTATCAAATACTATCAATTATAACCTTTTATTACTTCAATCTCACTTAGATCTGACATCGCATTCAATTCTTTTGCCACTTCTTTCCAAAAATTTGTTTCTATTAACCTACAAAACTTAAAACTTCTTGTGATCTCACAAAACATAATATTTTTCTTTGCACTCTTATCCATAGCATTAGTACATCATATAATTCCTTGCATTAATTGTGCAAGACTTAATTCATCATAAATAAACTTCTACACTAATTGAAGTTGCTAATCTACTGTAATTTTTCATAAATTAAGTGCTTTGAGATAGGTCAGGTAAGGATTCATTCTTACCACTTGATACTTCACCTTTATGATTACCTTCAGTGTTGAATATGTCTCCTTGATCTGTGCTTCTGATAAACTTTACTTCATCTGTATTACTACAGCATCCTTTCTATCTGTTACTTGCATCTTCATTCCTTCTTGGATGACTTCTAGGGTTAGGGTTAGGATGAAAAACTCCATTGTTCATTCTACAAAACCTTCCTGTATGTCCAATCTTGTTGCATATCTAACAAACAATTCCATTGTTCCCATATCTTGGTCCGAGTGGATTGATTTGTGATCTGCAGTTTCTAGCAATGTGTCCAACTTTGTTGCATCTGTAACATATTACTCCATTTCTTCTATTCATGTCTTCAATAGGTTTTTTATCTACATGGTTAGTATTCCTAAACATTCTACTATTATTTTTATTCTCAATAAATTTAGGTTTTCTACATTCAAGATCTCTATGTCCAAATCCATGACAATTATAACAATAACCTTTAAGAGGTTTAAATTTCTTACCTATGCAATCTCTCTTCATATGACCAATTGTATTACAAGTAAAACATCTACCTTTGAATTCTCTTTGCATACTTTTAGATGGTTCCCCTAGCTCAGGTGGTTCTTCCTTCTTAGGTGTATCTTTAGACTTTTTGATCTCATCATACTTCTTTTCATCTATACTTTCAAATAATTTCAGATCTGGTTCCTTGCTTTCTTCATCTATCTTGAATGTATTGAATCCAAGACTAGTTTTATCATAGAATGGTTTCTGATAAGATATTTGTTCATCAATCTTCTCACTAGTTGAATATAGCCTTTCAAGTTGTTGTTTGGATTGAATCAATTCACCTTTCACAATTGTATTGTATTTCTCAAGTTTAGTATACTGCTAATTGACTTTCACAAATACATATGTTACTTTGCCAAGTTTAGATTTTAGTCTTTCATTCTCAATCTTTAGCTTTTCATTCTCAAATCTTAGATTTTCTTCATTCTTTCCATTTCCATCTTTCAGACTTAGTTTTAGATTTTCTATCTTCATTTCATGCTTAAGGATCTCATTTTCTTTTTCTAAATTGTCATCACAATCTTCAATAAGAACTTTGAATTCCTTTTTAGATTTCAGATCTTCCAACTTGTTTTTCAATTTCTCAATGAGGTTCTTTGCATCATTATATTTTCCTTTTAGAATGTCTCTTTCATCAATAAGTAAGTCAATTTGTTCAAGAGCTTCTTCAAGATTCTTCTGTAGTTGATCCATATCTATAGAGATCTTACTCAAGCTGCTAGGCTTTCCTTGAATGATTCTTCTCTAAGTAACTAAGCTCTAATACCAATTGTTAGAAATAGGGAATACTGAGAGGGGGGGTGAATTAGTATTCCACAAACATTTACTTTTTTCCAATTATGGATATAACAGATAATCTTAATGCATACATAACATAGAAAGCTAAACAATGTGCATAGCAATAAAATTAAAGAACTCATAACACATTATTTGTTCTCGAGGAAACTCTGGCCAAGGGAAAACCCCAGTGGGGATGGTACCCACAAATATCCACTAATTAAAAGTATCTTGTTAAGGATGTTGACCCTGTTAGGAGTCTATTACAAGCATATAGTGTATCAGTCATGATTAAGGGACTATAGGCCTTGTTAGAAGCCTCAACTCTGTTAGGAGTTAGTAAAAAATGTGATTACCAGATGAGCTCACTACCCAAACAAGTAATGTACATGTACATCATATCACTAAATCACTTGCTATTACAACTCTATTCCTTTACAATTTACAATTACATTTATACATTTATTAAAGCTAATAACTTTACTGGTTAGCTGCCATATTAAAAAATAATTTTATCCAAGGGTTAACATCTAGGATGTCATCCCTTTATATTGTTAAGTCATTATTTTGATAAACAAAATAATCCCTTAACTCTTTATCAATTTTGTCTTCAAAATCTGTCCTGTCGGCTTAACACTGTCTTTAGCAAAACTATCATAACTCCTTCCGTACATGTCATACTAACTTGCACTCTAAGATGAGTCATTAGAAGTCACCATAGAGTCTATGTTCAAGTGTGCAAGCATTGAACTTACTCCAATCAATGTCACCAAACAAAACTATCTCCTAGTTCAATGGCAAAAATATATTGTCTCATACTTAGATAATTTCATATTGTGTCCTGACATACTATCTCTCTGAACTGTGTGATCTTCATGTAAGACATATGTTTCCATAATGACAACATCTATGTAACCAACTCAGCCAAATTGCCAATAGTATCAAGCATTAACAGGTCAGTCTTTTGGTGCAATGACAACCACTACTTGTAACAAGTGGTATCAGAGCTTGGTCATAAGTTTGAATCCCCTCAGGTAATGCTAAGGGGGAGTTTTTTGGAAAAATAGTTAGTAGTCCCCTCAAGATTCATGACATGGCTTAATCGCCTCCTGTGTCTTCTATAAATCTAGTGGTTGTATCAGGCATTAACAAGTCAATCTTTTGGTGCAACGCAAACCACTACTTGTAAAAAGATCTATACAATATCTGATTTACCTCTATAGATTCATCATCCATTGTCAACTTACATTTAGTTACCATCAGTGTTCCTACTAGTTTTGCATCTTCCATGCCAAAAAATTTTAACACTTTTTTAATGTATTTTGATTGAGTGATGAAAATCCCATCATTCTGTTGTATAATCTACAAGCCTAGAAATAATTTAATTTCTCCAAAAATTGACATTTCAAATTCCTTTCTCATTTCATCAGCAAAAGATTTACAAATTAGATCTTTTCCACCAAAGATTATATCATCAAAAAATATTTCAGCAATCAAAATATTGTCATCACAATCTCCTTTCATGTACAAATTATTATTTTCACTAGTTCTTACAAAGCCAATATTGATAAGATAAGCATGTAGTCTTTCATACCATTCCCTTAGTGCTTGCTTTGGTCCATACAAAGCTTTGTGTAGTCTACATACCATGTCTTTCTTATTTGGATAAACAAATCCTTCTAGTTGTTCTATGCAGACCTCCTCCTCAAGAATTCTATTTAGAAAAGTTGATTTGTATCCATTTTATATACTTTGAATCCCTTATGTGCAGCATATGCAAGTAGTATATAGACTCGTTCAAGTCCAACAATAGGTGAAAAGGTTTCACCATAATCAATACCTTCTTCTTGTGCATGTCCCTTGCAAACAAGTCTTGTCTTATTCCTAGTGACCTCACCATTTTCATTTAGCATATTCTTAAAATCCACTTAGTACCAATAACATTTTTATCTTTCAGTCTGGGTACTAATGTCCATGTCTTATTATTTTCAATCTGTTCAATTTCCTCATTCATAGAATTGATCCATTCCTCATTTTCAATTGCATCCCTAACAATCTTAGGTTCAAACTCACAAACTAAGCATGTGTTATTTCTTAACTTACTTCACGTCATCATGCCAACCTGCTTATCTCCAATGATTTGATTCTCTGGATGGTGTCTTCTAACAAATATTTCTAGCACTTGATCTCTTCTCTACTCATCATTTAGTTTTGGTTCATTTTCCTGCTCGATAGCTTCTTCTAGATTCTTGATTTGCATTTTCTAATTCTCTGTATCATTTTCTTGATCCTCAGTAGACTCAGCCTATGGCTTTGGTAGATAACCTGCATCTTCAACATAAGTAAACCTACAATAGTCTTCCAATTCCTTCATCCTTTCTTCATCATTCTTTTAGTAAACTCATCAACTCTTACATTAGCACTTTCTATCATTTTATTAGTAACCTTGTTCAAACATTTATAAGCTTTACTCTTAGTAGAATATCCTAAAAATATTCCTTCATCACCTTTGGAGTCAAATTTACCATTCCTATCATCTTTCAAAATATAACACTTACTACCAAAGATTCTGAAATAACTTACACTCAGTGTATATCCAAACCATAACTCATAAGTTGTCTTGTTTGTGTCTTTCTTTAGTTGAACTCAGTTTAGGGTGTATACTATAGTGCTAACTACCTCTCTCTAGAACATTTGTGTAATATTTTTCTCAATCAACAATAGATCAGTTCCTCCTTTCAACAATTCCATTTTACTATGATGTCCTAGGTATAGAAAACTACCTTTTGATTCCATGCTCATTATAGAAATTAGTGAATTCATCATAAACAAACTCACCACCTCTATTAGACATTAAGCATTTCAATACTTTTCTAGTTTATTTTTCAACTTTAGCCTTATACTATTTAAACCGTTTGAATGCCTCATATTTTTCTTTTAAGAACATTACTATCATCAACCTAGAATATTCATCAAAAAATAAAATGAAAGATTTATCACCATATTAGCTTTGAGTTCTCATAGGACCACATAAGTCGGTGTGTACCAACTCCAAAATACCTTTAGATGAATAGTCCTTACTTTTAAAACTATATTTGGTCATCTTTCCTTTTTGACATTGATGGCACATAATATAATTAGGTTTGGTTAGATTCGGCATTTGTCTAACTTTTCTCCTTCTACTAATCTTAATCATTTTATCAAAGTTTACATTACATAACCTCTTATGCCATAACCATGCATCTTCATTATTCACCAATAAAAAAGAAGTTTCAACATTATCAAGATAAAATAAATTACCTTTTGATTGTCCTCCAGTACCAACAAGCTTTCCATTTTCATCATAGATTTTCACCTTCTCGATTTCAAATGCAACTCGATGACCTTAGTTATTCAGTTGTGCGACACTCAACAAATTGTAGTTATGTCCTTTTACCCAGTATGAATTATCACATCTAATTATATCATTCAATAAAATAGATGCTTTTCCTTTCACCAAATAAGGTGTATCATTTCCCATTTTTACTGATCCTCCATTATAATTCTCAAGATGTTCAAACTTATCTTCATCACTAGTCATGTGATGTGTATAGTAACTATCAATGATCCAAGTATCATTTGTACTAAGTTTACAAATAAGTGTTGTTTATGCATACCTTTCATCCTCTTATGAATCATATTTCATTGCAACAAATACTAATTCAATATCATCATCAGTGTCGGTGTTGGTATCATCTTCATTTTCTCCAACAATGTAACATGCCTTTTTTCCTTTATCTCTATAATCTTAGTTGTCTCTGTTGTACTTTCAATTTCCTTTGTTATTCCTTCTGCCAAACTCTCCATCACCAATTCAATCTTTATCTTCCTCTTTCCTATTAGGACATCTAGCAACAAAATGGCCAACCTCTTTATAGTTAAAACAAGCTAAAGGTAACTTTCCCAAGTTATACCTTCCTTTACCTTTATGTAGTCTTCGGGCCATAAGTGCTTCAAGCTCATCAAGCTCATCTTTTGTGTTACTATCACTTTCATTCCTTATATTATGCTTACTACTAGATTTACCAATCTTAAGAGATGACATAAAAGTAGACTCAACACTCAATAAAACACTATTGTCAAAATTATTTAGCTCAAAAGTGGTTAAAATTCCAATTATACTATTAAGAGTAAGAGTGTTATTAGGTGTAGACCTCATTTCATGAATAGCAGGTATTTTGATTGCATAGATAGGAAACAAGGTTCTTAATATTTTACTTACCATAGTATCTTCATCAATAGTACCTCCTACTCCTCGGATAGCATTCACTACCTCTTTGATTCAATTTGAGAATTGTGTGATGTTCTCTCCTTCTTTCATCTTCATGTCATCAAATTGGCCTCTCAAGCTTTCATCTCTAGCTCTCATCACATTCACATCACCACCATAAAGTAGAGCAAGATTATCCCACATTTTCTTCATTATAGTGTAGTCCTTAACATCCTCAAATTCAGCATCAAATAGAGCAGCAACAATCTCTATCATAGTAATATTGTGGTCATGTCGGTCTCTAAACTGATCAAGAGTCAAAGGTCCAATATTTAGTTGTAAGTAGCCATTGTCAAGTAATGTAAAGTACAATATCTGATTCCATATATGTGAAGTCTCATCCAAATTTTCCATGTGGTAAAGTTATAGTTGTTTAGCTTCGACACTTCCCTCTTATACATCTTGTGATCTTTCTGCTCAAGTCCTTAAAAATTTCTTCCAAGAAACCAATACTAATTTGATACCAATTATTAGAATAACTGAGAGGAGGGTGAATTAGTTAGAACAATTATCCTATAGTCCCAAATACCCATATGTACCTTACAAAACAATTCCAACAAATTATGTAGCTCAGTAACAAAAAACAATTTGTTTGTCCACTTTACTGATTACCAGTAATTATCCAAACTATGATTACAAACTAAATCACCTATGCAATATGTAAAGTATGATTGAAAAACAATCATAACAAATTATACATAACACAATGATTTAATGTGAAAACCCTACTAAGGGAAAAAAACACCTGGGACCAGTAACCCAAAATAATTCACTCTTTTGAAGTGAGCTCGGTGAAGAACCAACCCTATTAAAGGTTACAATACACACTTTTAGGTGTGACCTGGTTAGAAGATTTATCACTAATAGCTAAATTTTGACTAGCATTCACTATGGGTTCAACAAGACAACACTTTGCATTCAATGAATGTCATAGGGTATCACAATAAGACTGTTAAGTCCACTTGGTTAAGAGATTTTTTGAATCAATGGTTAAACTGATACAGTACTAATCTAATTCAAATACAACTCAATTGCAAATATTCAGATCTATGCTAAGCTCATTAAATCCTCTGATCATTAATCAATTCACTTCCTCAATATTTCTCAACTTACTTTCACTTGATAAATAGTTCTCTAACACTCGATAATGTCTATAGCTCGGTTCTTTCAATAACTAGTTTGATCAAGTATGCATGAATACAATCTTCAAGCAAAATCTCTACAGTCTTCTTTTGTCTAGAAAATTTCAATAATGAAACTCATATCTCTTATATAAACAAGTAAAACTTTTCATATCAGCCATTATATTTTGCCTCTTATTCTCTTTCATCCTTTTTATGTTTAAACCTTCCTCAGTAGATGTGTCCATAACATGTTTCAATTTCATCCTTTAGATCATCTTTGAATTTTGTTAGTCATGGATCTCATAACTAACTTTATCCTTAACCTCTAAATCATAACAATTTTCAGCTCATCAAATTCAGTCGAGTATTCTTAGCATTTAATGTTTTCACCCATACTCGGTTAATATAGAAATGCGTCGATGATAACTAGCTTAGTTATATTGTTACTCAGTATACACTGCACTGTCTTAGTGTATACAGAAAACTTCAATTACCAATTGCATTGACTTGTTCAATTTCAAATCTTTTCTTCATGATAGATTAATGTAACATGCTCAAGTCAACAATATAAAGCCATAGACTCATCAATATGTTACCCAATGTATGCCTTATCCTTCTGTCATATCCATCTTTTCCTCATGTAGATATCCCAATTCTTCATCTTTTCTTCCTTCAATAGATGTTTAGATATTTCTAACTATCATGATAAGTAGTTGTCAAAACTAGTTGACATCAATGACAACATATTGACTGATTTAATCATCTTACATATCATTTCAGTAGCTTGGTGATCTCTAATGATTATTTCTTTAGTTTATCAGATATTCAATCAGTTGTAGTTCATCAATATATATATATATACACACACACACACACACACACACACACACACACACACACACACACACATATATATATATATATGACATATATATATATATATATATATATATATATATATATATATATATATATATATATATATATATATATATATATATATATATATATATACATATATATATGTTAGGAATAGTCCCAAGAGATAACTGAGAGGGGGGATGAATTAGTTATCTACAAGATTCAATTATTTATGTGATTATGTATAGAAGAACATTAAGCACATACATAATAAAATAAAACTTAACACAACACCATAATTTTGGTTACGAGGAAACCAAAATAGGTAAAAACCCTAGTGAGAATTAGCAATGACTATGAACTGCACTAGAGTATTATGAACCCTGTTACAAGATCTTACAACCTAGTTAGGAGTTGATCTTTACAATGCATTAAGTACAGTGACCTGGTCAAAGGTCAGACCCTGTTAGGATTTTTTTACAATTAACTCTATTAGGGGTGAGGACACACTGTCCAAGAGCACACCGCTCAAATGGTGAAGGATGCAACCTTCTACATAACAGATACACACTATATCTAGATCTTGGTGAACTACGAAGTAGACCTACTATCTTGATTAGTTCTAATGAATATCATATACTCTCTTCTTCTTCACATAGATCTTCAACTAATGATTGAATGTCTTACAATATTCACATCTTCTTCTTTGCTCTATCAACCACACTTTAGCAATCACAACTGACTACCTATAAGTATCTTTCTCCAAATGATATAATCAAGTTAGCCTATTAGAATCTTCATGAAATCAGATTAGAGAAATAATATAACCCTCCAAAAACATCTCCAACAGCTATCCTAAGTATGTAACACAAAAAGGGACTGCCTAATCCAATATTAGTAGACGTGTCACTTCACACAATCAGCTCCACCAATTTAATTATATCTTTCTTATCATTCTAAATCACGTCATGCATTTTTAATAAAACATTCTCAAATCTTCTCCAAACATTAAACCAAATATGCATATTGAAATGATAGGTGCAACTGCTAAACCAATATAAACAATGTTGGCTCCATCAGATAAACTCAAGAAACTGTAACTAGAAAATGGAAACATCATATCTTGACATGTAATACACCAATATCTCTATGTTGATGAACATAGAATCATAAACATGTCTACAACATAAATATAAACATGCAAGGCTCCTTCATAACCATACTAAAAATCACATACAAAACTCTATCTATAACTCTGTTAGGAATACTATTGTCACAAACCACTGCACAACTATTTGTACGCAGAATCAACCTTTATGTCTGTATGCTAAATTAGGTGAATACTATTCTAAATGATAAATTAACTAATTAGAAGCTAATAAATCTATCAAATAAGAAAACTACAATGAAGAATACAATAAAAATGAAGCTAAAATAGCATTTTACCTTCACTTACCATGTAGCTTGTCTCCATTGCTCTCCTAGCTTTGATTATTTGAAGATGTTGACCTCTCAGATTTCCAAATGAAGCCTTTTCCCAAGATGCTACCAAAGTGTGGAGATTTGATGATGAATGCAAAGTAGCTCAAAGCTTGATTATGCAACTAATGGATGGAATGCAAAATGGATTGATGATAATATGGATGCTTGATTGCTCTTAGAATGATTGAATGCTTGGATGCTTGAATACTTAATTGCTTGATTTTTCCAATTACCTATTAGCTCACAAAAGGGGAAATTAGGCTCCTTTTATAGAAATTTGGAGGATCTAAGCCTAGGTGGCACAATCCTATGGTGAAGAATGAAAGGTGGAAGATCCTAAAGCTAGGATTGACTTGGTTAAAAGAGTTGAGAGAAAGGGGGATGTGGTTGGAATGTGAGAGGAAGAATACGGATGATGTTCCTCTCACATTGACATGGAGGAGAACAAGGTTGAAGGGAAAGACAAATGTCAAGTGTCTCACAAAGACCGAAGAGAGAAAGAGGGAGAGACCTTTTCCTCATGAGGACTCTTTGTACAAGTGTCCTATAAGTCACCTTTGACCCTTAGAGGTGACTTGAGAATCCCCTTAGGAATAGCGATTGTCTCTTGACTTGGTTTAAGAGAGGACATGTGGTCATGAGACCAAGTCCTATGAGGCCACATAGCCTTTAAAAATAGGACATGTGTGGGTGAGGATAATTACCAATAAATAATTAATAATAATTATTTATTTTAGCCAAAATGATGTGTCAGGTGACTAGGTAAGTGAGGTGGACTAGAGGACTTAGTCATATTTAGGTGATTATATATTTAATTAAATCACTTTAATAAGACTAATTAGAAGACTTAGGATAGAATAATAAACTATAGTGAATTTACTAAATAAATTGAATAATATATTTAATAAATAAAGGGAATAATTATTAATTAAATAATAAATATTTAATTAATTTATCAAGTCAAAATTAATTAAATAATAAATATTTAATTAATTAATGAAGCCATTTTTAAGTGTATACATTTTGCCCCTCTTTGAAATAATGTGCATGTCACATTGTTTCAAAGAAAATTTTAAGCATTTTTGACCCTATCCCAGACAATATCTTAGATGACCTATGCATGCCCCCTTGAGAGATTGATTGACAAAAAAGATTATTTTAATTGATTTTTTTAATTTTTTTTTTGTATTATTATTTTTTCAAGTTGGATAATCAATCTCACAAAAGAAACAGTAGAGAAGATGGACTAGAATGGCATGAAATAGAAGAAAAATGGGAGTGAAGGTCCACACACCAAGCACATCAAGTCCACAGGCTATAAATAGGGCTAAGGGGTCCACAATAAGCTCATTGTGCACACTTTTTATTTAGAGATCAGAACTTGTGAGAGAGAAGAGCAGAGCCACCAGGATGTCATTCCCGCTATTAGAACACCGCTTCGAAAGGGCCAGATGCTTCCAGCGACCACCTGATTTAGGAGAGATGGTAGGTGATTCGATCCTACTTTGTGAATTCATGATTTTGTGCATGTTAGAGTAGAATTTAGCATGTTAGGTTAGATTGAATCATAGGTTAGGTTATAACAAAATTTTTGTTCTTGGCCGGACAACAAATGTGTAGTTGCGGCACATGAATGCGTAGCAACTAGCCATATTGCGTAGAAAAATGTAACTTCTACACATTCATTTAGGGTAGCTACGCATTTGTGTTAGAAGAAATTTTGGGCTGTGCAAATGTTAAATAAAAGTGTGCATATGGTTTTTCTACACATTTGTCAAGAATTCTTGCGCAAATGGTAAATAAATCTGCGCATAGATGAAAAACTGTGCAATTGTATAGGGATGTTGTGCATGCATGTTTCAATGCTATGCATGTGTTTTAGGGGGTAGAATTTGGTCAAAATAGATAGTCAATTACGTCAAACTTGATGTCAATAAGCCAATTTGATCTGTCAATAATTGATTTTGATTGATTTGGTCAAGATAGGAAACATTGTAGCATGGTTTCTAGCTAACCAATCTTGATGGTTAGATAATTGATAAAATCATCTATTGAAACACGTGATAAAATATGTTTGTAGTTGATATGATAGGATAGATAGATTGATTGATTAGTTTATCAAAATGTGATAGCTTGTTTTTTGTTAACTTTAATAGGAGGATATTACCAATGTTCTGATGTCACAGGAGAGATATCCCATTACACAAAACCTAAGACCGGTACTGTTAGAGACTGATAGACTCTTGAGTAGAGTGTCTAGTTTATATCATGTGATCTACATGCTTGAGATTTAGGCGAATCTCAGTATGTGACTGCCTTAGCAGAGAGATGGCACTTGGAGATGAGTACCTTTCATCTTTCGATAGGGGAGATAACAGTTACCTTAGAGGATGTATATCACATCCTTAGGCTTCCAATTATAGGTGAGTTGGTTCACTACGATTAGTACAATAGAGTGATAGAGTGTAGAGCTATGTTTGGGGATGATGATATTGAGGAGGGAGAGATTAGGTGGGAGGATATGGTGGATTTATATGAGCCTCTACCAATGGTGCTATTAGGAGTGATTAGGGGATTTGTATGCCTTGATTATAGGTCACACAAATTTGCGGTTAGATGGGACCACAGATTGTAGCAGATTATGGATGATAGGACCCATTTTGCTTGGGGCATCTACCTATTAGCCCATTTTTACCATGATCTTCATCAAGTGGTGTACCATGGGGGTGCATCTATATCAATAGGCATCACATTGCTCCATGTATGGGCATGGGAGCATATCACAATGATAGGACCAATAGCTATCAGATTTTGTGGCATAGGACAACAATATATACATTTATACTCATCAATTTTTTCTCAGGCAAAATTGGGACACTTGGAGTTTTGGCTGTGCATGTTTGACACATTAGACATAGTCATATGGAGATTGTACCTAGGATGTGAGCCCTAGGATGATGAATGATAGCTGGGTTTTTGTTTTGAGTCATGATGGATGATAGGGCGAACGCCCTACATTATTGAGAGATAGTTGGTCAGCTGGGTTCTACATCAGTTTGGCAAGATCTAGGGTATGCCGCAAGGAGTTACTAAGTTCGCTCAGACTCATCAGGAGAGATAGGACTAGGGGCCCATGGTTTCCTTTGATGTTACTAGATAGTATTTTTAGGACATGCCATTCCAGGCATGGATGATGAGATAGGAGGTCATTGAACCAGGGATGATGGTGGATCTGGAGCAGTTCCTTAGAGATTTTCCAATTCCTCTCCCTCCATCTCCTCCATCACCATCACCACCATCACCACCACCTCCTCTCCCTTTTCCTTTCCTATCTCACCCTCAAATGAGAGGCAGTGGAGTGAGATAGAGGGCTTTGATGCCACTCCCAGCTAGGCAAGGACAAAGACCTCAAGTACAACTAGCAGTAGGAGCTCCACTACAAGTACCAGTTTCTCATTTAGAGATACTAGCTGCCCCTATATAGCTATAGGCACCAATATAGGAAGGGTAGGGATAGGATGAGGTAGATGTGTTATTAGCTTAGGGTGGAGTGCTACAGGGTGGACATATCCCTAATGATGTATAGGATGGGTAGGATGTATAGATACCAGATGTGGATGCCCAGGAGGAGCCAGCAGGGATGGACATTAGGGGACAAGATCCCTATTTACAAAGAGATTTTGTAGAGGAGGAGGATCCTGATATTGACTCATTGCTAGTCTGACTAGCAATGACACAGGTGTAGGTAGACCATGTTCATGTTCTAGAGAGGTGGATAGAGAGACTGGAGAGTCAGATGGAAGTGTTGAGAGCTGAGCGGGATGTAGCCATAGAGAGACTCTAGGAGTCAGAGATGTTATTAGATGAGCTATAGTAGACAGAGGATTTGGGTCCTCATGGAGACAGTTTGAGAGCCATGATACATGCCAGGAAGGAGATATCCTACTAGTGAGAGGCCTATAGATAGGAGGTTCCTAGGGATCAGTGGCTATTAGGACTATGGTATATGATAGAGGGGGACCAACAAGTAGTGGAGGTGTATCATCACACCCTTCAAGAGCACCCACAGGTTCAAGAGATTAGGGCAAAGCCTTTGGATTAGGTGGTTCAACAGGGTGGGGTCTCATTGCATCTCGCAGGTAGCAACAGACAGAGTCTAGAGACAGTGGGTCATAGATGTTAGAGACAATTGTATACACTCTTTATATCATTGTATCATTATATTATTGACTTTATGGACACTTTTTGGACATTTTTATGTTTCTTTATATCATTAGACATTCAGACAGTTTATTTATTTTATGGACTTTATATGATTGGATCCTATATGATGGACTCTATATAGACAGTGATGCACTTCTTATCATGATTTGCTTTGATGTTTTTATATACATGTGCATACTGACATATGCAGGATACGATGAATTACTTTAATATGTAGAGAATGTATGTCCTAGAATGCAAAATGATCTATTTTCTATTTGATGCATCATAATTAATGATCTAATACATGATGATATAAATGCATGTCTTAGATGACTTTACTTTATGCAATGCTATTTGGTTACTAATGCAATGATGTAAATAACAATGTAAATGATGGATAATGAATGGATAATAAATGAACAATATAAATGAATGATAATAAATGCACGATGATATAATACATTGAATGGATAGTAAATGATGGTGTAAAATGCATATAATATGTAATGAATGAAAATGTTCTTAAGATGACTAAAATATGACAACTTACATCATAATAAGAAGATAATGAAATGTTATGATAGCTATAACAAATCAATATGTGAATTATACATGTAATATAGATGGGTAATATATAAATAAATATACCTAATGAAGATAATGCATGGCCTAAATGAATTGAATAAATTTGGTAAGATGCGAGGTGAAAACTTAATATTTTTGTTGTCCAAATGTCCTCAACTTAAATAACAATGTATCTAACACAAGAAGAATGGACTAGGAGAATGGATAACCTACAAATCCCTATAAATGGAGCACTGATATGCAAGTCATGAGTTGGTAAAATGCAATGCAAAATGAAATATGAAATGAGTATCTCCAGAACTTCATGTAACATCTTAGAACTTCATAGTAACTAGAATTTGATTCTCATCATTGAGCTCATTATGTTGCAAGAAAATGCAAGCATCATGGTATAATTAAACCAGGATGACTTGAGCACTTCTTGCATGGAGTTTAATATGGAAAACTTGACAAGCATCTAGGTATAATTGAACCGAGATGACCTAAGTTTCATTTGCATAATAGACAAGGAATATTCCCCCCTCCATCGGGGAACAAATATTTGGAGTCAAGGTATGTGTTGGCATATCATCATTAATAGCATTTGTAGAACAACATGATTTATATGTTTTTAATACTATTAAACTAATGAAGGAACTTACGCACAGACATCCCAATTAGTTGTTCCATCAATTTCATCAGAAAATACCCCACAAATAGAAATCAAAGAAAATACCATGCCCCATCTTATCTATTCTAATCAATGACATATGGAAATTTCAAAGTCATGCCAAAGATATCCTGGAATAGCATAGGAAGCATGATAACAATGAAATCTAGATGTGAATGCATAATCTACAACAAACCATTCTAACACACCTATCATGAATATACATTTCTTTTGCCAAAAGATAGTGTAAGATATAGTGATCAGTTCAAGTGATGATGTATAGTCAAGAATGATAGATAAGTAGCCATGTTTCAAAGGATACATCACAGATCATGATTCACAATGAAGAGACCATTGTGGAAGAATGTTTGATTGTGTCTGCTTGTCTAGTGAAAATACTCCATTCTATCCTCTAAGAGTCATGACTATCATAGATCCACTTCCCAAACTAGTTCAAGGACATGCCCCTAGCTAGGTGATGGACTAACTTATTATGGATGAAGGACACAACAAGACTAGGATGAAGACCAAGACAAAAGATCAAGCTATGATGGGGTTTTATTATGGGTAAATACAATGAATTGTGTGCATGAACTGGCCATTTTATTATGATATATACATGGTGGTAATGGGGACTGACTAGCCATTTTATGATGGACATATATAATGGACAAACAAACTAGAAGAATCCTAATAGATAGAGGAGCTAACTTGTCACACATAGCACCTATTTCTAGGTTTTCACCACATGCTTTTATTGTAGTTTTCTTTTGATTTTTTGATTTTTTGTATTTTTTTAATAAACATAATATATACATGCCCCTTGCATTGGGATTTCAAGGATAGAACTTCTTGATATGTATGCTATTAACAGGTTCATCTAAGTGATCTCCCTCAGGTGTAGACAACTGATAAGCCCTAAAACCATAAACTGTTATAATTACAAAAGAACCTAACCAATTGGGTTCGAAGTTTCCCTTCTTCTCACAATGTTGTTGATTCTTTGGATTTTATCAAAGGACTAGATCACCTAGCTAAAAGTCTCTGATTTTCACCTTGCTATTATATTGATGAGACATAAGCTACTGATAGACTTTCAAATGATCATAAGATCTCTGATGGCATTCATCCAGTAGTTCTAGTTCAGTCAGCCGTGCAACTCTATACTCTTGATCAGGAATCAAATCTTTGAAAGTGACATGAAGTGAAGGCAACTCGACCTCAAGGGGTAGGACTGCTTCAGATCCATAGATAAGGGAATATGGGGTGGCTCTAGTAGGAGTATGGATGGAGGTGTGGTAAGCCCATAAGGCTAGGTTTAGTTGGATATGCTAGTCACAGCCAGCGTCATTGATAATCTTTTGTAAGATTTTAACAATTCTTTTGTTTGATGCCTCAACTTGGTCATTTCCTTGGGGATAGTATATGGAGGAATAGTTATGAGTGATTTGGAATTTTGTGCATAGTTCATCCATGTCCTGATTTTGGAACTATTTCCCATGATTAGTGATGAGATACATAGGTATACAATATTTGCAAATGATATAGTTTAAGATAAACATGGATATTTGTTTTCCTGTGGTGGTAATCAATGGAATGACCTCAATCCATTTAGTAAAATACTCTATGGAAATGATAATCCATTTGTGATCTTTGGAAGATGGAGTGTTGATAGCACCCATGAGGTTGAGTCCCTAGTAACTAAATGGGAAGGTAGTTGTAAAAAGATGTAACTCTTGTGCTGGAGCATGAATAAGGTTTCCATGTATTTAACATTTCTTACATGCCCTAGAAAAATGAAAGGAATCTATTTCCATGGTAGGCCAATAATAACCAATACACATGAGTTTCTTAGCCAAAGAGGGACCACTTGAACGTGTCCCACAAATACCCTCATGTACATCATGTAAGGGAGTTTGAGCTTCATCATGCTTTAGACATCGCAAGAGAGTACCATCAAGACATCACCAATAAAGGGTGTCAGATATTAAGACATAGCGGGAGGCTTGGTGGAGAAAAGTTCATTTTTTATTTCAAGATAGGTTAGGGGGTAGGATGTCATTTTTCAAATAGGAATAAATTTTTCCATAGATTGGGGAATCATGTCCATTTAGATGACATATAATACTCGTATCAGGATCATCATATGCGGGACAAGTTAGGGATTCCATAAAGAACTCAAAATAGACCTTGGTATCCTCTATATCAAACAAAGAAGTAATCATCACCATGGCATCGATAGCCTTGTTATCATGTCAAGGAATCTACTCAAAAGTGATGACTGAGAAATATTGTTTGAAGTCATCAACCATACATTTATATGGTAATAACTTATCATCTTTAGTCTGATAATCATCATTAATCTGGTTTATAATCAACTAAGAATCCCTATAGACATTTATGTTAGTTACTTTCCATTGTAAGCCATCTTTAGCCCAATCAACAAAGCTTCATATTTTGCTACATTATTGGTGGAAGGAAAGAGCAGCTTGTAAGATTTTGGAATTTTGTATCCTTGCGGCATGAGAAAAAGAATACTAGCTCTTGAACCCTATTGAGTAAATGATCCATCAAAGTATAATTTCCATGTTTGTGTAGATAAAGCCAAGATGTGTGCATCAGGAACCTCTGTGCATATAGGTTGGTCATCTGTTAATGGAGCATTAGCTAGCTGATCTACTATCACTTGACCTTTGATAGCCTTCCTATCTACATATTCAATATCAAATTCACTAAGTAGCATAACCCACTTAGCCAATCAGCCTGTCAATGTTGTCTTGCTTAATAGATACTTTAAAGGATCAATCTTTGTAATGAACTAGATTGAATGTGACAACATGTAAAGTTTCCACTTCTTTGAAGAAAAAACAATGGCTAGACATGTTCTTTCTATAGGAGAATAGTTTAGTTCATATGCCACTAGAGTGCGACTGATATAGTATATGGATTTTTCTTTCCCTTCATGATCTTGCTGAGCTAGAAGAGCAACTAGTGAGACTGTCATAGCTGAAATGTAGAGTAAGAGTGGCTTGCCCAAAATTGGTGACATCAGAGTTGGAGGATTTGCCAGATATTGCTTGATTTTATTGAAAGCTTCCTCACACTTATCATCCCATTGGAATAAGATATTTTTATGCAACAAATGTTGAAAAGGATGACTTCGATCTACTAGTTCAAAAAAAAATCTTTGAATGGATTGGAGATGTCCTTGTAAAGATCTTAATTGACTGATGTTAGTGGGGGAAGCCATCTGCATTATTGCTTTAACTTTTTTTGGATCCACCTAAATTCCTTTGGCTAAGACAATGTACCTTAACAGTTTACTAGATGTGACCCCGAATGCACATTTCTTTGGATTGAGTCAAATTAGATACTTTTCCATCCAAGTGAATATTCTATCCAACACTCTCAAATGACTAGCTCTATCTTTAGATTTTGCTAAAATGTCATCAACATAATCTTCCATAATGGTATGCATCATATCATGAAAGATTTTGGTCATAGCTCTTTTGTAAGTCACTCCAGCATTTTTAAGGCCAAATGGCATCACATTCTAGTAGTATGTACCCCACAGACAAGTAAAAGAAGTCTTTTCCTAGTCTTTTGGCACAATCTTGATCTGGTTATAGCCAGAAAAACCATCCATCAAAGATAACATCTCATGCCTAGCTGTCAGATCCATAATAATGTCAATATTTGGCAGAGGAAAGTCATCTTTTGGACAAGCTTTATTAAGATCTTGAAAATCAATACAAATCCAGATAGACTTATCTGGTTTTGAGATGGGTGTTGGTTGTTCCCTTTGATCTTCAACTTGTAGATTTATACTTTGTTGGATAAATTTAATATAACTTTGACTCTATCACCACTCCAAAGTCTACAAGGAAGAGGGCCAATTAACAAGGATCAACAATGAGATCCTCCTACACTTTGAGCCTTAATGCTCAGGTAGGTGTACCCTTGATTCACTTCTTCAAAGGAATCCAAAATAATATACAACTATACCCCTTACTAACTGATTGAAAGATATTATCATTTAAATTTGTGTGTGTGGTTAATGATAATGAATTGCCTCTAGAGGATGGATCAGTGCCTTAACCTAGGGAAAAGAGTCACCCAATTACATACATCAATTGAAGATCTTAAATCAAACACTCTTGGGCTTAGGATAAGTGCTTTTCCTATTACCCCTCTCCCTCAAACACAAGGATGTTAGATTCTTACTTGGTTGTAAACTCAATGAACCCACCTAGAAGACTTTAATCCTAACTTTGTCAGGAACTCAGAGATGGCTTCACAATACTCTTTGTTTACCATATGCTAATACACTTTGTGACATTAACATATATGAGCTCAGAACCAAAACAAAAATACATACACAAATGTAAGATTGGAACTCAATAGCATTCTCATTAACATATTCAAGATCAATATACAATCAAAGAAACACAAAGATAGGAAAAGACCCAAAATCTAGTTCCTCTTTCCTCTAATGTTCATACAATCACAGCCACTAGAACTGACCAAAATTTAGAATAGACCCTAAAGACCGAACCCTTACTATGTCAAAAATATTACAATTTATATCACTAGCTACCTTGGAATCCCAGAGATCAGGATGCAACAAGCTTCAGACAGCTAGGGTTAGGGTTTCAACCACCCAACCAACTGAATCAATCAAAATTTAATGCAAGGGATGAAAAACCAAACAATCTAGGAAAAAGAAAATCTAAGAATAATTTGTAGTCATGGAAAATCTAGACAAGTGTACCAAGGACCATAAATCTGTCATGCCAATCAGTCTAATCATCTATCTATAACATGCCTTGAGCAAGAAAAACCATCCCTTCATGGTACCAATCCCTGCAAATCAGTCGTTTAGGCCTCCAAACCACATTGCAACAGTCAGTGAGATCATTCCCACCAAACCCTATCGCTAAAGCATTCAATTTTTTCCTTCCTACCTCTGCAAACCCTCAAAAATTTCAAATCTAGGTAGCAATAGTCATTTCCATGGTGCCAGTAGCAATCGATGGCCAAAAATCAAACTGAGATCATCTTTAAAACATGACTATTGGATCCCTTTATGCTTCATGACTGCATCAGCTTAACCCAACTGCTATCCTCAGTTAACTCCCAGTGAACTGGTGACAAAGAAAATCCCTATTCATAGAATGAAATCCTGACTCATCATTTAACTCCACGAATTGGTGACTAAAAGGAAACTTAACTCACTCTGACTACATCTGGCGAACTGGTGACTAAAAGCATTCTCAAAGTCATAGAGAACTTTCCTTAATCCTTGGTTTCATTTTGTGAATGCATGAAAGCCTTTATTCACCAAGTTTCTAGATGCCATCTAAACCCTTTACAGGAATCCTAGTTTACATTTAGCGAATCAATGAATAAACTTGAAGAATTGATCTCATTAGTTATCTAGCAAACTAGCAACCAAAGGCCATTCCCATATTTGCTAAATGTTTTAACTAACTACCACTTTATTTGGAGACGACATGAACACTGTATTCACCCATTTGCCAAGGAAATTGGAACATCGCCAAATAATTTTGAGAATAAGTGAATAGGAATAAAATTATTAGAGCCGCTAAAAATTTATCAGAACTACCAAAACTCAACCTCAAACCTACCTATGCCACATGTCATCACATCATTTGTTGTCACCTCATTGCCTCTGACACAGGACCCACTACATTTCCACATTAGCACAAGGCTCAACTAATCGAACATTGACACATTGGCATGACTTGGCAATCAGGGCCCACATGAAATATTTCTTTATTTTCCCACTGCAAGACTAACCCTAGGGATTCAGTGAATGCGTGAACAAATGCAATCTCTCATTGGTGAGATAGTTTCTCTAACCATGGTCAAACCCTAAGAACAGGCGACTGAAGCCATTCTCCATTTCATCGAGTCATTTATTAAACCTAGGTTTTATTATGAGAACGAGCGAATAAAAGCCTCCGCTGAATTGCCAGATCATGACTTAACCTTGGACCACCATTCAGAGAATAAACAACTAAAGAGAAGACATCAGCTATTCACCACATCACTAAAACATTTGGGGCATCAGTAATCCATTTTGAGATTTTGCAAACACACATTCACCCAATCGCCAGACATTTAGAGCACTTGCCATCTTATTACACGAACACGCAAACAAGAGGAAATTTAACCTCTACCAAACATCTTGTTAATGCCACCAAACCTAGAGGATCAAACATAAAGCACAGTTGCGTATTCACCAAATCAGTTCATGTAGGACCCAGACACATCGAGATTAAAGCACAACCATTGATCAAATAGAAAATCAATGGTGCTTGCTAGATCGCTGGATAACATGAAGCCTGTCTAGGAAATCTAGAGATTCAGTGAATAAAGATACAAGAAATCACCCGCTAGGTGGCTAGATGCTAATGGTTTAGCCACCAAGAATAAGAGAACATGCGAACACAATAGTTGGGTATTCGCTGAATGAAAAGACATAACTGCTAGGAACTTGGAGACTTAGTGACTGAGGCAACACAACATGTAGTCACGGGTTCACAAAATAAAAGATATAACAGCTAGAGAACTTGGATAACTAGAGACCAAAGGGGAGAAACATTGTTTCGCTTATTCACTGAAAGACATGCAAGGGCCTAAAAAGTATTATCCAATTAAGTGAAGACTAGAAAAAGAAATAGCCACATGCAGAAAGGAGATCTTAAGTGGCCTAAAAAGTTAATGACAAATTAGAACAAGGCCAAGACATGACTTTGGGTTTATTTCTTACAATGGCTAGTTATTTGAATTTTCCTCAAGGTTTCAAGGGTTTAAGACATGAAAAATATTGCAGCAGTCAGAAGAAAAAAGCTAAAGCAATGAAATATTTTGCATGAGCTAACAGTGGCTCTATCTGGGGATGATGGGTAACTTGTGCCCATGCAAGGATTTAGGATCACTAGTAAAAGTAGACCATCCCACAAGACAAAACTTAAAAAATAGAGAGCAGCTGGACAAAACCATAGGAACTAAGACAAGACAAAATAGGGATGAGCAACTATTTACATAAAATACAATATGTACAAACCTAACTACTATTTATGGAAATAGAATACCTTCAATTGAAGTATTGCTTCAAAAATTGTCCATGAACTGACAATTCTTGAACTTCACCATTCAATTCTTTCATAATATATGAATCTTGGCCCTATTTCTCATGAATTAGATATGGCCCTAACCAAATTGGATCAAACTTACCATGTTTTCCTTTATCCTCTAGTCTAGCATTCCAAATTAACACCAAATCACCAAGTTCAAACCTCCTTTTAACATCCTTCTTGTCATACAAATTCTTAACCTATAATTGCAATCTAGCATTCCTTGAAGCTAATTCTCTTCTGGTTTCATCCAGTCTAATGAGATCCTCAACTCTCAACTGTATTTCATCATCTATATCATCATCATATCACTGAACAAACTTATACATCTCCAATAAATTGTTCTGAGGCATTCTTGCATGTATTCCATACACCAGGTCAAAGGGTGCACAACCAATTGCCTTCTTTACTATCACCCTATTAGCCCATAGAGCTAATGGAAACTTTGAATTCCATGCCTTCTTATTATTTTCAAGAATCCTCTTGAGGATTTTAATCAAACTCTTATTAGTTGATTCTACCTCTCCATTTCCTTGTGGATGATAAGGTGAGGAATTTGATATTTGAATTCCAAATTTTTTGTAGAATTCTTTGTATTCAATAGACTTGAAGCACATTGCATTATCATTGACTATCCTCTCAGGGAAACCAAACCTTGTAACAATATTATTTAGTAAGAAATCAACTACCACCTTGCTTGTTGCATTTCTTGTAGGTATAGCCTCTACGCACTTTGTAAAGTAATTAGTGGCAACTAAGATCCATGAGTGTCCTCCACTAGACTTGTTTGGTATCTCCCCTATGAAATATATTCCCCATTGTTGGAAAGGAGCTTATACTTCTACTGGCCTTAATGGCATATTGCTTAAAAATTTAAGCTTACCAGAGAACCTTTGACAAGTATCACATCTCCTTACCAACTGCTCTACATCCTTGAAGATTGTGGGCCCCCAGAAACTTGCTCTCAAGATTTTATGAGTAGTAGTTTTACCCATATAATGCCCACCACAAACTCCCTCATGAATTTCCTTTAACAACTTGTTAACCTAATTTTCATCAACACATTTCAAAAGTATGCAGTCCAAATTGTTCCTATATAATTTACATCTCACAATCACATACTTGATGGCCTATAACTTCAATGTTCTTTTCTTATTGTCATCCATGTCTACTGGAGATTTCATATTTCTCAAGTAATAGATGATATCTTGATACCAGACACAATCATCCATATCACATGTATAATCAATTTTAGCTTGATTTATCTAATTTGCATCAAGATTGGATTGAGCCATCAACTTTGCCAATCCTTGTCCTCTAACCAGTTTAGTGATCTGGATATCAAAATTAAATTCCTAAATTCTATTTATCCATCTACATCTCCTCCTAGAAACCTCTTGATGTGAGAAGATATCCTTTACTACTGCACTTGGCACAAAGGCAATAACAATTGCTCCCATAAAATAATATCTAAAAGCCTTCACTGCCTTTAAAAGTGCATATGCCTATTTTTCATTGATATCATATTTCAATTCAGCAGCCTGCAAAGATTTACTAAAAAATGCAATAGGCTACTCATAACCTTCATTATTTTTCTACAACAATACTGTAGCAATGGTATGAAAAGATGCAAAGGAAAAGATATGCATTGGGATACTATAATTAGGTGCCTTAAGCATAGGTGCATCTTTGATAGCCTACTTGATATTCTTGAAAGCTTCATTAGGCTCACCCTCCCAATTGACAACAGATCCCTTCTTCAACATCTTAGATATAGGTCTAGTGACCTCAGTAAAGTTTGTAACAAACCTTCTTAAAAAATTTACTTGACCAAAGAAAGATTGAATTCCTTTGATGTTCTTTGGTCTCTCAATCTTATCAATGGCTGCCACCGTTTTAAGATCAATCCTAACTCCTTGCTTCCCAACTAGGTGGCCAAGCAACTTACCCTCAGTGACACCAAAGGCACATTTCCTTGGATTTAATGAAATTCCATATTCCAAAGCCCTCACAAATATCTTTTCTAGATGAATACAATGATCTTCTTGTTTCTTGGAATAGGTAGTCAAATCATCTTGATAAACAACAAGGAAATCATTTATAAAATTTGAAAAGGCAACATCCATTGCCCTCTGAAAAGTAGCACCAGCATTTGTGAGACTAAAAGGCATTCTCACATAGACATATGTCCCCCAAGGTGTAGTGAAAGTTGTCTTAAACTATTCTGATTCTTTTACAATTACCTGATTGTAACCAGAGAAACCATCCATTATAGACATTAATTTTGATCCTGTTACTCTCTGCAACATAGCTTCTATATTGGGCAGACAATACTTATCCTTTAATGAGTCTGTGTTTAAATTTCTAAAATCTACACAAAGTCTGATGTCACCATTTCTCTTCCTGATAGGGACTAAATTTGAAACCCAAGAAGAATGCCTGATTGGCTTGATAATTCTAGCATCCTTAGCTTCATTAATTCTTCTTGCATCTTAGGTGCCAAAGTAGGATTAATAGGCCTTTTTTTTTTCCTGAAAGGTTTTTCATCTTCCTTCAAAGGAATAATATGCTAAAACAATTCCTCTCTATAAAACTTTAAGTCATCATATGACCATGCAAAAACATGCCTGAATTTTCTTAATAATTCAATCAAAGACTTTCTTACTTTATGAGACAAATCCCTACCAATGTATACTTTCTTAGGTGCCTCTTGTGTTCCAAGATTTATCTCTTCCACTTCCATGTGACCTTGCTTTTTAAAATCCTTCTGAACTCTATCCTGGTTATCAAATACAGTTTCTAGGACAACAAGTCCCCTAGGAACCTTGTTAGTTTTAAGTTGAATAATTGCATTACCAAGGACAATTTCCTTTCCTTTTGTAGTCTCAACTAAGGCTGAACAATCAAATTCCTGACCCTAATACTGATCTTTACAACTCATAAATTTCAATATATCCTGGTCATCCTCAAACACCTACCAGTTCTCAACATTGTCTGGTATACTAGGCCTAGTCTAAATTTCAACTTTAGAGAGACCAGAAAAAGTAATATCACTGAGATTGATTTCTATTAGAATAATCTTTAAGAAAACCCCCTCTTAAAAAAGATATAAAATCTTGGCGAATCTTTCATTTTCTTGAAAAAAAAAATTAATCTCTATTGGCGAATCTCTCAATTTTTTTGAAATTTTTGTTTTTTATTGGTGATTATTTTTTAATAACAATTTGTAGAAAATATTGGTGAATCTCAAACAATAAAAAGAAATGAATTAATCACCATGGTGAATACTTCTATTTAAAAAAATAGAATTCTTATAGGAAATTATTTAGCTTAATGTAGAAATCTTTGTTGGGTTTAAGGAATAGACTCTGTAATAATTACTTGCTCCCATTTATTCAAAATATAATCTAATAACCTCATTGTATTGTGTGAGACAAATGTATTGATAGTTTAAAATATTAATGGGGCCCAAAATTTAGACCATTGATTTATATTGAGATCAACAATCCGAAAGAAATTTTAGCTCCCATAAGCATTACAAACCAAATAGTAACATTTTTACCTCATAGAATATAATGAGGGTCACTAGATTATACTTTAAGTCAGTAATGGCAACTAAAAGTTGGTGATAGATCCCTATAGTAACTAATAATCATGATATATTATTGGAGAATTAATTTAAATTTCTACAATAACTTATAAAATTTTGGCAAATCAAATCTAATTGTGTATCAAATATTGTGGCAAATTTTTGAGTTCAATTTTTTTATAAAATAATTTATTTTGCGATTTAAATATTTTTAAATCAAAATTTTATAAAAATTTGGCAAATTAGGTTGCCTTAAATCTTGAATTATTAGCCAAATTCAGATTCACAAATTTCCAAAATTAGCCAATTGGTGAATATTAGCCACTAAAAATTACTATGATTGCTATATTGGCTAACAAATCAGCCATCTTATTGTTACTCCTATCCTTCCACTCAATATTGAAGGCATCAAAACATTCAATCAAATCCCACATAGTATTTCTATATTGTTTTAGCCTCTTGTTCTTGGAAGCATAAACTGACCTGACTTGGGACACCACCAATTTTGAATCCCCTACAACTCTTATGCATTTAATCCCATGCTTTTGTGCTGATTTCAATCCTAACAACAATGCTTCATATTCTACTATATTATTTGTACAAAAGAAATTCAATGTGAAAGAAAACTTGTAGGTGTTACCATTAGGGGAAATGAGTAAAATACTTGCTCCTGCACCATCCTTGCAGCTAGCACCATCAAAGTACATCACCCACAAATCACCCTTCACTAATTTAGCATTCACCTCAATAGATATAGGTGGCAATATAAGATCCTTCTCAAGCATAGGGATTTTTTCCCTGAAAGCATTAATGTTAGTATCCAAAAAACATGTAGTTTCATAGTCAATGTTTCTTTCAATCATGTGGCATACTCTTGGTTCTCTCTCAATCTTGAAAGTTGCATAGGACAAATCACATTGTAAACTTCCACCCATGGTAGCACTCCATCTTCTAGATAATAGCATCCCATAATGAGGAGGGATGTCCACCACCAAAACACTCATAGTTAATTCTTTCTCTGGATAGGCTGCCAATCTATAAGGCATTGTATTTATAGTGCCAACAACTAGCACTTCTCTCTGATCCATAGCACAACATCTACCTTGGATTATATCAACATTAAGGCCTAACTTCTCCATGATCTTAAAAGGCATAACAGTATTTGACACACCTAAATCAATCATGCAATTCCTTAATTTCATTCCATTCGCAAGGACACTCAAAAAGAAAGGATCTATATTTTCAAGGCTAGCATTGACAAAACTATCCAAATAAATAGGTGGAATTTGAGATTCCAATCCCTGAGCTTCTACTCCTTTCAAAACTTTAGCTTGAGACTCATTGCATGCAACATCATTATTATGACCATTATCTACCCATGCAATGGCTCTATCCTTATGTTTAGGGATCTTCAATAATTTTGAAAAAGGAACCTTAACAGTTATTTGAGACAATATAGCTAACATATCAATAGGAGTAGAAGGAGGAATCTCAACCTGCATTGTTTTAATATCCTTTTTCTTATCTAATAAATTAGGTGTATTGGTAACTTTCACCTTTTCATCTTTAGCCATTGTGTTAACTAGTTTCTCTATTTCATTAGAAATTCTTTCAATTCCAACTCCCTTAGGTTCACAATTCTTACCCTTTACATTCTTGAATTTCACCATGTGATCGCCTTTTGATTTGTTCTCACTAGTTTCTTTGGAGTTGGTACTCTTTATAAACATTCCTGTAGCTTTCCCATTTGTATCCCTTGCCACCATGCCTCTATTTTTCACTTGAGAAATCATTTCTATAGTAATTCTATCCATTTCTTCTCTTGATAGTCTCCTCAAGTTCACTGGCTCAGAGGAAGAGTTCATGTTACATGTCTTTTCATCAATTTCTTCATTATCAGAAAAAACCTCCTGATGGAACAATGCCTGATTGTGTCTTCTTGATCACACATCTATTTCTTCATCAAAATTAGAATCATCTTCATATCCTAAATATGAAGTTTCCATATTGCACCCAATGTCATCATGAGTTCCTTCCTGATCTAGCTCTTCATTACTATCATCTTGATATGCTGACATAGATTGTGCAACCACACAATGTTCTACAGAATGAGGGGACTGGCATGCAATGCACCATGGTGTATCCTCTATAACATTTATAGAATACTTTTGTAAGGTATTAGGGACAACTCTATCATTATTATTTCTTGCAGCAGGGACAATAGGCTTGGTGTCCTTCCATTGGGTGTTGTAGGGATAATTCTACAATCTATTCTATCTACTAAAATTGTTGTTGAACTAAGGTTTCTCATTAGCAGGAACATTACTATTCCTATTAATAAGTGCTTTCAAATCCTTTAGTGCATTCAACACCTTATCCAATTTATCCTCCTCTTGTTTTTTATTTCAAACATTTCTCTCACTATCCCTTTTATATCTCTTATCTCCAAACAACTTTGGATCATCTCTCTTCCCATCCAATTTTCCTAATATCTTCATATTTTTTTCAATATTAATAGAAATCCTAAAAGAATCTCTAAGAGTTCTTGGTTCCTTGTCCCTTAGAAAATACCCCATCTTTCCATCAAATGCATTAAAGTATGTGGTCAAACAAACATTGTCATCTAATCTCATAACTTGAAACAACTTATGCATGCCCTTCTGAAATCTCATATTAAATTCAACTGCAGACTCATTCTAATTTTTCCTTATGGTGTTAAACTCATTCAACATAAAGCTAGAATTAGGCCTATCACCATATTGTTCTTTGAAACATCTCTCAAAAGAATCCCATGTATCAATACATCTATCAGGCAATCTCTTGAACCAATCTCTAGCATCTTCCATCAAGGACTGAACAAATAATTTCATAACTACATCCTCATGCTCAACCTCATTGTCATTTAACACATCAAAAAACAACCTAAGGTTTTCTTCACAACTAACAGCATTATTACCAGCAAACTTAGGTATCTTATCTCTTATATCATCTGGAAAAGCATTTGGATAACTAGGTATTCCATCAAAACTAATTTGCCTATAGCCATCTAATTGCATAGGTCTTCTTTGAAAACTTGAACTAGTATTACCACTAGCATTAGCATTATTATCTACATTCCCACCCACATTTACATTTGACTATCTATTAGGGTCAACAACTTGTTTGGTGGATGCATTAGGAATAGGATTAATAGTAGTAGCAATACTAGGTGGAACAGTAGTATTCATAGATGGCATTGCTAATTCAGCAGAAGATGGGCCAACAGTATTTGCTAATGAAGCCTTCAAGAACTGGATCTTTCTTCTCTTCTCTACAATGGAAGCCTCAATTTTATCTCTTTCCAATTCTTTAGCTAGATCCTCATCTTCTTTTCTTTTCTTTTCTAACTCTGTATCCTTATTCAAAGCAAGTGGTGGAATCTTTGGTATTGTTACTGGCTTGCTTGTTTGGGATCCAACCATCATCTTCTTCTTACCCTTTTCTACTATAACAACAATAGGTTTGGTAATCTCATGCCCATTTTTATCTTTAGGAAAAGGATCATAGCTTTGCACTTGTCTAATCATAGGGCCTTCTTCATCAAATTTATGGTCTTTTAGCAAACGTTCTTGCTCACTCCTCAAAGCTTCAAGATCACCAAAAACATTATGCTACAGAGCTTTAGGAGTAGAAGCAAGCATCTTGTTTCTCTCCTTCATCTCTTTAATTTTTGTAAGATGGGAGTCTCTCTCTATTAATGCATTCACTTTCTCAACCACCCTTTCCTCTTGTAATCTCTTATATATAGCATCCTACTCTACCAACTGCAATATTAGTGCATTCAAATCATGTGGATCTATCATAACATCCTCAGAGCTTGATGACACTTCCACATCAGTAGGATGATGATATGGGAAGTGCACTCACCTTGGTCCCATGGGCTACTCTCTAAAATTATCTTCATCAAGATCTAAATCAATCTCAAGACCCATATCTCTAGCTTGTTCATCCTGACCTACAGGAAATGAACCCTTATCTTGAAATACCATCTCTAGGGTATCATAAAATTTATCTTCAGAGCGACCACCATCTAATCTAGAAACTTTGTCTTGTGAACCTTCCTCACTTGAGGAAACATGTGGTGCTCTACCTCTAGTATTTCTTTGTTCTCTTATGGGAGCACTAGTAGACTCACCATTTCTTCTGATCCAACTCTTTTTCTCTTGTCTAGGCAATTGTTCCAGAGAGACCTCCAAATTTTTTCTAACAAAGGAGCTAGTATTCCTTCTTTCTTCCATCTTTTTCAATCTATAACATTGGTTCTAACCCTTTTGAGTCACCACCCACCAAAGTGGGAAATCCTTTAACTGAATACAAAAATAAAACAAGAGTGCACTTTAAAAACCTTTATCTCTAGACTGTCCCTAGTAGAGTCATCATTTTGTTGGTTGTTCCCCTTGATCTTCAACTTATAGATTTATACTTTATTGGATAACTTTAATATAACTTTAACTCTATCACCACTCCAAAGTCTACAAGGAAGAGGGCCAATTAACAAGGATCAACAATGAGATCCTCCTACACTTTGAGCCTCAATGCTCAGGCAGGTGTACCCTTGATTCACTTCTTCAAAGGAATCCAAAATAATATACAACTATACCCCTTACTAACTAATTGAAAGATATTATCATTTAAATGTGTGTGTGTGGTTAATGATAATGAAGTGCCTCCAGAGGATGGATCAGTGCCTTAACCTAGGGCAAAGAGTCACCTAATTACATACATTAACTGAAGATCTTAAATCAAACACTCTTGGGCTTAGGATAAGTGCTTTGCCTATTACCCCTCTCCCTCAAACACAAGGACATCAAATTCTTATTTGGTTGTAAACTCACTAAACCCACCTAGAAGACTTTAATCCTAACTTTGTCAAAAACTTAGAGATGGCTTCACAATACTCTTTGTTTACCATATGCTAATACACTTTGTGACATTAACATATATGAGCTCAGAATCAAACCAAGAAGATATACACAAATGTAAGATTGGAACTCAATAGAATTCTCATTAACATATTCAAGATCAATATACAATCAAAGCAACACAAAGATAGGAAAAGACCCAAAATCTAGTTCCTCTTTCCTCTAATGTTCATACAATCACAACCACTGGAACTGACTGAAATTCAGAATAGAACCTCAAGACTGAACCCTTACTACATCAAAAATATTACAATTTATATCACTAGCTGCCTTGGAATCCTATAGATCAGGATGCAACAAGCTTCAGATAGCTAGGGTTAGGGTTTCAACCACCCAACCAACTAAATCAATCAAAATTTAATGCAAGGGATGAAAAACCAAACAATCTAGGAAAAGGAAGATCCAAGAATGATTTGTAGTCATGGAAAATAAAAAAAAATGTACCAAGGACCATAAATCTGTCATGCCAATTAGTCTAATCATCTATCTGCAACATGCCTTGAGCATGAAAAACCATCTCTTCACAGTACCAATCCCTACAAATCAGTCATTCAGGCCTTTGGATCACACTGGAATAGTCAGCAAGATCATTCCCACCAAACCCTGCCACTAAAGCATTCAATTTTGTCCTTCCTGCCTCTGCAAACCCTCAAAAATTTCAAATCCAAGTAGCAACGGTCATTTCCATGGCACTAGCAGCAATCGATGGCCAGAAATCAAATTGAGATCATCTTTAAAACATGACCATTGGATCTCTTTATGCTTCATAGGCTCATTAGCTTAACCCAACTGCTATCCTTGGCTAACTCCCAATGAACTAGTGACAAAGCAAATCCCTATTCGGGGAATGAAATCCTGACTCATCATTTAACCCCGTGAATTGGCGACTAAGAGGAAACTTAACTCACTCCAGCTACATCTGGTGAACTAGTGACTAAAAGCATTCTCAAAGTCATAGAGAACTTTCCTTAATCCTTGGTTTCATTTCATGAATACATGAAAGCCTTTATTCACCAAGTCGCTAGATGCCATCTAAACCCTTTACAGGAATCCTGGTTTACATTTGGCGAATCAGTGAATACATGTGAAGAATTGATCTCATTAGTTATCTAGTGAACTAGTGACCAAACGCCATTCTCATATTCACTAAATGTTTTAACTAACTGCCACTTTATTTGGAGACCACATAAACATTGTATTTTCCCATTCACCAAGGAAATTGGAACATCACCAAATCATTTCAAGAATAAGCAAACAGGAAGAAAATTATTAGAGCCGCTAAAAATTTATCAGAACTGCCAAAACTCAAACTTAGACCTACCTGTGCCACATGTCATCACATCATTTGTTGTCACGTCATCACCTCTAACTCATGACCCACTACATTTCCATGTGAGCACCAGGCTCAGCTAATCGAACATTGACACATTGGCATGACCTGGCAATCAGGGCCCACATGAAATATTTCTTTATTTGCCCACCGCAAGACTTAACCCAGGGATTTAGAAAATGCATGAACAAAGGCAATCTCCCATTCATGAGATAGTTTCTCTAACCATGGTCAAACCCTGAGAACATACAACTGAATCCATTCTCCAATTTTTCAAATCATTTCTTAACCCAAGGTTTTATTATGAGAAAGAGCGAATACAAGCCTCCGCTGAATCGCTAGATCATGACTTAACCCTAGACCACCATTCAAAGAATACATGACTAAAGAGAAGACATAAGCTATTCACTAGGTCATTGAAACATTTGGGGCATCACTAATCCATTTTGAGAATTTGTGAACACACATTCACCCAATCACTAGACATTTAGAGCACCCACCATCTTGTTACACGAACATGTGAACAAGAGGAAATTTAAACTCTGCCAAACATCTTGTTAATGCCACCAAACCTAGAGGATCAAACATAAAGCATGGTCATGTATTTCCTCAATCAGTTCATGTAGGACCCAGACACATCAAGATTAAAGCACAACCATCGATCAAATACAAAATCAACGGTGCTCGCTAGATCACTGGATAACATGAAGCCTTTTTGGGAAATCTGGAGATTCAAAGACTAAAGATACAAGAAACCACCTGTCAGGTCACTAGATGCTAATGGTTTAGCCACCAAGAATAAGAGAACATGTGAACATAGCAGTCATGTATTCACTGAATGAAAAGACATAACTACCATGAACTTGGAGACTTAGTGACCAAGGCAACACAACATGTAGTCACAGGTTTGCAAAATAAAAGATGTAACAGCCAGAAAACTTGGAGAACTAGAGACCAAAGGGGAGAAACATTGTGTTTTCTTATTTTCTGAAAGACATGCAAGGGCCTAAAAAGTATTATCTAATTCAAGGAAGACTGGGCAAGTAAATAGCCACATGCAAAAAGGAAATCTTAAGTGGCCTAAAAAGGTAATGACAAATTAGAACAAGGCCAAGACATGACTTAGGGTTTATTTCTTGCAACGGCTATTTATTTGAATTTTGCTCAAGGTTTCAAGGGTTTAAGACATGAAAAATATTGCAGCGGTTAGAAGAAAAAAGCTAAAGCCATGAAATCTTTTGCAAAAGCTAACAACGGGAATGATATTTGAAATCCACTAAGCATAATCAATAGCACAAATGAACCCAACATCTAAGAGCTTCTTTAATTCTACTTTAACCATTAGTAAAATATGTGGGTGTATCTTGTGGAGCTTTTTCTTAACTAGTTTTACACTTGGTATAATAGATAAATGATGCATAATGAGATTGGGGTCCAGCCCAGGCATATCAGCATAGGACCAAGCAAAGTTGATTTGTCACTTTTTGAAATTTTTTGCAAAATCTTCTTTCTCTAAGTCTATCAAAGATGTTGCTACTTTGAGGATGTGAAGAGACTCCTCTATTCCAATGTTAAGAGGTACTATTGGTTTAATAAGGATGTCAGATTGCTCTTGATACAGATAATTGGGAAGATTGTCAATCCTTCCTATTATCACTGCAAAAAAAATTCAGCTTTGTGCTAGTATTTTTTAAAACCATTCAAGTTTTTCACCTAATGATAATGCTTCATATTGGAAACCATAGGTTTGATCCAAAACCCTAGCTTGGTGTTGAGTCCTATCATATTTTTGCCTTACCTTTTTGATTCGCTAAAGTCTCAAAATCCACATGTGTCCTTTACAAATGTTTAAGTCATATTTTTTTTGGTTAGGAAAAGTTGTCGGGACCCCTTTTAATATTTCCTATCCTAAGCCTAAGTTTTGGGTTAAATTTTCCTAAAGTCTCAACCTCTAAAAATATGTGGTTGTAGTTAATCCACAAGGTTTCCTATGTCAGAAGTCTCTGACATGTGCTTAAGCGATGAAGTGCCACCTGTCAAAGAAGGCTTGACTGGATGAAAGGTGTGTAGACATTTAAAGAATAGAAAAGATCTATAATTTTCATTATAGAAATAGTCATACGATGTTATATCGTAGACCAAAAGAAAGGTGGGACCTTGAAATGCCAGGTCATGATGATATGTCCATTTCTCATTGGTTGAAGAAAACAAGATGGTGGCTGACATGACTTTAAAGCAATGAGGAGTAATTAGAGGGGGGCTTGTTTGTTTGTAAACTTGGTGTCATGTGATTTAATGAGAAGATGAATGATGTGTCATCAATGGGGCCTTTTCTTTGGGGTGATTAAGATGCTACAAGATCTCATGGTTGTCATTAAACCATTGGGATAAGATGCATGATTTTTAGTATCACAATTTAGTGAAAAACCATTGATTTGAATAAAGAGATGGAGATTCCTTGATGGGTCCTTTGCGTTAGAGCTTTAATGATGTGCACATTTATAATTGGCCCAAGGTTTTAATGATGTGTCTTAGTTACCAAGCTTTTCTACCACCAAGTGTGACATGGGGTTTTCAGTCTGTTGACATGTTCTGACTTGGCATTTTCTCACTTGTCGAGGGTTTCTAAAGTCATCAGTGGGGCCAATGTTTTATTAAAAGGAAGTGATTGCCCAATTAAACTACATCGACGGTCATCATTATATCTTGAGATGGTTTTTCTGATAGCTTTTGGTTAGCGCTTTTACAACAAGGTGACACCTATCTGTTTAGAGTAGAATAAAGTTAATTCATTCAATTCTTCACATGGAAAATTTGAAATGTTCTCATTGGTTGAGAACTAGCCTAGGGAAAAGTATTATAGGGTTCTGCTGTTAAGTTTGTCGACCGTCCAATGTGCTGAAATAGAGATATATCAATGGCTAGAATTTGAATTTTTCTTCTATGACATTTTCACGTGCTGTCAATGCTGAGGCCGCCAACATTTAGTAATGTAAAAGTTAGTGTGCTATGTGCGGATGAATTGAAAGTAGTTGGAAAAGTTATATATCAAAATTTAATCATTGTTTCCTTTCACTACTCTCATAGACTTTGGGCGAGCTAGATTTTCTTCAAGCAACATTTTCAAGTAAGAGATTCTCAGGTGCCTAGTAGGTCTTTTTCCAATTTTAGGAATTGTTTGAAATATTGTGAAGGTGTTGCAAGAATTTTTTCTATTGTCAGTTGATAGTGTATAGGGTTTTCTTGAGAATTCATATCTTTAGTAAGAAACCCTAGTTTCATAATAACGCCCAAGAGGAATTTGTCTGGTCAAACAGACTATATTAAAAGAGGAATTTTTTAGGATTTAATGTAGTTACTTCCACATTATGATAATGGGGCACCTAGGGTAAAAGAGCTTACTCCCGGACACCCTAGGGATTCAATTGTAGAGGCACTCTATGACAGAGGGAATTGGATGAGAGATGCCAAGGTGGGTGAGAAGGACAATGGTCTTAATTTGTTCAAATAAACTTTGTCACAAAGAAATGCATGTGCCTGCTTGAGTGATGTATGGCAATTTGACATTGGGAGGTTAGTGTGCCCTGGGGTTTTCATGGATGTTGAGCTATTGATACAAGTTTCCAAGTGCTATGATCCCGTGACAAGACGTGTCAAGGATATAAATGGGAGAGACCTGATTAGAATCAATGAGGATGAAATTAGGGAAGTTTTTTCACTAAATGACCCATCTCTAGGGTTGCAAATGATAACCTTCAAGGAGTTTATAGAAATCTATGAAGCACAGAGAGATTATTTGAGGTCTGGACCCTTAAGGCAGTTTTTGGAGGAAATTAGATCCATGTGTGTTATCAGTTCAAGCACACTAGAACCTTTTAGGTTAGATCTATTTATCAAGAAAGCTCAGGAGGTCTATAAGTCATTGACCTTAATTCTAGGACATGATGTGGCAACTCATATGCCCATACCATACATGTTCATGATGGTACAATCATTACATCCCCAATTAGCACTAATTTTTTTATTTTGCATCCCATTTAGCTGATTTGATTCATGAAGGTTTAATGGGAATCAAGAATATGAAGGTTTCTAGACCTTTTGGGTGGTATTCAATGCTCATGCATATGTTTTTATACAAAGGTGAGAATTTCTTTAGCACAACGGTGAATATTGTGAAAGAAAGATATGGAGAGACCCTTCTAGTGCAACTATGGACTACAGCCCTATCATGGGATAAAATTCATGCTAGTTACATTGCCTTTGATAGGGATTTTGCATCAAGGCTTAGGTCTATTTTTTTTTTTTGACAATCCAAGGATTCTAGCAGAGTTACTAAGGTTGATCAGGCCAAAGGAGTATTGCCAGGACATCACCATTGTCCATAATTTTGGGGATATAATTCTATACCCTATTTCTACAATTTTTAGAGTATATGTTACAAGGTGGTGCCTTATGTTTTACCATTTCAAGTCCCATTGAAATTGGGATATGCTAAGATCCTAAGATAGATTGGTAATTTATAAGAAACCACACTCACTAGAAAGGGGAGGGGAACCTTTTTCCAAGATATAACTTTAGCACATCAATATGTGATTACAAAAGGTAGATGGGTACATTTGCATAAGGTCTTGCAACCTTATAGAATGCCTAAAGTAGTAGTGAGATGTGCAGATACAGAGGGTTTCCTCTCAAGAGTTTTTAGGGATAAGGTGAGGTGTGCTTTTATTGAGCATCAGTTCAATTTTCCAGAGGATGTGATAAAAAATGAGTTTTATCTTCAAGCTCAAGAGGTGAAAAAGGAGAAATGGGTTATCTATAGTAAGTCTATAGATTTTATAAAGCATTTTGATATAGCTTATGACCCATTGAAGTTATTTGTGCCATGGGAAAGGAAAGTAGATGCCCTAATGGAACATTTTGAGGGCCTCATGCATGCTATAAATGAGAAGAGGGTAGTTGTGAGCAAGATAGATCCTGAGAAGGCTAGGTAGATCTTGAGCCAGCCAAAATACATGAAGTTGACCCCAAAGGGAGTCTACACAATGCAGAAAAGAAGCAGATACACTGTTCTTCTGCAATCACAGCAAAGAAGTCAGGATATCCCTTCTACTTCAAGAGGGAAAAGACCTATTGATGATCCATCATTGTAGGGACCCTCTCCCAAAAGACAAAAACAAGAAGAAGAAAGGCCAGTAGAGGATATTTACTCTCCTCAATCCCCTATCCAATAGGATGAACATGGGATAGCAAAATAGCTTGTGCAATTGAGGAATGAGGGAAATATTTTTGTTTATAATGAGGATTTGTAGGAAGGAATGCCAGAGGCACCTAATGAGGTGGCCATGGATCTTTTAGTTAAAGAATTTGAGGGTAAATAGATGGACCCTATTTTGAAGCAAGCAAGTGATTCTTTCCTTGCTGATGATAAATTTGTTAAAACTAGGGCATTCTCTCAATTTCTTTGGAGAATGAAAATAAACAAGTATAAAGAAATATGTGAAAAGAAGAAAGAGGAGTCATCTGCTAGGATATGAAAGAAATAGAGGAAGAAACCAAGGTAGAAATGGCCAAAAAATTTGAGAAAGTTACTCCAAAAGATGGGAGGGCCATGATTCATACAAATGAGATATTAATTTTGCCAGAATGGGACATTGCTGATGCAATTGTCTTTGACCAGGTGAGAAAGAGTAAAGTGAAAAATCTTGCTACAATAGAGTAGGCTAAACAAGCTACAAATGGAATTTCTTTTTCTAAGGATCATGTTTCCCTAGTAATGTGGTCCATGAATAAAGATGAAGAGAAAGGAAAGAGGAGAGATCTCTCTACAGGGTATATAGGAAGTTTGTTGGCTCAGAGAGTAGGAGAAACATCTGGTGTAGAGGCATCAAATTTAATTATGGAGACTGCTAAATTCAATGTTAGTGTGGCAAAGAAGGATGCCAAAGAAAAAGAAGAGCTTAGGCTCAAATTTGAATTAGTCCTCAACTCTTATAATGAGCTCAAAGTTGAGCTTATTCAAAAGGACAAATTAATTGCTCAGTTATCAGGGCGTTTAGATCAAAGATCCCCTTAGTTGGTAATTTTTTATTTTCCTACAGTGGCTTCACCTTCAAGCCCAATCATTGAGTTTCTAACTTCACCACTCCCAGAAACAAATATAGATGCAAGAGTTAGTTGGGAGAAACAGAGATTAATAGAAGAAGAAAATAGATTGAAGGAAACAAGGGCACAACTGGAGAAGCAAAAGGATGAGAATATAAAGGCCATAGCTTTGGCAAAACATAAATATGAAGAGAAGATAATAGGTGCAATCATGGATTTTTCTTATGATTTGAAGCCCTCCATTTTACATAGTCATGTTAGCAAATTGAATTCTTTGTTTGAGACTTTCAATAAGGAGAAGAATGAATTGTCTCCAATTTTGAAAAGATGGATTGAAAAGTCTCCTAGCATAAAGTTGTTCTGTATGTTGTCTAAAGGATAGGAGGACCCAAACCCACTGATAAAGCCAGTGCATCAAGTTGTAAAGAAAATGGTACAGTTTGGCATCTTTTTGGATAGTTTCATTAGAAAATCAAGCATGTTGAAAGCTGAGTTCGTCCTTTCAAACTATGAACTGGTGCCTACCATTTTCATAGATAAAGGAGAATTTAAAGAGGCCTATCAATGGAGAGAAGAAATGGATGGACTTCTGACAAAAAGAATAAATGGTGTCTTAATTGACAAATTTTCTTTCAGTGGCACTATCAAATTATTAATTAATGCCAAATCAAGGTTTGACACAATTCAGCAGAAAGTCACTCAAATTGAGAGTGAGTGGGAGCAGTTGTCAAGAAAAAGGGTAGAATTTGTCAATTTTGACTTTCCAAGTGAGGAGGTATACAATAAATGGAGATATCAGCATATATCAGAGGTAGAAAAGGTTGATACTCCACTAGCCCTGTGATGCAAGTCATAGTAGTTACTTTTTGTTCATAAAGGTGGTTCAGCTATGAGAGAGTATTTATTGTAGAATGGATAGAAAGTGTCATAGATTAGATATTTAAGGAGAGCCAAGGACAACATTAAAGACATAAAGCAAGTCAGCTCAACTACAATTTTCTCACCTGCTGGACCAAATGTATTTATTGTATTTTTGTAGTTGTTGAAAAGTTTTTAGGGTTAAGATTTTGTAAACCCTAGAATGACTAGTAGCTTATTGTATCTCCTTGTTTATAAAAGGATTTTCCATGGTCATTCTAGGCATTGAGAGTTTAGGAGTTAAAAAGAAAGAAACTCTGAAACCCTAACCCTCAGTCAAGGATTGTAAATTTTGTATCATTTTGTCAAGATAATAGAGAAGTATAGGTTACTGTCATTGTTTTCCAAGCTTTCTATTCAGAATATGATGTATACACATGATCAAGGTTATACTTAATACAAATCTCAAGTATTTTCCTCTCCATTGTGTTTATTCTATGAATCTTTAAGTCTCTAACAGGCTTATAAGTATGTATTTTTTCTTTGAGTTCTAATCTAGGGTCAGATTAAATATTGCTCAGGGTGAGATATATGTTCATTGAATTCACATAGGGATTATCTGCAAGTAGGGATGAGTTGAAATATTTGTATTTATGTTCAAAGAATAGTTATTTTCAAGTCATCTTTGTATCCATTATGTCTTCTAATATTTTTCCCAATGGATAAGGTAGTAGCCTATATTTTCCTTCCTTGTTTTGTATGGAATGATTGAAATCTTGTAATCCTGAAAACATTTAATCATTACCAATCTTTTACTTTCATTTATATTTATGTATTGTCCTACCCAGTGATGGAGGATCAATGAACAATATGTTCTTGTTTAGTATTCTCTCACTGTAATCATCTATTGAAAGATCCAATATTCAATAAGGGGCAAAGTTAAGACTATTAGAGTTAATACTATTGGATCAGGTGCACCCGTCTTAGTTGTGTAGAGCCAGAAGTAGAAGAGGATAGTCTTATCCCTATAGTTGGTCTATTTGTTTATAGATTGCTCACATTTGGAACTAACCAATCCTTAATATCCATCGTAAGCATACTCGTATCTCATGGAGTGTAAAATCCTATTGAGGAACCAACAAAATGCTGACTCTGCTGGGGAATAGAGCATAATAAAGAAGTAAAATCAGTTCTAAATTACTATTTATGTTATAAACTTTCAAAATTTCATTACCCAGATTTGATTAAGCTCTTCCAGGTCACCATCAAATCAGTGATTCTACTAGAGAATAGAGAAATACTGTCAAGAGCAAATAGTGTAGGTCACAAGTTGAGTTTGACTCCTGACCTACTTATTTCAATCATTTGATATCTTTGGTGTTACAAATCAATATAGATAACATGGGTGTGAGTTGAGCTTAGACTCCTAGCCAACTTATCATTTATCTAGTGGACTTCATTAAAGAATATAAGAGTCAGTTTCAGTAAGGTTTCAAATTATCTCACAAATTGTGAGTGGTGACTCTCTAAGTATCTCTGTGACTAGTGCTATATAATATATCATCATGAGTTTTAGAAACACAAGGTCTTATAGTAGGGAACACCCTAAGGAAATTTTATAGGGTGGGATTTCTACTACATCTAGAAAAAACCAAGATAAGAGAGACAAAGATACTGGTGACATGTCTCTTACTTGGAGTCAAAGAAGAAACATAAGACAACAAAGTGTTGTTCCCCCTAATCAAGAGCGAAATTCCTTAGAATATGAGGAGGTAGTTAATTTAGGACTTAACCAATATGAGTATTATTACTCCCCCACAGAGAGAGAGGGTGAGAGACCACCCCAAAATAGGACGATGGATCCTAATAGGCAGCATGGAAGGGAGGGAAGGTCTAGAAGTAAAAATAGAAGTGGTCAAGACTTTCTTCCTCCTTTCACCCTTAGTGTCTCATTACCCCAAGGTCTTCATGAATCTCAGGATCAGCAAGAAGACCCCCAAGCATGGCAGGCTGAATCTAAAACAACTTTGCCTGATTCTAAGGAAATATTTAATGAAATAGATGAATTAGAGAAGAGGATTCATGAACAAGAAGCTATTAGGAAAAAAAGAGAAAAATAAAAGGACGAAAGAATTATACAAGCTATGATAAGAGCTAATCAATTGAAGAAATAACTATTAGATCTAGAAGCTATAAATTATGTCCTCATTCTTGAGCAAACAGATGAGCAGCTTGTTGTTTACAAAACTTTTGAAACAAGGGTTCTAAAGGATAAAGGGAACCAAAAAGAAAAAGGTATTTCTATTGAAGAGCCTGTAAATCCTAAGGAAAATATAGACTAGGCTCTGAGGTTGGAAGTAGACCTTGAAAAAGCTAAAAAAGAACAAGAGTTATTAGCCAAACAATTGGAAAAGGTAGAATTAGAAGCTACAACATTAGAAATGAAAAAGAAAATTGATTTCCTTAAAAGATCTATAGGTCCTACAAATTTTGGCAATTCTAATATGATGCAAGGAGCAGATGCTACAAACACAACTAATCAGATAGGTGGTGTTCCCACATAAGGAGGATTCAATGGTTTTTCCACCACAAATACTAATGCATCCACTTCTTAGGGTGCTAGTTTTCCTAATATAGGGATTATACATGAGAGATGTAAACAGTTGGTTTTTACTAGTATCCCTGGTTATCCCAACCCCATCCCTAAAGAAATTAGAAAGAAGCTTCCTAAGTTTATAGGAAGCAATGTTGTAACTTGTGAGGAACACTTAAAGAAATTCATTGATCTAATTGATGATTATAACATTGTGCCTGATGATGTTATAATGAATTTATTTGTGCAATCCTTAATAGAGGACTCAAGGATTGGTTTAAAGCTTTGCCACATGGTAGCATAGGTTCATGGAATTAGCTTAGGAATTGTTTTAAAGAGAAATATGGTGATAAGACACATAAAGGTTTCATGTTGAATGAGTTCAATAACATAAAAAAGAATTTCAATGAAGATTTTGTTAAATTTAATGTCAGATTTCAAAAGGCCATGCACAAATTATTGCAGGTCATTAGATTGGATGATAGGGTGTGCCTTATCACATACTTAAATTATTTTGACTCAAAGATGGGATACCTTTTGAGAGACAAAAATCTAGGAAGTCTTGTTGAGGCCTACAAGTTAGCTATGAATATAGAGAGAAACTGGAGAATCTTAGGAAAGTTAGGAAGGAGAGAAGATAACAAGTCTCCTTTATTGAATAGAAAGGATCTAGGAAAGCCTCAAGGTGTGAAACCTAAAGATGATGAAATCTTGAAACAAATTCTCAAAGAAATCAAAGATCTAAAGCCTAGTGAAAACAAAGGTAATACAACTACAGGAGGGGACAAACACCCCTTTAATAATTTTAACAAATTGCCAAGGATGTAGAATTACCCTTACAATACTCAATGGAAAGATGGGAAGCCCTTTGTTCCTAAAAAAAGAGATAAGCCAAATGATAGGACCCCTGATCCATTACAGAGAAATTCAATGAATGTGGTGGAAGAAGTCCCATGGTGTATTGCTTGCCAATTGCCACATGATCCTGATTATTGTGCCATATCCCAAAATGTCTCTCCTCAAGAAGAGTAGGAGTGCAGTGAGGAACAACCTTATGATGACCAAGTATGTGGGATATTTTCTTCTCATGTTTTGAGTGAGGTAGAATCTACTAAATAGGATGAAAATTAGGATGCATCACTTTCCCAAACTAGAAATGAATCATATCATCAACAAGTCTTTTCAGATGATGAGGATAGTGAGCCTGACAACATCCAATGCAATGTTCAAAAGAATGATCAAACAACTACATTGAGAAGGCCTTTTGATGAGGAAATTTCTTTGATAATAGCCAATCTAGTTACTTAGGCAAAAGAAAATTACAACTCTAGGAATAGAGTGTTTGGTGATTCAAATCCCAAGCCTGCTAGTATTTTTATCAAGAAAATAGACAAGGATGTAAAAACACCACAAGAAAAGATTAAGGATGCTAATCCTATTCATAAGGTCAAGGTAAAGAAAGTTGCTAAGCCTAACATTGTTTATAAGGTGAAAACTAATCCTATAGCTGAGGTCCTACTAGTTGTGCAAAATAGAGAACAAAGCCCAAATTGACAAACCTGTGGATACATCCACCCAGGAAGCTGCTAAAGAGATTGCAGACTCAAAGCTAGATGTATCTGATTTGAAGTATGTTCCAATTGACATGAATAAATTATTGTGTCAAATCATTTTCAAAGTCCCATTGTTAGAGATGATGAGAATATAAGAACACAAGAAGAATGCCTTAAAATGGGTGGAAAGTGTGGTACATATTGATGCTCAAAAAATAGAAGAAACTAAGAAACAAGTAGCAACTATGAATGATGAAGATAAAAATTGTAGTGAGGAGATTGTTTCTAAAATACCTCAAATATATTTGGACACAAAAGTTGTTAGTACTACAGTAGGATCAGTTAATCCCTTTTTCTTGACTCTGCAAATAAATGGAAAATTGCTGAAAAATTGCATGATTGATTCTGGAGCATCAAATACTATAATGCCTACTGAGGTTATGAAATATTTAGGCTTAAAGGTAGATACACCCCATGGTAGGTGTCAAGTAATGGATTCAAGGGAAGTACTAGTTGTTGGTACTATTAAGGCTTTGCCTTACAGATTGGCTGCATACCCTAATAAACAATTGACCATGAGTGTTTTGGTAGTGGATATTCCTCCCATTATGGGATGTTGCTATTAAGAAAATGGAGAGCTTCTATGGGAGGAAAAATATAGTGTGATTTTTCATTTGCTACTTTCAAGTTGGAAGGATAGAACATCAAAGTCACTAGGGAGTCTAGAACTCCACACATGATTGAGGAAGAAGAGCAAGACAACATGAATTGTTTCCTTGATACTGATATTAATTCTTTTAAAGTCAAAGATAAGGAAGCAGAGGAGGGTGTTGAGCCTACCCACAAATCAGAAGACCAAGAAGGGTGGATTGACCTTGATAGTCTCTGGACTATGTATTTTGATGGATAAAATAGCAAAGAAGGATCTGGAGCTGGAATCTTACTCATATCCCCAAATGGTAAAACTTTCAAGTTCTAATTTACTTTGATGTTTTCATGCACAAATAATCTTGCAAAGTATGAGGCTTTGTTAATTGGTCTCAGATTGTAATACCCCAAAAATGGGCTATAAGTTCATTAACCTCCTATATCATCAAATCATATGAAATCGACATCAAAGTCCTAATCTAAGGCACATCTAAACATCATCAAATCTAATTGATTATCTTAAATTTTGCATCGGAGAATATTCCTAGTAATATTCCTAATTATCTTAATTATCTTTAATTTTATAATTATTTGGCAATAAATCACATTTATCCTAAAGTTTGATTAATTGAATATTTTCATATTTAATTAATTAGATTTAATATTTGCCACTTAATTGTGTAATTAAATTTAATTCTATCTATTATTAATTGTATTATTTAATTTTGACAATAAATCCAAATATCATATGAATAATTGATTAAATTCTTATTTAATTAATTAAAGCAAGTTGTCATTATTTAATAATATAGTTTTTAATAAAATTTTGATTAAATAATTTATTAACCCATAAATCAATTGTTTTATTTTTAAAAGCAGTTAAGTTGGAAATAAATCACTTTATTATTAAATTAATTCATAAATAAAACATGCACAATCATAAAAGTAGACAACTATCAATTATCAATTAAAGCTAAACTCTATTTTGAGTTAAAACTTAGCTTTTGCATGTTTTTGTGAGTTAATTATCTTTTATTTAAAAATAACTCAAAAATCAAGTTGAGTTATTTGAGTGATTTATGGCTTTTTCCCATGCACCTCCAAAGCCCTGGATTTCTATAAATTAAAGGCTCAGCTCTTCACAAATCATCTCATATTTTGCACAATCACGCTGGAGAATTGGAATTGAAGAATCAAAGCTCTTGCGAATCGACATCTTTGTGAGATCAATCTTATTTTTTTTTTGCATTCATTTAGATTCATATTTCATATCATTTCTAGATTAGCATAGCATATCAGTTTTCAATAGCATTCATATCATATCAGTTTTTATCATTCTTATTGCATAGAAAATATCAAAAATATAGATTAATTGCATTTATTCCATATCTAGAATTGCATTCAAATCCTTCATTTAGGTGTCATCTAGGTCACTGATCTCGATAATAATCTGAGAACATTAATCTCGCACCTATTAGAAGGCAGTAAATCGCTTGGTTAGATAGCTTTCAATTTTGCATGATTTTGATTATTGCTAACCTCTAATGTTTTACTGAGTGTTGTGTCTACAGATCAGGTATAATTTTCACACACACACAGATTAGCATCAAGGCATGGTATAAAATGTTTGAAAGTTATAGGTGACTCTGAGTTAGTCATATCCCAAATTAGATCAAAATATGCTTCCAAGAATCAGAAATTGAAGCAATACAAGAATGCAGTGTGGGATGAGATTGAAAGCTTTAGTGCTTTTAATATCTACTGGATGGAAAGAAGCCAGAATAGGATGGTAGATTTTTTGGCTAATATATCCCTTAGTCCAGAGGATGTTACATTTTCAGATGTTTCTAATATTGAGATACAAGCCAGGCCTTCTATTCCTGACAATATAGATAATTGGAAAGTCTTTTCTAATGATCAAGACATATTAAGATTTCTCCACTGTGAATCTCACTTTGGTGATAAAGAAATAAATTTCAGCTCTTATGTTAATATAGTAAATGGAAAGGATGTTATTTTTGGGAAAGAAGTGTTACATTTGAAATCAAACAGAGTTCCTAAAGGATTAGTTGCTCTTGAAAGGGCATTTGACAACAAGGACATGGCCTTCTCTACTAGTACTGATAAATTCAATGAGCTTGAGGAGATAAACTTGGGCACAAGGATAGCCCCCAAGAAAGTTTACATAGGTAGGTCATTATCCCCAAGAACTAGAAAAAATCTGATTGACCTCCTCGGGAAATTTAGGCATGTTTTTGCCTGGTCTTATGAAGACCTTAAAGCTTATAGAGAAGACCTTTTTCAGCATGAGGTCCCACTCAAGGAAGGGACAAAACCTTTCAGATAGAAATTGAGACCTGTCAATCCTACCCTAGCACCCAAAATATAGAGTGAACTCAAGAAGATGATGGATGCTGGAATAATTAAACATATTAGGCATTCTACTTAGGTTACAAATCTAGTGCCTGTTAGAAAAAAGAAAGGTGATATCAGATTATGTGTAGATTTTAGGAATCTTCACATAAATTCTCTGAAGGATAACTATGGGTTACCAAACATGGAGAACATGTTGCAAAAGGTCACTAGATCAGAATTGATGTCCATGATGGATAGATTTTTTGGTTACAATCAAGTTATGGTTAAAGATATAGAAAAATTTAAGACTACATTTACAACTCCATGGGGAACATATGTTTATGTAAGGATGCCCTTTGGATTGACTAATGCAAGTGCGACTTTTCAGAGGGCTATGGATGTAGCCTTTGAAGATTTCATTGATAGATTTATGGTGGTTTATCAGGATGAATTGAAAGCCTTTCCAGAAAAGGAAGAACAACATTGCCAACATCTTGAGAAAATTTTTAAAAGAGCATTGGGAAATGGGGTTTCTTTGAACCCAAAAAAGTGTGCCTTTGGTGTGACAGAAGGGAAACTTTTAGGGCACATAGTTTCAAAGGATGGTGTGAGGATGGACCCTGAAAGAGTGGAGGCTATTGACAAATTAACCTTACCAAAGAACATCAAGGGAGTTCAGTCCTTTCTAGGACAAGTCAACTTTTTGAGAAGGTTTATAAAAAAATTTGCAGAAATCAGTATTCCCATATCAAGGATGTTGAAAAAAGGAGCAAAGGTAGAGTGGAATACTAAAGTAGTTTAGGGTTTTAATGATATTAAGAAAGCCATTAAGCATGCCCTAGTCTTATAGACACTAGATTACAGCAAGCCAATGAAAATTTTCTCTTTTGCATCTGCCCATACTATTGTTGTAGTACTTTGACAAAAAAATACTGAAGGTTTTGAGCAACCTATTTCTTTTTTCAGCAAAACCTTGCAGGAAGCAAAATTGAACTATGATATCATTGAGAAGAAAAATTATGCCTTGGTCAAGGCTATTAAGACATTCAGATGCTATTTAGTGGGAGCCACAATAGTTGCATATGTTCGTAGTGCTACAGTTAAGGACATTTTGGTCCAGCAAGAGGTTCTAGGAAGAAGATGTAGGTGGATTAACAAAATTCAAGAATTTAACATTGACATCCACATTGCAAAGTTGGTAAAAGGTTTAGGCCTAGCAAAATTGATGGCCCAAAGTAACCTAAATGAAAACCAAATAAACATGGTAGATGAAGATCAAAGACCATATGTGTGCAACATGGACTATTGTGAATGGTATAAAGATATTGTCAAATATTTACAAAAGATGGTCTTACCCCCTGAACTGGATGACAATAAGAAGAGAACTATTAAATTGACTACTTCACCAAATGGGTTGAGGCAATCCCTACAAGGAGAGCTACTAGCAAGGTGGTAATAGATTTTATGATGCAAAATATTTTGACAAGATTTGGTTGCCCAGAAACTATGGTGGTTGATAATGCCTTATGTTTTAGGTTAGAGTAGTTTGTTGATTTCTGTAGACATAATGGTATTAAAATTTCATATTCATCTGCTTATCATCCACAAGGCAATTGCCAGGTAGAATCTAGTAATGAAAGCTTGATCAAGATTCTGAAGAGAGTCTTAGATAAAAATAAGAAAGCCTAGGATTCCAAATTGCTACAAGCCCTATGGGCTAATAGGGTTACAGTTAAGAAGGCAATAGGATGTGCCCCTTTTGACTTAGTGTATGGAATAAATGCAAGATTACGTCAAAATAATTTGCTATAGATGTATCAGTTCATTCAGAAATATGATTAAGAATTGGAAGAAGACATCAAAATCAAGATGAATGATCTGATTCAACTCAATGAGGTAAGGAATGATGCACATAACAAAAATGAGAGGCTACAGGCATAGTGTAAAGTCATGTATGACAAAAGGACTATTCAGAAAAATTTTGCAAAAGGAGATATGGTCTTGATGTGGAATCCAAGACTAGGAGACAAAGGAAAACATGGGAAGTTTGATCCCATTTGGTTAGGACCTTATATTGCTGATGAAAAATGGGGAGCAAGTTCGTATATTCTAAATAATTTGATAGGAGAGCTCCTGGAGTTACTTGTTCATGGTCAGTTTTTAAAGCTCTATTTCTCTTAATTCTGGTGGTCTCTATACAGGTTTTGTTTAGGTTTTTATGTATAGTTCCCTATTTTTTGGTCAAAGTTTTCTTTTGGTCTACTATACCAGGAGATTCTAGCTTCTCATTGTATCTGTGGGAGATACACATCCCCAAGCATGAGCCATTGTTATCATTGCAAAAAAAATTCAGCTTTGTGCTAGTATTTTTTAAAATAATTTAGGTTTTTAACCTAATGATAATGCTTCATATTGGAAACCCTAGGTTTGATCCAAAACCCTAGCTTGGTGTTGAGTCCTGTTATATTTTTGTGTTACCTTTTTGGTTCACTAACGTCTCAAAATCTGCATGTGTCCTTTACAAATGTTTAAGTCATATGTTTTTCAATTAGGAAAAGTTGTCGGGACCTCTTTTAATATTTCCTTTCCTAAGCCTAAGTTTCAGGTTAAATTTTCCTGAAGTCTCAACCTCTGCAAATATGTGGTTGTCATTAATCCACAAGGTTTCCCATGTTAGAAGTCTCTAACATGCACTTTAGTGATGAAGTGCCACCTATCAAAGCAGGCATGATTGGATGAAAGGTGTGCAGATGTTTAAAGAACTGAAAAGATCTACGATTATTGTTATACCATTGGACTGAGATGCACATCTTTTAACATCACGGTATAGTAACAGTCATTCAATGTTATATGGTAGACCAAACGAAAGCTGGGACCTTGAAATACTAGGTCATGATGATATGTCCATTTCTCATTGGTTGAAGAAAATGTGATGGCGGCTGACATGACTTTAAAGCAATGAGGAGTAATCAGAGGGTGGCCTGTTTGTTTGTAAACTTGGCATGATGTGATTTGATATGCAGAAGAATGATGTGTCATTTGTGGGGCCTTTTCTTCAGGCTAATTAAGATGCTACAAGATCTCATGGCTATCGTTAAACCATTGGGATAAGATGCATGATTTTTAGTATCACGGTTTAGTTACAACTGTTGATTTGAATAAAGAGATGGAGATTCCTTGGTGGGTCCTCTACATCAGAGCTTTAATGATGTGGTCATTTCTAATTGGCCCAGGGTTTTAATGATGTGTCTTAGTTGCCAAGCTTTTCTACCACCAAGTATGATGTGGGGTTTTCGGTCTGCTGACATGTTCCAACTTGGCATTTTCTCATTCACTGAGGGTTTCTAAAGTCATCAGTGGGGCCAATGTTTTATTAAGAGGAAGCGATCATCTAATTAAACTAGATCGATGGTTGTCGTTATATCTTGAGATGGTTTTTCTGACAGCTTTTGGTTAGCGCTTTTGCAACAAGGTGACACCTGTCTGTTTCGAGTAGAATAAAGTTAAGTCATTCAATTCTTTTCATGACAAATTTGAAATGTTACCATTCGTTGAGAACTAGCCTAGGGAAAATTATTATAGGGTTCTACTATTAAGTTTGTTGACTGTCTGATGCATTGAAATAGAGATATATCAACGGCTAGAATTTGAAGTTTTCTTCTATGATGTTTTCACGTCCTGCGAATGCTGAGGCCGCCAACTTTTAGTAATGGCAAAGTTAATGTGCTACGTGTAGATGAATTGCAAGTAGTTGGAAAAATTATATATCAAAATTTGATCATTGTTTCCTTTCACTACTCTCATAGACTTTGGGCAAGCTAAATTTTCTTCAAGCAACATTTTCAAGGAAGAGATTCTCAAGTGCCTGGTAGGTATTTTTCCAATTTTAGGAATTGTTTGAAATATTGTGAAGGTGTTGCAAGAATTTTTTCTATTGTTAGTTGATAGTGTTTAGGGTTTTCTTGAGAATTCATATCTTTAGTAAGAAACCCTAGTTTCATAATGCCGCCCAAGAGGAATTTGTCTAGTCAAACACACTATCTTAAAAGAGGAATTTTTGAGGATTTAATACAGTTACTTCCACATTCTGATAATGGGGCACCTAGGGTAAAAGATCTTACTCCAAGACACCCTAGGGATTCAGTTGCAGAGGCACTCTACGATAGAGGGAATTGGATGAGAGATGCCAAGGTGGGTGAGAAGGATAGTGGTCTTACTTTGTTCAGATCAGCTTTTTCACAAAGAAATGCCTATGCCCACTTGAGTAATGTATGGAAATTTGACACTAGGAGGTTAGTGTGCCCTGGTGTTTTCATGGATATTGAGGTATTGATACAATTTTCCAAGTGCTACGATCCTATGACAAGATGTGTCAAGGATATAAATGGGCGAGACCTGATTAGCATCACTAAGGATGAAATTAGGGAAGTTTTTTCACTAAATGACCCATTTGTGGGGTTGGAAAATATAGACTTCAAGGAGTTTAAAGAAATCTATAAAGCACAGAGAGATTATTTGAGGTCTAGACACTTGAGGTAGTTTTTGGAGGAAATTGGATCCATGTGTGTTGTCAGTGCAAGCACACTAGAACCTTTTAGGTTAGATCTATTTAGCAAGAGAGCTCAGGAGGTCTATAAGTCATTGACCTTAATTCTAGGACATGATGTGGCAAATCATATGCCCATACCATACATGTTCATGATGGTACAATCATTGCATCCCCAATTAGCACTAATTTTTGGTTTTGCATCCCATTTAGCTGATTTGATTCATGAAGGGTTAACTGGAATAAAAAATATGAAGGTTTCTAGACCTTTTGGGTGGTATTCAATGCTCATTCATATGTTTTTGTACAAAGGTGAGAACTTCTTCAGCACAATGGTGAATATTGTGAAAGAAAGATATGGAGAGACCCTTCCAGTGCAACTATGGACTACAACCCTATCATTGGATATAATCGATGCTAGTTACATTGCCTTTGATAGGGATTTTGCATCAAGGCTTAGGTCTTTTTTTTCTTTTTGACAATCCAAGGATTCCAGTAGAGTTACGAAGGTTGATCAGGCTAAAGGAGTATTGCCAGGACATCACCATTGTCCATAATTTTGGGGATATAATTCTATACCCTATTTTTATAGTTTTCAGAGTGTATGGTTGCAAGGTGGTGCCTTATGTTTTACCAAAACAAGTCCCATTGAAATTGGGATATGCTAAGATCCTAAGACAGATTGGTAATTTACAAGAAACCACACTCACTAGAAAGGGGAGGGGAACCTTTTTCCCAGATATAACTTTAGCACATCAATATGTGATTACAAAAGGAGGATGGGTACATCTACATAAGTTATTGCAACCTTATAGAATTCCTAAAGCAATAGTGAGATGTGCAAATATAGAGGGTTTCCTCTTAGGAGTTTTTAGGGATAAGGTGAGGTGTGCTCTTATTGAGCATCAGTTCAATTTTCTAGAGGATGTGATTAGAAATGAGTTTGATCTTCAAGCTCAAGAGGTGAAAAAGGAGAAATGGGTTATCTATAATAAGTCTATAGATTCTATAAAGAATTTTGATACAGCTTATGACCCATTGAAGCAGTTTGAGCCATGGGCAAGGAAAGTAGATGCCCTAATGGAACATTTTGAGGGCCTCATGCATGTTGTAAATGAGAAGAGGGAAATTGTGAGCAAGACAGATATTGAGAAGGCTAGGAAAATCTTGAGGCAGCCAAAATACATGAAGTTGACCCCAAAGGGAGTCTACACAATGCAGAAAAGAAGTGGGTACACTATTCTTCTATCATCATAGTAAAGAAGTGACGATATCCCTTCTACTTCAAGAGTTAAAAGACCTATTGATGATCTATCATTGGAGGGACCCTCTCCCAAAAGACAAAAACAAGGAGAATGAAGGATAGTAGAGGAGATTTACTCTCCTTCTCAATCCCCTATCCAATTGGATGAACATGGGGTAGCAGAAAAACTTGTGCAATTGAGGAATGAGGGAAATATTTTTGTTTCTAATGAGGATTTGCAGGAAGGAATGCCGGAGGCACCTAAGGAGGTGGCCATGGATCTTTCAGTTGAAGAATTTGAGAAAAAAAAGATGGACCCTATTTTGAAGCAAGCAAGTGATTCTTTCCTTGTTGATGATAAAAATTTTAAAACTAGGGCATTCTCTCAATTTCTTTGGAGAATGAAAATAAACAAGTATAAAGAAATATGTGATAAGAAGAAAGAGGAGTCCCCTGCTAGGGATATGAAAGAAATAGAGGAAGAAACCAAGGAAGAAAAGGCCAAACAATTTGAGAAAGTTACTCCAAAAGATGGGAGGGCCATGATTCATATAGCAAGGATATTAATTTTTCTAGAATGGGACATTGCTGATGCAATTGTCTTTGACCACGTGAGAATGAGTAAAGTGAAAACTCTTGCTACAGTAGAGTAGGCTAAACAAGCTGCAAAGGGGATTGCTTTTTCTGAGGATCATGTTGCCCTAGTAATGTGGTCCTTGAATAAAGATGAAGAGAAAGGAAAGAGGAGAGATCTCTCTACAAGGCATATAGGAAATTTGTTGGTTCAAAGAGTAGGAGAAACATCTAGTGTAGAGGCATCAAATTTAATTTTTGAGACTTCTAAATTCAATGTTAGTGTGGTAGAGAAGGATGCCAAAGAAAAAGAAGAGCTTAGGCTCAAATTTGAATTAGTCCTCAACTCTTATAATGAGCTCAAAGATCAGCTGATTCAAAAGGAAAAATTAATTGCTCAGTTATTGGGGCCTTTAGATAAAAGATCCCCTTAGTTGGTAATTTTTGATAAGCCTACAGTGGCTTCATCTTCAAGCCCAATCATTGAGTTTCCAACTTCACCACTCCTAGAAACAAATATAGATGCAAGAGTTAGTTGGGCGAAACAGAGATTAATAGAACAAACAAATAGATTGAAGGAAACAAGGGCACAATTGGAGAAGGAAAAGGATAAGAATATAAAGGCCACAGCTTTGGCAAAACATAAATATGAAGAGAAGATAACAGGTGCAATCATGGAGTTTTCTTATGATTTGAAGCCCTCCATTTTACACAGTCATGTTAGCAAATTGAATTCTTTGTTTGAGACTTTGAATAAGGAGAAGAATGAACTATCTACAATTTTGAAAAGATAGATTGAAAGGTCTCCTAGCATAAAGTTGTTCTATATGTTGTCTAAAGGATAGGAGGACCCAGACCCACTGATAAAGCTAGTGCATGAAGTTGTAAAGAAAATGGTATAGTTTGGCATCTTTTTGGATAGTTTCATTAGAAAATCAAGCATGTTGAAAGCTGAGTTCATGCTTTCAAACTATGAACGGGTGCCTACCATTTTCATAGATAAAGGAGAATTTAAAAAGGCCTATCAATGGAGAGAAAAAATGGATGGACTTATAATAGAAAGAATAACTGGTGTCTTAACTGACAAATTTACTTTTAGTGGCACTATCAAATTATTAATTAATGCCAAATCAAGGTTTGACATTATTCAGTAGAAAGTCACTCAAATTGAGAGTGAGTGGGAGTAGTTGTCAAGAAGTTGACTTTCCAAGCAAGGAGGTATAAAATAAATGGAGATATCAGTATATATCGGAGGTAGAAAAGGTTGAGACTGCACCAGCCCCGTGATGCAAGTCATAGCAGTTACTTTTTGATCATAGAGGTGGTTCAGTTATGAGAGAGTATTTATTGTAGAATGGACAAGTGTCACAGATCAGATTTTTAAGGAGAGCCAAGGATAGCATTAAAGACATAAAGAAAGTTGGCTCACCTACAATTTTCTCACCTGCTAGACCAAATGTATTTATTGTATTTTTGTAGTTGTTGAAAAGTTTTTAGGGTTAAGATTTTGTAAACCCTAGAATGACCGATAGCTTATTGCATCTCCTTGTTTATAAAAGGATTTTCCATAGTCATTCTAGGCATTTAGAGTTTAGCAGTTAAAAAGAAAGAAACTCTAAAACCCTAACCCTTAGTTAAGGATTGTAAATTTTGTATCATTCTGTCAAGATAATAGAGAAGAAGTACAGGTTGCTACCATTGTTTTGCAAGCTTGCTATTCAGAATATGATTTATACAAATGATCAAGGTTATACTTAATACAAATCTCAAGTCTTTTCCTCTCCATTGTGTTTATTATATGAATCTTTAAGTCTCTAGTAGGCTTATATGTATGTATTTTTACTTTGAGTTCTAATCTAGGGTCAGATTAAATATTGCTCAAGGTGAGATATATGTTCATTGAATTCACATAGGGATTATCTACAAGTAGGGATGAGTTGAAATATTTTTATTTATGTTCAAAGACTAGTTATTTTCAAGTCATCCTTGTATGCATTATGTCTTCTAATATTTTTCCCAATGGATAAGGCACTGGCCTATATTTTCCTATCCTTTTTTTGTATGGAATGATTGAAATCTTGTAATCCTGAAAACATTTAATCATTACCAGTCTTTTACTTTCATTTACATTTATGTATTGTCCTACCCAGTGATGGAGGATCAATGAACAATAGGTTCTTGTTCAGTATTCTCTCAATGTAATCATCTATTGAAAGATCCAATATTCAATAAGGGGCAGAGTTAAGACTATTAGAGTTAATACTATTGGATCAGGTGCACCCACCTTGGTTTTGCATAGCCAGAAGAAGAAGAGGGTAGTCTTATCCCTATAGTTGGTCCAGTTGTTGATAGGTTGCTCACATTTGGAACTAACTAATCCTTAATATCCATCATAAGCATACTGGTATCTCATGGAGTGTAAAATCCTATCTAGGAACCAACACTTCCATCGTCAGGCACCTTAGAGAGTTTTTCACCATCAGATGCGTGTTTTATTTTTACTATTTTTGGATCTAATACTGCCACTGAGTGGTTTTCACCATTATATCTATTGATTATTTTTATATTTTTATGACTGAAAGGATTGGCACTCTCTCCAAAGTAGACCATGTCTTTTCATTCTATAAAAAATCCTAACTTGTGATCCCCTGGTGGTAAATGATCCCTAATTCCAAGATAGTCAATAATTGCATCATCATTACGAAAGATATCAAGTTTTGGATGATCTGGAGAATCCCAATCGATAAGTTCAGGATGCATAAGGGGCATTGGATCATTTAGGTCAATTTAAAAAGTAGAAATGGTATTGATGGAGAAGTGATCAAGTTTTATGATGGTATTAGTGAGGTCTATATCCATACTCTCATCCAAATCATCTATCACAAGATAACACTCACTTCCCTCACAATCGACAGAAGTAGTATTATATGGGACCAATCCTAGTGAGTCAGTCCTTGAACTCTCTCCCTCATGGTAATTGTTACTATAGTGATGGACAACATTGACTCCTATGTCTTCAATATAATTAGATAATGAATCCCATTCATAATCATTAGAGTTTGAATCGTCATTATCTTCAAGCCTATCAATAATTCTTTTTTCTATCCTTTGTTTCTCTGGATCTACATACATACCATTCTTTATAAATTGTAAGGCAAGAGCTTTAGATATCTCATGAAAAGGTGTGATCTTTTCTTTTCCTTTTGGTTATTTTTGTCCTTCTCCTTTGTATCCTAATCCTATAGTGTCTCTTTGATAGTTTGGATTTTGCAAAATTGGCTTTATAACACCCTCTCTTTGTAACCCTATAGGTCCAGCACCTTGGTATCCCATCTTTTGTAGCAACATATACCCTTTACCATAGACATCAGGTGACATATATTCATGTTTGATATCCTCTTCATTCTTCTATGATTTAAGAAAATTATTAGCATTACGCTCAGCTACCTCTTTGGATATTGTGCCCCCACTTATAAATGTGTCATAAACAAGTGTTGAAGGGGTTTCTGATTGTTGTTTAGTTATCAAAGATCTACCATATGATCTAGGAGATAAAGGTAACTCTATGATACAAAGAGCTTGACCTAAAGTTTATTCTCCCATACTTCTTTCTTTGATGTCTATCTTGATCCCATTTGAGTTAGAAGTTGATGCTACATTACTAGGATCAATGGGTGTAGTTGTAGAAGATCCAGTACAATTATAAGGAACCAAAGAATCAGAGGTCTTCACATTGCTACAATATTGAAAAGGATTAGTGTCTCCTTTGATAGTGATCTCCTGACCATTATGAGGGAATTTCAAACATTGGTGATAAGTTTATGGCATAGCTTGCATGGAATGAATCCATGGTCTTCCCAATAGAATGTTATAAGCAAGATCCATGTCAAGAACTTGGCAAGGTACATCTTTGATTATAGGACCTACTCTAATAGGAAGGACAATAGATCCCTTGGATGACCTCTCTTCTTCATCATAAGCTTTTATCATGATCTTCTTTGGATCTACAACATTTTCAGAAAATCCCAATGCAAGGACTAGTTTTAATGTGCATTTATTCAAGCCAGCTCCTCCATCTATTAGTACTCTCTTGATTTTGTGACTCTGTACAAGGACTTCGATATGTAGGGGAGCATTATGAGGTTGGGTAATAGCTAAATCATCATTCTTAGTGAAGGATAGATAATGCAGGGTTGTTAAATGTCCCGCCATAGCTTGAAATTGATCATGATCTAGATTTGTGGGGACCTAGGTTTCTAAAATAGCTTTTTCAAGGATATCTTTGTGAGATGGGGATAGACGTAAAAGCTCTAAGATGGATATCTGGGCAAGTGTTTTCTTGAGTTTTTCCAAAAGATTGTACTGGTTGGAAGTATTTGGTATAGACTTTGGGACATAAATGGACTTGTTTTGAGTAGTGCTTGGTTTAGATGGGACTCCTTGAAGAGTAACCTTGGATTGAGCATGAGTAGTAACATGGACTGGTTGACTCTCTAATTTTTCCTTTATGGTAATGACATTGGCATAGTACTTAGAAGGATGATAGTCAGAAATATTACCAACATATCTATAGGGTGTAGTATTATAATTAGTTTGATTGTCACCCTTAGTATTGGAAGAACCTCCTTTTTCATGCTCAGGAAGTGGATCTTTGAAAGCTATATGTGATTCATTTGAGGTAAGTCCATCAACACCAATTTCATCACTTTTAATTAAGTCTTGAATTATATTTTTGAGCCTTTGGCAGTCATTGGTTTTATGTCCTTTTCCTCTATAAAATTCACAATAATCATTCCCATTCCACCAAGAAGGTTTCACTCTAGGTTTGAAATCTTTCATTTCAGGAAGCGTAATGAGTTTTTTTGTGATTAACTTTCGTAATGTTGATTTGAGAGATTCCCCTAAAGGAGTAAAATTTCTTCAAGGTGACATAAAAGGCAATCTTGGTTTAGATGAGTCTTTTTTGGTGTTTGGAGTTGCTGATTGATTGTTGTAGGTAGCTTGAGTAGCGTTGGTCTTACTTGTGAGATTTAGAAGGGGTTGTGTTGGTTTGACATTACAATTATCAATAATCCTATCATTGATAATGTTTTTTCTTTTATTCTATAATTTGGATTTGTCATTGTTATAGTTGTTGGGATTGGAATTGGAAGACCCAGAATTGTCCTTGGAATAAAGTTTTATCTCACCTTTTTTGACCATGGCTTCCTCAATCTTGATACCAATTTCTATGAGCTTACTGAAGTTTGGTGGACATTGCAATTGTAACCTATAACTCATTTCTAGTGTAAGGTTGTGCACAAAGATATCTATCTTTTCTTGTTTAGGAATCATTTGTGGATATTTGGCAAACAATTGACGCCATCTTAGCAAAAAATTAAGGAAGGGTTCTTCATTCTTTTGATGTGCATTGCAAAGATCAATCATACTGACTTATGTTTGATGTTATATGAATAATGAGTCACAAATTTGTTAAGAAGCTCATTGAAAGATTTGATGTCTGGGGGTAGTTTGGAGAACCATTCCATGGCTTCTCCTCCTAAACTTCATGAAAATAGTCACATAAGATAAGTGTCATTGTGAGTGACTTCAATACAAGTAGCACAAAACTCATAAATGTGGTCTTGTGGATCTGCATTCCCTTTATATTTGTCAAATTTTCATACCTCAAAATGAGGAGGGAATGGAATCATTGCTAAATTCTTAACAAAAGGATAAGGACATATATCATCCAAGGAATACTTCTTAGTTGATGATCCAATTTGGATGTCATAGATTTGTTGTTGAAGCAACTAGATTTGTTGTAGAATGGGATCCAAATTTTCTTGAGTGTTTTGGGAAACATTATGTTCTTGACTATGTTGAGAATCATTGGATTGTTGATTTTTTTGAGAAGCATTGTTTTGTTGGTTGTTATGAGAAGCATTAGATTGATGATTGGTGTCCTTTACTCCATAAGTATCTTGAGAACCACTAGGGATTTCTTAATTGTTTGTGTTATATGGTTCTTTAAGATGGGAAACATCAAAATTAGTGGGTAGTTTGGCTCCTTGTTGGGCAAGCATGAGGAAACACATTTCTTTATCTAGGCCTAGGAGTCTTTACATGACCTAAAAAAATTTAGGATCTTGTGTAGCATCTCTAAGTTCATCATTTGTAGGTTCCTCATCTAATGTAAAAAGTAAAGTTTTCTTAGGAATTCTAGACCAAGGATTTTCTTCATTGCTTTTGTTTCCTTCCATCTTGTCTAGAGATTTTGAATCAACAGTTTGTTTAAGTTTATGAGATCGAGTTTGAACCATAAAAATGTGAAAATTGATTTGTGAGATGAAAGATTTTTGATGAAAAGATATGGAAAGAGTGTTTGATAGAAAATATATTGAAAAGTGTTGAAAATTGATGAGACAACTTGATAAAATCTAAATAAATAGGAGGTATAGATCTCACTATGATATGACAAAGAAAAACCAAGGGATAGTAACCTAAGTAAGTTTGATTGAGGATGATAAATGCTGTAAGAATTTACAAATAGAAAATATTGAACCAAGATCAAGAGGTTGAAGAAAAGAACAAGAGAGAGAAAATATGAATGCAATGATGGATTGAATAGATCTAATGAATTGATGATTAATGCTCAATTGATTTGATGATTATATAATAGGCCTCCTTATATAGGAAAGGTAATAAGAGATAATGATAAGGAGCTGATAAGCTATCCCCTATGCTACGTGTAATCACATGTCCACCAAATGTGGATCATCATCCAATATGAAATAAAGTATGTGCATTGGATTAGGATGATAATGTGAGAAGAGCATGAAAGGTGGATCTCACACAAAATGAGGTATGTGATGACAACTATCACACTAAAAGTGAAATTCCTCCTACACCATGTGCTTAATAAATGTGCACACTCCTAGATGTCTCAATCACTAACTACTATGCAATGCATTATACTAAGTAAGATTAAGTAAAGTGTAATTAGGAATATTTAATTACACCAACACCCCCCCTTAAGTGCAACTTAGGGGAATGTACTTAAACTCACAATGCAAGATGGGTCCTAGCTACTAGGCCATATTAGGTACCCATGTACAAGATACATGAAATGCATAACTCTTATAAAGCAGAGAAAGAGGGAAAACCTCATGGGAAAAACCCTCCCCCAAAAAGAGAGAAGAAAACAAGATGCATGGATGGATGGAGTGCTCAAGATCCCCCAAGAACTACATACATCATGTATATACAAAGAAGTATCCCCCCATAAGAGGATAATTGGAGACATGATATCCCCCCCATAATGTAGAAGCTCCCATGTTGATGAAGAGTACCTGCAAATAATAGATCAACCAATGCATATAAGAAACATGTCTCCCCTTAGGAAGAAATAGATACATCAAATGATGAAGAAGCCAATCCATGTGCAAATGGAATGAGGAAGAAGATGAAGGTCTCCATGCATGAATCTTTGAAGACTGAGTAGGAATCTCCAAGGTCAAAGAATCTATCACCTCATGTGACAAATCAAGTGAAGAAGGAGAAGAATCAAGTACAACAATCTCCAAAGAAGGTGAAGAAGTATCCCCATCTATGATGAAACTATCATCAAGGGAAAGAGAAACTCCCTCATGTATGTCTTCCAAATTTGCATCATGAGAATCAACAAATGTTGAAGATGCATCCAAGTAGTCATCACATTCTACAAGATCTAAAACACTATGATCATCCTGCTGAATAGTAGAGCCCATGTCTGAAGAAGCAGGAAGTGGAGGAGTAGGAAGATCAACACTTATCTCAAAAACACAATGATTCAAGTGCCCAAAGTTCTCCTCATAATTATCCCTTGGCAAAGGGATGGGTACATCATGAATATCATCATCATTATCAACAAAAGTAGAAAAAGAATACAAGTGGGATGTATGATCAACAACTCCCATAGCTATGACATCTCTAGTCTCCATGTCCCTAATGTAGACATAATCAAGAGTGAACTCAACAATTTTACCTTGTGCCCCATGTGTGATTTGGTAAATAGAAAGGAAATTAGTGGTCAAGGATGGTACACAAAGAACATCATTAAATGTCCAGTGTCCCATAGGAATAGAACCTTTCCCACAAACTCTCATGAATGTGTTGTTACCCATCAAAATATTAGGAGAAGTACAAGGCTCAAAAGAAGAAAACATATCCATAGAAGATGCCACATGATGTGATGCACCTGAATCAAGAAGCCATTTACTTTTCTTAGGATGTGTGGAAGCCATGAGTGCTTGTCCTTTACCTTTATCTTTGGATGATCATGTGGATGTAGAACCTGCCAAATGTGTAGAAGAAGGAGCATACACTGATGAGGGAAACTTAATGTTGTGTTTCTGAATAATGTGAGTTAGCTCATCAATCTTCTTTTGAAAACACTTATGCTCATCATGTCCTAACTTTTGACAATATGCACATTTATCTCTCTTTCTTCTAGATGATTCCTATCTTGAAGAGGACTTGGATTTAGTACTTTTTGGTGAAGAAGATTCATTACCTTTGTCATGAGGCTTAGGATCCTTATTGTGTTTCTTTCCTTTTCCATGAGAAACCTTTGATGTGGACTCACTTGCAATCAATGCTTGATGTATGGAAGACTTCAACTGACCCATGTGTGCCAACTTTCCTTGTTCCCTTATGAGCTATGCTACAAATTTATCAAGAGAGGGTAATTTGTATGCACTACCAAGAGCATCCATAGTAGCATAGAATGTAGAAACAAAGATAGAATAATTAGGACCAAGCTTGGAAAGAATAGAAAAGATCAATTATTCATCCCGTTTAACAATGCCACATTAAGAAAGTTCTAATCTAATAGTATTGAACTTAGAGAAGAAATCTTGAATATTGTCAAAATCCCTAGGATTAAGACCTATGAGATCATTCTCTAATATGAATTTTCTCATCCTATCAGGTTTACCAAAGAGTCCTTCCAATGTGATCCAAGCATCATGAGGATGTGTGCAAGATGCAATATGATAGTGCAAGTCACAAGAGATGGCTGATCTAAGAGCTCCAAGTGCTTTATCTCTTCTATCAAACCATTTTCTCCTTTCTACAGCACCTACTTGAGGTTCTTCATCCTATCCAAGAGTCATTCTAAGCAATCCAAGACTCAACAAATGATCACTTAAAGATACTTTCCATTCATGGTAGTTATATGGAGTGAGGATTTTGACTTTTGAATTATCCATATTAGCACCAAATAATGATTGATAACAACTGATAACTTCTTTAAATGACTGATGCAAATTAGAAAATTGAAATCCAAGCATTAACCAAGTGCAATTATAGCCCCAAAATTACCTATTGCTAAAAGTGATATGTCTACCCAAAATCACTCAAATCTAATTGTAGATCTAGAAAGTAGATGAAAAATCATGCACTTTCAAAAAAAAATTCACCTCAAAATGTTATTGTATGTGCCCAAACGAAGCCTTGGAAGTTGCAAAAATCAGGAACAGATAGGTACAGTCACCAAAAACTGCAATTTTTGACAAATGAAGCCACCAAAATGAAAAATCAACACCACCACTAGAAAATTCAAAAAATTCCACCCAATTCAAAAAAATTGCACTCGATTTGGAGCCCAGATGACCAAGTTATGGCCTCTCAAATTTGGACAGAAAAATAAAAAATGCAAATGGTGAAGGGTAGAAAATTTGCAAACCCTGTTGACGTCAGCACTTTAATAGGTTAAATTTGACGGTAAGATGACCATCAAAAAAGCCCAATTTTACCTCCGATGACGGCTAGATGGCCATCAAATTTAATGCATAAAAAAGGTGATGTCAGCAAAAATTTGCCCGACTGGGTTGACGTGTCGATGACCTGGATTGCCATACTATTCCGTACAGTGATGTGTTGGTGACATGGCATGCTAATTGGAGCTGACAAGGCAATGATGTGTCGGTCACATGGTGGTATTGGATTTTTTCTATTGGCTGCTGAGGGGGCAATAGGGGCCAGCTGACTGGGTTGATGTGGCGGGTATAGTGGCAGGGGCCATGTGGAGGGTCTTGATTGGACCATGTTGGCAGTGAGGTGGCCACCACATGGTAGTCTATGGGCAGCCAGTGTGGTCGTGGGCCACTTACTAGGCACTCGTGCACTGACAGAACGTGCTGACGGGGCCAAGTGATGAGGTTGTTCCGCATAGGCGGGTTTCTGGGCCGCTGAGTGGTGCTCTATAGTTGGTTGTGGTAGGTCTGTTGTGGTACTACATGGATGGAGGAAACTGCACTGATCGGTGGCAGTTTTTGTGCTGGAAACTACAGACTGCAGAATAGACTAAGACCGCCAGGAATTGGGTATGCAAACCTGTCGGATGTGTGACCGGTTGTGCCAAGTGGTGAGGTGATCGCAAAGCGAAGGGGTGGTCAGTGTTGAAGACTATGGAGTCATTAGCTAAGGAGAGTGGCTAGCGGTGGCCGGATCGAAGGTGGGTGGTGTTGTTGGTTGTTTGGCCGCAATGGTGATCGGCGGTGCTCAAGAGCTGCAACACTGAGTGGAGGAGGGTGGGGCCACTAGAGGAAGCGGTGGTGGTGTTGTGGGATTTAATCCCACATGCACTACATAATAGGCTCAAACACCCTTTATTAACAAAAACACCACAGACTTAAAAGAAATTAGAAAGCCCACGGGGGCCGAGGCTTGGGCTAGCCTTGTGTGCAGTTCGGATCCTATACTTTGACGACTAATGATGTGATGTCATTTGAGACCGAATATTCTCTGGCATATGCTTAGTACATAGGCCATGTACCAAGGCCAAAGAAATAATTTTTTGACAAAAAAAATATCCAAAAAATTTGTAGATAAAAAAAAATAATATTTTTTTTAATAAAATCATACCACAGAGACAGATCGGGCTGTACGGTCTGATTTGCAAAAAAAAATTGCCTCAATTTTGAATTTTTCCAAATATGGGCGAGTTTATAGTCACTTTTAACCGAAATAGCCTCTCGAACACAATGGTGAGGTCAGATCTACTCCAAGATGCTTTTATCGCATGCTGGTTGCCAGATCTGAGATTTGGCCCTTCAAAGCTTGCATCAAGCTCTCTTCAAATCGGCTGATCTAAATACTCCAATGGCTCTAATACCATGTAAGAATTTGCAAATAGAAAATATTGAACCAAGATCAAGAGGTTGAAGAAAAGTACAAGAGAGAGAAAATATGAATGCAAGGATGGATTGAATAGATCTAATGAATTGATGATTAATGCTCAATTGATTTGATGATTACATAATAGGCCTCCTTATATAGGAAAGGCAATAAGAGATAATGATAAGGAGCTAATAAGCTATCCCCTATGCTAGGTGTAATCACATGTCCACCAAATGTGGATCATCCTCCAATATGCAATAAAGTATGTGCATTGGATTAGGATGATAATGTGATAAGAGCATGAAAGGTGGATCTCACACACAATGAGGTATGTGATGACAACTATCACACCAAAAGTGGAATTCCTCCTACACCATGTGCTTAATAGATGTGCACACTCCTAGGTGTCTCAATCACTAACTACTATGCAATGCATTATCCTAAGTGAGATTAAGTAAAGTGTAATCAGGAATATTTAATTACACCAACAAATCCTAATAAGATAAACTCACAAAGATCAAAATTTGATAGATAAGGTGATGTTTCAACACTAAATTTAGAATTTTAGAGGATTAGAAGAAATGATTGAATGACTTTTGGTGAAGGAAGAATGATGAAAATTGATGAAAATGGTCAAACTAAAGATCAGAGGTCTGTATAACATGAATGTTTTTCTAGAATCTTACTAAAAATGAAAATGGGTATCTGAAAAAGTGATTGTGAAATTTTCAAAGCTTGTGGAAATGCTCTCTGTTGTATATGTGCAGCAACAAATGCATAGGACAGTTGGATATTTGCACAGCAAAAGTAATCAAATGCACAGCAATTTAGAACCGATGTGGGGTGATAGTATTAAATGCGTAGAACAGTTGGATATATGCGCAACAAAATCTGATATATGCACAAGTTTTTGTTGTTTTGATTGATTTTTAGCTTGATGATTTGGAATTTTTGGATTTTCTGATGTTTTCTAGTTTTTGGCAAAGTAAAAATGCATAGACACACTCACACAAGACATAAATGATTTTAATCTAATTATTCTAATATGAATGCACAAACATGCTTACAATCCTAAAGTTGGCAAGAATAGTATCTGCTAAATCCCCACTAAAATAATAAAATCCAGCCACACAAATCCATAGCGGACAACCTAGGAACTTGGAGGCATGAGCTCCTCCTTACAATGCACTCACTTCTCAGGCACACCAAGTTTTGAATTCAATGGTTCATTACTTCCCAAAGAACTGCTATCTCTACTATGAACTGTGAGTAATGTGGGGTGTCTTCACGGGCTTGGGTGACCCCTTGAGCCAGCAAATAGAAGGATTTTGACCACTATACAAGAGTATTTAATAAAGATATATGTTCAGGTGGTTGTGATCAAGTCATTTTCCCAATTAAGGGGGCTCTCCCAATCCTTTCAAAGAAAGGCTTTCACCTCTACTAAGTAAGACTTTAACGCACCACTAGGGTACAGGAGGAGATTTTGGTTGCCACAATGAATTCACACCTGTCTAATGTGAGACTAATCACACTGGCATTTTTTATATACTGGTTTGGAAGGGCTTGGCTTTAGCTTGTTACCAATTGGGTTGTTCCTTGGGGTAAGTACCTCTTTTCCCACCAAAGACTGCCCTCTAAAAATTATAATAGTTTCTCTTACACCTAATATCCACAAATGGCAAGGGGAGAGGATACATTGTTATAATTTTGGAATTACATATAGCTATTAAGCAAGACATAAAAAATACTTAATCTATGCTAAAGAAGACACATAAAGAAAAAATATGTAATATTGTAAAACCCAAACAATATTTTAGTTTCTTTTACAAACCCCTTGGAAATCTACAAATAAACAGTTAGAAATTTTCTTAGCAATGGGGTCTTCAAAATAATGTCCTGCAAAAATAGCCTAAAAAAACTACCAAAACAAATAGAAACTTGTTAAAAGATTAGCTAAAAACCTAAACAATTGTAAAATTGAATGCAACCACTATATAAAACAAATGCACAACACTAGTGAATCAATGCACAGGATATATGAATGGAGGCACAGAAAAGATTTATGTGCAGTAGTGTGATACTAATGCGCAGTGAGATGGTGTATATGCACAGTAATTACATATGTGCAGTAGGAAAATATGTATGTGCAAAATAGTTAAATGAATGCGTAGCGATTTGATAGAAAATGAAAAGACAAAATGGAAAGTTGTGACTATCACTAGTACATTTGAGGTCAAATTCTGACGGACATTTGTCAGATTTGCAATGCTAATTTGTCGATATTTTGACACATGAGTCCATCGCTATTTTTGCATGGGAAATTGTGATAGAAGGCATATCTATCAGTTTACCAACACCACATCACGTCAAAAACTTGCACATGACAATAGCTTCGCTATGACATTTCCTACGGTTCATCCGTCATAATTCTAACACCATGACCTATCAAAAATATACAATCTCTATTGGGCCTAAGTATCAAAAATGTCCTTTTCGATATTATAACTATTGGAATACCAACAATTTCCACCTAATTTTGATAGATATACCTGTCACTAATATTGCGTTACTATCAAAGCTTCTGTCAAAAAATTTCTATTTTTGACACTTATACTGTCAGAAGAGAGATAGTTGTGTAGCATTTCTCTGACAGGTATCCCTGTCTAACGTATAGCATTACTGTTAGAACTATTGTCATAAATTTATTTTTCTCTAACATTTTATCTATCAAATGCATAGCACTTATGTTAGAATGAATTATGAAGTGTCAAAAAAGTGACGGATATGCACATTAAAGATAAAATAGCTCAAGAGACCATCATAGGTTCTCTCTTTCTTCAATCTATATTATTGACAGAATGTTTTACCTTTCATTAGCTCATCAAATCTGAGAATTTGAAATAATCTAATAGAATATTTTCATGACAATGTATATTATTTAAGTTGACATTGCATGAATTTATCTACTTTGTGCACTTGTAGACTATGAGGACGGTGATAAAGAAGCATGGCCATGGGAGGAGATGCTTCTTTATCACCATCTTCATAGTATACAAGTGTGCGAAGTAGATAAATTTATGCAATGTCAACTTAAATAATATATGTTGTCATGAAAATATTCTATTAAATTCTTTCAAATCCCTAGATTTTATGAGCTAATGAAGGTAAAGCATTTTGTCAATAATATACACTGAAGAAAGAGACAACCTATGATGGTCTCTTGAGCTGTGTTATCTTTAGTCCTAGCTACCTGTCGATCGTCAAGAATAATCAATGCCTTGCATTTATGTACACTACACAAATTGATCCCAGTGTCACAAAAACATTTTACACTTGTACATCTCATCAATACTGGAGGCCTAAAGCAATTTTATACGATCACTAGCACATTTTGTGCATGGATGAGAAACAGTATCCAAAGTTTCTAGATAACCATTTTTCAGAAGAGGAATGAGTGCTGGCCAAAGAAGGGATAATTTCACAACAGAAAGGAAGACATCTTTTTAGCCTGGGTTTGGGTCCTACCCCAATTGTCAAAGGATCCAGGGCCAGTCTAGAAAGATGTCTTCCCATTCTGTCTGCAACATTGTGTCCATCATCATCTTTCTACTCTTCATTTGCCAAAATATATCACTTCTTCAAGCTTGCAAAGTAATCTTATTAATAAAAGACCTCTTGCCAACATTAGAGTAACCATAGATCAAAATAGTTGATGTTATTGGTGCTTGTGCTCAAGGATATCAATTCACTATTTTGAAACGGCCAAATCATTTTTATTTCATTTGTAGAGAAAAGGAGTGGGAGAAAACAAGCGGGTGAAAGTTGATCAAGCGTGAGAGAAGGCATTGCATTTTATTTGATCATGAATGCTCTCTAAAATGACCAATCATGTTTTCTATTCAATTTTTTTGGTTTTTTTTTTCCCATATTCAGTAGATAAAAATCATGGTGGTAGCCACTTAGCCATCTTTTTGATGTTTCAGGTATTTTACAAAGATACAGGTATGTGGATTTATCATTCAGCTGCTTACAGTTATTGGTCAAATGTAAATATTTTGTCAAGTTGAAAGGGCAAGATATCAGTTTGGTGTTTTCAGTTTATGTTAAAAGTTGATTTGGTAAAATCCTCAAAAAATACACTACATGTTCTAAAATGTAAAGAAGTTGAATGTTAAATGTAAGATATATATCTCATCTATAGTAATCAAAAGAAAGGGCATGAAACTTATAAGGAGATTTACTAATCCAAAAATATAAGTGAATAGGAAACATGATTGGTACCTTATGAATTGGTTTTTGAGGTGCACAATCTTCATCAATCTCCTCAGAACAAGACCCCTCCTCATGAAAAATGCATTTAACAGATTAAAAAAATCTTCAAAAATGAACCAATGGCATGTTTAGAACAAAGAAATAGATTGATAATAATATGCTAAAAATTCTATTATGTTTAATACATGCAAAATGACCAGTCCCAACAATTCTTAAACATACTTTATCTGATATGATAATAACATGCCAATTAAATTGATAAAGGTGTTAGCTACATTTAATCTGCCAATTACTAATTACACAAAAAACAAATTACAAAACTGAACCAATGGCATGTTCTTCGTGTGGTACAAGGAAGATTTGTCTATGAAAAAAAAAAGTGAAACGGCCTCATCATTTTTATTTTTATTAGATAGAGGAGAGAAATCTGAGCATCAGAGAAGGTATGTGATTTCTTCATCTTTCGAGCATCTGACATCATATTCGACTACAAATTTCAAATGCATTGCATTTTATTTGATCACGAATGCTCTCTAAAATGATCACATTCTACTCGTGGCATGCCCTAGCCCATGCTTTATCTCCATTATTTGATATTATTGGTGTTTGTTCTCAAGGATATCGATTCACTATTTTCAAATGTTTGGATTGTTTAGACAGTTACATTTCCTGACTGTTCCTCTAATACATAGTTAGGAAATGTAACTGTCTAATGACTCTATGTATCATTGAATGGATTAAATGCTTTATTCTTGGTAGAAGTGAATAGAAGGAATAGTGTGTATTAAATACAATCTAGTCACTTATTGAATGCTTTGGAGACTACTAGTTTGACTATCCATGCACTACCAGTGACTGATATTCATTAAAGGATACAAAACCCTTCATTTTGGGGTTATTGTGTGTGGATTCAAATGTAGGTTTGATTTGGTTAATGTTTAGAAGAGATCAATAAATCATTTAAAGACAATCTTACATGTTTGGAGAGGTTTGAGAGGCACTTATCATGATTTTACCCTCACAAACATCGGCATAGACTGGTTTTACTAAGTTTCCTTTCTTTATTTTGAGGTTTCCTTTCTCTGCCGCAAGGGTACAGTCAGAGGGTTCATTGAAAAAATGATCCTTTGAATGGTTACTATGAATATGAATGATTTGATATAGCATATTGTTCATTTTACTTGAAGTTTGGAATAGCTTGTGTAATGGTGAAAGTAGTTTTGATCATTTTGGTCGTGATTGTTCCTCTACATAGTCATGAAATGTAACTATCTAATGATTATATGTAATGTTGAATGGATTAAATGCTTTATTCTTGGTAGAAGTGAATGGCAATAATAGTGTTGGTGTTAGGTTTCATTTATTATTAAATTCAATGGTTTCCAAGATGTGTTGAGGAGATTGCTCCTTGTTTAATGTTAATTGTTCCTACACAATCCACTCATACAATAGTGAAGTTACAAAATTGAACTGATGGCATGTTTACAACAAAGAAATAGAATGATAATAATATTCTAAAAATTCTATTATGTTTAATACATGCCAAAGGACCAATCCCAATAATTCTTAAACATACTAGTTATCTGATATGATCAATTGTTAATAGAGGTCTAATTCTGTAGATTGCTAGCACGAAGGGAGACTTGCCCTAGCCAAATCTTCCTTGTAACACACAAAAAAATGTGTGATAACTATGTAAAGTATCTTTAAGAATTGTTGGGAGTTCTATTCGGCCTTTAATGTAAGCATGCCATTGGTTTTCAAATGTTTAGATATCCATTTTTTTGAAATGTTGACTGTGGTTATCAAATGGACAGCCTGTGAGCATCTAGCTAGGTGCCATTTGTATTGATAGCTTAGGGCATCAAATGTATTATATCATTGTTAATTGAGAATTTGTTAAAAGGAAATAGGACAAAGAATGATTTTGATTTAGTTTCTCTATTTTGACCTCTAAGTGGCTTACAACTATAGAGAAGTATATACAGATTTACGGATGCAGTTGCAGGATACATAGCAACTAATAATTCACAAGAAATCTATGCATGCAATTTGAATAGAAATTAATATAAAGAAATAGGGTCCTCCAATGGCCCAATCATCCAGACCTTGACTATCCCCTTAGCCATTGACCCTTCAAAACTGGGTTATCATGTAATTGGTGAGTGATCTGTCATTCTCCTAGTCTGCCCTGCAACCAAACATATTGGAAATACACAATGCAATGATAAAAAGTCTTTTACAATCCCCCTTCCCTCAAGGAACACTATCAACCATCCCTTCCACATAGCATTTCACTATTGTATGAGTGGATTGTGCAGGAACAGTTAACATTAAACAAGGAGCAAACTCCTCAACACATCTTTGTTGTAAACATGCCATTGGTTTAGTTTTGTAAATTTGTTTTTTGTGTTAAATGCATTTAAATGGAACATTAAGCATAGTAATAATATGCTTAGTCTAGTATTAATTGTAGATTAAATGCCCATAACACCTTTATCAGTTTAGCATGTTATTATAAGATACTAAAGAAGACCTGTTATTTGTCAGAGAAATCTTCACTATCCCCCACAATAAAGAAAATGAAGATTGACCTCCTACCCCACAACAAAGAACATTTTAATAAGAATAAGAGAGTGCCAAGAAACATTTTCACAAATATGAAACATGATGAAAAGTAATAACATTAACAATGTCAAGATTCACAACATTAAATTTCACCTACAGATGAGTTTCTACAGTGGGTTGGCCAGTATCAAAAATATGTTGAGTTGCATTTGAGCTGTAACTAAGAGTATCATGTAGAACAGACCCTAAACTTTAAAAGTGTTCTCCACCCTGTCAATTCAAAATTCAATCTAGACAAGCATCAGTAAGTGAAATAAATTATAGACATCAACATCAACATCAACATCATCATAATCATTAGACATAAATTATAGACATCAACATCAACATAATCATAATCATTTGGAGGGTATTCATTTTGGTCCTTGGATAGTACTATGTTTCTTGAAAGTTTTTTTGATGCTTTTAAACTTTAAAGACATATTTTATGGCTTAATGATAATATAGATTAGTGTTTTGTTTTCTAATGGAATGTTGTTGATCATTCATGGTCTTGAAGAAACATTTGATTGTTTCAATTCTCAAGTATTGACATTGTTTCTCAATGTGATATAGACTAACCACAAGATGGTTTAGTTGGTCCTCTCTTTCTATTTAATCATTTGTCTTCTTCATGGTGTAAGTGTCAATATGTTATAATCCAACTAGCATGTCATACCCCCACTTCTGACAAACCTCACCGCATGAAAATTGATGGAATTGATGGAAAAAAACCCATAGCTCCTAAGAACACCTGCACGCAAACAACTGTCACAAAAAGAGAGAAGCAAACAATATGATTCAATTAATCAATAAACACTTTATTACTCTAACACCCCCCCTTGAGGGAGCTATGCAGATTATTTTCCTCTGTATCTTTGATTGATAGATGTTTTGCCTTAGTTTGCCATCTTCTCATTGTTTGAGTAGTGTCATTGGGGGTACTCATGTAGATTGATCCTGATATTCTTTTTGGTCTCTGAGAAATCTCTTCATTCAGCACTATGGCAATCTTTTGTTGTTTTTGAGGGAGGATTTTATTCCCGCTAGGTTTTCCCTCTTTCCTCTTTAGGATTTCTTTTCTCTTCCGTTAGAATTAAGGGGGGGGGGGGGGGGGTGTTAGTGGTTATTTATAACTTCAGTCTATTTTCTCTGTAGACTCAAGTTCTTTTCTTTTGTTAGGCTTGTTCCATCTTTTACTGCCCAATCTAAGGTTGTTAATGTTGACTAATCCTTAGTTCTAACATTTTCTTGACTACCTATCACCGCTAATGCATCAGTTAAATCTTCCCTTTATTGGTGCATAAGTTTGGGAGTTCTTTTTCTAAAGATTGTAAAAGATAGCTTCGATGATAATTATTTTTGAATAATGAGTAGTAATTATTGTAATGCTCTAGCTTTCTTTCTACTCTGTTATTGCTCTGTTATTTGCATGATTTGTTTTTATTTTCCTTCTAATTTCTCTATGCAGTTATAGCTACAAATTTTACACAAATCACAACCAAAGATTTGGGTGATCAGCATACACAAACAATGATTACCCTTAGGAGACAATGATCATTAATATTCATTAATGTTGGGTAATGATTCCTTGGTAATAAAGGCATTTCCAGCATTCATCATCTTAACCAAGTCATGGGTGGTAATCCTTGAAATAGCACAATTAGTAAAAGGAAATAACAACATAAGTCATGGGTAGTGATCCTTGAATTTGGAGTGAGGAAGAAGGAAAATTGGAAAACAAAATATAGAATAATCAGGTTGGAGTTGGAGAAGAATTTAGAAATAAACTTGAATTAGAAAAAAGCCAAGTTATTTGGTTCTTTGTTTGAGGCTGGGTTCCAATTCTACTTTTTTTCTCCTCTGGGTTCGACTTGGGTTCCTTTGGTAGGAACTTGGGTGCCTAGGCCAATCCTGGGTGCACCTATAGTATTATAAATATGATACATGAGGTATTTTATTCATAATTTTATAGGCTAACTCATTATTATGGTAACATGGGTATGACCACACTCCATGCCTTATAATGGTACCCTACATGGAGTGTGGTTCAAATGAAGTTGAACCAAATGCTGACCATGATGGCTATGATCATGGTGAAGATAAATATAAATATTAAATCTAAAATGTGGCTTTTAATTTGAATTTTCATTGTGAATAAAGAAACTATAGATTCAAGTTGACTAATTCTATGTTGTAGTATATTTGTTCCCTAGATCTACCATATTATATATGTGCAGCCTGTAAGGGACATTTTCTGCTCATCCATGTATCAAAGCTCGGTGAGAGTTCTTAGGAGAAAGACAAGATGTCAGTGGGAGATGGAGAAACCAATATCAAAACACCACTTGAAGCCTTGCAATGTTGAGAGTGGGATAAAAGCTACACTCGAGACCCTATATAAGGAACAAACTTATTTAGCTTCACTTTGTTTCAAGAATAGTTTTATATTATGTACTAAATAGGGCCAACCACGTGAAGGTGGAAGATCATTTGGCCCCATCCCCCCTCCACCCCCCCCTCCCCTAACATCACTCTAAATTCCCCGTTAACATCTAACATTCATTCATTATTTCATCCATTAATAAAATGTAACATTCATTAATTATCACACGATAAAATTCATTCACACATTAATAAAATGACATTTATTAATTATCACATGATAACATTCATTAACACATTATAAAATTTATGAACATTCACTACCACATAATTAAATTCATTAACATATAAAAATCAGTCATTATTAATTAAGGTGCATAGATGACAATCATTTCTTTTTTTCTTTTGATTTCTAGTTTTTAAGATGTAATTGTTAAGATGAGTATTGATATCATTATCATGATCATCTACCCTCTCATTAGATCTCAATGCAGGCCTAGCTCTCTGTTGATGCAAAGGGGGGTCATCTGCAATAACATATAAAAGGGTTAAATTCAAAACATTTTATTATAATTAAAAACATTTTAAACATTTTAAAGTATTTCAGTACTTTACAGGCCATAATCGTATAGCTATATACCTAATCTAGTCACATCATCAACATCAAGGTCAATTTTTTTGGCCTCAGCCTCAACCTCAACATGCTCATTAATAGAAACCTCTACACTCTCTATAGCTGCAATACAAATTGTTATATTAATCCAAACACCAATTGCAATTAAATTTGTATTACTACACCAATCAATTTAAGATGTTTACTTGTATTGATGTGATGCACATCCTCATTGTCATCAACACCCATAGGTTGTGTATGACAAGAATCGACAGGCTGCATTTCAATTTCATACGCATTCATGTTATCATTGTTTTCTTACTTAAAACAAATTTACTCACTTTATGTTGGAACTTAACATCAAATAAACTAATTGGTAAATAATTAAATTTGAAATATCATCTATTTAGCTTACTTACCCTGATGGATCCATTAGTAGAACCTTGTGCACTTCTTATTCTTTCTGCCATGGCTTTATAGCCTTATTGGAAGCCAATTCTCTTGTCCTCTTCTATGAGACTTATATTGAACTCCACGCCCTACATTTTTTCTTGATATCGTCAAATTTTATTTTATTGTTTCATCAAAACAAAAACATATTTCAAATTATAAATAAATATTTAAAGATCAAAGAATTATTTTCAGTGTTAAAAGCCATGTAAAGATTATATTTTTCCAACACTTACAACTCGTGTAGCAAGTTTTGAATAACTGCCAAAGCCTAGCTTGTGTTGCCTGTACTTTTGCAATCTTTCCTTTATTTCCTTTGATGTGTTAGGCAATCTATGAAGAGATTGAAATATGTTAGTTCATATAAATATGAAGAGTATTTAGTACATAATTACATTCTTAATAGTATCACATACCTTCTTTTGTTCTCTAGTGGTGTATTTCCTCTTTTTACTTCAGTTTTCTCATTCGCATCCAGAATAAGACATTTCCACTCTAAATTAGGAATGCAAGGGGGGCGTTGGTAATGTGGGTTTTTGGTTAATGTACACCTGTACTAGTCCCTAATATACCTCAAAGATATCCCAGCTCTTTGAAGGAGCTTACCCTTCTGAAATGCATGAGGTCCAAAAAAGTTTGTCATACTCTTTATGAGATCATCCTTTAACTTTTCATTTTGGCTTTTCCACATTTTAAGAAAGAAAACAGTGTTAGATTCAAAAATGGATGTAATGATAACTATCCTAGCAATGATATGAAATCAAAAGAGTGGATTGGGATTTTAGTTTGGATATGATGTTCCACCCTATACAAATGGTGGGCCCGAATATCTGCAAACACTCATCATTAAGTTTACTATAGAAAACATCACTCCCTACAAAATAATCATGGGATCATTAGTCGAAGGATATAATAGTATAAAATAAGAACACAATAGATGTAAGCTTCATATTGAATGCAAGGTGTAATTAACATACGATTGTATAGTAAAAGAAAGGTCCAATGCTTAAAGTATCTGAAAGTTTTTCAATTTTCAAGGGAAGTCCTTCTTCTTCATTCACAAGTAATATGCAATCGTTCACCATTCCTGTACTAGCAATACTAGTACATCTAAGAAAATCACCATCAACTATTGCATCCCCTATTGCATAAATTGAATCCATTACAAAATGGCCCTAAGAAAGAACACTTCAAGAGAAATAAACATATATATAATGATAGAGAAAATAAAATCTGTGTATGAGTAGGTGGTGTCATGGTGTCTGTGGCCATGCTATGTGTTGTCGACATTGCAGGACGCAATACATCTGAGCCTGCAATCATATGAGGCGGTGATAGTAAATGATTATTGATAGGTGCTAAAGAATAAGATTGTTAGAGCATAATAAAACTAGTGATTAGCATGGACAATATTGTTAGAGAGTAAAAAAAAATATAGTCTAACATGCGATCTACCTGAACCAGCTGCAGTACCCTCATCATGGCCACAAGGATCAAAATTACACAAAAAAATATGTAAAAGCAACACATCTACTTATTTTTTAATGACATAAAAGACTACTATAACATAAAAAATATTATTGAACTTTTGTTATAATTAAAAATTACATTAATACTTACTCAGTAATTTTGAGATAGGTGCATCAGTTTAGTTGCCCTCTTTTGTGACTCAAGAGTCGGAGGGAATATAGATGTCAATTTAGCTAATCTATTTCCAATTCTATGGAGGCATTTTTTAATTGCAGAGGCCGGCTCATCACAAGCACCCAAATCAACAACTAGGTCCTTGTCAAAGGACTCCTCTTTAGGGACTGCGGGCTCATTTCCCTTTCTCTACTAACCACCTATTTGTGACAACAATATTACTAACACTATTAGAATTAATCTAAAATAGTGATGACAAGAATATAATAAAAAACTTTATTTAACATTTTGCTTTTATCTAATTTGTAGTTCAATAATAAAGAGGTTTACCTGCTAGGAAGAAGTGCATGGATGATCATCATTGTCCCCACTAGGTGGTTGCTCCATATTGTGGTCCTATGTTATTATTTAAAGTTAACCAATAATTAGAAAGGACTACATTAATAAATTCCATTAGAAGATGATGATAGCTAGAGATGAGGTGGATGGTGAGGAGACTCTCTAAATGTGGTTGGTAAAAAAATTTAATTATTTAATGGTACACAGTATGTACCTACACTGTAATGATAGTGACATCATTTGCATCTATGCGATTCAAATTGTAATCAATAAGCAGCTCTTCCCCTACACTTATTGATTTTATCACACATAAAAATACATGATTTCTCTTGCACACCTCAAATATGCAATTGGGTTGCTTAATAGTTGACAGAGGTCACGTGCTATTTATAAAACCTAAAATATTCCCTGATGCTTTTGGCCTTCCATCAATGTATATAGTCACTTTTCTACTTTGCTCATTATCTTTTTGTTGAATATAATTTTTTGAGAGTGCATACCTACACATATTTTTTTTATATTGAACAATTCGCATCCAACTTTTGTAATCATAACAAGGTCCAACATACTCCATCAATTCAACAACTATGTTTTAAGAGACCTTTATGCCATCCATGGAGAATAGGCCCAAACCATGTATTGATGATGGTGCAATATGATATATCTTTCCTTTAACACTAAAATCAGTGGAAGTTCCTTGGTGACCCATTGTTTTTGTAGATTTTGGTACCTAGAGGGCACCTCGATGTCACCTTTGCTCTCATCATCATACGAACATGACCCCCCTTAAGCAAGGAAAAATTTTATGCATCTATTAAATTTCCTTCTAGTCTTTTGACCTCTAGTTGATCTTCCTAATTCAGACATACTAAATGACTCACTTTCTTTGCTTAAGGAAGACACATTTGACAAATACCTATTTTCTTCTACTTGCACTCCATCAAATGAGAGAGGTAGCAAGTAATGCGAGATATTTTTCAAATTGTGAAATACATTAATCTCTATAGGGTGTATTGACTTATACCTGTCGATCCATGAGACTATGTGGGATGTTCATGAAAGGAGTCTAGGTACCTATATATGTAATTCAATTATCTAATGTTAGCTAAAAAAATCATGATACATATACTCAAAACCACATAGTAAGTACATTAAAAACCATAAGCATCCCATAGTAAGTACATCACAAATTAATTAGATTAAGCATTGATTGCATAACTGCACATTTCTATCAAGAAATAAATATTAAATAGATTAAGTAGCGATCACGTAAATATACATTTCATCATGTCATTCATCTTCTTCATCCAACTAATCACCATGATCATCGTTGACATCGACATCATCACCACCACCATCATTGTCTTTGTCTTTGTCATCATCATCATCATTGACATTTGCATCATCATCATCATCATCATCATCATCATCATCATCAACAACAACAACAACATCATCAAAAACATCATCAGTAGCATCATCATCATCATCATCTTCTTCTTCTTCAAGAAAAGTTGCATCAAGAACATCATCGACTAATTGTTGTTCATGATCATCATCTACATCATCTTCTAGTTGTTTGCAATCTTCTTCCATCACATTATACCTCATCAGCCTTCCTCTTGCATCATTTCTAACAACAAATGACCAACCCAATTTATGTGGAACCTCTAAGTAAAATACCTACTCACATTGTCTTGGAAGAACATAGGGTTCATCCCCAACTGGCTCAAACCACCTTGTATTAATCATTGGAAATCCATTGTCATGTTCAATAATAGTTCTATCAGGATTATTTTGATTAAGTCGTAGCCTATACCATCTGATGACGAAGAGAACTAATCTAAATGAATTAAAGTCACACTCAAGTATATCATCCAAAATGCCATAGTATCAATTTTTGGACTCTCGAGGATGTAAGTCATTTCTAGATGAAATATTAGTCACCTGAAAGGCTGCACTTATCCCAGAGTCACACATTTTCTTTGTGTCATCCAACTTTTTGATGTGAAATTTATGACCATTTCAAAACATAGTCTTGTGGTGTTTGACCTACAAAAATATGTAAAATATGTATAAATTAATGCATCGAGAGTTCATAAACATATGAGTGATTAACAAATTTATATGTACCTAGAAATATTTTAAACCATGTGCTAAATGTATTTCCCTTTGGGTAACATTTGGATCTCTGTTATGATGAGCTTCATTAACCAATGAAGACATAGTTTTCCATGTTAATGTGTGACCTAAATGATGACATCGTTCAATCCATTTCATCATCCAATCTTGATTGTTTGCAATATATAAATGTATTGTATCTCACTCTTGAGCAGCTGTATAAAAAATAAATAGATGACTTACAACTGATTAATTTTGAAGATTAAGAATTAATTAACAGCTACAATAACATCTTATAATTTATTACCTCTCACTTTCGTCATTCTTCCTTCCCCCACCAAGTACTCCCCTTCGAATTTTCTAATGGTGTCGAGATCCCAAATGCGATCTATATGAATCTTTGTTGCAAGCTTAGGAAGATATTCAACAATGTACACCATAGTCTAGTATACCATATATCCCTCCACCATAGAACCCTCAGGATGTGCTCTTTCCTAAACCAAAGCCTTCAAAAATTTTAGGTGTCTCTCAACCATCCACATTAAATGAGTGTGTACGGGTCCACACATTTCAATCTCCTCAACTTGGTGTATGAGGTAGTGTTCTTGTGCATTGAAAAAGGTTGAAGGTAGACACTTTTTCATTTCACACATTAGAAGAAGAATTCTTCTCTTCCATTATTTTATATCTGCTCTATGGATTTCTTTAGATTACAACCACCTACAAGACATTCAAGACACAAAAATATATAAACATGAGGCTTTACAATATATATACAACAAATTGAATAGATATCATTGCTTACCTCATGTATTTTCTAAGATCATATATCACTTGTTTGATGTTATTGTTGAAGTTTTCTGAGAGAGATAGGGGTAGCATGTACTACAACAATTATAAAAATAATCATGTCATTCTTTTCTCATATAATACAATGAGAAATACATGCAAATTAAAAATATATTGTAAATATAAAAGAACATGACTTACCTTGATGAAGGTATGCCAATCATGCATTTTCAACCCTGGCCCAAATTCACCTTTCTTTGATATGGTATTGCTTATGTTTGCAAAAAATCTTGTGAGAAATCAAATTTTTTTTATGACTTCTTTTATGGCATCACTTTGTTGTTCTGTTAATAACCAAGGAAGGGCACTTATATTAATCTATTCTCCATTTCTATTTGATTCAATAAAAATTTTCATTGCATGATTGGATTCATGAATGTCGCTACAAATTTTGACAATTTTTTCTTTGTCATGTCTTCTATCCAATATCTTCCACAATGTCTCTGTTACATTCTTTCCAATATGCATAGTATCAAACAAATGCACATCAAGCAGCTGCTCATAGTAGGGCAACCTACTAAATTGTCTGGGATAACTCTTTAGTCCCTTTGGAAGGTGCTCATTAGTGTTTCCTTGACAACATTCATGATCATCAATCACATAATCTGCAAACAAAACACAATAAAAATATACAAATTCTAAACATAAACTGTTAGGTAGAATGGAAGTACCTTAACAATTAATTTTATTATATTCCAACTTCCATAAGTGAGGTGTCATTCTCCGTGGCTTAGATGTAGTCACTTCTTTCCCATTGAAAAGATATTTTTTGGTATTTCAATAGTTATGAATTTTGTGGAGAAAGTGTCTATACTCATCAAACACCTACTTTCCTAAACTTTATGAATGATGAGATTTCATCTTTGGACCACAAACTGGACAAGCAAATTTTCCCTTTGTTTGAAGACCTACAAGATAATGATACAATTGGATTAAATATGTTAATTTTTATTTTTAGAATTATCATGTGCAACTTGAATTAACCATAACATACCGAAAAAATGTGTTAGCCTTGCGGCATCATGTATTGTCCATACAAGCATTGCATGGAATTAAAATTGTCTATCTCCTATTGGTCTAGAGATGTCATACATATTGACACCTTTCCATAACTCCACCAACTCGTCGATAAGAGCCTCAATATAAACATTCATATCTTTAACTTGGTATTTACCTAGTTGAATGAAGAACAATATTACATAATTATTGTGACCATTTTACTACAAGATTTATAATTACATGCAGATAACTATTAAATGATCAAATACCTAGAACAATCATTGCCAACATAATGTGCTTCCTCTTTATTGACATCCATGGAGGAATGTTATTGTTGATGACAAAAATAGGCCAAATAGTGCAAACAAATCTTAGCTCTCCAAATGGATTGACACCGTCCGCTGCCACTGAAAGCTTGAGATTTTGAGGTTCTTCGATAAAGTGTGGAAAATTTTCCTCTATGTCCTTAAATATAGAACCATCCACAAGCATTTGAATAATGTCATCTTGACTCCTATTACATGCATGGTAATCCATAAATTATGCCAAGATACTACATCTAAATAATCTTTGCAAACATGGTATAATGGGGATGTAACGAAGAACCTTGTGAGGCACTTTTTTTGTTATTTGATCTATTTGATATCTACTCGTATGAAATTCAAGGCATTCTATTGCAAATTCATGTTCTTTATGATAAATAATATGATCATTGGGACAAGCATCTATTGCTTGATACTCTATTCCAATATCTTTCATAGTGGCACATAATTCTCGGTATGAGCAAGGGAGAATATTCGATGGTGGTAACAAGAACTCACCTATCAATCTATAGAAAAAAATATATGTTGTTAATATTAACAATATTTATGGTACATATTTCACCATTTAATTACTATAATGACATATATGACATACCATAGCATACGTGACATTGTTGTGTTGGATAAACCATTCATAACCTTCAAGTTTAACAACAATAATATGGTAGAGAGAAGAGTTGTTTGGGAGCCTTTGTAAAGGGGCATGGCTGCCTTCTCAAGTAGAGGTATATCATGGATGACATCAACATCATCTTGATCATCATCATCAGTTGCGCCAATACCCAATGTGTCATGGATCAATGTATTAGTACCATCATCTAGCGCCTCATCGTCATCTTCCATGGGATCATAATCTTCAGCTTCAATATTCACACCTCCATGATCCTCCACTTCCAAAGCCATATTCTCAATATTCACACCTCTATAGTCCATATCGCATACTCCCCTAGGGAGGTCAGCCTATATTAAAATCAAAACACAAATAAACCATGATAATGATCTCATCATCAGGTGTATTTCATATATATATTAATTGTTAAATAAATATAATGAAAAACTTACCAATTCATGACAATCAAAGCCTCCTTCAATGTGACCATTATCCCTACAATGTCTCTTAGTTGTTTTGATTAGCAATCTTCTAATGTTTAAGCCCTTACAATTATTGTAGGGACAATAACATTTTCCATCGCCTTTTCTTTTCAAGTTTGACCACAAGCTATTGATTGCATCCCCATTACCTTCTTCACTTGGATTGTTTGACATGATGCTTCTTCACTTAGATTATCTATAACCTAATTATATATAGAAATTGAAAACTTAGTTATGAAATGATGTTGTAGTATAGTATACCAAATTGAAATACTTCTATTATTCTAGTCTTCCACCTCAAACTCTTTCCTATTGTGGAAAGAAAGAAAGATATATATTCAAATAATATAGTAGTTTGTAAATCAAAATAAAATGGAGGCAATTTGTTGATTGAGGGTGTAGGGAACAACACCCGTCAGTACTTTTATCAAATTGTAAATTTAAATTTTGAACCATTCTGTGAATATAGAACATGGATGTAATCTCAAAAAATAACAAAATCTAGACATGACAGATTACTTATTTTGTTATTCTACATTACTTATTATTTGAGTGCACATTCCACCTGCAACTTGATCAATTCTTGTTTGATGCTTCAATTTTGTGTTCACTATCATGTAGAAGTACACAATTTTGTATTTTCCCAGTATGTTATTCAAAACACAATAATAGAATAAAATACTTGTTGAGAAAGATCATCATAGGACTATCAAAAACTAGAGATTTAAGGTAACACAACATTATAAGGCTCTTACATTCAACCTTCAACTCATGCACCTAATAAATAGGAGAAAAAATACATGAAATACATGTGTGATAGAACCTACTTTATCAAATATGGTTCATTGTTAAACAAATTAAGGGTAGAGTAGTTATTACTTAGTTTTTTGTGGGGGACAATGAAGATATGTCTAACAAATAGCAGGTTTTCTTTAGTATTTCATGAATTTTTACCACATATATTGTTTCAAGCCTTTGATTCGTAGAGAAGAAGAATGGTGTAAGTTGAATAGATCAGTGTGAATGGGGTGTTGAAACATGGTGAATGGACCATGATGAGATGATACTTGATGTCGTGACTAATTTTCCCTCACAAACATTGGCATAGACTAGTTTTACTAAGTTTCCTTTCTCTATTTTGAGGTTTTCTTTCTCTGTCACAGGGGTATAGTCAGAGGGTTCATTGAAAAAATGATCCTTTGAATGGTTACTATGAATATGAATGACTTAATATAGCATATTGATCATTTTACTTTAAGTTTGGAATAGATTGTGCAAGGGTGAAAGTAGTTTTGATTGTTTTGGTCGTGACTATTCCTCTACACAGTCAGGAAATGTAACTGTCTAATGATTATATGTAATGTTGAATGGATTAAATTCTTTATTCTTGGTAGAAGTGAATGGAAGGAATAGTGTTGGTGTTAGGTTTCATTTATTATTGAATTCAATGGTTTCCAAGATGTGTTGAGGAGTTTTCTCCTTGCTTAATGTTAACTGTTCCTGCACAATCCACTCATACAATAGTGAAATGCTATGTGGAAGGGATGGTTGATAGTGTTCCTTGAGGGAAGGGGGGTTCTAAAATACTTGTTATCATTATATTGTGTATTTCCAATATGTTTGGATGCAGGGCAGACCGGGAGAATGAAGGATCACTCACTGATTGTATGATAACCTAATTTTGAAGGGTCACTAGAAGAGGGGAATGAAGGGTCACTCACTGATTGCATGATAACCCCACCAAGAATTCTTTCCTTTAATTTTCCACAATATCTCAAAGTATGATCATTATTCTTTACTTTCTTCTATATGCTATTCTTTCTATGGTTTTGTTATCTCATAAATATATCAAAAACATTGCAGATGTGCATATAAAAGTAAATCTTGTCCTTCAATTGTTCCACATTGAAGCATTTCCTCTTCAGAGTATTCTCTTCATTTGTACAATATCTGTCAAAAATAGTTCCCATATTTCTTCAAGATCTATTTTAATCTTTATATGGAAATTTTGATTAGATTTGACCTATAGTTGATTTCATTAGTATTTTATAACATATACTCCTAATGTGAAATGTGGAGAGATAGAAAGAGACACACTAGGTATGAATTACACGATATACCCATCATCACTTAGCACTTAAATAATAAATTATAGATAGGGAACCACCCCCTAACCTCTAGATGTTTGTTTCATGTTGGCCTCTTATTATATGAAAACATAGGCCTGTCTTAATTAGGCTAACAACCATAGTGTAGGGGCCATAAATAATGGAACCCAAAATAGTGCACACTTGTATTAAATTAGGTTCACTATACTACAAGGGAATGGAAACCATGCAATGGTGCCTCATGGGGATGGAAGAAACCCTTCACCAAGAAGATGGTTGTGTCTGCAATATTTACTAGAGGAAAAGAACATAATTTGGTTCCAGCAATTACTCCTAGAAGATAATGGCACCCACAAAACACTTGGAAAAGATAGCACTCACTATATCTTTTATCACTCTTTTAAAGTTGAGACAATAAATCTCAAAGATTGATGAACGAATTCTTGAACACAAAGAACCATTGACAGATATGATTCATGTGTACAATAGCCAACAACTAGTTGTTCCAATCATGGTGTCCAATAATTATGTTAGAAAAAGAATCTAAAAATCCCTTACACAACCATAATAGATTCAAATCATGAACTATAAGAACCTAACAATGGGACTAACAAAGATATAGCCTAAATAAATCTTGATCATATTCCACCCTATTGTAAGGCCCAAGAAGTAACTCTATCTTAAAGCTACACATTCCTCTAGATGAAGCTCAAAGATCAGGTAGTTGAAGCATAGCAATACTTGAATGAATATAGGAATAATTTGATGTACAATCATTTGCTAGCTTGGTTTGTGGGTTTTCCACATAATATTTTCCCTTTAACCACATTTATATTTTGAGAAAATCAAAAAAAATTATTTCAGATTTATATTATCCTTTTGAACTAGCACACTGCCATCAAAATGCATAATCATTGGTCATCTCAAGAAAATTCCTATTGATTAGTAGGATATCCTTATAAAAATTTGATGCATGGATTTCTTGTGAATTATCAACTTGTATGTATCCTGCAACTATGGAAGGAATAGTGTTGGTGTTAGGTTTCATTTATTATTGAATTCAATGGTTTCCAAGATGTGTTGAGGAGTTTTCTCCTTGTTTAATGTTAATTGTTCCTACACAATCCACTCATACAATAGTGAAATGCTATGTGGAAGGGATGGTTGATAGTGTTCCTTGAAGGAAGGGGGATTTTGAAAGACTTGTTATCATTGTATTCTATATTTCCAATATGTTTGGATGCAAGGAAGACTAAGAGAATGAAGGATCACTCACTGATTGCATGATAACCTAGTTTTGAAGGGTCACTGGTTGAGGCGACAGTCAAGGTCTAGATGATTGCACCATTGGAGGAGCCTATTTATTTGTATTAATTTCTATTCAAATTGGATGCATAGATTTTTTCTAAATTATTAGCTGCTATGTATCCTACAATTGCATCTGTAAATCTCCATATACTTCTCTAGGGTTGTAAGCCACTTAGGGATCAAAATAGAGAGACTAAATCAAAAATATTCTTTGTCCTATTTCCTTTTAATAAAGTCTCAACTATCAATGATACAATATAAATTTGATGCCCTAAGCTATCAAATATACAAATGGTGCCTACCTAGAAGCTCACTAGGACAATGAAGGATCACTCACTGATTACATGATAACCTAGTTTTGAAGGGTCACTGGTTGAGGGGATAGTCAAGGTCCAGATGATTGGGCAATTGGAGGACCCTAGTTCTTTGTATTAATTGGTATTCAAATTGAATGCATGGATTTATTTTGAATTATCAACTGCTATGTATCCTACAACTACATTCATAAATTTACATATACTTCTCTAGGATTGTAAGCCACTTAGGGATCAAAATAGAGAAACTAAATAAAAATCATTCTTTGTCCTATTTCCTTTTAACAAAGTATCAACTATCAATGATACAATACATTTCATGCCCTAAGCTATGAATACAAATGGCACCTAGCTAGAAGCTCACGGGCTGTCCATTTGATAACCACAGTCAACATTTCAAAAAAATGGATATCCTTGAGCACAAGCACCAATAACATAAAATAATTGAGTTAAAGCATGAGCTAGGGAATGACACCAGTAAAATGTGGTCATTTCAGTGACAACAATTTACAATGGCGTCATTAAACATATATGCAAGTAATATCAACAAACGTGAATCCAAACATTTGAAAATAGTGAATCGATATCCTTGAGCACAAGCACCAATAACATCAAATAATAGAGATAAAGCACTAGCTACGGCATGACACCAGTAGAATGTGGTCATTTTAGAGAGCATTCATGATCAAATAAAATGAAATGCATTCAAATATGATGCCAAAGGCTTGAAAGATGAAGAAATCACATACCTTCTCCCGCACTCAACTTTCACTCATTTTCTCCCACTCCCTCTATCCAATCAAAATAAAAATGATGAGGCTGTTTCACTTCTTTTTTTTTATCTATACCCTGAATCTATCAAAATTCTGATGGTCAATTAAACACCCATCAGAATACCAACATCATCAGGGCCTATTACAAAAAAAAACACCAAATTCCTAAGAAAAAGTTACCTGTCAAAAACTTATATCGAAATTTGGCCTCAAACATAGTAATGTGTGATAATAGAAAATGTATGCACAACAGAAATGAACAGATGCACAAAAATCAGGTACAAATGCGCAGAAATAACCTGTAGAAAAACCTGCACATGGAAAACTAAAAACAAAAAGTGAAAAATGTGGGTTGCCCCATGGTGGGTACCAAAAATGTATGCTAAATTAGGTGAATAATATTCTAAATACTAAATTAACTAATTAGAAACTAATAAATCTATCTAATAAGCAAATTACAATGAAGAATACAATAAAAATGAAGCTAAAATAGCATTTTACCTTCGCTTACCATGTAGCTTGTCTCCATTGCTCTCCTAGTCTTGATTTCTTGAAGATGTTGAGCTCTCAGATTTCCAAATGAAGCCTTTTCCCAAGATGCTACCAAAGTGTGGAGATTTGATGATGAATGCAAAGTAGCTCAAAGCTTGATTATGCAACTAATCGATGGAATGCAAAATGGATTGATGATAATATGGATGCTTGATTTCTCTTAGAATGCTTGAATGTTTAATTGCTTGATTTTTCCAATTACCTATTAGCTCACAAAAGGGAAAATTAGGCTCCTTCTATAAAAATTTGGAGGATCTAAGCATAGGTGGCACAATCCTATGGTAAAGAATGAAAGGTGGAAGATCTTAGGGCTAGGATTGACTTGGTTAAAAGAGTTGAGAGAAAGGGGGATGTAGTTAGAATGTCAGAGGAATAATAGGGATGATGTTCCTCTCACATTGACATGGAGGAGAACAAGGTGGAAGGGAAAGAAACATGTCAAGTGTCTCAAAAAGACCAAAGAGAGAAAGAGGGAGAGACCTTTTCCTCATGAGGATTATTTGTACAAGTGTCCTATGAGTCACCTTTGACTCTTAGAGGTGGCTTGAGAAGCCCCTTAGGAATAGGGATTGTCTCTTGACTTGGTTTAAGAGAGCACATGTGGTCATGAGACCTAGTCCTATGAGGCCACATAGCCCTTAAAAATAGGACATGTGTGTGTGAGGATAATTACCAATAAATAATTAATAATAATTATTTATTTTAGCTAAAGTGATGTGTCACGTGACTAGGTAAGTAAGGTGGACTAGAGGACTTAGTCATATTTAGGTGATTATATATTTAATTAAATCACTTTAATAAGACTAATTAAAAGACTAAGGATAGAATAATATTTTAGGAATGAATGCTTGATAGTCATCCTATAGTAGTTGTTGTTTCATTCATGACTATGATTGTCATTGATGTCAACACAGTGATCTTCTGAAGACTCACAAAGAAGCAGACAGTGTTTTGATTAGCGCACATGTTATATTGCAGATGGAGATATGTGATGTTGAGGTTATACTTTTTGATATGTTATATTTTTGTGGTTAAGAGTGTAGATAGTAATTCATTCATTCATGAAAGTTATGAGCATTTTGGTGGAAGCAGTATTCAAGCAGTGTTCCCGAGTAGCAGTTTGTGGAAATCGGATGATATCTCCTAATCGGGATGGAATCTAATTTTGAATAGTTAAAGGGAAGCTAAAGACACATTGGTAGTGACATGGATGACAATGAAAAATTTGAGGTCACACGAGTGAAGAGTTATTGTATTTGGAAGCTAACAGTTTTGTGTAATTTTGATGTAGCCTGTGGAAACTTTTATTTTGTAATTGTATGCAAACTCATTTGTAATTACTTTAGTGTGGTATAAAGGAAGGAGTGTTTTTCCTTGTTTTAATGTATGTATGATTATTATGAGCAAGTAATTGATTATATAAGAATGTGAATGTATGTATGAAGTGACGAAGAGAGCCAATTCAGTTGTGAAGGAAGACATGCGAAGTACAGAGATCTGGAATTGAGATTTGGTATAGCAGTTAGTGTGGTCTCACATAGTGAGAAGGAGGTAAAATATTTAATATTATTCTATTGAATAATCTTAAGATCAATTGGACAGTGTGTTCAGTGATCTTGCCATTGAAGTTGTTTGGGTAGTGGGTCCTTCTGTCTTCCATAACTCTTAACAGGGTTAGAATCTTTTAACATGGATTCAAAATCTCCTAACAGGGATTCATATGTACTGAATGTATTTCATAAGACTCCTAATAGAGTCCATTCTTTCACAAGGAATATTCATATTAGTGCATCTTTTGTGGGCATCATTCCCACTAGGGTTTACTCTTTGATCAAGAAGTTCCCTAGTCAACATAGCTTGTGTCATTGTGTTATTGTATATGAATATATTTCTATATTCATTAATTACATTGCTTACATGGTTATATGCTATTGAAATTTATTAAAGTTATAAGTATCAGATAACTAATTCACCCCCCCCCCCCCTCCCCCTCTCAATTATCTTGGTGGACTTTACTTTCTTACAATTGGTATCAGAGCAGCAAGTCCTTGAAAGAGAAGTTTAATACCTTAAGAAGATCCATGGAAAATTTCAAGAAAGAAAGTCCTAAATTTTATGGAGTAAATTTTGGCAGCTGGAAAGAGAAGATGAAGACACATGTACTGTGTTTAGGACCAAGTTATTGGTTGATTGCAAAGAATGAAAAGACTATCATTGAAGAAGATAATCTTGAGACATGCTCTAATGATGAGAGAGATCTATTCATGTGTAACATACTTGCAAGAGAAGCACTTTTGATAGCACTTCCAGAGAATGAGTACAGTCAGGTAAAATGTTTGAAAAAATCTCATGAAATTTGGAAAGCTTTACACTCTACTTTTGAAGGTGTTAAACATGCAAAGAGAGTTAGGTTACATAATTGGATATGTGCATTTGAAGATATTATATTGATGGAAGATGAATCTATTAGAAGCTATATTAGTAGAATGTCAGAAATTGTTGCAGTGATAAAATCTTGTGGAGGAACAAAGACAGAGAATGAAATAATATGGAAAATTCTGAGGATATTGACACCTATATTTAAGCATACAACATAGATGATTGAATAAGTTATACCTTGTACAACAAAATATACAAGAGAGACTCTCTTGGATGATTAGAAGTAGTAGAGATGAACCTAAGGTTATCAGGAGACCTAACTAGAATGGAGACAGCATTCAGTGCTCTTAGTATGTGCCCTACCTTTTCAAGAAGCATCGGTGTGAATGGAGACTATGCTGGAAACAACGGTAGATCTAGAAATGAAGAAGATCAAAAGATTGAAGAAGGTATTACCTTGTCTATGAAGAGAGAACCAGACGGTAAGAAATTTTTTAAATGTTGGACTTGTCAAGAATATGGTCATTTTGCATCTAAATGTCCTAAGAGAGTTAAGAAGCATAGAAACAATTTCAAGCCTAGAAGATCTAAGAAATGTTATTATGCTAATGATGAAGATCTTGAAGCTAGTATTGAAAGAACTCTAAGTGAAAGTGATACTAAGAATAGTGATGAAATAGGATTTGTAGCAATCAAAGAAGAAAATCCTAAAACTGATATTAAGGAAGAAAAGCCTTAGTTTCCCAAGTTGAAAAGAAAGTTGATTGGATTAAAGATAGTGGTTGTTCACATCATATGACTGGAGATATGAAAAAGTTTATAAAGTTTAACAACTATGATGGAGGAGTTGTGAGAGTTGGAAACAATGCACCTTGTCTGATTAAAGGTATAGGATCTATTACTCTTGATGGAAAGACTAATACTAATGATGTTTACTTTGTTGATAGTTTGAAACATAATCTTTTGAGTGTTGGATAGTTAGTTGATAAGGGATATCAAGTTTTGTTTACTGAGAAAACTTGTGTGATAAAGGATAAAGATGGAAATCTAATTGGAACTGGATCTAGAACCAAAGGTAATGTATTTTAGTTGAATCCTACTAAGATGACATGTTTGATTACTAAAATTGATGATAGTTGGTTATGTCGTAGAAGATTTTGTCACATAAACTTTGATAACATTGTGAAGTTGAGTACTACACTTGCAGTAAGAGATTTTCCTAAGATTATGAAGCCTACTAACATGATTTGCAAGGAATGTGTGATGGCTAAACAGAAGAGAAGTTCATTTCCTAATAAGAAGTTCACATCTGAAGAGAATTTGGAGATTGTTCATATAGACTTGAGTGGTCCTACCAGGACTAGAGGATTCTATGGAGAAAGGTATTTTATGATTCTTGTTGATGATTTTACAAGAATAGTGTAGATTGCATTTCTAAAAGAAAAGTCTGAAGCATTTGATAAGTTTAAGATCATTAAAAATAAAGTTGAGAATGAATCCGGAATAAAGATTAAATGTTTGAGATTTGATAGAGGTGGAGAATTTACTTCTAGAGAGTTTGACACTTTTTTTGAAGTGAATGGCATTAAGAGATAGATTTCATCCCCTAGAACACCTGAACAAAATGGTATTGCAGAAAGAAGAAACAGGTCAGTAACTGAAGTAGCAAGAGCTATGTTATTTGAGAATGATTTGGTGAAGATATTATGGAGATAAGCAGTGAACACAGCAGTATATATAATGAATAGAGTACAAATTAGAGCAGACACAGACAAGACACCCTATGAATTATAGTTTGGACATGCACCCTCAGTTAAGTATTTCAGAATTTTTGGAACCAAATGTTATATAAAGAGAGATGATGACATTGGAAATTTTGATCCTAGAAGTGATGAAGGAATTTTTCTTGGATATTCTTTGAAAATCAAAGCATATATATGTTACAATAAGAGAACTAAGACTATTGTTGAGAGTGCAAATGTTAAAGTTGATGAAAACTTTAAAATTTAGGAAAGAATGCTTGATTATGAATTTGATGAAGGAACTCATCCTCAGCCTAACATTGAAACTATTGAATTATTCTATGAGATTGACAGTGAATTGTTGAATGAAATTCATGTTGGAAAAACTAGAAAGGAATCTAGAGGAGAATGTATAGTTGAAACAAGATCTGAGACTATGACACTGAACATGTATGTATCAAGACATCATCCTATTGGACAAGTTATTGGAAGCTTGGACAAAGGAGTTATGACTAGAAATAAGGTACATTTATGTTTAATTTCTCAAATTGAACCTAAATCTACTGATGAAGCTTGTGAAGATGAATAGTAGATTAAAGCTACGAAAGAAGAATTAGATTAGATTGAAAATAACAAGACATGGGAACTGGTCCCTAGACCTAAAGATAAGAATGTGATTGGAACTAAATGGGTATTCAAAAACAAGATGAATGAACAAAGAGAAGTAGTAAGAAACAAAGCAAGATTGGTATGTAAAGGATACTCACAGCAAGAAGGAATTGACTATGAAGAAACTTTTTCACCTATAGTGAAAATTGAAGTAGTAAGAATGTTTTTGGCTTATCAAACTTTTAAGAAATTCAAAGTGTATCAAATGGATGTGAATTCTGTATTTTTCAATGGTGAATTGGAACAAGAAGTATACATTGAGTAGCGTGAAGGTTTTCCTTTGACTCAAGAAGGAGACATGGTATGTAAATTGAAGAAATCATTATATGGACTAAAGAAAGCACCTAGAACTTGGTATGCAAGACTGGATAAGTATTTGTTAAAGTTGGGATTTACAAAAGGAATAGCTGATAGCAATTTGTACACAAAAGAAATTGAAAATGGATTGTTAGTTGTAGTAATTTTTGATGATGACATTATTTTTGGAGGAGAAGATGAAGCTAGTGACAAACTTGCTAATGAAATGAAAATTGAATTTGAAATGAGTATGATTGGTGAGATGAAATACTTTTTTGGATTACAGATAACATAGAATAGTGATGGAATTTTTATAATTTAGACAAAGTACCTGAATGATTTATTGAAAATATTTGGAATGGAGAACTATAAACCAGTTAGAACACCTATGGTTATAGGACATAAACTATCTAGCACAAATGAAACACCAGTAGTTAAATAGAAGAAATATAGATCTGTGATTAGAGGATTGCAGTATTTGACACATACAAGACCTAATATAGCACATTCAGTTAGAATTGTAGCAAGATTTCAAGCTGAACCTAGAGAATTATGCAATAGTAAAAAGGATACTGAGATATTTAAGAGGCACAATGGACTATGGATTGTGGTATGAAAAATCTGATGATTTTACCCTATGTGCATATACAGATGCTGATTGGGGAGGCAGTGTTGATGATAAGAAAAGCACCAGTGGTGGAGCATTTTTCCTTGGAGAAAGATTAGTTTCTTGGCTAAGCAAGAAGAAAAATTGTATTTCACAGAGCATAGTAGAAGCAGAATATGTAGCAACAGCAAACATTGTAACCAGATAATTTGTATGAAGCAAATGTTGAAGGACATTGGAATAAAGTTTGTTGAGCCTATTGTCATACATTGTGACAACACCAATATAGTTAGTATGTCTAAGAATTCTGTATTACATTCTAAGACAAAGCATATAGAGGTCAAGTGTCATATTGTGAGAGAGAAAGTTGTTGAAAAAGAAGTCAGACTAGAGTACATAAGCACAAAGGAGTAGATAGTAGACATATTTACTAAACCTTTGACTAAGGATACATTTGAGTATCTAAGAAGTATGCTTGGAGTTATGCCCTAGCCTACTCTTGAGTAATGATGCAGTGGTTACATCTGTCTAGTGGTATATGAGCCTTATTTTTCTTTTGGACTAGATGTTGGTACTTCCTCTATGGGGGAGTATGTGTATCTGAGCTGAGTCATAAGGACTCTTGTGATTGTATTTTTTGAATAGTGTCTTTTGACATTGAGTTTTTGTTGACATAATAATGAAATTTCTATCATTGATGTCAATGGGGGTGAAGTGTACATGAAAAACCATTTCTACTATCTGAATAGGAAAACAAAGCAAGATTTGATTGATGAAGAGGACTTGAAGCATTTTCAAAGCAGTAGTATTGCAGTATTAGATTTTTGGAACATTGGATGTTTTTCATCTATGTTGCCATCAATGCTAATGGGGGAGATTTTTAGGAATGAATGCTTGGCAATCATTATGTAGTTGTTGTTGTTGCATTCATGACTATGATTGTCATTGATGTCAACACAGTGATCTTCTGGAGACCCGCAGAGAAGCAGATAGTGTTTTTATTAGTGCATGTGTTATATTGCAGATGGAGATATGAAATGTTGAGGTTATACTCTTTGATATGTTATATGTCTATGGGTAAGAGTGTAGATAGTAATAGATTCATTCATGAAAGTTATGAGCATTTTGGTGGAAGCAGTATTCAGCCAGTGTTCCTGAGTAGTGATTTGTGGAAATTGGATGATATCTCCTAATCGGGATGGAATCTAGTTTTGTGCAGTTAAAGGGAAGCTAAAGACACATTGGTAGTGATTTGGATGATAGCACAAACTTTGAGGTCATACGAGTGAAGAGTTATTGTATTTGGAAGTTGACAGTTTTGTGTAATTTTGATGTAGCGTGTGGAAACTTTTATTTTGTAATTGTATGCCGACTCATTTGTAATTATTTGAGTGTGGTATATAGGAATGAATGTTTTTCCTTGTTTTAATGTATGTATGTGTATGATGAGATATTAATTGATTATAGAAGAATGCGAATGTATGCATGAAGTGAAGAAGAGAGCCAATTCAATTGCGAAGGAAGACATGCGAAGTACAGAGATTTGGAATTGAGATCTGGTATAGTAGTGAGTGCGGTTTGGCACAAAGAGGAGGTAACATATTTCATATTATTCTATTGAATAATCTTAAGATCAGCTGGACAGTGTGTTTAGTGATCTTGCCATTGAAGTTGTTTGGGCAGTGGGTCCTTCTGTCTTCTATAACTCTTAATTGTAATACCCCAAAAATGGGCTATATGTTCATTAATCTCCTACATAAACAAAATCGAATGAAATCGACATCAAAGTCCTAACCTAAGGCACATCTATACATCACCGAATCATAATTGATTATCTTAAATTCTGCATTGGGGAATATTCCTAATTATCTTAATTATCTTTAATTTAATGATTATTTGGCAATAAATCACATTTATCCTAAGTTTGATTAATTAAGTATTTTTCATATTTAATTAATTAGATTTAATTCTGCCACTTAATTATTTAATTAAATTTAATTATATTTATTCCTAGATAGTATTATTTAATTTTGACAATAAATCCAATATCTTATGAATAATTGATTAAATCTTTATTTAATTAATTATTGCAAATTGTCATTATTTAATAATATTATTTTTGAATAAAAGTTTGATTAAATGATTGATTAACCCATAAATCAATTATTTAATTTCAAAAATCAGTTAAGTTGAGAATAAATCACTTTATTTATTTATTAATTCATAATTATCCATGTGCATTCAAATAGCAGTTAAACTCAAAATTGGAAAATCAATGCAAGTTGTTAGCTTTTGGAAAATCAACATCTTTTTGAGTTTTAAAGCTGATCTAAACTTCTAATTTGAGTTAAAGCTCTGTTTTTGCATGTTTTTGTGAGTTAATTATCTCTTTATTTCAGATAACTCAAAAATCAACTTGAGTTATTTGAGTGATTTATGGCTTTCTTTCATGCACCTCCAAAGCCCTAGATTTCTATAAATTAAGGCCTCAGCTCTTCGCAAATCATCTCATAATTGTGCAAACTTATGCTAGCGAATTGGTGTCTGAAGAATTGGAGCTTCTCTTGCAAATCAAACAACTTTGTGAGATCATTCATGTTTTAGCATATCATTGTTAGATTAGTATATCAATTTTTCATATCATTGATAGTATTGCATATCAATTTTTCATTCTAGAATACATTCATATCAAGTTTCATCTTATTGCATAGAAAATATCAAAAAAATAGCTTAACTTTCATACATCTCATATCTAGATCAAATTTCATTTAAATCCTTCATTTAGGTGTAGTCAAGTCACTAATCTCGATTACAACCTGAGAGCATCATACTCGCATCTATTAGAAGGCAGTAAATCGCCTAGTTAGTTAGATTTCAATTTTGTACGATTTTGATTTTACTAACCCCTAATGATTTACTAAAGTGTTGTGTATGTGAAATAGGTACAAAATTCACAGCACACTTCTGGCACCCACCATGGGGCCCTGAAATGGGTTTCCAATTCACTTCTATCACTTTCTGTGTTTTTTTTCTCAGGATCTGTGCAAAGCTGCAAGTTTTAATTTTTTGTCTGTACACTGTCGTACAAGTTTCTGACAAATGTCGTATGGGAAGACACCCACTGTCGTATGAGAAGGTAGCCACTATTGTATGAAAGTCTATCAGATCGAGGATCATTTGAATTAGTACCCACTATCATTTTGAACTTGGACTATTGTTTCATCAGGTACCCAGTGTCATACGAGTTTCTGGACTGTTGTCTAGGAACCTACCCACTTTCATACGAGTTTCCGTACTAGTTTTTGACTGTCATTTCATTTTTCAGAATAGAGTATCAGATTTGATTTTTATATTTCGGCTAACTGCTAATCTTGACAATTGAAATTCTCTATTTTTGATTGCTCACTACTGGTTTTGATTGGGAAAAGTGCAAAAATTGCTAAAAATCAAGTAAAATCTACTAAGCACATTGCGAGGAACTCAGGTATTCTTCTTGTTCTGATAACATTTGTATTTGGACTTAAAATAAACCTCTCATGTGTCTAGCTTGTGTGCTTCTTTTCATGCTTTTATTTCACACACTTGCATAATTTGATATTAGGTTGTGATCCCTTAAGGATTCATTAAGTAGTCTTAGAATACTTGTGATTAATCTTGATTGCTATCTTGGGTTATTGGACTCGCTGAATCCATCGGCCCCTCGTTCCACCCTGTGGTTGCAAGGTCAGTGCCACATTAAAGGGGAGGGGTCAACAAGAGAGAAGCGTTAAGTGTTCCACTTGGCAACCCTTTTGTGCTTTTAGGAACTCACTTGTTTTCTAAGTTGTGGACTCATTTTCAGCTTGTGTGAGGTGTTAAGTTCCACCTTATGGACTCATCTCATATTTTCTTTAAGCGTTAAGTGTTCCTCTTTCTAATTTTTGGATGCTTTTGGTAGATTTTCTTTCAAAACATACATCTATGCTCACATAGTAATTAGGCCCCATGAACACTATTCGTGATTCTGGAGAGATTGGATTCCCAGCGAAATCCTTCTTGACGATAGAATTCTTGTAGGTGGGGAGGATACTTAGTGCGTTTCACATTCAACTTGGTTAGTGCATCTTCTCTTATTGATTGATACATTCTCTCCCCGGAGAGGTTGATAGATCACATAGGGTTGATATCATGAGCTTTGGTGAATCAAAATTGGTTAGTGCATCTTCTCTTATGGATTCATACATTCTCTCTCTAGAGAGGTTGATAGATCACATGGAGTTGACATCACAGACCTTGGTGAAGCAAAAATTTGTCTTAGCATGTCAGATTAATCTGCTTGCTTTGTTTGGGTTAAAAGTGAAGAGGCATCAAAAACCTTGGATCTACAGCCAAGTCCCCTTATGGTATACTATTGTGAGTCATCTTTAGAGAGGGTTAACCATAGCAGACAATCCCTTCACAGGGAAAACTACGTTGACAAAACCTCAAGTGGTAATAGCCATTTTCACCGTGGTAGTGACAGCCGCTATATAAATGTCCTTGTCGAAGAAATCTCCATAGGTGTGATTCATTGTTGGGTTGTCAGATCTCCCTAGCAGCTCTTGAAGATTAAGTTCTCAGACTGTGTCAAAACCCTGGTGCACCGGGATTAGAGTTCACCCCTTTGAATCATAAAAGTTGCAGAGTCAAACCATTACTAAAAACCTTAGAGAGGCCAAAATCTTCATTTTCAGGAATATGTGAGTTATTGCAAAAATTTTTGGAATATACACAATTAGCTCTCTCAGGGATTAGCACAATTAAGTCACTTGATTGTTCATGTGCAAGGTTGCTTTTGCCCTTGTTCATTGTTTTCAGATGTGCTTGACATCACTTGCTTGCTGTTCTACATGTTTGTTTATCTACTTGGCTATTAAAGACTACCAAATCTGTTATAATCTTCAAATCTGGACAGTAAAATCTGCAAATAATCTGAAATTGAAAACCAAAAATTTGTAAAAACTTGACATAAAATCCTTTCTAGAGTCAAAAGTCATACAAGTTTTTCCAATTGTTGTTTCAGTACTACCCATCTGTCGTATGATTGAGAACCCAGTGTCGTACGAGTTTCCATGCCAGAAAATTGAACAAACCTGTCTTTCCTACAACTGTCATATGAGAATTTTTCAACTGTCGTATGAGTTTTAAAATGTCATTTCAGTCCTACCCAAGTGTCGTATGATCAAGTACCCAGTGTCATACGAGTTTCCATGCCAGCAAAATAGCAAAGTCAAATTCTTACCTGCAATTGTCATACAAATTTTGCAACTGTCGTTTCACTTGTGCCCAATTTTCATATGAGTTTTACAACTGTCATTTCACTGCTACCCAACTGTTGTTTCACAGCTGCCCAACTATCATACGAGTCTGCAGAGTGTCATTTGGGGAAAATTTGAGAGTTGTCATAAAATTATCAAAATTGCCAAATGCTTAGCATTTTCAGCCTATTTCTGGAATCTAGCAAATGAATCATTATTTCAGGAATAGAGTAGTAATCCTATCATTTTCCTAAAGTGGTCTTTTGAATCCAAATCTATCCTTCTATTTAATCAATTTGAATCTTCTTTATCTTGTGTCAAAACTTTGTCATAACTATCTTCAATCTATCTTCAATCAATCTCCAATCTGACTAAGTGTTGCGATATCTGTCCGCTATCTTTTGGGCAACCTAAACCCATACATCTAGGGCATGGTATCCCTCATCCTAGGCAAATCTAAGCTTCAATCAAACCTTGACAAGGTTGTGCCATCTGATCATCTTGATTCAATTCTTTCTTCAGTCATCTAGGTCTTTTTCTTTTGCTTCACTCGAAGTTAATGGTGGAGACTAGAGCTTCCTCACACAAGAAATCAGAAGAAGCATCCCAGACCTTACCTTTGACTCTTATCACAGGTCCAAATATTGAACAACTCATCAATTCTAGTATTTACAAAGATGACGGTCTTGGCAATTTTTGATTAAAATCTAGTTATATATCTCCTCCATCAACTCACGGAGGTACTCAGCAAACACCCCCTCAATCTATCCCAAGCAATCATAGAACTCCTACCATGTCTTAGGTAGGGACAAACAATGGTTCTCAAGGAGGTCAATCTCAACATGGTGTAGATCAGGCACCTACACCTGAAGAAATATCTTGAAGGAAGATAGGGAAACCTACTTGAAGGAAGATAGGGAAACCTACTTTTTAGAGTTAGCTCAAGAAGGCGCTAAACTTCCTCCCAAATTTAATGTTGAAAATATCATCACACATGAGGAAGAAACTCTGATGATGGCCATAATGACACAGCTACATGCTATACAAGTCAAAATGAATAAAATTGAGAAAGAGAAGGAACCCAGGAATTCTCCATGGAGGCCCTTTGTCCTTTCCCTTTTGACAAAGACTTGTACATGCCCCCATTTTTGAAAAAAATGGAGATACCAAAGTATGAAAAATATGATGGACACTCTGATCCTCAAGATCATGTCAGAGAGTTTTGTACACAATCCATGGAGTTCATGCATGAGCCGACCTATCTAATGTATCTTTTTCCTAGATCTTTGGGAGGAGCATCCATCCAGTGGTTTTCAAGATTGCCACCTACAATCAAAACTTTTGAGGAGTTGATCAAATTTTTTTATCAACAATACTCCTACAATATGCAACATCCGGTCACCATGATTGATATCTGCAATCTCAAACAATATCCAGGGGAACCATTCCTCACATTCCTCAAAAGATGGCGCAAGAAATTCTCTCTATATGCCAGACCTATTCCAGAAGTGGAAAAACTGGAGATCTTCATCAATAACCTTGTTCCAAAAATCAATTATCCTCTACAAATGCAAGAGCATACATCTTTTGACAAAATGGTAGATAATGCTATCAAAATTGAAAAGGTACTTATGAAGAAAGGAGAAATCACACTTCAAAAGGATAAGTCCGAATCTGGGTCTAGCTCAAAAGATAAAAATAAAAGTTGGAACCAGAACAAAGCCATCATCACAGATGGTGTTGTTGACACTATCCATGCCCCATCAAAGGCACCAGCCTATAATCTTACCCTTGGCACCAAATCCATTAAAGCTATAGAGCAACAATCTTCCGAACCATCTCAAAGGAAGCCTCAATTCAAGCGATGGGATAATAAATGAAAGTTCACTCCTCTTGGAGAATCTTATGAATCAGCTTTGAAAACCTTACTGGCATATAACATCATCTCTTTACCACCAATTCAAAAATCTGATCCAGATCCTAGGCCATATTGGTGGAAAGATAATGACTTTTGTGCTTTCCATCAGAGTAAGGGCCACAAAACTAATGGTTGCTTCCACTTGAAACATACCATTCAAGATTTGATTGATCAAGGGGACATCACAATTGATAATCCTACAAGCAATAATGATCATACGGCATTCATAGAACCCTTTCCAAAGCATGGTCAAGAGGTTTCATCTTCTCAACCTAATATGGGGGCAAAAGTCAATTATGCTTACCCTGGAAATAATGTTATCATCAATATGGTCGAACCTTGTCTCTGAGAGTTGCAATGTCATCACAATTATGCGAAGAGATAGAGATCATTCCTCAGCTAATGTAGTTACTTGATCCCAAGCTCAGATGCCTCTAAAAGGACAAATCACAGATTCATCTAATGTCCCTAAGATCCCTTTCAATCTTTCATCTACTTCAAAATAGAAGGTTGTTTCTAAATCTATGAATTCTAAGGATACAAGGCCTACATCTTATAGCATTGTTCAACAACTCCAACACACTAATGCAAAAAACTTGATGTTTGAGTTGCTTCAAATATCTCCAGCTCACAGAGCTATCTTAGACAAAGCTTTTCTTAGATCTAATGTTCCTGACGACCTTGATTTAGATAGGTTCCAGACTATGGTCGGACATCCTACATCTCCGCAATATATCTCCTTTTTAGAGGAAGATGACACCTCCTTGAGTCACCCACATAATCAGCCATTACATATAGAGGTCATGATCCAGAACCATAGAGTCAAACATGTGTTGATAGATGGGGGTGCTGGCCTAAACATTTGTTCTTACAGCTTGATCACACAATTGGGGTTCACAGAATTGGATATTGATCCCAAAAAGAAGATAACTATCAAAGCCTATGATGAACAAGAAAGATCTTCTAAAGGCACCATTGTCTTACCCATCAAAGTGGGTCCAGTAATCAAAGATACCATATGTCAGGTGCTTGATCTACCTTTGGCTTACAACATTCTTCTAGGAAGGCCATGGATACATGAAATGCAAGCTATTCCTTCCACATACCATCAGTGTTTGAAATTTCCCTATGAAGGATTAGAGGTTACTATACCAGCTGATCTGAATACCACTTGCAATACATTGAAGGAAAGCACTGACAAGCTTGTTCCAAATAACAGAGAGTCTTCCCTCCATTAACCAAGTATTGCTTCCACATCCAAAATGGAAGAAATTTCTAAAGAAGTCAACATCAAAGAGAATGGGATGGGAGAATATATCATAGAACCAGTCTTGTCCTTGACCTCTCTCCCAGTCTCACCCAAGTCTTATGGGAAATCCTTAAAGCAGTCCAAATCAGAACCAAAGGAACTGTTGGATGCATATAAGAAAAATTTTGTAGCAGAAAAAGTATCTAAACAAGAGGTTGAAGAGGATGAAGCTATACTTTCATGGCTCTATCAAGATGAATCTAAACCTCAAAATGATCAAACTAGCAACTCTATAACCCCCAAGATCCCTTCTAAGTCATATGGTCCAGGAGATAAGTTGATAGCTAAGATGGGATATTCAGGTCAAGGACCACTAGGAATCAGAGGAAAAGGTCTTGTGACACCTATTCCACATACTGGTAGAGAAAATAAGAATACTCTTGGCCTAGGCTTTGTGAAGAAACCCTATCACCTCAAGGAAAATTGTTCTCATGTCATAGAATAGATTGCGCTAGGAGAACCCCTTCTCAAGAAGGAAGAGATGAAATCCTCAAATAGTGATTCAGACAACTCAGAGCTCATCCCATTTGAGTGCTTTCCCCAGGAAATAAAAGATCTCCTTGCTGATGGAGGTGATCCCATAAAGAGAATCAATGTAGTAGAAACACAAGAACCTACTATCAAACCAGAGAAAGTTGCCACACAAGAACCATCTATTCTCAAAGGTAATCAAAATGGGGAAGAGAAGCCTATTACCATAGCTAAGCATTTAGATTATTCCAGTGATTTTGAGATAGATTCTCATGAGTATGAATATAAATCTAAATCTAAGGGTAACCCTTCTTGGGGTATTCGCCCTGACTTTAATCATGTTCTTAGATTTCCTAGAGATCCTGACTCAGAAGCCGAATCAAATGACTATGAATGGGGAGCCATTCTAGAGGAAGATGAGCTTATCATAGAGAAACATGTTGATGTTATTCACCAAAATGTATCCACACCCAATGTAAGTCAAGAGAAAAATAATGAACTTAATGAGTCTGATCCACCGATGCCTAAAGTGGACTCCCACAATGACATTGGGTCTATTCACGCACTAAACATTTTGAGTTGTAATATCACCTTTGAACTTGAATGTCAGGTTAGGACCAATGATGACATATCCATATCCATGAACACAATCTCCCAAGCCTTCCACACTTTGATTGTCCAACGCCCTGACCTTATCGACCAAACTTCCACAAATCCCAGCTATAGTGTTTACACCTTTCCCAATGACTATGCCCTGGCTTGTTACCTCAATGCAGTTGAGCCCATGAGGACTTCCATCAGCGAACCGAGCGTCAGCATGACTGAGTCAGATATCAAATATCTTAGTCAAAAAAATAAAAGTAAAAAGAATAAAAGTTCTGAGGGTGAAAACCACTTTGTGGCAGTCTCAGAACCTACAAAAGTAAAAATTAAAGATGTATCGGAAGGTGAAAACCTCTCTGAGGCACCTAAGGATGAGATATTTGATGTCCTTCTGAGTCATTTATAGGAAAGATCTCCAGTTCTTATTGAACCCACTCAGCCTATCAATTTGGGTACAAAGGAGGAACCACAATTGGTACACATAGCACAATCCCTATCAGAAGAAGAGAGACAAAAGTTCACTATATTCTTAACAGATAAGAAGTTAAATTTTGCATGGAAATATTTAAACATGCTGGGATTGGATCGTAATCTTATCATGCACCATCTGTCTATTGCTCCTCAAGTAAAACCAGTCAAGCAAAAATTGAGAAAAATGCATCCACATGTGGCATTACTGGTAAAAGCTGAATTAGAAAAACTCCTAAAAGTCAGATTCATCCATGTCATTGACTATGCTGAGTGGATATCCAACATTGTGCCTATATCTAAACCAGATGGTTCAATTAGAGTATGCACAAACTTTAGAGATGTGAACAGAGCATGCCCTAAGGATGATTTTCCACTACCTAACATTGATATGATAGTGGACATGATTGCGGGCTTTGAAATGTACTCCTTAATGGATGGCTTTTCTGGATATAATCAAATCAAAATAGCTCCAGAGGATCAAGAGAAGACAGCTTTCACATGTGCATGGGGTACCTTCTGTTGGAATGTTATGCCATTTGGGCTCAAAAATGCTAGTGCTACTTATCAATGAGCCATGACATCTATCTTTCATGATATGATGCATCAAACTATGGAAGACTATGTAGATGATACTCTAGCTAAATCCATGCAAAGATCAGAACACTTAAAAGACTTGAGCCCAATCCTCATAGAATGGAAAAGTTTAGTCTTCAACTAAATCCTAAGAAATGTGCATTTGGCGTTACATCTAGTAAACTCTTGGGATACATAGTGTCGAAGAAGGGTATTGAAGTGGACCCTGCCAAGGTCAAAGCTATCATAGAAATGCAACCTCCTAAAAATATCAGTCAGATGAGGACATTACAAGGAAGGGTTCAATCCATCAGAAGATTCATATCACAGCTTACTAACATATCACAACCTTTCATGAAGACATTACATAAGGGTGTGACCTTTGCATGGAATGATGAATGTGAAAAGAAATTTGCTCATATCAAGACATATCTAGCAAATCCTCTTGTTTTGATGCCTCCTATTGATGGGAAGCCATTGATCTTATATGTCTCCACAACTGATACATCACTGGGGGCATTACTCCCACAGAATGATGAAAATAAGAAAGAAAGAGCCATTTACTATATCAGTAGAACCTTGGTAGCATATGAGAAAAATTATTCAATGATCGAGAAAGCATCTCTAGCTGTGATCTTTGCATCACAGAAATTGAGACACTACATGTTGGCTCATACCACTCATTTGGTAGCCAAAATCGATCCATTAAAGTACCTACTAAGCAAAGCTTCCCTCACGGGTAGACTGGCTAAATGGGTCATGCTCTTGAGAAAATTTGACATTGAATATGTTGAGAGAAAAGCTATCAAAGGACAAGTCATTGTAGATCAACTAGCTAAAGCACCATTATCCGATCATACTCCAATGCAGATGGAATTTCCAGATGCCTCTATCATGACTATTTCTTCTAGAGAGTGGCACTTATTCTTTGATGGCTCCTATACACAGAATGGATCTGGAGCAGGAATATTGTTCATCACTTCTCAAGGATACACGATACCCAAAGCATTCAGATTAAAGTTTCCTTGTACCAATAATGTTGCCGAATATGAAGCTTTACTTAATGGTATGAAACTAGCAATACAATGGAGAGTAACAAAAATACACATTCATGGAGACTCACAACTAGTTATCCATCAAGTCAATGATGTGTATCAAACAAAAGATGAAAAGCTCATCCCTTACAAGAAAATGGTAGATGATCTCAAGAAATATTTCATATCTATCACTTTCGAGCAAATACCCAGAATAGAGAACAAGGCTGCTGATGCAATGGAAACCTTATCTACACTCTTACAGCAGTCCGAACATGAGCTACGCTATGAGTTCCTAGTGGAAGCCCTATCATATCCTGCATATGACTCCCCTGAAACCTGCATGATCTGCACCGTTGTTGGTCATGATTCCTCCCGCTATCAACACCTATTCTCCTACCTCCAAGACCAAGTCATTCCTAATTCCTTTAATCAATTTGAGAAATGAAACATTATCTGCTCTGCATCCTGGTATGTCATCATTGGTAATGACCTATACAAATGAGGTCTAGATGGTACGCTTCTTAGGTGTTTAGAGCGCGAAGAGTCTCAACGTGCATTAGAGGAAGTCCACGAAGGCATATGTGGGTCACACTCCAATGGTTTAACATTAGCTCAAAAACTTATTAGGGCGGGGTACTATTGGCTTGACATGGAGAAAGATTCAGTCAAATTTGCTAAAAATTATCAAAAATGTCAAGTTCACGGTAACTTGATTCATGCTCCAGGGAGAGATCTCATTCCCTTCACTACACAATGGCCATTTCAACAGTGGGCTTTTGATCTTATCAAAGCTATCCATCCACACTCATCTAATGGACATACCCATATAATCACTGCTATAGATTATTTCACAAAATGGGTAGAAGCAGTTCCATTAACACAAGCAACGGGAAAACAAATTTCAATGTTCATCTTGAACTACATTATTTGCAGATATGGGATCCCACATTCAATAATCATAGACAATGGGGGACAATTCAAAAACAAGGACCTAGAAGATTTATGTGCCAAATTCAAGATCACTCAACATTGGTCATCTATCTATTATCCCCAAGGAAATGGACAAGCTGAGGCTTCAAACAAAAATCTTTTGAAAATCTTGCACAAAACAGTGAATAAAACAAGAAGAGACTAGCATCTGATGATCAATCCAGCTCTCTGGGCCTATAGAACTAGTATTAGAATGCCTACTAGGGCTACTCCTTTTGCTTTAGTTTATGGGTCTGAAGCGGTACTACCTATTGAGGTTGAAATCCCATCACTGAGAATTAGAATGCATGGACTTGTAACTGATGATGATTACAGAGTGTCTAGGTTGCAAGAACTTGAACTACTAGATGAGCACAGACAAGCAGTGTTTAATCATCTTAGAGTATATCAGAAGAGAATGTCTAGAGGTTACAACAAGAAAGTCCAACACAGAGAATTTTAGGTTGGTGATCTAGTCTTGAGAGAAAATACTAAAAATCAATCCCATAGAGAGCACAAGGGGAAGTTCGAACCCAACTTGCTGGGTCCCTTTGTTGTCACTGCTACTTTCGGCTCTGGTGCCTATCAACTCTCAATGACTGAAGGAGAACAGCTCCGAGAACCAATCAATGTTCTCCATCTAAAGAAATTCTAAGCCTGAGGCATTCAGTGCTTGGTAAAATGTCCTGAAAAAATCTTAAAAATCTGAAAAAGTCCTAAAAAAATGAACATCTTGGTGCAAACCTAGCAATAGGTGCCTTGATGATTCACAAAAAAAAAATTCAAAAATAAAAAAAATATCAAAAAAATTGAAAAATGAAAAATACAAAAAAATGAGAAAAAGAAAAGTGCCATGGTGAAAACCTAGAAACAAGCACCTTGGTAGCAAAAATAGAATCTCTACCCAGATGGTGAAAACCCGGCAAACGGGCGCCACTTGTTCAAAATGCTCCATCTATCAGCACAATCTTGGTCTTTCCTAGCTTTCAGTCTTGCTTTAGTTTGTATATATCTCCCGGTTTGTTTCAGCATTTCCAATTTTCAATAAGTCAATTTGTACACCATCAGCTCAAGCGTCTGTATCCTATCAATGTTCAAACTTGGGGGCAATCAATGTCATATCCTAAGGTCTCCAGTATATCTTAGACATGTCATGTCTAGTCAAAGTCCTTTGAAACTTCATGGGAGTCAGTCAGTCTGTCTCATCTCCAAAAAGGATTTTGCATCTACAACAACGCATCAAAACAAACTAAAAACAATCTGTGCTTCTACATGCTTTTATCTCCTTGTATGCTTATTGATTCGCATTGAGATTTTTGCATATTGTGTCCCTTCGAGCTCTTCGATGATGTCCTTTACAGGATTTAGAGAGTGATGACTAGGGGCACAATCTTTTCTTTTTCTTCTGCTTGCATGTGAACATCTTAATTCTTTGGAAAATTTGGATATATATGGTGTCCACCTGTAAGAGCCTCTATCTCGAATTGGATGGCCATGGGTACCTCGACCATTAATACCCAGAAAATTCAAGGAAGTTTGATCTAGCTATTGTCTTTTTGAGTAAGTTCTTTCTCCTATTGTGAAATGCGATCTTGCCTAAGGCTGTGAATGATAAAGGGTCACTACGGGCAATTCACATTGGATCTCGAATGATCTCTAAATTTGTTTGATGTGTTTGCAACGCAAGGCATATTCAGGTCATCACAATGTTTATGTTTTGATGCTTATACCAATTGCTATATCAAAATGGACATGATATTTAGGTCATCCTGGCATTTAAAGCCTTGCTATATCTAATCCAACATTTGAAAATCAAATCAATATTTGAAAATCAATTGCTATATTTGAAAATCAATTGCTATATCTAATCCAACATTTGAAAATCATTTGAAAATCAAATCAATTGCTATATCTAATCCAACATTTGAAAATCAAATCAATATTCATATGTCTATGGTTTCATAGCTAGTAGACATTGTATTCATTTATCTGGTTACCTAAAAGTTCAATGATGATAACAAATCGACACATGATCAGTGACTAGGTCCTAGGTCTTAGGTTGCATATCATTCCGCATGTTTCTTTGCATCTTTGCATGTTTGCATGATCTCACAATGTTTGAATGAACTTCAAGGCTTAAAATGATTCTTTTAATCACATCTTCAAATCAAACAAGAGCTGAACCTAACTCGAAGGTCTCTTCACCGAATAGCAAGCAATGATCCTCTTGGGTTAACCATCTTTTTGACATAAGACTGAGTACTTGTCTTCATCAACCTGCAAAACATATCATGTGTATTGTTGCATTTACATATCATAATGGCATTACATTTACATCCATTGCATAAACATACATATTTCCATAATCATTACATCTACATAACATTCATACATATGAAAGAAATCATTGCATTGATCCATACATACATCCTACACTACTCATAGCATTAACATCACATGATATCATCATACATAACAAAAATGACAAGTACACATGATGTCACAACCAAAAATATCGATCTCATCTATATATCAAAAATCTTGAATAGTCAGGGGTGCACTACTGGCACTGAGTACAAAAGAATGAGCTCCGTAGAGCTATCAAAAACAATAATGTATCAATGAGAAAGTAACAGATAAGAAGAGAAATCAACTATCAGCATGCTCCTCTACATCTGGTGGAGGAGGAGGTGGTGCATCTGGTATCGCCTCCACTCTCGGTGCCCTAGCTCCCTCTGATGCTGCCATGTATTAAGAATAGGTAGGCACTCTCTATGTAGTAGGGACCACTACATAGTACGTAGATACATAATATGAGGCCCACGCAGTCTAATGAATCACCTCTGCCTATAATCTCTACATCTCTGTGCGCTGCTCTGTACGCTACCTATCCACCTCTCGATGCCTCTCCTCTAATCTGGCATTCTCTATCTTCAGGTCCCGGACCTGAACTCTAAGCTGTCTGATAATATTGGCAGAAGTAAGAGGAACTGTCAGCTCTACATCAGCTGCTGGCGTATCTGTGTCCTATGCTGGCTGTGCTAGCTGTGAAGAAGTGCTAGCCCTATGCGTCTTATGGCGTCTGACCTCTACTCCCAAATCAAAAGTCTCATCTACACCTGTACCCCCACTGGCAAACTGCTCAGCTCCTAGAACATCATCTGCAGATCCTACCCCACCCAGTGTATCACTCTCACCTCTACTCTGTCTCTGTGTCCTGGAAGATGTACCTACTGTAGAAGAGGGAGGTGGATGAGGAGGTCTCATATGTCCTGCTAGTCTCTATGTGGGGGAAATGGCTCTCTATCTAGGTGGCATCGGATGTACCACCTGTGGTCTCAGCCCTACTCTCATAGGAGTCCCTATAACATCCATAGCCTCCTCCATGGAGGGTATCAACTCTGTAGGATCAGAAAATCTATGCACGCGGTGATCTGCACACCAAGCAATATAGGCATCTATCACACCTACATCAACCACTTGTGGAAGGTAGTCCCAATCCCTACCAATGATCCGGCTATACTCATTTGAACACAGTGCATATGTCAGCTGAGTGGTCCATCTGAGCCCAAGCTCACATACTATCCGAGCATACACTGTATACTCCTGTGGAACATCCTGAATGCATCCATACTGACGCTAGACTCTCGTAATCAAAAATCTCTCCAAAATGGTGGACGTCTGCCCTATCAATATCTAACTCTCGAAAAAGAAGGAGAACTGCTCCCTTGCAGTAGGCCAGGCCTCTATCTGCAAATATGGCCTCCATATAACAAATGTCATGTCATCCAAGCATCGGCAGAAATACTTGGAGTGACCCATGCGAACCTGAGTAACATAACCAGCATATGTATATATGATCGGCTCCTGTGGCTGTCGCTGACTCTGAAACACTGGTCTCAAAACTGGGATGTGCTCCCATGCCCATATCTGTAAAACAAGAGCTCTAGAAGCAAAGCTCTTGCAGTCCTGATAGACCACCTCGTACATCTCAGAAAACATATGGGCCAACAGACACTGACCCCAGGAAAGCTCAGTAGGAGTAGCCATCAGAAGTGCTACCATCGGTGACCATCCCATCAAAAAGTCATTTTGCTGATGGCCAAGCATAATCAACTCTTCGATCATCCCTGCAAGAATGCATTGTAGCTGATGTGTCTGACCGTATCGATGAACAAGTGTCTCCCAAGAGATGGACTATGTCAACTGGGTGTCATCACCGAATAATCGTCTGAAGGCATGAAGTCCACTTGATCCTCCACTGACATACTCTGGACACCGCAAACCATGAAAGGGAATGTGAAGAATCTGATACACATCCTCAGGGGTGATAGTTATCTCCCCAGTCGGTAGGTGAAAAGTCTGGGTCTCAGAATGAAACCTCTCTATCAAGGCGGTCAATAAACCATGATTTACCCTAATGTCGGGTAAATGAATAAGGTACTCAAATCCACAGGCAGCAAGATGCACCCTCATCGGGTTTGGAAGGGAGACACAGTCTCTGTGTCACTGGATAAGAATGGCAAACATGTACATCGGGATATGTGACCTAAATCATAAAGAAACAGGGTGTTTTATCAGAAATTCAGTTCAAAATCAGGCCAAAAGCATCAGCATAGCATAGTTTGATATTTCAGAAGGTGGGTTAAAGTGTCCACAATCAAGCAGAAGGATCAGAAAAATAAAAAATTTGACCTAAGTATGAGTTTTTAAAGCTCTATTTTTCAAACGGCATTCCAGACTGGTGTCAAGTGTCGTACAACACTCCATAGTATACCAAACGACACTTCATGGTCATACAACACTGAGACCAGACTCATACGAGTTTCGACGGACCCGATGAAATGTTGTACGACACAAGGGTCCCTCTCATACGACACTTGGGTCTTGCTGAAATGACAAAAGAATTTGCAATACAATGTCGTACGAGTCTGGACTGAGACTCGTACGAGTTTCTACACATGCGAAAATTAAAAGCTAAAAACGCGTATGAAATTTTTTTAAAATGCTATACATCATCAAAAACATGCATTTTCAGAGGGGAACAGAGGTCCACCTATCAGATGTCCATACTGCCGAGGTCTGTCATGTCTCCGGCTGCGCTCGAATCGATGCGAACTCATAGGTACTCGCTGTTCTGCCATTTTCTCGCTCAGAGGGCTCCACAAGGTTTTCAAAGGTCAACGGTTGAAATGAATTTAAAATGACCCTTCCGGCCTTTATATAGCTTTTGACCTAAATTTTAAAAGTGCCTTGTTTTCCACGAAAATTGCACCCCTGGCTAATTTTGACGTTCTAAATCCATTTTCAAGATCAAAATTCAAATCTGAGATCATTTATTATGTCAAAATCGTGATTTAAAAATTTTGGGACCAGGACGGTCTATTGCTTGCACATTCGACCTTCAATCATCATAAAAATCTAGCATTCCACTTAACTGATTATCTAACATCTAACTATCAAAATTTCAACTTGGTCAACCATGGTCAACTCATGGTCAAACCTAGTCAAACTTGGTCTCCAGGACCTCTAAATGATGCAGAATGCTTTCTCCAACGTGTATAACCAATTCTCAAATCAATTAACATGCTTCTAAACTACAATGCTGACTTTTCTTGTCAAATTTCAATTTCAATCCCGAAGGGGGCATGGTATTGCACATCATTCAAAGTCTGTAAATCAAATTCTATTGATCAAATCTATCAATATCTTTCATCAGTGATCAAGACAACAACCACGTCTAATCGCTGATTCATCAAAAAGTCCTCATCGCTTGGGGAAAATCTATCATCACTTGGGGCATATCAGATTCATCGATCCATATCAATCTGGTATTCTCTTAATCTTGTAATCTGTATCAGCTTTTCAAACCATCGGTTCATTAGTGTTATTTCCTTGGTTCTTCGACAATTGAAGGGTTCAGATGTGATACTTGCTAGTTCTGCTAAGACAATCGAGTCTAGAACCGGTCACTCACTTCTTATCAATCCTAAGGTTCAGAATCAGGCATTTTGATACTTTTTCGCAATCATCAATTCATCGTTGCTATAGTGAACATTAGCTTTGGTTGTTCAGGACCTAATATCTCCATATCTTTCAATCATCATATCTTTCAATCAGTTCCATATCTTTATCAAACACAGACTATCTTTGAACCACTGCGCTTCGCACAGTAATTCAAAGAGGGGCAAAATGTAATACCCCAAAAATGGACTATATGTTCATTAATCTCCTACATCAACAAAATCGAATGAAATCAACATCAAAGTCCTAACCTAAGGCACATCTATACATCATCGAATCATAATTGATTATCTTAAATTCTGCATCAGGGAATATTCCTTGAATATTCCTAATTATCTTAATTATCTTTAATTTAATGATTATTTGGTGATAAATCACATTTATCCTAAGTTTGATTAATTAAGTATTTTTCATATTTAATTAATTAGATTTAATTTTGCCACTTAATTATTTAATTGAATTTAATTATATTTATTCCTAGATAGTATTATTTAATTTTGACAATAAATCCAATATCTTATGAATAATTGATTAAATCTTTATTTAATTAATTATTGCAAATTGTCATTATTTAATAATATTATTTTTGAATAAAAGTTTGATTAAATGATTGATTAACCCATAAATCAATTATTTAATTTCAAAAATCAATTAAGTTGAGAATAAATCACTTTATTTATTTATTAATTCATAATTATCCATGTGCATTCAAATAGCAGTTAAACTCAAAATTGGAAAATCAATGCAAGTTGTTAGCTTTTGGAAACTCAACATCTTTTTGAGTTTTAAAGCTGATCTAAACTTCTAATTTGAGTTAAAGCTCTATTTTTGCATGTTTTTGTGAGTTAATTATCTCTTTATTTCAGATAACTCAAAAATCAACCTGAGTTATTTGAGTGATTTATGGCTTTCTTTCATGCACCTCCAAAGCCCTAGATTTCTATAAATTAAGTCCTCAGCTCTTCACAAATCATCTCATAATTGTGTAAACTTATGCTAGCGAATTGGTGTCTGAAGAATTGGAGCTTCTCTTGCAAATCAAACAACTTTGTGAGATCATTCATGTTTTAGCATATCATTGTTAGATTAGTATATCAATTTTTCATATCATTGATAGTATTGCATATCAATTTTTCATTCTAGAATAGATTTATATCAAGTTTCATCTTATTGCATAGAAAATATCAAAAAAATAGCTTAACTTTCATACATCTCATATCTAGATCAAATTTCATTTAAATCCTTCATTTAGGTGTAGTCAAGTCACTGATCTTGATTACAATCTGAGAGCATCATACTCGCATCTATTAGAAGGCAGTAAATCACCTGGTTAGTTAGATTTCAATTTTGTACGATTTCAATTTTGCTAACCCCTAATGATTTACTAAAGTGTTGTGTATGCAGAACGGGTAGAAAATTCACACGCACATTAACAGGGTTAGAATCTTTTAACAAGGATTCAAAATCTCCTAATAGGGATTCATATGTACTGAATGTATTTCATAAGACTCCTAACAGAGTCCATCCTTTCACAAGGAATATTCATATTAGTGCATCTTTTGTGGGCATCATTCCCATCGGGGTTTAGTCTTTGATCAAGAGGTTCCGTAGTCAACATATCTTGTGTCATTGTGTTATTGTGTATGAATATGTTTCTATGGTTGGTAATTACATTTCTTACATGGTTATATGCTATTGAAATTGATAAAAGTTATAAGTATCAGATAACTAATTCACCCTCCCCTCTCAGTTATCTTGGTGGACTTTACTTTCTAACATAATAGACTATAGTGAATTTACTAAATAAATTGAATAAACTATTTAATAAATAGAGGAAATAATTATTAATTAAATAATAAATATTTAATTAATCTATCAAGTCAAAATAAATTAAATAATAAATATTTAATTAATTAATGAAGCCATTTTTAAGTGTATACAATGTCTATGATATCATGTTGATAACATATCCATACAACATATTCTCAAGGATCACTACATAGAACTACCATGCACATTGCTTACCATATGTTGTCATCAATGACAAACATACAGTGAGCACTAGCTTGCTAGTAAATCTCCAACAATCTCCCCCTTTGGCATTGATGGAAACATATGGAATGAAAAATAGCACCAATCCAAATGTACAATTATTTTATAACATTCTCCATTTCCTCAGCAAAGCTCCCCAAAGGATGAATCCTCCATCTATAGCTGAATGCTCTGAATATCCACTGTTGCAACTCTGCATACTCATCTTTTGCTACTGTATACTCCTCCTTACTTCATGTTCCTCAACTGTATATACTCCCCCTTATTGTATTATTTTTCATGACTATAGATATACTCCCCCTTTGACATCAATGACAAAGGGTGCCAAAACAAATAAGCATAGGTACTACTCCTAAATTAGAGTAGTCAACCATTCATCAGTCACTGAGGAATGATGCACTACTATAAAATCTTGTTAGGAATGGGAACACTGAGAGGGGTGGTGAATCAGTGTTCTATATAATTACTTTCTTATACTTGAAACTTAACTCAATAACTTAATTGCAGAACTAAATATTAAAGCATGTAAAGTAATCAACACATAACACAAGATATGATTAGGGGGAAACCAAAATAGGTAAAAACCTTGATGGGAATTGACACCTACTAAGAACTACACTAGTGTATTATGATCCCTATTAGAATATCTTACAACCTTGTTAGAAGTTAGTCTTTACAATGCATTTAGTATAGTGACCTGATCAAGGGTCGAACCCTATTAGGAGTCTTTTACAACTAACCTAGTAAGGGGTGGGGACACACTATCCTAGAGCTCACTACTCAAATGGTGAAGGCTAAAACCTTTTGAGTATTAGATGTACACTATATTTGCAATGGTGAACTGATGTTGTGACACTACTTGTCTGATCAGTTCCTTTTGTGCATTGATGCTTTAACCTCTTGTAAAGCACTATGTCATCTTTACTGCTCTTCACATACTTCTTCTCTACTTCTACAAGCTCTATGTTTCATTCCTACCTCAAATACAAAGGTGCATATCTTATTTATATGTGCAAAAAAAACTATTCATTAGCTCGGCCTATAACCTATTACATACAACACTTCTAATTGAATTGGCTCAACTGTGTTTGCATACAATGTTATTAACATGTCTATAACATAAATACAATAGGTGTTAATATGATTTAGAACAATAGAGAGGGGGGGTGAATCAGTTGTTATCAGGTCCAAATGTATAAAATAAAATTTAAAACTCTTCTACCAATTAGATCTAACAATCAATAGCTACTCAGTCATTACTAATTGCAATATAGAAACATATAACATTACAGTCCACTACCCAGCTATATCTAACTTGTAAAACATAGAAATGCTTAAACCAAAACATTGACACAAGTATTGACACTAGGATTTATAGTCCCAATTTGGAAAAAACCACTTTATAACATGCTACTATTATTTTCACTCTTCTAAAGTGAGCTCAGTTAAAAGCCAACCCTGTCAAAGGTTACAAACACACTGTAAAGTGTGACTTAGTTAAAGGATTTAAACCACTCTATTAAAAGTGTGCCTTGTTATAGGACTTACATACACTCCATTAGAATGCAACCATGTTCAAAGGATTTAACATATGACTGTTAGGTCAACCTCTATTAAAAGGATTTTGACTGTTATAATGATTAAAAAGTAGCACTAGTAATGATCTAAAAACATACAACTCACTTTGCAAATATCAAATCCAATTCCATACACATAGACTAGTTTACTGACTGTGATCCTTTTCCATCTCCATCACTGATCTACTTAGTATTCTCCTCAAGCAATCATAACTCTTCTCCTTCAGCCTTCTCTACTTATACAGCCAATAACACCACCAGTATATTCTACACCACTATGTCTTCTTTAGCCTTCTACTTAGGTTTCCTAAATACAACTTCATTTAGGTCAATACATCTTTTTCCCCTTGATCTCCTTCATACATCCTAGGGTTAGGTCAGATTCATCGATTCTGCCCACTTTATGTTCTTCATCTTCTTTTCTAGAAACATCTCAAATCTCTTAAAGATTTACAATAAAACATTTTATAGTGCATTAAATGCTTTCATACAATCAATAAATAAAGTCAACACATTTCACATAATCTAATAATTCCACAATGTTGGCTGGAAATTTGAATTCCCTTCAAATATAAAAATACTAACAATCGGTCAATACTATGTTCAACTTCTCAATCTATACTAGAAAGCTCGGTCAATACTAAAACTATTTCCTTGACTAACACTATCTTCCTCGGCAATTAATTGATGTTTGGTCAACACTAGATTTTCTCAGCATACTCTAACTCGGTTGACACTAACATCACTCAGCTTAAACAAGATTTCTTCTATTTTTCTCAATTAAGCCTGCCAGTTTAGTCTTCATTCTTACTAAGATAAACAATACATTATCTTATCATTATGAAATATAATGAAGGACTCACTATAGTATCAAGATAACTCAACCTTTCCTTAGGTGCTATTGTTACCAACCTTTCCTATCCCCATCTCATCAATCAAATAGATATAGTACTTTCCTATGTAGCAACAGTCTTACCAGTTAAGGTTTGACATCAATGACAATACAACAATTGCTTCAATTACAGCTTCCAACAATCTCTCCCTTTGGCATTGATGGCAACACCATATGATATCACATGACTAACACATGGATTACCAACCAATCCAAAAACTTATCTATCAATCAAAAATATTGTAATATACTTAGCTTCATTCTGATTCAGAATCTATTAGCCTGCTTCTATGACCGTCTAGAAAATCAATTCTCCCTCTATCCTGATCCTTCATCTATGTTCATCTCCCTTAGGTTGCTTTACTTTCTATCATGTGATTGTCATGTTCGTTCATCTCCCTCTTTGACAAAAATGACAAAGCAGCAACTAAAACATACCTCCTTCAAATGTAGATATCATCTTTGCAATTCAGTGTTTCTCCCTCTATCATCTTGCTTATGACTGATTCTTGACTTTGCTCTTCTTTTCACAACTCTAGTCCAGTCCTAAAGTGTGACCTTCTTCTGCATCAACTTGTCAGATATTCCTTGTAGTACATTTGATGCAGTGCTCCTAGCTTGATTAGGCAGCCTTAGTTAGGGGAAGGACCCCTAATTGACTTCTCAAATATTCATGTGCTTCTTTAGGTAAAGCCTTAGTGAATATGTCTGCTAATTTCTCCTTTGTATTCACATATTTCATTCGGACCTCTTTGTCCTATACCAGCTCTCTCAAGTAGTGATACTTGATAGCAATGTGTTTGGTCTTTGTGAGCATAACTAGATTCTTAGAGATGTTGATAGGACTTGTGTTATCACAAAAGATAACAACTGGTTTAGTGATATCTTCCTTCATACCCATCAATATTTTCTTTATCCATATCAGATTTGAATAGTTAACAAGAACAACAACATACTCAGCCTCAGCAGTAGACTGGGAAATGCAATTTTGTTTCTTGCTTGTCCAAGAAACTAATCTCTATCCAAGAAAGAAAGCTTCACCACTAGTACTTTTTCTATCATCTACATTTCCTTCCCAATCAGCATCTGTATAAACTCTTAGTTCAAATCTCTCATCCTTTTTGTAATATAGACCATAATCAGCAGTTTCTTTCAAGTATCTCATTATCCTCTTCATAGCCATCATGTGTATTTGCTTAGGATTGGTAGAGAATCTCACCACAATCCCAATAGCTAATGTAATATCAAGTCTACTATGCACAACATACTGTAGTTTTCCAATCATAGATCTGCATAAAGTCTGGCTTACTTTTGTAGCTTCATCATTTTTAGATAACTTTTGTCCAGTAGCCATAGGAGTACTCACTAGTCTAGAATCTTCCATTCCAAAAGTTTTTAGTATCTCATGAATATATTTAGACTGTGTAATGAAAATTCCTTTCTCCATCTGATATATCTATAAACCAACAAAGAATTTGATCTCACCAAACATGCTCATTTCAAATTTTATTTGCATTTCATGTGAAAATCTCTTACACAAGGCATCTTGTCCACCAAAAATAATATCATCGACAAATATATTTTCCAACAAGATTCCTTTACCTTCTTCATCCTTCATGTACAAATTGCTTGTATCATTTGTTCTTGAGAATCCAATCTATATTAAGTAGTTATGCAATCTCTCATACCATGCTCTGGGAGCTTTCTTTAATCCATATAGTGCTTTGTTCAGTTTGCAAACCATGTGTCTTCTATTTGGATCAATAAAACCTTCTAGCTATTCAATGTGCACTTCTTCTTCTAATATACCATTTAAAAATGTAGACTTTACATCCATTTGGTATACCTTGAAATTTTTATAAGCAGCGTATGCAAGCAGAGTCCTTACTCCTTCCAATATAGCTACACCGGAAAATGTCTCCCCATAATCTATTCCTTCTTCTTGTGTGTAGCCTTTGCATACCAGCCTAGCTTTGTTTCTTTTGATTTCACCATGCTCATTCAACTTATTTTCGAATACCCACTTTTTCCCAATGACATTTTTATTTTTAGGTCTTGGTACCAGAGTCTAGGTATCATTCTTCTCTATCTGGTCTATCTATTCATTCATTGCTTGTATCCAGTCTTCATTCTCCAATGCCTCCTTTGTTTTCTTAGGCTCATATTCACATAGTAAACATGTTGGATCCTTTGTCTTGCTTTTGATCAGAACTGTAGTATCTTTGTCTCCAATTATCTATTCAGGCTTGTGATGTCTCCTTACATATTTTTCCAAAATAGGTTCAGATCTTCTTTCCTCTAATTAATCAGGTTCCCTAATAAGATTGTTAAACTCAGCTTGTGAATGCTCAGCAATCTCATCCTAATACTCAGTAGCATCTTCATGTCACTTGGTAGGTTCTTCTTCTCTCTCAGCACTATTTTCTTGATGCTCAGTATTGTGTTTCAAATGCTTGGCATTACTTACCTGAGACTCAGCATCAAGTGCAAGTTTGTCACTTGCCTCTTCTTCCTCTACATATACAAAAGATCTATAATCTTCTGGTTCTCTTTTACTATCAGCTTCATTTATTTCTGCATATTCATCAATCTTGACATTCACGCTTTCCACAATTTTGTTAGTGTTAGCATTCAAACACTTATAAGTTTTAATTTTTGTGGAATGGCCTAGGAATATGCCTTCATCGCTTTTGGCATCAAATTTTCCATTCCTATTGTCCTTTAGTATGTAACATTTTCTTCAAAAGATTCTAAAGTATTTTACATTCAGTGCATACCCATGCCATAACTCATAAGGTGTTAGATTTGTACCTTTCTTTATCTGAACTCGGTTAAGAGTGTAAACAACTATACTTACAACTTCCTTCTAGTACTTTTTTGCCACATTCTTTTCAATCAACAATGTCCTTGCACAGTCTAAGATAGATCTATTCCTCCTTTCTGCTATGTCATTCTATGGAGGAGTCCTTGGTGCAGAATTCTATCTTTTGATCCCTCTATCATTATAGAATAGATTAAATTCATTGGATATAAATTCTTCACCTCGATTAGATCTTAGACACTTCAGGTTTCTTCATGTCTCCTTTTCAACCTTAGCCAAATACCACTTAAAGAATTGAAAAGCATCAGATTTTTCTTTTAGGAACATTACATGCATCATCCTGGTATGATCATAAAAAAAAATAAAAAAATATCTAGCTCCACAATGACTTTGTATACCCACGGGTCCACAAAGGTCAGTATGAACCAAATCTAAAGTATTCTCAGAAGTAAAGGTTTTTCTCTTGAAACTTGACTTTGTCATCTTTCCTAACTGACATTCTTTGCACATCACATTCTGAGGTTTCTTCAATCTAGGTAGACCTCTCACTTTCTTTTTCTTACTAATCTCTACCAAATTATCAAAGTTAACATAACATAGCCTCTTATGCCATAACCAAATATCATCAAGTTGTGCAATCATACAAGTTTCTTAGATAGGTCAAGATAGAACAAATTACCTCTAATATGTTCTCCACTTCTGATCAGCTCACCAGTGGCATTGAATATTTTAGCCTTTTTGTGACAAAATTCCACTCAGTAACTAGTACTATTAAGCTATGCAACACTCAACAGATTATAGTTAAGACCCTCTAACCAATATGCATTTTCACAAGAGATCTTGTCAGTCAACTTAATCAATCCTTTTCCTCTAACAAGACATGGTGCATCATTACTAGATTTCACACTCCTACCTTTATAATGATCTAAGGTATCAAACTTACTCTTGTCACCAGTCATGTGATGTGAACAAATGCTATCGATAATCTATTTATCATTTTTGTTCACATAAGATATTAATGTAGTTTTCTTATCCTCATCAAATTCATCTTTCATTGCAACATAGACAACCTCAATTTCCAAATCATCACTATTAGTGTTAGTCTCTTCTTTGGCAATATAGTAGGATTTCTTACCTTTTCCTTTGTAGTCCTTGTATCTTTAGTAACCTCTATCTTCTCTTTTGTATTTATGCTTGTTGTCTCTTTCTTCATCCTTATCATCCCTTTTAGGACATCTAGTAGCTATATGACCAACTTTATTAATGAAAAACATATAATAGGGAGTTTACCTTTGTATTTTTCTTTTCCCCTTCTCAGTCTTCTAGCCATAAGAGCTTCTAGATCTTTAAGTTCTTCATCAGACGTGTCACTGTCACTTTCACTTATGCATTTCTCTTTCTCCTTGTTTGACTTGTTCAGGACCATTTGTGACTTAAAAGCATATTCAACATTACCAATACTACCAATAGTGAAGTTATCATAGTTATAAATTTCAAAAGCAGTAAGCTTGCCAACCAAACTTTCCAAAGTAAGATTGTTGTTAGGGATACATCTAGATTTTTGAATTGCTAAAATTTTCATAGCATAAATAGGATGTAGAGTTCTCAATACTTTTCCAATTATAGTTTCATTAGTAATAGTTCCATTTTCTCCTCTAATAGCATTTACAACTTCTTTTATTCTACCATAATATTGTGCAATATTCTCATCTTCTTGCATTTTCATTTCATCAAATTTATCTCTTAGGCTCTCAACTTTTTCTCTCAGCACATTTACGTCACCAATATAGATGGTTGCAAGGGTGTCCCACATTTACTTTGTAGTGTTGTAGTCTTTGATGCCTTCAAATTCTTGATGACTTAGGGTAGATGCAATCTCCAACATTGCTTAATTATGTTCTTTCTTAGCTTCCATTTCCTCGGTAGTCAAGGGTGCAATAGATGTGGTATACTCATTCTCAATGTAATATTTTGTAGAATCTCCAATGCCAGCTAAATGCAACTTCATCAAAATTTTCCATGCGGGAAAGTTCTCCTTATTTAGCTTTGGTACCTCCTTATACATCTTGATCATTTGCTTCAAGTACCTTCAAATTTTTTCTCTATCAATAGTAAGCACCATAGCTCTAATACCAATTGTTAATATGATTTAGAACAATAGAGAGGGGGGGTGAATCAATTGTTCTCAGGTCTAGATGTATAAAAAAAACTTTAAAACTCTTCTACTAATCAGATCTAACAATCAACAGCTACTCGGTCATTACTGATTGCATAATAGAAACATATAACATTGCAGTCCACTACCTAGTTGTATCTAACTTGTAAAACATAGAAATGCTTAAACCAAAACATTCACACAAGTATTAACACTAGGATTTATAGTGGAAACCTAATTTTAGAAAAACCACTTTGTAACATGCTACTATTATTTTCACTCTTCTGAAGTGAGCTCAGTTACAAGCCAACCCTATCAAAGATTACAAACACACTATTAGGTGTGACCTAGTTAAAGGATTTAAACCACTCTATTAAAAGTGCACCTTGTCATAGGACTTACATACAGTCCATTAGAATGCAACCTTGTTCAAATGATTTAACATATGACTGTTAGGTCAACCTCTGTTAAAAGGATTTTGACTGTCACAATGATTAGAAAGTAGCAGTAGTAATGATTTGAAAACATACAAATCACTTTACAAATATCAGATCCAATTCCATACAAATATATTGGTTTACTGACTATGATCCTTTTCCATCTCCATCACTGATCTTCTCGGTATTATCCTCAAGAAATCATAACTCTTCTCCTTTAGCTTTCTCTACTTATACAATCAATAACACCACCAGTATATTCTACACCACTATGTCTTCTTCAACCTTCTGCTTAGGTTTCCTAAATACAACTTAATTTAGGTCAATACATCTTTTTCCGATTGATCTCCTTCATAGATCCTAGGGTTAGGTAAAATTCATCGAATCTACCCACTTTATGTTCTTCATCTTCTTTTCTAGAAACATCTCAAATCTCTTAAAGATTTACAATAAAATGTTTTATAGTGCATTAAATGATTTCATACAATTAATAAATAAAGTCAACATGTTTTACATAATCGAAGAATTCAACGATGTTGGCCGAAAATCTAAATACCCTTCAAATATAAAAATACTAACGCTCAGTCAATACTATGTTCAACTTCTTGATCTATACTAGAAAGCCCAATCAATACTAAAACTATTTCCTCGGCTAACGTTGTCTTCCTTAGTAATTAACTTATGTTCAGTCAACACTGGATTTTCTCAGCATACACTAACTTGGCCGACACTAACATCACTCAACATAAACAAGATTTCTTCTCTTTTGCTTGGTTAAGCCTACTAGTTTAGTCTTCATTCTTACTAAGATAAACAATACATTATCTTATCATTATGCAACATAATCAAGTACTCATTTTAGTATTAGAATAACTCAACCTTTCCTTAGGTGTTTTTGTTACCAACCTTGCATGTCCCCATCTCATCAATCAAATAGATATAGTACTTTTTTATGTAGCAACAGTCTTACCAGTTAAGGTTTGACATCAATAACAATACAATAATTGCTTCAATTGCAGCTTCCAACAATAGGAACATAGCTTTTACAAAACATTATTATGGATGCTAACCAAAATATCAATAGTCAGCTCCATGCTCTGTTGTGTTCTGTCACTCACTGTCTATGTCACTTCATCTAGTTGTAACTTCTTCATGCTATCTCATATGATCATGCACTCTTAGACTTGGTATTATTACATACTTAGAAGCTTATCTTCAAAGGCACATACCATAACTCAGTCATACATGCATACGCTAATGCTCTATTCATATACAATAGTATAGTCAACTTTCCAACAATCTTCCCCTTTATCATTAATGGCAACAAAGGAATATGGTGAAGTTTACTAACTGTATCTTTATACAAAACTTTCTAACATATACTCTATCTTATATCTCCCTTATACTATATACTCTACTCCCTTTTTACATCATATATACTACTCCATATGCTCCCTTCTACTATATACTCTACTCCCTCTTTGACATTAATGATAAAGGTGCTCAAAAAAATGTAGTTACAACTACTTACATAGTGAATACATTTGTGTAAGCAATCTGAAGGTTTGCAATTTAATTTTGTGAAAACCTCTTTAGTGTATCTATTGTTTGGAGATGCGCGCATAGTGTTAGAATAACTAAGAGGGGGGTGAATCATTTATCTAGTGTCCCAAATAAAAATGTATAATCCAAAATAAATACTTCAACTTATGCTACTCGGTAAACATAAAATACTTTCATTGTATGTGCTTTTACCGATTATCAGTCTAAAAATTATAATAGTTACCAATCAAATCTAACATGTAACATGCAAAGTATGATAACAAAAAAATATCACAATCAAAACATAACACAAGAGATTTAATGTGGAAACCCTATGAGGGGAAAAACCACCTGGGATAGGCAACCCAAAAATATTCACTCTTCTGAAGTGAGGTTGGTGAAGACCCAACCCTGTTAAAGGTTTACAAACACATTGTTAGGTGTGACCTTGTTAGAGGATTTTAGACCAACCGTTATCATCCAACCAACATTCACTATGGGTTTGATAGGACAAAAATGTTCATTCTATGAATGATACATAATAAGACTTTATAGTCCACTTGGTTAAGAGATTTGACTGTGTACAATGGTTAAATATGTAACAGTAGATGATCTACCTTAATGCAACTTCAATTGTAGATTACAGATCAATATTGAGCTCATACAAATATTTCTGATCAATATAACACTTTAGATTCAACAATGTATCAACTTACTATCTGTCAGTAATTACTCTCTATCACTCGGTAATTGCTCTGCAGTTTGGTTCTCACTAACTAGTATGATCAGAATGCATGAAAACTTGTTCACGCAATAATCCTACAATATCTTCTTCTTTCATCTCTTTCATCATGAAATCTCTAGTCTCTTATATAGACGAGTAAATCATTTTCTTCTTGTCCATCAAATTTTGTCGCTTAATCATCTTCATTGATTTTTCCGCTTTAAGCTTCCTTGGCTAATGTGTCAATAACATATTTCAATCTTCTCCATTAGATCTTCCTTTAATTATGTTAGCTATCGATCTTTATAAAAAACATTTATCTGTTACCTTGATTTCATACACTTTCTAGCTCATCAATCTTATCGGCTAAACTGATCATTTAATTCCTTTCTATTCTGCTTGGTTATCAAATAAATGCATTGGTGAACACACACTAGATTAACACTGTGCTCAGTATACACTACACTCTATTGGTGTATACTGAAATGCTTTATTTACTGATAACACTACTTTGAGTCTTTCAGCTCTATTCTTCATCATAGATGAATGCAAAATAATAAAGTCAATATCATAAGGTCATAGACTCATCAACAAGTTACTCAATGTGTTCCTTATCCTCATCTAACATATACATCTTCCTCGTGTAGATTTCTCTATTCTTCATGTCTTTCACCTTTCTTTAGATGTTTTGGTATAGTAACTTACAAGATAAGTGTTGTCAAACTAGTTGACATCAATGACAACATAATACTAATTTAGTCATATTGCATATCTAATCATCAACTCCTCAGTGATCTTTAATCATAGATTCTTCAATCAGATTCCAAATTAGTTGTAGTTCATCAATCTCTCCCTTTGGCATTGATGGCAACTTCAAGTAATATGAAATGTACCATATACATACCAAATATGTATTCTACAACTCTGTGAATGAATGTTGTACAAGCTCTCCCTAGCTTAATATGTTTAATCACTACATTACTAAACAACATTACATGATACAACTTTACCATTCTATAGATGTGCTCTTTTCAGCTGTCCTATTCCTGATTTTGTTCTTTGTAACTGATCTTCAATACTTTGTTCCTTTTGAATTATCTTTCCCTTAGATAGTTCTCATTAGTGTATGTTTATCTCTCCTTTTCATATTATTTATCTCTCCCTTTGACAACAATGCCAAAGAAACAAATAAACAAATAGCTCTTTTAGTAACTAACTCTTTGTTGTTCAATACAATCTTTGTATCTTTGTATACTAATTTCCCAATCTGTTCCAGTTCTCCAAACTTAATCACAACCTTGAACATGATTCAAAGTGTGAACTATGCTACATCAACATGAATGATGTTCTGATAAGATTAGGTTGATGCAACATCCAGATCACATTAGTGACCCATAGATAGGGGATGAACCCCAAGTCTAGTCCTCAAGTATTCAAATGTATCCTTCGGTAGAGGCTTTGTAAAGATATCTACAAGTTGTTCTTTAGATGTAATAAATTATAAATTTAATTTCTTCTCTTGCACTTTTTCTCTTAAGTAGTGATACTTAATAGATATATGCTTTGTCTTAGAGTGCATCACTATATTCTTTGAAATATTAATGGCACTAGTGTTGTCACAGTATATAATCACTGGGTTAGTGATTACCTCATTCATTCCTTCCAACACTTGCTTAATGTATGCAATGTTTGAAAAATTAGTAGCAGTAGAAAAATACTCTACTTTAGTTGTAGACTGAGAACTACAAGCCTGCTTTTTACTTATCTAGGTTACAAGTCTTTCACCAAAGAAAAATGCTCCTCTGATGGTGTTTTTTCTATCATCCACATTTCCAGCCCAATCAGCATCAATGTAAACCTTCATTTCAAACTTGCCTTCCTTAGGATACCATAATCCATAATCCTTTATCTTTTTTAGGTATCTTAAGATTCTTTTAGTAGTAATCATGTGTGATTCTCTAGGATTAGCAAAAAATCTAGCAACAATTCCCACAGTTTGTGCTATGTATGGTCTACTATGAACTACATAAATTAACTTACCAATCATGGATTGGTAAAGTGTCTAGTTTACCTTTGTAGTTTCATCTTCCTTTGTCAGTTTGCATCTAGTAGCCATCGGTGTTCCCACAGGTTTAGCATCTTCCATGCCAAATGTCTTCAATGCTTCATTTATGTATTTAGATTGTGTGATGAATATCCCATCACTTTGCTAAATCACTTGTAGTCCTACAAAGAACTTAATCTCTCTGAACATAAACATTTCAAACTCATTTTTCATTTCATTAGAAAAGGATTTACATATATGATCTTTGCCTCCAAAAATAGTATCATCCACAAATATCTTAGCAATAATAATAGTATCATTAGTATCACCTTTCATATACAAATTCTTGTTTTCACTTGTTCTAACAAATCCAATACTTAACAAGTAAGTATGCATCCTTTCATACCGAGCTCTTGGTGCTTGCTTCAAACCATATAAAGCTTTATGTAGTCTATATACCATGTATTTTTTGTCTGGATCAATGAACCCTTCAGGTTGCTCTATGTAGACTTTTTCTTCAAGTATACCACTTAGAAATGTTGAGTTCACATCCATTCGATAGACTTTGAATTTCTTGTGTGTAGCATATGCAAGTAGCATTATAACTCCTTCCAATCTAGCAATAGGTACAAATGTTTCACCGCCGTCAATGCCTTCTTCTTGTGCATATCCCTTGTATACCAATCTAGCTTTATTTATTGTGACTTCACCATTTTCATTCAGTTTGTTCCTGAATATCCACTTAGTACTGATAACATTTTTATCTTTAGGTTGGGGTACTAAGGACCAAATTTTGTTCCTCTCTATTTTCTCTATTTCATCTTTAATTGCATTAACCCATTCTTCATTCTCTAATGCAACTTTCACATTTTTCAGTTCAATTTCACAAAATAGACATGTACCTTGTCTTGCTTTGCTCCTAGTTTGCATTCTAGCTTGTCTGTCTCCAATAATTTGTGTCTCAAGATGATTTCTTCTGAAAAAACTAGCCAGTACTCAGTTTCTTCTTTCTTGTTCATCCTGTTCAGGTTTATTCCCTTTCTCGGTAGCTCCATCTTGTTCGTCAGTTTGTCTTTCTTGTTATTCTACATTATTTTCCTACTAATCGGTTATCACAGATTGCGGCTTCAGTAGATACTCTAGTTGTTCAATGTAAGTGAATCTACCATAGTCCTCTAGTTCCTTTTTACTTTCATCTATGTTCTTGTCATCAAACTCATCAACACAAACATTAGTACTTTTAATTATTTTATTTGTAGCCTTATTCAAACATTTATATGCTTTACTTTTAGTGGAATATCCTAGAAATATCCCTTCATCTCCTTTTGAATCAAATTTACCATTTCTCTCATCTTTCAAAATAAAGCATTTACTTCCAAAAATCTTGAAATAACTTATAGTAGGTTAGTGTCCAAACCATAGCTCATAGGGTGTCCAGTTGGTGTCCTTCTCCAGTTGTACTTGGTTAAGAACATATACAATTGTACTGATAGCTTCCCTCCAATATGTATAAGAAACATTCTTCTGTATCATCAGTGTTTGAGCATAGTCAATTATTGACCTATTCCTTCTTTTAGTAATGTCATTTTGTTGAGGTGTCCTTGGTGCAGAGACCTATCTTTTAATACCATGCTCATTACAAAAATTAGTAAATTCATCAGAGATAAATTCACCTCCTCTATCAGATCTTAAGCATTTCAATTCTGTACCAGTCTCTTTTTCTACCTTAGCTTTATACCATTTGAACATTTTAAAAGCTTTATATTTTTCTTTCAAGAACATAATAGTCATCAGTCTAATATAGTCATCAACAAAAAGAATAAAGTATCTATCAGGATAATAACTCTGAGTTCTCATAGGACCACACAGGTTGGTATGAACCAACTCAAATATATTCTTTATTGAGTGGTCTTTTCTTTTGAAACTAGACTTAGTCATCTTACCTTTCTAACATTCATGGCACATAGCATGATCAGGTTTTGACAAGTTAGGCAACCCTCTAACTCTACTCTTTTTGCTAATCTTGATCATGTTATCAAAATTCACATGGCATAACCTTTTGTGCCACAACCATGCATCTTCATCCTTCATTAACAAACAAGAAGACTGATCAATATCAAGATAAAATAGATTACCTCTAGATTGTGTACCAGTTCTGACAAGTCTTCCTCTATCATCATAAATCTTCACCTTTTTGCTCTCAAAAGAAAGTCGGTGGCCTGAATTGTTTAGTTGTGACACACTTAACAAATTATAGTTCAGTCCATCTACCCAGTATGCATTTTCACATTTTATTCTATCATTAATCATCAGTGAACCTTTACCTCTTACCATATATGCTGCATTGTTACCCATTCTCATAGATCCTCCATTGTATTCATCAAGTTGATCAAATTTCTCTACATCACCAGTCATATGATGTGTACAGCCACTGTCTATGATGCATGTATCATTTCTACTTATTTTAGAGATTAGTGTTGTCTCTTCATGTTTCTCTTCTTCCTCCGAGTCATCTTTCATAGAAAATAATATAAATTCTATGTCATCATTAGAATCAGATTCAGATTCAATATCTTTGGCTATGTAAAATACCTTTTTGCCTTTATCATCTCGGTTGTCTCTATTGTTGTGTTGGTAGCCTCTGTTGAATCTTCTCCCATAGCTTCCTTCATATCAGTCTTTGGAGCTATCATCATCTTTATTATGTGGACATCTAGCAGCGATGTGGCCAACTTCTTTGCAATTAAAATATGTGAAAGGTAGCTTACCTTTATACCTTCCTTTAGCTTTGGGTAATCTTCTGGCCATAAGAGCTTCAAGCTCATCAAGTTCATCATCGGTATTGCTATCACTATCATTATTCTTATTATTCCTACTAGACTTACCAATATTCAAAGAAGAAATGAAAGCGGATTCAATAGAAGGAACAACACTATTATCAAAGTTATTTAATTCAAAGGTTATAAGCTTACCAATTAGTGTGTCAAGAGTAAGGTTGGATGTATCTCTTGTTTCATGAATTGTAGAAATCACGATTGCATAAACTAGCAAAAAAGTTTTGAGAATCTTGCTTATCACTATTTCATCATCAATAACTCCATCTGATGCTCTAATAGCATGTACTACCTCTTTCAGTCTATTTGTGTACTACACAATGTTTTCACCTTCCTTCATCTTCATATCATCAAATCTTCCTCTTAGGCCTTTAGCTCAGGCTCTTTTAACATTCAAATTTCACTGTATATTAGAGTTAGTTTGTCCCACATGGCTTTGGCTATAGTGTATCCCTTAATATCTTCAAATTCGGCATCAGTACAGGTAGTAGCAAGCTCCATCATGGTAATATTATGTTCATTTTTGTCTTTTAGTTGATCAAGAGTTAAGGGACCAAGGGTTGGTTCAATCTAGCCATTCTCCATCATTTCTAGTGCAAAATTCCCAATTCCAGATATGTGCAACTTCATTTGGCTTTACCATACTGCAAAGTTATCTTTATTTAGTCTTGGCACTTCCCTCTTATACATCTTGAGACCTTTGTGCTGAAGTCCTTAAAAATCTATTATAAGCAATCACAGCTCTGATACTAATTGTTAGAATAATTGAGACGGGTTTGAATCAGTTATCCAGTGTCCCAAATAAAAATTGTTAGAAATAGGGAACACTGAGAGGGGGGGTGAAATAGTATTCCACAAACTTTTAATTTTTCCCAATTATGGATATAACTTATAATCTTAATGCATGCATAACATAGAAAGCTAAACAATGTACATAGAAATAAAACAAAAGAACTCATAACACATTATTTATTCTTGAGGAAACCCAGGCTAAGGGAAAACCCTGGTGGGGATGGTACCCACAAAGATCCACTAATAAAATGTATCATGTTAAAGATTTTGACCTTGTTAGGAGTCTATTACAAGTATATAGTGTCTCAATCCTGATTAAGGGACTATAGGCCTTGTTAGAAGCCTCAACCCTATTAGGAGTTGGCAGTACAAAATGTGATTACCAAATGAGCCCATTGCCCAAACAAGTAATGTACAATATTCACTTAGTACAAAATAGGTCAAGGTACATAACCTTATACTACTTGCATCAATATCTCTTCATTTCTCTTTCACTATCACTATTACATATACATCATATTTTACATTATATCACTATCTCTTTATTACAATTTATAATTACATTTATACAAGTTATTAAGGCTAATAACTCTTTAGATTAGCTGCCATATTACAAAACAACTTTACCCAAGGGTTAACATCTAGGATGTCATCCCTTTATAATGTTAAGACATTATTTTGGTAAACAAAATAATCTCTTAACTTTTTATCAATTCTATCTTCATATTCTGTCCTATCGGCCTGACACTGTCTTTTGAAAAACTATCATAACTCCTTTCCTAAATGTTGTACTACCTTGTGGTCTAAGGTGAGTCTTCAATAGTCACCATAGAGTCTATGTTCAACTGCACTAGCATTAAACTTACTCCAATCAACATTTCCAAACAAAACTATTTGCTGGTTCACTGGTAAAAACACACTATCTCATACTTAGACAATTTTACATTGCACTTTGACATACTAGCTCTCTGACCTGTGTGATCTTCATGTAGATCATATGTTTCCATAATAAAAACATCTATGTGACCAACTCAGCCAAATTGCCAACAATATCCCCCTTTGTCATTGGTGGCAACATATGAGAAAATTGGCTAAGTCTTAAACTCAAACACTTCAAAATTATGGCCATAGTATAAAATATATATATATATATATATATATATATATATACTATCCTTATAACTCCAAAAATCTTATCTGTTATATAGTACTCCCCCTAAGAGTATCAAACCTTATCAATTTCTTATCAATTTTTTGCTATATATCTCTCCCCCTTTGACAACAATAACAAAAATAAAGGTAACGAGGGTTTCAAAACTATGTTCAAAAAGTTTTACATTAATTCAATATTGCAAAGCCGGTAGGCTTGCAACACAATCTGCAAAATCAATCTTTATTGCCTCTAACTCTTCCTCCCATGATTTCTTAATTGAATCTACCAGACTAAGTAGTGCACATAATCCATAAGATACCATTATCGATACTGAGAGGGGGGGGTGAATCAGTATTCCACAAACTTTTACTTTTTTCCAATTATGAATATAACATATAATCTTAATGCATGCATAACATATAAAGCTAAACAATGTGCGTAGCAATAGAACAAAAGAACTCATAACACATTATTTGTTCTCGAGGAAACCCTGGTGGGGATGGTACCCACAAAGATCCACTAATCAAAAGTATCATGTTAAGGATGTTGACCCTGTTAGGAGTCTATTACAAGTATACAGTGTCTTGGTCTTGATTAAGGGACTATAGGCCTTGTTAGAAGCCTCAACCCTATTAGGAGTTGGTAGTACAAAATGTGATTATCAGATGAGCCCACTACCCAAAGAAGTAATGTAAAATATTCACTAATTACAAAAGAGGTTAAGGTACATAACCTTATATTACTTGCATCAATATCTCTTTGCTACTCTTTCACTATCGCTATTACATATACATTATATTTTGTGAATAGGAACAAGATAACATCAGAGGAAGACACATCTATTAGAGAAAATCTTGTGAGGAAACTTTTTGATGTGAGAGATGATGAACACCTTAAGCAAATCATGAAGGCTCTAAACACCCATTTGAGGACAAAAAGGAGAACTATTCAGATTATGGGACGACAATATGAAGAAGTTAATGCAGAAACAGAGCAAGCAATCATCAAGGTTATGACAGAGAATGTTGGAGAACCATCAGTTGCAGTAGAGCAAGTAGGTGAAGCAAAACAAGAGGACATTCCCTCTCCACTATCCATAAACATTGAGGAAGAAGCTATGAATGTTTAAGAAACCAAGATCACCTTGGATACTAATGATAATGTATTCAAGAATTTCAAAAACATTGTTGACAATTCAGCTTTTGAAGAACTAGATGGAACTAAAGCAGAAGAGTATACTCAAACCATCATTGAAGAACTCAAAATGACAGAGATGCAAGCACTTGTTCCCACTAAAGAAGAATTTAGTCTTACTCTAGAGACTAGAAAGAAGAATCAAATTGGATCTATGATTGAGGACTTGGGAAAGGAAGTAGATGATGATGACTAGATGGAATTGATCACATCCTTGAACAAGATCATTGGAAAGAACAAGAAAGTAAAAAGTCTTCAAGGATGTCTAGAGGAGCTTACTAAGAAGTTACAAAGCATTGTAACTACACAAATTATAGAAGCTGACCCTCTGGAGAAAGAAAAGAAAGTGATGAACACTTTTGACAATGAGTTCACAAATTTGTCTGATATAGAAAAAGTGAAAGCTCAAGTAGCTTATGAGGCCAAAACACTTTTCAACATTAGCCAGAATATCAGGAATGATATTAATAATCTTGATATCTATATAAAGGACTTGAGGAAGAATTTGGAAAGAGGTAAATCCTTGTACATTCAGTGTACAAAATTAGATACCTTGGTAGAAAAGGAAGATCAGAAGATGAAGATGAAGAAAGTAGAAATTTAGAATGAAACAAACCTTCTTTCAAGACCCAATGTGAATGTATTTAATGTTGAGAAGAAAATTCGTAAGATATATGATAAGATCATAATTTTGCAAGATGTAAAGGATAGGAAAATGAAAAGATTCACTCTTTTAAGAGAGCACACTTCTATGAAGTTAAGTATTATTGAAGGGCAATTGGAAGAATGTCTTTTAGCTAAGACATCTTTTCAAAAATTTAGCTTTGAGAATCTCCAAGCATGTGAGATAGCATCTTATGGATTATGTGCATTACTCAGTGTGACAAATTCAATTAAGAAATCATGGAGAAAGAGTTAGAGGCAATAAAGATTGATTTTATAGATTGTGTTACAAGCCTACCGGCTTTGCAATATTGAATCGAGGTAAACCCTTTTTTACCATAGTTTTGAAACCCTCCTTACCTTTATTTTTGTCATTGTTGTCAAAGAGGGGGAGATATATAGAAGAAAATTGATAAGGATTGATACTCTTAGGGGGAGTACTATATAAGAGATAATATTTTTGGAGTTATAAGGATAGTATATATATTTTATACTATGGCCACAATTTTAAAGTTTTTGAGTTTAAGACTTAGCCAATTTTCTCATATGTTGCCACCAATGACAAAGGGGGAGATTGTTGGAAATTTAGCTGAGTTGGTTACATAGATGTTGTCATTATGGAAACATATGATCTACATGAAGATCGCATAGGTCAGAGAGCTAGTATGTCAGAGCGCAATGTAAAATTGTCTAAGTATGAGACAGTGTGTTTTTCCGAGTGAACCAACAGACAATTTTATTTGGAGATGTTGACTGGAGTAAGTTCAGTGCTTGCACACTTGAACATAGACTATATGGTGACTATTGAAAACTGACGTCAGAGCAAAGGTCAGTACGGCATGTACAGAAAGAGTTATGACAATTTTTCTAAAGACAGTGTCAAGCTGACAGGACAGAATATGAAGATGGAATTGATAAAAAGTAAAGAGATTATTTTGTTTACCAAAATAATGTCTTAACAATATAAAAGGATGACATCCTAGATGTTAACCCTTGGGTAAAGTTATTTTGTAATATGGCAGATGACCTAAAGAGTTATTAGCCTTAATAACTTGTATAAATGTAATTGTAAATTGTAAGGAGATAGTGATATAATGTAAAATATGATGTATATGTAATAGCGATAGTGAAAGAGTAGTGAAGAGATATTGATGCAAGCAGTATAAGGTTATGTACCTTGACCTTTTTTGTAATCAGTGAATATTGTACATGTAGACACCTAAAAATCCTTTAGAAAATAAATTATTTTTTATTTTCTAAAAATCCCTAATGACATCATCATTTATTAATTAATTAATTATTTAATTAATTAATTTATTTTTATGCCATTAAAACCCTTTATCTTAATTAAAAACATTTAATTACGGAATCCCTTCCAAAAATGTTTAAATCTCATTTAAACATTATTTCCTTATTTATTAATTATTTAATTAATAAATTGACCAAAAGTCATTAAAATAAATAAAATATTTATTTTAATCCTAAAACCTTACAAATATCCTAAGGATTCCTAACCTCTTCTAGATTTTCCTAATCTCACTTTAATGTTAATTAAAGGTGATTCCTAGCTAATCCAAGTCTTCTTTGACTTTTAGTCAAACCTTCCCCTAATGAGCCTCAAACTCATTTAACCTTTTGAGAGAAATGAATTTTAATTTATTTCCTAAATCCATAGAAATCCTAGAAAGTTCTAGACTTCTCTAGAATGTTTCTATCCTTATCCAAAAGCCTAGAGACTTCTAGAAGTCTCTATCCTAATCCTAATCCCCATCCTAATCTAATCTTAATCCTACCCTTAAACCTTTGCATAATCCTAACCAAGCTTAAGACTTTCCTAAACCAAAGCAAAGTCTCCCCTTCCAAATATCTCAACCACAAAGCATTTATTGCATCCCCAAAGTCATCAAAGCCCCTTAAAGGCTCATTCATTGCTCTTACAAGCACTTATGAGGAGAGTTATGAGCTTTGAGCCCCCTTTGTTGACTCCTCTTTGCCCTTCCCTTCATCCACTCACCTTGTGACATGTGTCACCTCCTGATTGGCTGTAAACTAGCACAATCCATGTGCTCCCCTTTGAATGAATCTTGGCCTCTCTTAAGGATTTCAATCCTGGCCATTCATTCTTCCTACCCCAAGCCCTTAGGAATCCTATAAATACCCCTCCTTTCAAGAGCAAATCAATAAGCTTAACTTACATTCTCCTACATTGTTATCATGCCATTTTCATTCTAGACTTAGCACAAATCATTCTAATTAGCCTACTTTCAAGCATTTTAGCTCATCATAGCTTAATAATAATGGATTAACATAGCTTTTCTTATTGTTTTGCATAGCATAGCATCATATCACATCTAATTTGGTCTAAAATCAATCCTAGATTACTCATCATGTAGCTTAAATCTCCTTTGAAGCATTCTTGAAACTCTTGAAGCCTTAAGGGAAAAATCAGGTGTTCCATACCTATTTTTGTGCCATCTTTGGGGTTTTCATGAGCTTAAAATCACCCTAAATGCATTAGAGTATGCTCCAAGTGCTTAGAGAGCACACCGACATCCCTCTTATCAGAGCAAATCAAATAATGCTTGGGTGCACCTGTTTTTAGCTCAATCTGAGGTGGCTTAGCTTAGAGCTTCCTGTTTTTGTTTTGATTGCATGCTAGATTAAACTCTTAACGTTTGATTGATTTGAGCCTTTCAAAATAGATACAGGTACCCTCAAAAGCCTTGTCCACATTCTGGCACGCCCGGTGGGACTCAAACCACAATTAGCTTGATCACATCACACTTTTTCACTTTTGCTGTCGCAGAAAATGAAAGAAATCTCGCCTTCAGAGAAATTAGGTGTTGCCTACAACAATTAAATGTCACCTTCAAGCAAAGAAATGATGCCTTGAAGAAAACAAATGTCGCCTATGCACAATACAGTCACGCCTTCAACAATTAAAATCACATGTTAAAGCAAAGAAATGATGCCTATGAGCTCTGTATTCATGCCTGCTTTACTCACAAAGTTCCGCCATCGATAATTTATGTTCTATTCCAGAACTCTACTGCTGTGGCCTGGAAACAATTAAATCACACTTGAACTTAAGAAATCATGCCTGCGACATAAGTAATCACGCCCATAAAGAGAAATTTTTATGCCTTTAGATACAGAACTCTCACCTGTAATCAATCCTTTGTTGCCTTTGATAGTTCTTTTATCGCCTTTAGACATTTTGCTGTCGCCTTGAGTTATGTCAGTGTCACCTATAAGACTTTCTTTGTCACCTTGACAAATTCTCCATCACCTTTGAACAATTTTCTGTCGCCTTTGGGGGTACAGAATGTCACCTGTAAGAATGAAGTGTCACCTCTGCACTTTCCAGTGTTGCGTATAAGCTGGACAGTGTTGCTTTTTGGTTTTTTCTGTCTTGAGTTGCTTGGGGCTGGATTCATTTTTCTCATTGCAAACAAAGGTCAAAACAAATCTCAAATGAAACTAAAGGAAAGAACTTAGGTCCTAGAGCGTCATTATCATTTTGAAAATCAAACTCAATCTCAAGTGCATTAAAGGAAATGAACAACTCTGTTCCCTATCTTGTTTCAAATTTCAAAGCAAGCAAATGAACTCAATCTTGAATAATCTAAAGGATAAAACAAAGCACATTTTTTCAAAGTTCTTAAATCAACTTGCAAATCTCAATCTTGAATGCCTGAAAGGAAAGAACTTGCAACCGGTCAAATCATTTACATTTTGGAGAAAGAAAAAATCAAAATCTAAGCACGTGTGTCTTCAATTCAAAGTTCAAACATCACTTAATCAAATTCGAAAAATGAACAAATCTATTTGATGTGCATTTAGGAGCTTTTCAATTCTTGCACAATCCTTGTTAAAATAAGCAACGTAGAACATTTGAACTTGGACAAGTTCACCTATTTTTCTTTTAGCGAGGCCTGTCCAAGGAGAAGCGCTTCCTCCTTGGAGAATGACCTCAAACCGGTATCCCCCCTAGCAGGTATAAAATAAAGTGAAGGCAAAAAGTACTCACTTACATCTCCTAATCACCGGGTGTCTGTGCCAAACACTGTGACTGGGGATGGTAAATATTCCTCTCCCCCAGCATTATTGGCTAGGCTCTTAAGTGAGTCATGGGTGATCAGCATAACTGGGTATGGAGACTCCACGGAACTATTAGAAACCTGATAAAATAGAGGCTACCCTATCTACATTTGAAAGTATCAAAATCCTTGTGCAAGGACCGATTCCAAGGGGTTTACCAGGGCGCCTCAAGATTACTCACCATTTGTATTCCCTTTTGGGAATACCAAGCTGTGGGCAAGTGATTTTGATACTCACCTTCTTTAGGTAGATCTGTTTGAAGTGCATGACAGTCAAAGACTTCGTGGAAATACTTGTTGAAACATACACTTTCAAAGCTTTATCAGAGTCAGTCATCCTGTTTGTATCCTGCAAGGTAGCTTTGCCCCTTGCGGAGATTGCTTTGTCAAAAGTCTTGTCTATCTATCCTTTGCCATTTGAAAAAATCAAACCAATTAGCAAACTTGATACTCAGAAAGTCATGCCCAATGTGATCAAACATCTGAAAGCTAAGTTGCCCAAATCCAAAGCTTATCAAGAGAAGAAAGTTGCAAAAAGAAACCTCAAGAGCCATCAATCCTCTATCCAAGCAACCCAAGTAGAAGAAAAATATCAAGAAAGGCTTGATAATATTGGCTATAATGCAAGAGTCAAATAGTTTGCCTACTGTTTCTAAGTAAACCATCACTACATCAACCTTGAAAGAGAAGATTAGCTAGATCCTTTGCATATCTTACTCTACCTTCAGATCTCACAATCTTATCTCAGCAGTCCTTCATCCTAGTTTCACCCTAGTTTCATCCTTTAAATCTTAAGAGCATCCTAGAGTCCTTCTTAGTTGCATGCATCATCTTCCTAGTAGCATCATATATCATCCATCCCAGTCGCATTTGCATCATCATTTTAGAAAGAACATTGTCCCATTATCCTTCACCATCTTTTCATCAGCAATCCACCATCAGAATCCCATATCCTTCATCCAAATCCAGCATCCCTTATCCAAAGCAGAACCCACCATCTTTTGTACCAAATCTAGAGATCCAAATCCACAAGCACTTAGTGATCAAAACCTTTGAGTTGTTTCCATCCCTTATCCTAAATCAAAAATCATCCCCTTTTTGATAGAGCATTGTCTAAAGGAAATCCAACTTGTCCTTGCACAGCCTCATCATCTCGAGCAAGAGATTGGCTTGTATTGATAAGAATCCAGTTGACCAAAGATTATTAGTCTATCCTAGGTTGGCCAAATCCTATCACTGATCCTCCATCCGAGAAAAATAGCATCTCATTATTGACACTTAGTAATCTTCCACTAGCATCCCACCAATCCTCCATCCAACCTAGATCCAAATCAGAGCATTCCCACCAATCCTCCATCATCACCCAAGCATCTAACCAAACTGTCACCATCTTCCATCAAATCCTTCGCCATCCTTGACTCATATCCGAGCATCCTACCAATCCTTGCATTGTATTATAGATAGTTTAATCATCCTTAGAAGTTTCATAGCTTGCATTCATTCTCTTTAGAGTCTTTTTAGGAAACATCTTGCATCCATCTAGCATCTACATTTCCATGCCTGTCGAGACAAGATCCAGATCTAGGAAGCGAAGAAACATGAATCCCTATCCAATCACTAGCTTATCTAATCCCAACATTTTTACCAGTGCGATGGTAGCCTATGATCCTGAAATACAAACTAGAAATACATGGGATGATCCCAATATCCCCTCAGCCCTATTGGCAATAGAAACATTTGTGAATTATCCAGAGAATCCACCAGTAGTTGAAACACTTATGGCCCAAAACCAGCAGAACATGTTCCCTAACTTTGCGCAAAGGCATACTCCCATTCCACCATATCTCCACCCTCATATTCCCATAAGCACTATCCAAATCCCAGTGCAAGTATACCCTCCATTCATCCAACCATTCCTTGATCCCACCTTGCAAACATCTCAAGCAAACTCCACCATTCCCCTTCTTCTGCAAGGAAGCTTTGCAAGCCCCGTAACACAAGCTGTCACACCATCTGCTCCATTCCCTATCATAGGTACTTCATCATCTACCACGGCCGCCCAAGCTCTTGCACAAATCCAACACTTGTCATAGAGTTAGCTCCCACCTCTTACACATCCATTTACACAAGTAGCTTCATCTCCTTGCACACCATTCTTTTCAGGAGGGATGCAATCATCCTTCCCCCTTGCTCCACAAGCTTCAATAGCCATACCATCTTTTCCAGGGGCAGCGCAATCGCTCCCCTTTCCTACTCAGCAAGCTTCCACATCAACATCACCCTTCTCATTGGGAGCACAAATGTTCCCTTCCTTTCCCCCCCAACAAGCATCTACCCAGGCACAAGCCCATCAAAATGCCTTCACCACAAGGATGCTCCCCATGGGCTTTTCCAATCCATCATTCATATCCCAAACTCCCATCACATCTACCTTCCCTATGTCTGTTGCAACATAGTTCCCACCACACACTGGCTCTCATTGGGGCCTCACTCAAGAAGAAATGAAAGCTTGGGGCATACCAACCCACTCTCCTACATCCATGTTTGCAAACCAACAAGCCACCTTCTCACAAATAGCATAGCAACCATCGTAACCTCCACCAGTTTCATCCTTTGCAAGCTATCCATTCACAACACCTAATGCCTTTCAGTAAGTCCCTCCACCTCAGCAGCAAAGTTCATCCCATGTCACAAGTTATCTTGTCTAGCCTCCCTTTGCTTCAAGCTTCCCCACATTAATTCCACCCTTAAGCAATGTAGGAATATACCCGACCTACATTGGTCAATCATAGAGCCAAGTTCAGCAAGGACCATCTTACCAGCAAGTAGCGTCATTCCACCAACCTCCCCCACAACAACCCCACTTCTAGCCATAGTAACAAACCCCTATCATTCCCCAACATCAACAAGCTTCCTCCTACCATTCACGAGAAAATCCTATCATCCCACAACACCAGCAAGCAGTCCCATATCCATCACCACAATATCCCCCTATGCCGCATCAGTAGTATTCTCCCCAGCAAGCATCACTCCAATCCACTTATCCCGCTGGACCATCTCCATATCCTACTCCGCAATATCCACCTCAAATGGGAGTACCCACTCAAAAACCAATCAATGCCAAGTGGGAAGCCATGAAGAATGCTCTTAAGGAGCTCCAAACTGGTACTGAGAGGAAAACCTACAAGTTTGAAGAGGTGTGTCCTTACCTGTTTGACCAATCCATTGCCACTATTCCCTTCCCCAAGCACTTTGAAACACCTAAATTTGATAAATATTAGGGGAAAGGAGATCCAGTCAATCATGTTAAGGAATTCTATATGGCATGCCAAGAAGTGGCATACAGTGACAATTACCTTCTCCACTTATTTCCCAAGAGCTTGGGAGGAACCACTGTTGAGTGGTTCTATAAAATACCATGTGGGACCATCACAACCTTTGCTGAACTCTCTGAGAAATTCATTAACCATTATGCCCACAATGTTGAGAATGAGTTGACCTTGTTAGATCTCTGCAACTCAAAGTAGAAAGAGGGAGAAAGCCTGGCTGAATACTTGCAAAGATGGTAGAACCTTACCACTAGGTTATCATACCAACCGCCAGAAAAGCATTTAACCAAAATCTTTATTGATAACCTACATCCTAAGCTATCCCACTTCATGCGAATGAATTGTCTCCAAACCTATCAAGATATCAAAAGCAAGTAGATAGGCATTGAAAAGGCCCTCCTAGATGAAGGCATGATCCGGCACTTCAAAAGTGATTCCCAGAGCAAACCCAGCAATGATAAATCTCGGTACTGGAATCGTAACAAAAGCATTGTTACTGATGGAGCCACTGATACCAAGCATGTTCAATTTGTCATGGCTAGTCCTACATCCACTCCCACATACCAACAGCAACAAGCGCCTGTCTATCAGCAGCCTCCTCAAGTCCACCAGCAACCCATGTAACCATATCATCCTCAAAATAGCCAACAGAATTATCAGTAGCAAGCCCATCAAGCATATCAAGGCAATCCGAACAATCAAGTCAATACCGTTAATGTTGCTCCCAAACAATACAAGCCCAGAACTCAAAACAACTCAAGGAAGAACTTCACACCATTGGGTGAGCCCCTAGATGTTATCTTTCACTGAATGGCTAAGGCCAACTTGATCACATATCCACCAATCCAGCCAGTTGATGATACCACTCCCAAGCCTAATTGGTACAAAGATCATGAATACTGTGATTATCATCGTGTCAAAGGAAACACTACCTTGAAGTGTATGAGACTTAAAAACTATATCCAAGATCTCATTGACCAAAAGGAGATCCAAGTCGATACACTTGCTCAAGCCTCACCAAATGCCAAACTACAAATCTATCAGAATGTGTTCCCACAACACAATGCTGGAAAGAACCAAGCCAATACCAATCATCACCAGAATCATGGCAAAGGAAAGCAAGAAGATAACACTACTGCTTACATCAATTATGATAAATTCATTGGATGTATAGCCCAAGTTGAGCTCACAGTCAATGTCATCCATGTCAGAGGAGCAGATAGTCAATGTGTTGTTACCACCTGCCAAGTCCGAATAACTATCACTGGTGCCCATCCAAGACCAGCACATAATGCACACAATGCATAGTATAACCTTACAAAACATCTTGGGAACACACTAGCCCAAATATCCATCTTGGACCTTCTTCGTACTTCACCCCTCCATCAGGAGATCCTTGACCAAGCTCTCAAAGAAGGACATGTTCCCATAGACATTAACACCACCCAATTCGAGACCCTTGTGGGACATTTATCCACAACCTGTGCTCTATCCTTCAAACCATCTAACATACTAGATGTTGCATCTGACCACACTCTCCCCCTCCGTATCACCGTCATGGTTAGAGACTTTTCCATCAAACGGGTCTTGATAGATAATGGCTCGGCGCTGAACTTATGTACTTTAAAATTCATGCAGCAAATTGGGTTCACATAGGCTAATATAACACATGAAGTAATCACTATCAAAGCCTATGACAACTTGGAGTGTACCTTTGAAGGTACTATTACTTTGCCTATTTAGCTAGGCCCAGCAACACAAGATACTATTTTCCATATTGTTGATCTTGACCTACCATTCAATATCCTCCTAGGCCGACCATGGATTCATTCCATTAAGGCTGTACCATCTACTTACCATCAGTGCATCAAATTTCCACATCAATGCACTGAGGTTACCATCCATGTTGATCCACAACCCTTCGCATACTGCCGTGCGATGGAAGCATCATTCCCTCACTCCACCCACTATCCTGGAACTGACATTGGCACTTCTGTTGCTAGTTCCTCTCAATCCCACTGCGATCCAGAGACTACCCTTGCCTCCACCCTCTCCTCTATCAAGATCAATAACCAAGGCCATAGGGAATATAGCCTACATGATGCATTTGCTATAGGAGCCCTCCCACTTGATCCACATACTCAAGGGCGACCAAGTCACCAAAGCAAGTCTATTGAAGAGCATCATGAAATCAAGAGAATGGGACCTATGACTTTTGAATCCCATGGCACATTAAACAGTCAAGAGATGGATCCTGACATCAATAGGTGGTTGTATAAAGATCCCCCACCACCTGACACTCAACTTCTTGGCTACTTCAAGGATAAATACCCATAATCTCACAAATACACTACTGAGCAATGGAACTATCAAGGAGGTGGTCTAGGACCACACGAAAGTGGAAGCAAAGATCCTATCACAGCATCAAAGAACTCACAACATCAGGGTCTTGGCTTTAAAACCCCTTGCCTACATATACAAGGGCCCAATACCACAACTGGGGGCACCAACATGACTAGCGTTCCCCTCTTGAAAAGCCAGGACAATCTCATAGAAATCAAAGACATCCCTGAAGAGAAAGAAATCAGATCCTATGATGATATCTTTGATGATGACACCCTCTTGGAGGCTTCTGTCCTCCAACAACTCGCCATCAATCTCATAGAGCTCCCCCTCATCCACCCTCAACTCATAGACTGGGACCAACCAAGTATCGCACACATCGATGAGTTCCAAAGCACAGAAGCGCTCCTAGAGTTCATGGGGGCATCAGGCCCACAATTAGTTCAAGATCTAGAATCATCTCACATCTACAAGCTTGACCCAGAGGGATACTTTGGGGAAGAGGCAAGCTTTAGCTGCAAAAGAGAAATTGAAAAAGTACAACATGAGTCCTTATGTGAAAACCCTTCTAGGGCACATTCTGATTCTAAAATAGTAAAAATAAAGAGCGTATCTTCTAGTGAAAACTTGGCAATTCAAGTGCTAGAAGATGAAGACTTGCCTCTCCCTCCTATCCAAGATTATAGACCTGAGTAGTCACCTATCATCATCAAAGAAATCAAGCCAGTCAATTTGGGTACAGCAGAATGTCCACGGATCACCTACATTGCGGTTAACCTGACAAAGGGTGAAGAAATGGCCTTGATGGCACTCCTTAAAGAATCAATTATAAATTTTGCATGGTCATATGCACACATGCCTGGGCTTGATCCTAATCTTATCATCCATCACCTAGCAGTGGATCCTAATGTCAAGCGAGTAAAGAAGAAATTGAGAAAAATGCATCCCAAAGTAGCCTTATTAGTCAAAGAAGAGCTTGAAAAACTCCTCCAAGCTAAGATTTTCAGAGAAATAGATTATTCAGATTGGATCTCCAACATGGTACCTGTCACCAAGCCTTCAGGCGACATCAGAATATGCACAAATTTTAGGGACTTGAACAAGGCATGTCCTAAAGATGATTTCCCGCTACCAAATATAGACATGATTGTAGATCTTACAGCAGGTCATGAAATGTTGTCACTAATGGATGGCTTTTCAGGCTATAATCAGATTTGTAGAGCAGAAGTAGATCAACATAAAATAGCATTTACAACTCCATGGGGTACCTTTTGCTACAACATGATGCCATTCGGGCTAAAGAATGTAGGAGCCACATATCAAAGAGCAATGACAGCAATCTTCCATGACATGATCCATAAGATCCTAGAAGACTATGTCGATGATATCTTGGCAAAGTCTAAAACATGAGGAAAACACCTAAGTATTCTTGAGAGGGTGTTCGATCGCTTACATCATTATGGCTTAAAACTCAATCCAAAGAAATGTGTCTTTGGTGTTACATCTGGCAAGCTCCTAGGTTTCATAGTATCACGAAGAGGCATAGAGATTGATCCTAAGAAGGTCAAAGCAATAACAGAAATGCCTCCACCAAGAACTCTCAAACTGCTCAGAAGCCTACAAGGAAAGCTTCAATCAGTGCGTTGATTCATTTCTCTGTTAGCAGACAAGTGCCAACCTTTCACACATCTCTTATGTAAAGACACAAGCTTCAAATGGGATCCTATATGTCAGAGAAACTTTGATAAACTCAAGGAGTATCTAGCCAACTCTCCAATCCTAGTACCACCAGTTTCGGGATGCCCTCTCATAATCTACATCTTAGCAACCACTACAGCACTGGGGGCACTCTTAGCTCAGCATGATGATGACAATAAAGAGTGAGCCATCTATTACATTAGTCAAACTCTTGTCAGCTATGAGCTTAACTATTCACCCATGGAAAAAGCATGCCTTGCAGTGGTTTTTGCCACTCAAAAGCTTAGACACTACATGCTCAGTCACACAATTAGGCTCATTTCAAAAGTGGACCCCCTCAAATATCTATTATCAAGGACAACTCTCACAGGCCGTATGGCAAAATGGGTTATGTTACTCAGCGAGTTTGACATCCAGTATATTGATCGGAAAGCAATCAAAGGGAAAGTCATTGCTGATCAGCTAGCAAAAGCACCACTGGTGGATGCTTATCCACTAATCATGGAATTCCCTGATGAACACTTATGTATGATCAAAGAACAACCCATGTGGAAACTATACTTTGATGGATCCTACACATCACATGGATCAGGGGCAGGAATCCTATTCGTCACACCTGAAGGTGACTACATCCCAAAATCATTCAAATTGGGATTCCTATGTACCAACAACATTGCAAAATATGAGGCGCTCATCTCTGGTCTCAAAACAGCCATTCAGTGGAATATCACAGAATTACAAGTATTTTGAGATTCACAGCTAATTATCAAGCAAGTCCTAGATGAATATCAGACAAAGGACGACAAGCTCCTACCCTACAAAGAGCTAGTGGATAGACTAAAAGAGCATTTCCTAAATCTATAGTTCACACAGATCCCAAGACTTCAGAACAAAGTAGTAGATGCAATGGCAACCATCAGATCCTTGTTAGAAATCCCACGTGACGTATCACAGTATGAGTTCCTAGTTGAGCAGCTACATACACCAGCTTATGAGAATGCTGATGCAGATATGGTGTGTGTCTTGGTTGGTCCTCAATCCCCATGGTACCACGACATCCATGCATATCTAAAGAATGGTATCATATCTCCCCATCTCACCAATAACCAATGCCAAAACCTTATTCATGGAGCTTCCCGCTACACTCTTGTAGCCAACACCCTTTATCGTCGAGGGTATCACAATATCCTCTCTAGATGTTTAGATTCAAATGAGGCCGTCCTAGCTTTACAAGAGGTCAACGCTGGAATTTGCAGTGCCCATACGAGTGGCATGGTTCTAGCTAAGCAGTTGCTTCGAGTTGGGTATTATTGGCCAACCATGGAACATGATGCTTGTGAGTTTGTTAGAAAATGTTTACCATGTCAGTAGCATGCAAATTTGATTCATGCACCAGCACAAGACTTGCAGCCCATTGTGCCACCTTGGCCATTTTCATGTTGGGGCTTTGACCTTGTCAGCTTAATCACTCCCCTTTCCTCAAATGGACACAAGTACATAATAACTACCACAGATTACTTTACCAAATGGGTTGAAGCGATTCCACTCACCCTAACTACTAGCATCCAAATATCTAAGTTCATCCTTTACCACATCATCTGCTACTTCGGCATACCATCTACCATTTTCACAGACCATGGCACACCTTTTGAAAACTAGCATGTGGATGATCTATGTGCCAGACTCCACATCCATCACTATTTCTCCAGTCCATATTTCCCTCAAGGAAATGGCCAAGCTGAGGCCACCAACAAAACTATCTTGAAAATCCTCAAGAAGGTTGTCAATGATTCTGGTCGTGACTGGCACCTCCAAATAAATCCTGCCCTTTGGGCCTACCGCACTTCTTATCGCACTCCCACAGGCACCACCCCATATTCCCTTGTATATGGTGCTGAAGCCATTCTGCCGATTGAGGTCGAGCTCCCATCATTGCGAGTCTCCATGAAGAACTACACCAGTGATGAAGACTATCGTGTGGCCCATATCACACAGCTAGACCTGTTAGATGAAAAGAGACAGCAAGCATATGATCACCTAGTTGCATACCAAAATCAACTCAAAAGGAGTAACAACAAGAAGGTCCATCCTAGACAGTTCCAAGTTGGTGACATGGTTCTAAAAGAAAATCAGAAGGTCCAAGCAAATAGAGAAAAGAAAGGCAAGTTTGAGCCTACTTGGCTGGACCCCTATGTTGTCATAGCATGCTTCAGCTCTGGAGCTTATCAACTATCTACACCAAAAGGTGAGCCTTTGAATGATCCAATCAACATCCTACATTTGAAGAGGTTCTATGCCTGAACCAGATCCTACATATTCAGAAAATCCCTAAAAATTGAAAAAATACAAAAAATACAAAAAAATCAAAAAAAAGCAAAGAGAAGAAAAAAAGAAAAAAAACAAACCATCTAATGGTGAAAACTTGGCCATTCAAGCACCTTGGACAAGTATGTTGGTGAAAACCTAGCAAACAGGTGCCATACATAGTGGCCTGAGTCATTATCTATCAAACTCCCCTCCCCCCCCATCCCACCATCTCTGTCCTTTTTACCCTCGCCATCACCATCGACCATCCCCCAGCATTCCCTTTTTCATAATCCTCAAGCCAATCCACAATCTCCCATGCACATATCTTGTACCATATCTTGTTCCATATCTTGTAACATATCCTGTACCATATCCTGCACATATCCTATACACTATTCTGTATAGCACGATCTTCCTATCCCCAATCCTGAGCTTCTGTACATATCCATTGTATATCCTTTCCCATCTGTTGTACATATCATCCCTTTCGGTTGTACATAGTCCTTGTTAGTCCTGCAGCAGCATTTGATCAGAACACTTTGTCCTACCTAGCCTTGTACTTTAGCAACATCAATTGTTGACTATTCTTGATCACAGTGATTATTCTTTGACTGCATCATTTTCCAGCAATCAGCAACACAACCTTCTCCCCATCAGAATTGGGTCCGCATAGATGTATGCTTCTATTTTGTCTAAGCCTAATCCCGGGTCCCCTCAGTTGTATCCTTCCTCTCTGACCTAATCTTCCACCAACCACACTTGGTCCATGTCGATGTATCCTTCCACACATTTAGACCAATCTTCCCACCATTAGTCACATCAAATCTCTCTCCTTGGAAAAGGATGTCTTTTTGGAGTTATCATTTTGGTCTTGGACTTTGTCCTTTGGATCTTGTTAATCCTTTACGGCTTCTCATTGTTCTCTACTCAAACTCACCATGATCCTCTATATCATGCTGCACTGCGAATGAGGATAATCTGGGGCAAGGTCTTTTGATCTTTTGCTTCTGCCTGTGAGTCAGTTGTGTGTTTGTGGTTACTTCAGCATCGTTTCCACCATGCCTCCTTTGGGTTTCATGTGTGATGCTGGGGCAACCCTGCATGTCTTTTTAGCATCAGTCCTATGCAACGCTGGTGACAAGGCCTCATGATCCCAGTATCCTTGGCAGGTCTCTATTGTTGCTATATCAAACTAGGTTGTGCTCTCCACATTTGCACTTGGAGCTCCCCTGCATCCTACATCATCTAGATTAATCTTGCCTCTTGCATCTCTCATGTAGTTGCATCCTACATTTTGCATTCCATCTCATCTTGCATTTCACTCATCTTTGCTCTTGGAAGCTTGGTTATTTATCTCCCCTTCTTCCTCGGTCCTTCCTTCTCTATTTCCTTTCGAGAAAATTCCACAACGTTTACTCTTTGTGTTATTTTCTCGAGGGGGCACAACCCATCATTCCTCTAAGTTCTAGCTTTGGGCATCTTATTTTCTTGTCTTTGACGCCATGCCACTTGCGGCATCGCATCAAAGAGGGGCAAAATGTAGACACCTAAAAATCCTTTAGAAAATAAATTATTTTTTATTTTCTAAAAATCCCTGATAACATCATCATTTATTAATTAATTAATTATTTAATTTATTTATTTATTTTTATGCCATTAAAACCCTTTATCTTAATTAAAAACATTTAATTAAGGAATCCCTTCCAAAAATGTTTAAATCTCATTTAAACATTATTTCCTTATTTATTAATTATTTAATTAATAAATTGACCAAAAGTCATTAAAATAAATAAAATATTTATTTTAATCCTAAAACCTTACAAATATCCTAAGGATTCCTAACCTCTTCTAGATTTTCCTAATCTCACTTTAATGTTAATTAAAGGTGATTCCTAGCTAATCCAAGTCTTCTTTGACTTTTGGTCAAACCTTCCCCTAATGAGCCTCAAAACTCATTTAACCTTTTGAGAGAAATGAATTTTAATTTATTTCCTAAATCCATAGAAATCCTAGAAAGTTCTAGACTTCTCTAGAATGTTTCTATCCTTATCCAAAAGCCTAGAGACTTCTAGAAGTCTCTATCCTAATCCTAATCCCCATCCTAATCTAATCTTAATCCTACCCTTAAACCTTTGCACAATCCTAACCAAGCTTAAGACTTTCCTAAACCAAAGCAAAGTCTCCCCTTCCAAATATCTCAACCACAAAGCATTTATTGCATCCCCAAAGTCATCAAAGCCCCTTAAAGGCTCATTCATTGCTCTTACAAGCACTTATGAGGAGAGTTATGAGCTTTGAGCCCCCTTTGTTGACTCCTCTTTTCCCTTCCCTTCATCCACTCACCTTGTGACATGTGTCACCTCCTGATTGGCTGTAAACTAGCACAATCCATGTGCTCCCCTTTGAATGAATCTTGGCCTCTCTTAAGGATTTCAATCCTGGCCATTCATTCTTCCTACCCCAAGCCCTTAGGAATCCTATAAATACCCCTCCTTTCAAGAGCAAATCAATAAGCTTAACTTACATTCTCATGCATTTTTATCATGCCATTTTCATTCTAGACTTAGCACAAATCATTCTAATTAGCCTACTTTCAAGCATTTTAGCTCATCATAGCTTAATAATAATAGATTAACATAGCTTTTCTTATTGTTTTGCATAGCATAGCATCATATCACATCTAATTTGGTCTAAAATCAATCCTAGATTACTCATCATGTAGCTTAAATCTCCTTTGAAGCATTCTTGAGTCTCTTGAAGCCTTAGGGGCAAAATCAGGTGTTCCATACCTATTTTTGTGCCATCTTTGGGGTTTTCACGAGCTTCAAATTACCCTAAATGCATTAGAGTATGCTCCAAGTTCTTAGAGAGCACACCCACATCCCTCTTATCAGAGAAAATCAAACAGTGCTTGGGTGCACCTATTTTTAGCTCAATCTGAGGTGGCTTAGCTTAGAGCTTCCTATTTTTGTTTTGATTGCATGCTAGATTAAACTCTTAACATTTGATTGATTTGAGCCTTTCAAAATAGATACAAGTACCCTCAAAAGCCTTGTCCATAGTACATTACTTGTTTGGGCAGTGGACTCATCTGGTAATCACATTTTGTATTACCAACTCCTAATAGGGTCAAGGCTTCTAACAAGGCCTATAGTCCCTTAATTAGGACTGAGACACTATATACTTGTAATAGACTCCTAGCAGGGCTAACATCCTTAACATGATACTTTTGATTAGTGGATCTTTGTGGGTACCATCCCCACTGGGGTTTTCCCTTGGCTAGGGTTTCCTCGAGAACAAATAATGTGTTATGAGGTCTTTTATTTTATTACTATGCTCATTGTTTATCTTTCTTTGTTATGCATGCATTAAGATTATATGTTATATCCATAATTGGGAAAAAGTAAAAGTTTTTGGAATACTGATTCACCCCCCATCTTAGTATTCCCTATTTCTAACAATTGGTATCAAAGCAGCAAGTCCTTGAAAGAAAAGTTTAACAGCTTAAGGAGATCTATGATGAATTCCAAGAAAGAAAGCCCTAAGTTTGATGGAGTAAATTTTTATAGCTGGAAATAGAACATGAAGACACATCTACTATGTTTAGGACCAAGTTATTGGTTGATTACAAAGAATGATAAGACTACTATTGAAGAAGACAATCTTGAGACATGCTCTAGCAATGAAAGAGATCTATTCATGTGTAACATACTTGCAAGAGAAGTAATTTTGATAGCCCTCCCGAAGCATGAGTACAGTCAGGTAAAATGTTTGAAAAAATTTCATAAAATTTGGAAAGCCTTACACTTTACTTTTGAAGGTGATGAACATGCAAAGAAAGTTAGATTACATAATTGGATTTGTGCATTTGAAGATATAAGAATGATGGAAGATGAATATGTTAGAATCTATATTGGTAGAATGTCAAAAATTGTTGTAGGGATAAAATCTTGTGGAGGAACAAAGACAGAGAATGAAGTGATATGGAAAATTTTGATGACATTGACTCTTGTATTTAAGTAGACAACATAGATGATTGAACAAGTTATACCTTGTACTATGAACTTTACAAGAGAGACTCTTCTTGGAAGATTGGAAGTAGCATAAATGAACAAGAGGTTATCAGGAGACTTACCTAGAATGGAGATAACATTCAGTGCTCTCAGTATGTGCCCTAGCTTGTCAAGAAGCATTAGTGTTAGTGGAGATTATGCTAGCAGCAACAGATCCAAAAATGAAGAAGACAGGAAGATTGAAGAAGGTATGGTCTTGCTTGTGAAGAGAGAACCAGATGGTAGCAAAATCTTTAAATGTTGGACTTGTCAAGAATATGGTCATTTTGCATCTAAATGTCCTAAGAGAGTTAAGAAACATAGAAAAAACTAAGGAGATCGAAGGAATGTTATTATGCTAATGATGAAGATCTTGAAACTAGTATAGAAAGAACTCTAAGTGAAAGTGATACTAAGAATCATGATGACATAGGATTTGTAGCAATTAAAGAAGAGAATCTTGAAATTAATGTTAAGGAAGAAAAATCTTTAGTTTCCCAAGTTGAAAAGAAAGCTGATTGGATTATAGACAGTGGTTGTTCACATCATATAACTGGAGATATGAAAAAGTTCATAAATTTTAACAATTATGATGGAGTTGTGAGAGTTGGAAACAATGCACCTTGTTTGATTAAAGGTATAGGATTTATTACTCTTGATGGAAAGACTAATACTGATGATGTTTACTTTGTGGATGGATTGAAACATAATCTTTTGAGTATTGGACAGCTAGTTGATAACGGATATCAAGTTTGGTTTACTAAGAAAACTTATGTGATAAAGGATATAGATGGAAATCTGATTGGAACTAGATCTAGAACCAGAGGTAATGTATTTCAGTTGAATCCTACCAAGATGACATGTTTGATTACTAAGATTAATGATAGTTGGTTATGGCATAGAAGGTTTTGTCACATAAATTTCTATAACATTGTGAAAGTAAGTTCCACACTTGCAATATGGGATTTGTCTAAAATTATGAAGCCTAATAACATGATTTGTAAGGAATGTGTGATTGCTAAACAGAAGAGAGGTTCATTTCTTAGTAAGAAGTTCACATCTGAAGAAAAGTTGGAGATTGTTCATACAGACTTCAGCGGTTCTACCAAAACTAGAGGATTGTATGGAGTAAGGTATTTTATGATTCTTGTTGATGACTTTACAAGAATGATGTGGATTGCATTTCTTAAAGAAAAGTCTAAAGCATTTGATAAGTTTAAGATCATTAAGAATAAAATTGAGAATGAATATGGAATGAAGATTAAATGTTTGAGATCTAATAGAGGTGGAGAATTTACTTCTAGAGAGTTTAACACCTTTTGTGAAGTGAATGGCATTAAGAGACAATTTTCAACCCCTAAAAAACTTGAACAACATGGTATTGTAGAAAGAAGAAATAGATCAGTGACTGAAGTAGAAAGAGCTATGTTATTTGAGAATAATTTGGAAAAGATATTCTAGAGAGAAGAAGTGAACATAGAAGTGTATACAATTAATAGAGTATGAATTAGAGTAGACACAGACAAGACACCCTATGAATTATGGTTTGGACATGCACCCTCAGTTAAGTATTTTAGAATTTTTGGAAGCAAATATTATATAAAGAGAGATGATGACATTGGAAAGTTTGATTTTAGAAGTGATGAAGGTATTTTTCTAGGATATTCTTTGAAGAGAAAAGCATATAGATGTTACAATAAGAGAACTAAGACTATTGTTGAGAGCACAAATGTTAAAGTTGATGAAAAATTCAAAATTCAGGAAAGAATGCTTGATTATGAATCTAATGAAGGAACTCATCCTAAGTCTAACACTGAAACTACTGAACTATTCTATGAGACTAACAGTGATTTGGTAAATGAAAGCCATAGTGAAGTCATTGAAGAACTGACACCTGAAGTAAGATCTGAGACAGTGACACCTAACAAGAGCCTATCAAGAAATCATCCTATTGAGAAAATTATTGGAAGCATTAAAAGATGAGTTCTAACTCAAAATAAGGTACAAGAACATTATGTCTGATTTCTCAAATTCAACCTAAATCTACTAGTGAAGATTGTGAAGATGAACTAAATGGGTATTCAGAAACAAGATGAATGAACAAGGAGAAGTAGTAAGAAACAAAGCAAGATTGGTATGTAAAGGATACTCACAGTAACAAGGAATTAACTATAAACAAACTTTTGCACTTGTAGCAAGAATTGAAGCAGTAAGAATGTTTTTGGCTTATGCAACTTTTAAGAAATTCAAAGTGTATCAGATAGATGTGAAGTCTACATTTTTCAATGGTGAATTGGAAGAAGTCTACATTGAGTTTCCTGAAGGTTTCCCTTTGACTCAAGAAGGAGACATGGTATGTAAACTGAAGAAAGCATTATATGGACTAAAGAAAGCACCTAGAACTTGGTATGCAAGACTAGATAAGTATTTGTTAAAGTTGGGATTTACAAAAGGAATAGCTGATAGCAATTTGTACACAAAAGAAATTGAAACTGGATTGTTAGTTGTAGTAATTTTTGTTGATGATATTATTTTTCAAGGAGAAGATGAAGCTAGTGACAAATTTTCTAATGAAATAAAAATTGAATTTAAAATGAGTATGATTGGTGAGATGAAATACTTTTTGGGATTACAGATAACACAGAACAGTGATGGAATTTTTATAAGTCAGACAAAGTACCTGAATGATTTATTGAAAAGATTTAGAATGGAGAACTATAAACCAGTTGGAACACCTATGGTTAGAAGACATAAATGATCTAGCACAAATGAAATACCAATAGTTGAACATAAGAAATATAGATCTATGATTGGAGGATTGCAGTATTTGACACATACAAGACCTGATATAGCACATTCAGTTGGAATTATAGCAAGATTTCAAGCTAAACCTAGAGAATCACATTATGAAATAGTAAAAAGGATACTAAGATATTTAAGAGGCACAATGGACTATGGATTATGGTACGAAAAATTTGATGATTTTACCCTATGTGCATATACAGATGCTGATTGGGGAGGCAGTGTTGATGATAAGAAAAGCACCAGTGGTGGAGAATTTTTCCTTGGAGGAAGATTAGTTTCTTGGCTAAGAAAGAAGCAAAATTTGTAGCAGCAGTAAACAATTGTAACCAGATAATTTGGATGAAGCAAATGATGAAGGACATTGGAATAAAGTTCGTTGAGCCTATTGTCATACACTGTGACAACACTAGTATAGTTAGTATGTCTAAGAATCCAGCATTACATTCTAAGACAAACAATATAGAGATTAAGTATCATGTTGTAAGAGAGAAAGTTGCTGAGAAAGAAGTTAGACTAGAGTACATAAGCACAAAGGAGTAGATAGCAAACATATTTACTAAAACTTTGCCTAAGGATACATTTGAGTATCTAAGAGGTATGCTTAGGGTTATGCCCCAGCCTACTTTTGAGTAATGATGTAGTTGGTTGCATCCGTCCAGTGGTATATAAGCCTTATTTTTCTTCTAGACTGGATGTTGGTACTTCCTCTATGGGGGAGTATGTGTATCTAAGCTGAGTCATGAGGACTCTTGTGAACGTATCTTCTAAATAATGTCTTTTGACATTGGAGTTTTTGTTGACATAATGATGAAACTTTTTTCATTGGTGTCAATGGGGGAGAAGTATACATGAAAAACTAGTTGTACCATCTGTTGGAGAGAATTGAATAGGAAAATGAAGCAAGATTTGATTGATGTTGCAGTGTTGCAGTATTGGATTTTTGCAACATTAGACATTTTTCATCTATGTTTCCATCAATGCCAATGGGGGAGATTGTTAGAAATGAATGCTAAATTCTTTTTAGTCATTCTGTAGTAGTTTTTGTTGCATTCATGACTATGATTGTCATTGATGTCAACACAGTGATCTTTTGGAGACTTGTAGAGAAGCAGACAATGTTTGGATTAGCACACATGGGATATTGTAGTTGAAGCTATGTGATGTTGAGGATATATTCTTTGATATGTTATATATTTATGGTTAAGAGCGTAGATAGTAATTCATTTATTCATGGAATTTATGAGCATTTTTGTGGAAGGAGAATTCAGGCAGTGTTCCTGAGTAGTGGTTTGTGGAAATCGGGATGGAATCTAGTTTTGCACAGTTAAAGGGAAGGTAGAGAGACATTGATAGTGATGTAGATGATAGCTCAAACTTTGAGGTTGCACGAATGGAGACTTATTGTATTTGGAAGCTGACAGTTTTGTGTAATTTTGATGTAGCATGTGGAAACTTTTATTTTGTAATTGTGTGCCAACTCATTTGTAAATATTTGAGTGTGTTATAAAGGAAGGAATGTTTTTCTTTGTTTTAATAGAGAAATTATATGATTGATATTATGGTTGAATGTGAATGTATGCATGAAGTGAAGAAAATAGCTAATGCAGCTGTTTGGCACAATGAGAAAGAAAAGATCTGAAATTGAGATATAGTGTAGCAATGAGTGTAGTTTGGCACAATGAGAAAGGAGGTAACATATTTGATATTATTCTATTGAATAATCTTAAGGTCAATTGGACAGTGTGTTCAGTGATCTTGCCATTGAAGTTGTTTGGGTAGTGGGTCCTTCTATCTTCCATAACTCTTAACAGGGTTAGAATCTTTTAACAAGGATTCAAAATCTCCTAACCAAGATTCATATGTACTGAATGTATATCATAAGACTCCTAAAAAATTCCATCCTTTCACAAGGAATATTCATATTAGTGCATCTTAAGGAATTTTCTACTATATATCTCTCACCCTTTGACAACAATGACAAAAAATAAAGGTAAGGAGGGTTACAAAACTATGTTCAAAAAGTTTTACCTTAATTTAATATTGCAAAGTCGGTAGGCTTACAACACAATCTGCAAAATCAATCTTTATTGCCTCTAACTCTTTCTCCCATGATTTCTTAATTGAATCTACCACACTGCGTAGTGCACATAATCCATAAGATGCTATCTCACATGCTTGGAGATTCTCAAAGCTAAACTTTTGAAAAGATGTCTTAGCTGAAAGACATTCTTCCAATTTCCCTTTAATAATACTTAACTTCATAGAAGTGTGCTCTCTTAAAGGAGTGATTCTTTTCATTTTCCTATCCTTTTCATCTTGCAAAATTCTGATCTCATCATATATCTTATGAATTTTCTTCTCAACATCAAATACCTTCACATTGGGGCTTGAAAGAAGGTTTGTTTCATTCTGAATTTTTGCTTCCTTCATCTTCATCTTCTAATCTTCCTCTGATACCAAGGTATCTAATTTTGTACACTAAATGTACATGGATTTACCTCTTTCCAAATTCTTCCTCAAGTCCTTTATACAGATATCAAGATTATTGATATCATTCCTAATATTTTGGCTAATGTTCAAAAGTGCTTTGGCCTCATAAGCTACTTGAGCTTTCACTTTTTCTATATCAAACAAATTTGTGAACTCGCTGTCAAAAGTGTTCATCACTTTCTTTGCTCTCTCCAAAGGGTTAGCTTCTATAATTTGTGTAGTTACGACACTTTGCAACTTCTTTAAGCTCCTTAAGACATCCTTCAAGACTTTTTACTTTCTTGTTATTTCCAATGATCTTGTTCAAGGATGTGATCAATTCCATCTGATCATCATCATCTACTTCCTTTCCCAAGTCCTCAATCATAGATCCAATCTAATTCTTCTTTCTAGTCTCAGGAGAAAGACTAATTTCTTCTTTAGTGGGAATAGGTGCTTGCATCTCTATCACTTTGGGTTCTTCAATGATGGTTTGTGTCTACTCTTCTCCTTTAGTTATATCTGATTCTTCAAAAGCTGAATTGTCAATAATGTTTTCCAAATTCTTGAATACATTATCATCAGTATCCAAGGTGATCTTAGTTCCTTCAACATTCATATCTTATTCCTCAATGTTTATGGCTAGTGGAGAGGGAATGTCCTCTTGTTCGACTTCACCTACTTGCTCTGCTACAACTCATGGTTCTCTAGCATTATCTTTCATAACCTTGATGATTGCTTTCTCTATTTTTGCACTAACTTTATATTTTCCTCCCATAATCTGAATAGTTCTCCTTTTTGTCCTCAAATGGGTGTTTAGAGCCTTCATGATCTGCTTAAGGTGTTCATCATCTCTCACATCACAAAGTTTCCTCACAAGATTTTCTCTAATAGATGTGTCTTCCTCTGATTCTCTCTTCTTCATGTTCATAAGTTTCTTGTATAAATCATTAGGTATCTTACCCTAAATTGTGTCAAACTTCTTATCAAATAGAATCATATTGTTTACCACTGCATTTTCTAGATTTAATCTTTCTGCATAATCATAGAGGTCATAATATTTATTCATCTTTGTGAAATCTCCATCTTGAATAATCTTCTAATTAACCTTTTCAGTTCTAGGTTTCCATGTTTTCTTCTTAACAGAGGTGTCATCATCTTTGATTTCTACAATTTTCCATGAAACTGGTGGTACCAAAGTTTTCTACCTCTTACCTAGTCTAGTAGCAATCTCTTTTACTCTTTTGCTAGGAGTGGAGGAGGTTGACCTAGTGGGTTTTCTTTCTTCTTGTTCCTTCTCGATTTCTTCCCCTTGACTTGTGTTTCCCCTTGTTGTACTACAATTGATGATAGAGGTGGTATAGACAAAATTTCTTTCTATCCCATTTCTCTAACTGCTGCTGCTATCTGCTTGGCTATGAAGAATTATTTCTCTGTCATCCCTTTATCTTTTAGAATTCTCTTCATTGTACTCTCAACTCTTTTCTTTGACTATTTCTCTTCAACTAAGGTCTTTGCAAATTTGAAGTTCTCCTCAAAGGTTCCAAACCTGTTACTATGATTATCAATCTTGTACTTAAGTAACCTGCTCACATACTCTTCTATCTTAATCTCAGATATTTCATAGCCAAGAGGGTCTATGAACTCTACTCTAGGTTCTACAACTTCAATGTAAGTAAAGTCAGTATCAACCATGAAACATATTTCATTTTTATACTTCTCCATAAGAGACTATGGGATCCTTAATCTGCTAGTTACCAAGTTATGAAATGTCTTAATTACCAATACTACACTCTCATTCACTTTATCAATAACATGCCTCATATACACTTTTTTAATCCTTTCCATTGTAGTTTGACCATCATTTCAGTCATTTCCAATGGTGTAAGGAAATCTTCTCAATAAATGAAAACGCATATAAGTGATCAAAGATGAGAATCTAAATTGTGAATAGTTAGTCTTCTTAATCTTTTCCAAATTCTCAAATAGTTGAATTCTTAGAATCTCACACATATCAGCTTGTCCTTTATCAACACACATCAAATAAGCCACATGTATCATTCCAGCTTCCATGTCATCCTCTCTCAATTTTTTGATGTTAGGGCTTGCATAGATTCAGCACACAAATCCTTCACCAAATCCTTGCAAAATGCTTCCAATCACTACTCTTCAATCTCCTTAACACTTTTATTCACTTTGATGATCAAATAATACTAATCATGACCTTTTATTGCTTCAATCTCACTTAGATCTAACATCACATTCAATTCTTTTGTCATTTCTTTTCAAAAAGCTAATTCTATTAATCTGCAAACCTTAAAACTTCTTCTGATCTTGCAAAACCTAATATTTTTCTTTGCACTCTTAACCATAGCATTAGAATATCATATAATACCTTCATTAACTATGCAAGACTCAATTCATCATATATCTACTTCTACACTAATCTAAGTTCCCATTCTACTGCAATTTTCATGAATTAAGTGCTTTGAGATAGGTCGGGTAAGGATTCATTCTTACCATTTGATACTTCACCTTTCTGATTACCTTCAGTGCTGAATATGTCTCCTTGATCTGTGCTTTTGATAAACTTCACTTCATCTAAATTACTACAGCATCCTTTTTGTCTGTTATTTGCATCTTCATTTCTTCTTGCATGATTTCTAGGGTTAGGATTAGGATGAAAACCTCCATTGTTCATTCTACAAAACCTTGTTGTATGTCGAATCGTGTTGCATATCTGACAAACAATTCCATTGTTCCCATATCTTGGTCCAGGTGGATTGATCTATGATCTGCAATTTCTAGCAATGTGTCCAACTTTGTTGCATCTATAACATATTACTCCATTTCTTCTATTCATATCTTCAGTAGGTTTCTTATCTACATGATTAGTATTCCTAAACATTCTACTATTATTTTTATTCTCAACAAATTTAGGTTTTCTACATTCAATAGCTCTATGTCCAAATCCATGACAATTATAACAATAACCATTAAGGGGTTCGAATAGCTTACCTCTGAAATCTCTCTTCATATGACCAATAGTATTAAAAGTAAAACATCTTCCTTTGAATTCTCTTTGCATAGCTTTAGATGATTCCTCTTACTTAGGTGGTTCTTCCTTCTTAGGTGTATCTTTAGATTTGTTAATCTCATTAGACTTCTTCTTATCTATGCTTTCAGATAATTTCAGATTTGGTTCCTTGCTTTCTTCATTTTCTTTAAAAGTGTTGAATCCAAGACCAGTTTTATCATAGAATGGTTTTTGATAAGATATTTGTTCATCAATCTTCTCACTAGTTGAATATATTCTTTCAAGTTGTTGTTTAGATTGAGTCAGTTCACCTTTCACAATTGTATTGTATTTCTCAAGTTTGGCATACTGCAAATTGACTTTCTCAAGTTCAGATGTTACTTTACCAAGTTTATATTTTAGTCCTTCATTTTTAATCTTCAGATTTTCATTCTTAGATTTCATATTTTCTTCATTCTTCTCATTTCCATCTCTCAGACTTAGCTTCAAATTTGTTATCTTCAGTTCATGTTTAAGGATCTCATTCTCTTTTTCTAAATTGTCATCACAATCTTCAATAACAACTTTGGATTCCTTTTCAGATTTTAGATCTTCCAACTTATTTTTCAATTTCTCAATGAGGTTCTTTGCATCATCATATTTTCTTTTTAGAGTGTCTCTTTCATCAGTAAGCATATCAATCTATTCAAGAGTTTCTTCAAGATTCTTCTGTAGTTGATCCATATCCATAGAGATCTTACTCAAGATGCTAGGCTTTCCTTATATGATTATTTTTAGAGTAACTAAGCTCTGATACCTATTTTTAGAAATAGGGAATACTGAGAGGGGGGGTGAATCAGTATTCCATAAACTTTTACTTTTTCCCAATTATGGATATAACATATAATCTTAACGCATGCATAACATAGAAAGCTAAACAATGTGCATAGCAATAAAATAAAAGAACTCATAACACATTATCTATTCTCAAGGAAACCCTAGCCAAGGGAAAACCCTAGTGGTGATGGTACCCACAAAGATCCACTAATCAAAATTATCTTGTTAAGGATGTTGACCTTGTTAGGAGTCTATTACAAGTATATAGTGTCTCAGTCCTGATTAAGTGACTATAGGCCTTGTTAGAAGCCTCAACCCTATTAGAAGTTGGTAGTACAAAATGTGATTACTAGATGAGCCCACTGCCTAAAAAAGTAATGTACAATATTCACTGATTACAAAAGAGGTCAAGGTACATAACCTTATACTGCTTGCATCAATATCTCTTCACTGCTCTTTCACTATCGCTATTACATATACATCATATCTTACATTATATCACTATCTCCTTCTTACAATTTACAATTACATTTATACAAATTATTAAGGCTAATAACTCTTCAGGTCAGCTGCCATATTACAAAATAGATCTACCCAAGGGTTAACATCTAGGATGTCATCCCTTTATATTTTTAAGACATTATTTTGGTAAACAAAATAATCTATTAACTTTTATCAATTCTATCTTCATATTTTGTCCTCTCGGCTTGACAATGTCTTTATAAAAATTATCATAACTCCTTTCATACATGTCGTACTAACTTGTGCTCTAAGGTGAGTCTTCAATAGTCACTATAGAGTCTATGTTCAAGTGCATAAGCACTAAACCTACTCCAATCAACATCGCCAAACAAAACTATCTGTTGGTTCACTAACAAAAACACACTGTCTCATACTTAGACAATTTTACATTGCACTCTGACATACTAGCTCTCTGACCTATGAGATCTTCATGTAGATCATATGTTTCCATAATGACAACATCTATGTAACCAACTTAGCCAAATTTCCAACAAAAATGTATAATCCAAAATAAATACTTAAACTTCTACTACTCAGTAAACATAAAATACTTTAATTGTCTGTGCTTTTACCGATTATCAATCTAAAACTTATAATAGTTACCGATCAAATCTAATATGTAACATGCAAAGTATGATAACAAAAGAATATAACAATCAACACATAACACAAGAGATTTAACGTGGAAACCCTGTGAAGGGAAAAACCACCTGGGACCGACAACCCAAAAATATTAACTCTTCTAAAGTGAGGTTGGTGAATACCCAACCCTGTTAAAGGTTTAGAAACACATTGTTAGGTGTGACCTTGTTAGAGGATTTTAGACCAACCGTTATCATCCAACCAACATTTGTGTGTTATAAATGTGTCACACTTCTATGAATCATTACATCCAAGAACACTCAACAATGAGATCTCGAATAGCGATTCACAGCTCTCTATTCGTAGAGTGCAGGGGTTGTATTATGAGGCCCTCAGATTAACCTTGTTAAACCCATGCAAGTACACCAAAAAATGAGAGATTCAAGGATGAGAAGAAAGAGTGCTAATCTCCATTGATCTTCAAGTTATTGCATGTAAATGAAACTAATCTAGATGATTGCAAATGCAAGAAAATAAACTAATTTATTGAAATGAAGATTAAACTATATGATTGCAAGAAATAAACTATTCTATTGAAATGAATGCTTATACAATGTTAATCTATGAAAGGAAACATGAATTTAAACTATTATGTGAATGCAATATTAATCTAAACTATGGATTGCCATAAGGCATGAGAGAAGAAGACAAGAAGAAAGAAGTCTCAAATATCCAAGCTCCAAATGTGCTCAAAAGCTTCTTCCAAGATTGCTCTCCAAACCTGCAGTATAACAATAACATGAAAATTCTGGGATCCGAAATGAGAAGGAGAGGGCTCCTTATATAGGAAAATGTGAAAGAGAATGCATTCTCAAGAGCAATGTGGGATAAATCTAAAAAGAGGAAAGAAAGCTCATTTTTTAGAAAGTGTGGAGAGAAAAGGGATTTTGTTTTTTTTAAATTATTTGTTTCCCTATTTTCATCACAAAGAGCTTTAAGAAGATTTATTTATTTATTTAAAAGAATGATTCTCTATTAATTAAATAAGATAACATTATTTAATTAAAAAAGAGATATAATTCTAAATAAGATAAAATCATTTAATTAAAAAAGATTTTAATTAAATAAATTTATTTCATTTAAAAGATATTTCTTTCAATTAAATAAAATTATTTTATTTATTTAAGAGGGAATATTTCTTTTAATTAAATAAAATTATTGAAAGAATTAAGAAAAGGATTTTTGTTTTGTTTTTGTTTGATTTATTTCTTTTTCCATCACATATTTTGCTTTAAGTGGGGATTTTATTTATTTAAAAGAGGAATTATCTTTTAAATAAATAAGATAAGTTTATTTAATATAAGTTTATTTAATAAAAAGAGGAATATTTGATTTAAATAAGATAAAATCATTTAATTAAAAGGGATTTTAATTTAATAAGATTATTTCATTTAAGATATTTCTTTTAATTAAATAAGCCTATTTTATTTATTTAAAAGAAAATATTTCTTTTAATTAAATAAAATTATTGATGAAATGATCAAACCTTAGAAATATTTGAATTATTGATTTAATTGTGATTTGATCAAGGAATTGATTTGAAAATTGCAAAGCATTGATTCAGAAAATTGATAAATTAATAAACAAGAAAGATGAAGGAAAACCCTCTCAAACTCATAATGCAGCCTAAAAGTGCAAATTTAACATGAAGTCTAAATAATGCAAGCTACATGAAAATGAAAAGGTGTACTTGCAATAGGGTAACATAGGATTTTTTGTGTTCATCATTCATTAGAGAATGTAAAAGAACTTATTTTCATCATAGGGCCATTATTACCGGACATCGGACGATCACACAATCAACAATAGTCACAAACGCAACTATGAAGATATGAATGTGATTTATATCAGGAATGTGGAAAGATTCTAACATGAGCATCAAAGACATAAAGGTCAAGATGACTACAATGTTAGCTTACCTAATTTAATGTAGCAAAACCACGCTCGCATCAAGGCATAAATGCTAGGATGACCATAAGAACAGTTGTGCAAAAATAGTCAAAGATGATGCCTTAAATTTTCTAAGTGTGTCAAGGAGACAACAAGAGACACTCAAGAGGTTCAAGACAACACCCACAAGTAGAAAGAAAATAAAAACATGCCCCATGCCCCAAGTCCTTTAGCTATGCATCACAGAGAGACTTATTAGACAAGGACACTCAACAAAATTCAATATCAGTCAGTACACAAAGAAAAGATCAGGACATATCTCAAACATTAAGTGTAGCGTTTAAAAATTTTAATGTGTAAACCGATACTGAGTTCTGAGGATAAGGATCAAATGCTTGCAAGTAGGTAAGATCACATGACCAAACTAGATAAGACCAAACTGATAAGTGTTGAAAAACACTTGATGTCAGGGGTTGTGTTGAAAAACACAGTTGGGTTGGTGTTGAAAAACATTGTTTGCGAGGTGTCCTAAAGACAAGCATATCCAAGAGACCAAAGCTAACATAATGATGCCCCCTAGACAAAGACAAAGACCAATTTCAAACCAAGGCAAGAAGGAGAAGGCATGATGAAGAAAGGTTAAGTGTCGAAGACGCATGCTAAGAAATAGGGGTGTGAAGGCCTCAAGTAGCGCCCGTTTCTAGGTTTTCACCACTTGGAAAAAAATTTTCAAGACTTTTTAGAATTTTTTTTTGTATTTTTGCTACCAAGGCGCCTGTTTCCAGGTTTTCACCAAAGCACTTTATCTTTTTTTTAATTAATTTTTCAATTTTTTGAATTTTTTTGGATTTTTTTGAAATTTTTTTGAATTTTTTCAGCATCATATATGAATTTTTTTAGAATTTTTTTTGAGAATATATCCATTTTTTTTGAATTTTTTTTAGGATCATATATCAATTTTTTTAGAATTTTTTCAGGATCAATAAGGTATATACAAAGGATGCCCCCAGACAGAATGAGCATCAAATTCCCAAGCAAGATCACATCATGCAGTCCCAATGTCTAGCGAGGTGGAGAACAAGAGGGATTAGCAAGTTGGTGGGAGAGATGAAAGACAACAGAATGAAGGAGAATGAATGGAAGAAATCCTCAAAGGAAAACTCCTCAAGAGTACCCAAGCTAGGGAAAAATTATCATGTAAAGTACATCTAAACAAGCAATGGAAGGTTAGCATAGGATAAAGACCAAGACCAAAGAGGAAAAACATAGCAAAAGGATAGAATGAATAGAGGAGAATAAATATGAAGGCTTAAACAGGAAGGGAATGAAAGCAAGATCATCATAAGATAGCTCATAAGATAGGTCAACTTTGTCAAGATCAAAGAGAGAAGATGGACTAGATGGAAGATGTAGAAGAACTATGCATAATGCCTGATTACCAGGTTTTCATCATGGTACTTATCCAAGGTGCCAAAAGGGAGTGGTTTTCACCATAAGATGAATTTATTTCTCTTTACTTTTTCTACCAAGGTGCCTATTTCCAGGTTTTCACCATGGTACATTTTCTATTTTTTCATTTTTTTCTCTTTTTTCTTTTTTTCAAAATTTATTTGGAAGAAGGCAAGCTTTTTAGATAATGCTCCTTGAAAGGATAAACCATGATATGTCAAGGATTCAAAATGGTATGCTCAAAGATGCTGATAGGGGAAGGAAAATGGAAGAGAAAAAATGGAGGATATGGTTTTATATAAAGCGAGTGGAGTTGGAAGATAGGAGGAATATGCAAATGAGGAAAAATGATAGAAGGCAAGAGAATAATGAATGGAAGGATTGTGAAAGAGTAGATGGAAAGGAAGGCAAGATCAACATCAATGCACACCTTGGAGGGTGGTGAGAGGATGGAGGAAACTTGAATGAAGGAATACGTGAAGGAATACGGTGAATGTTTAGTAGAGGTTGTAGTTCAGGTGCATGGAATGGAAGAATGTTTTTGGAAGAATATGAGGTGGAAGTCTTTGAAAGCTTGAATGTCAACTTCACTTTTTGTTCAACATGAGACTCTCTTACGAGAGACTTTGGAATCCATATAGCCTTAGGCTTTTTATTTCCTTTTGATGACTTAGAGAGAATATCTTGAATGATGGATTTTGGAACCCATACTTGTCTTGTAGTTTTCTTCTTAGATATCTCTTTTGACTTTATGCCCCCATGTCGATTAGAGGAGGCATGGTGATCTTCTTTCTTTGATGGATTCTTGTATTGTTTCTTTTTATTATATTTAACATTCAAGTTACTTCCAAAAGACTTGGGATGTGTGGAAGAAGAAGGATAATATGACTGGTGTAGATGGGTGGATGGATGAAAAGGATTCAAAGGTATGCATCTATGTTGATCTTGAGGAAAGATAGGAGATGGAGGGACGTAAGGACCCAAGATGGATGATGAATTAGGGGAATTAGGAGGGGAAAGTGAAGGGACATAAGGACCCAAGATGGAAGGTAGATGCGAAGTCCTTAGAAGTGGTGGAAGAGGTCCAAGTATGGAAGTGGAAGATCCAAAAGGATAAGAAATAAGTTCATCAGCATCTTTAGAGTGAGCATTAATATTTTCAATAGGATCTTGGACATTTTGAATAAGAGCATTTTCTTTGATAGGATCACTCAAAGCTTGTGAAGACTTAGGAAGAGTAGAAAGCGGAAGTGAACATAGAATGGTAGAACAAGAAGATGGAAGACTTTGATCTTGACAAGGATCTTTGGATAGCACAAGTGAAGAATTTGACTCTTGAATAGGCTTAACATCTGAAGTAACAACACCATTTTTAATAACCTTAATGGAAGTATCATCTTTGGAAAGTGCAAGGGTGGTAAGGTTATTTTTATTATCAATAAGCTCAACGGTGTGTGAAGTAGCTTGATCTTGCTTCAGAGAAGACTTAAGACATGGTGGAATAAATGAGGAAGGGTGTAAAGGATCAAAAGAACCATGACGCGAATAGAGAACATCATGAAAAGGAGTGGATTGTTAGAGTAGTCGAGTATTGCTAATAATTAAATTAGTTAATTATTAGTTTCTCTACTCTTAGCTTAAGTTAGACTTAGGAAAGTTTCCTTTTCTTTAGGGTTTTCACCTTTAGGGTTTTGGTATCCTTTTATAAGGATTCCCTCTTTGTAATTCATAAGGAGATTGTATTATTTTCATCATTGTTAATAGAAGATTATTTTCTTGCAACATGGTTTTGCAGTCTCTGGCCTATTGGCCGCCATAGCTTTCTGTCTCTCTTCTGTCTTCATTCTTGTAGTAGTCTTTGCATGCAGGTGTTCTTGGGAAGATTTGATGGTTATCAAATCCAACATGGTATCAGAGCTGATCTGCGGTTCACTGTTCCTGTTTTATTGAAGCACAGAGGGTTTCAGAAGCTTTCTTGGCTTTTTTTAGTGGTTCTGGGGGGTCTCTATTTTTGGAGGCATTTTGGGCCCAAACGGACACTTCCATTGCGTCCAGAAGGCCCAAAAACCCTAGAATCCATATAAAGCTCGTCCGATTTGGACACCGGAGCCTCTGGAGAATTTTTTCGGCCTCCTACGGGCCGTACGGGCTTGAAAATCGAGAAAAATTCTTGAAAAATGCAAAAAAAAGGGGTTTTTCTTTTAAAAAATGGCGCACCGCCAGCGCGCCGCCAACGCGCCACCCGCAGCGGCTGCCGGCCAGCGCGCCGCCAGCGCGCCCCCGCCGCGCCGCCGCTGCCAGCCACCGCCCGCGCCCGCGCCCTCCGCTCCGCCGACCCGCCCACCGCCGGCACCAGCACCGCCTCCCGGCCCCGCTCTGCAGATCCGCCGCCCCGCCGGCTGCTCTCTACGCTCTGCCCGTGTCCTGGGCCCCGGCCGCTCCGCCACCGCTCCCCCAGTGGTGGCGCCTTTTACTGCAGCCCCCGCAGCCCTCTTTTGTCGAGCTCCTGGTCATATGGTGACCAGGGGCTGCGACCCAGCCCCTGGCGCGCCCCATGTGCCCGAGGGCCCAAAATTTTAGCCCCTAGGGCTCTGTTTTTGGCTCTTTTTTGGTTTTTTGGGGGTACTTGGGCCTTTTTCGCTCTACAAGGAGCATACGGGGGTCTTTTTCTGACTTCCATATACCGTTGGAAAGCTCTTTCCGAGCACTTTTCGATGGTGGAGGTTAAGTTTTTTGGTTCTACCATTTCAACATTGTTTTTTGCTGTTGAAGTCTGATATCTCTTTTTGCCTTCCGGGAGTCATATCTGGCTCTTCCGGACTCTTTTTTTGGCAAACGAGATATCGTCGGAAAGCTGATTCTGTGTACTATTCAGTGGCAGAGGTATTTCTTCCAGATTCTGCTCTAGGTTTTCACTCCTTCGAGTTATGCAGTTTATGCCCTCTGGTGGTGTGCTTGGTTCTACAGGTCCGGGGATCTCTTCTTCTGGTTTCTTAGTGCACTCTTCTTTCTGACTTCTGAGCTTGCATGCTCTTTCTGATGTATCTTTGTTCTGTAAACGCACTAAGATAAAGTGCCCTCTTCTGCATTTCTGGGATCTTTTTCACCTGGTTCAGTTTTAGTATTCGCACTCAGTTATAAAGTGCCATGGGGGGATTCTGATGCATTTGCCACTATAGGTGCATCCACTCTTGTCAAGTGAGCGTACCTTCCATGACATTAGCCCATGTAGACTGTGTCTATGACACCGCCCTTTATCCTGTGTGTGTGCTTCTGTTGCACTGTTGGTGTTCCTGGTTCTTCTTCTGCAACTATTTCTGGCATCGCATTTCAGTGTTCCTGTCACCTCTCCCAGTTCAGCATTATGGGGGGGTTCACCTGTTGGTTCTATTGCTTCCTGGTTCGATTGATTAGCTCTTCAGACACTTGTCTTCTCTACCTGGTCATGCACTTCAGTGGGAGTTCTAGCAGTATCTTCTGACAGAGTTTTCAGACATGCTTCGGAGGAGCTTCTTGCTCTCTTCTTGTTCCTTTCTCTGGGACATCTTTTGCTTTATGTTTTGGGTACCTGATCAGGCCTAGTTGCCAGGACCCATCTTTCCTGCTTTCTGTAGTAGTTTAGCTTTTTTTGCTTCTCCCTAAGTTACACTTAAGGGGGGGTGTTAGAGTAGTCGAGTATTGCTAATAATTAAATTAGTTAATTATTAGTTTCTCTACTCTTAGCTTAAGTTAGACTTAGGAAAGTTTCCTTTTCTTTAGGGTTTTCACCTTTAGGGTTTTCACCTTTAGGGTTTTGGTATCCTTTTATAAGGATTCCCTCTTTGTAATTCATAAGGAGATTGTATTATTTTCATTATTGTTAATAGAAGATTATTTTCTTGCAACATGGTTTTGCAGTTGTGTGTGTGAAAATTGTACCTGATCTGTAGACACAACACTCAGTAAAACATTAGAGGTTAGCTATAATCAAAATCGTGCAAAATTGAAAGCTATCTAACCAAGCGATTTACTGCCTTCTAATAGGTGCGAGATTAATGTTCTCAGATTGTAATCAAGATCAGTGACCTAGACGACACCTAAATGAAGGATTTGAATGCAAAAGATGGATATGGAATAAATGCAATTAAGCTATTTTTTTGATATTTTCTATGCAATAAGAATGATAAAAACTGATATGATATGAATGCTATTGAAATTGATATGCTATGAATCTAACAATGATATGTAATATGAATGCAAAAAAAAGATTGATCTCACCAAAAATGCCGATTCACAAGAGCTTTGATTCTTCAATTCCAATTCTCCAGCGTGATTGTGCAAAATATGAGATGATTTGTGAAGAGCTAAAGCCTTAATTTATAGAAATCTAGGGCTTTGGAGGTGCATGAATAAAAGCCATAAATCACTCAAATTAACTCATCTTGATTTTTGAGTTATCTGATCATAAAAGATAGTTAATTCTCAAAATCATGCAAAAACATGCAAAAACAACTTTTTAACTCAAATTAGAGTTTAGATCAGCTTTTTGAACTCCAAAAGGATGTTGAGTTCCAAAAAGTCAATAACTTGCATTGATTTTCTGATTTGGAGTTTAACTGTTTCTTTTGAATATGCATAATAATTAAGAATTAAATAAATAAATAAAGTGATTTATCCTCAACTCAACTGATTTTTGAAAATAAATAATTAATTTATGGGTTAATTAACTATTTATTCAAACTTTTATTAAAAATTATATTATTAAATAATGACAACATGCTTTAATTAATTAAATAAGAATTTAATCAATTAAAGATAGGAATTTTGATTTATTGTCAAAATTAAATAATACAATTAATAATAGATAGAATTAAATTTAATTACACAATTAAGTGGCAAATATTAAATCTAATTAATTAAATATGAAAATATTCAATTAATTAAATTTTTAGGATAAATGTGATTTATCGCCAAATAATCATTAAATTAAAGATAATTAAGATAATTAGGAATATTACTAGGAATATTCCCCGATGCAAAATTTAAGATAATCAATTATGATTCGATGATGTTTAGATGTGCCTTAGGTTAGGACTTTGATGTCGATTTCATTCGAATTGAAGATGTAGGAGATTAATGAACTTATAGCCCATTTTTGGGGTATTACATTTTGCCCCTCTTTGAATTACTGTGCGAAGCGCAGTGGTTCAAAGATAGTCTGTGTTTGATAAAGATATGAAACTGATTCAAAAGATAAACCGATCTCAAGATAGAAAATGATTGAGAGATATTGAGATAGGAGTTGATTGATATTGACTTGATATGGAGATAATAGGTCTTGAATGACCAAAGATAATGTTCACTGTAGCAGCAAATGAACCTATGATTGCGAAAAAGTGTCAAAATGCCTGATTCTGAACCTTAGGATTGATAAGAAGTGAGTGACCCGTTCTAGACTCGATTGTCTTAGCAGAACTAGTAGGTATCACATCCGAATCCTTTAGTTGCCGAAGAACCAAGGAAATAACACTATGATCTGATGGTTGCAAAAACTGATACAGATTACAAGATTAGGAGAATACTAGATTGATATGGATCGATGAATCTGATATGCCTCAAGTGATGATAGATTTTCCCCGAGCGATGAGGTCTTTTTTTTTGATGAATCAGTAACTAGACATGATTGTTGTCTTGATCACTGATGAAAGATATTGATAGATTTGATCGATAGAATTTAATTTACAGACTTTGAATGATGTGCAATACCATGCCCCCTTCGGGATTAAAATTGAAATCTGACAAGAAAAGTCAGTGTTATAGTTTAGAAGCATGTTAATTGATTTGAGAAGTGGTTATACACGTCCGAGAACGCATTCTGCATCGTTGGAAGGTCCCAAAAGACCAAGTTTGACTAGGTTTGACCATGAGTTGACCATGGTTGACCAAGTTGAAATTTTGATAGTGTGATGTAAGATAATCAGTTAAGTTGAATACTAGATTTCTGTGATGATTGAAGGTCGAATATGCAAGTAGTTGATAATATGAATGATCTCAGATTTGAATTTTGATCCCGAAAAAGGATTCTACTTGCTATTTCATTGGAGGAACCTTCGTGTGAGATTCAGCTCTTGTTAGACTTGAAGATGCGATTTGAAGAATCATTTAAGCATTGAAGTTCGTTTAATCATTGTGAGATCATGCAATGAGACATGCAAAATGAAATGCAACCTAAGACCTAGGACCTAGTCACTGATCATGTGTCGATTTGTTATCATCATTGAACTTTTTAGGTAACCGGATAAATCAATACAATGCCCACTAGCCATGAAACCATAGACATATGAATATCGATTTGTATGTGCAAGAATCAATACAACACCCACTGGACAACAACCATGGATATATGAATATTGACTTTATTTTCAAAATGTTGGATTAAATATAAGCATCAAGGCACAAACGCCAGGATGACCTGAATATCATGTCCATTTTGATATAGAAATTTGTACAAGCATCAAAACATACACGTCGTGATGACCTGAGTACGCCTTGCGTTGCAAACACATCAAACAGTCAAGAGATCATTCTAAATCCAATGTGAATTACCCGTAGTGACCCTTTATCGTTCACATCCTTAGGCAAGATTGCATTCACAGTAGGAGAAAGAACTTACTCAAAAAGATAATAGTTAGCTCAAACTTCTTTGAATTGTCTGGGTATCAATGGTCGAGGTACGCATGGCCATCCAATTCGAGATAGAGGCTCTTACAGTCGGACACCATTTCAATCCAAAATTTCCAAAGTTGTTAGATTTTCACATACAAGCAGAAGACAAAGAAAAGATTATGCCCCCAGTCATCACTCTCTAAATCCTATAAAGGACATCATCGAAGAGCTCGAAGGGACACAATATGCAAAAATCTCAATGCGAATCAGTAAGCCTACAAGGAGATAAAAGCATGAAAAGCACAGATTGTTTTCAGTTGAGTTTTGATGTTTGATTGTTGTTGATGCAAAATCCTTTCTAGAGACGAGACTGACTGACTGACTCAACTTGAAGCTTCAAAGGACTCTGAGTGGATATGACACGTCTAAGATACATGGGAGACCATAGGATATGACATTGATTGCCCCCAAGTGTGAACATTGATAGGATGCAAACGCTTGAGCTGGTTGGTGTACAGGCTGACTTATTGAAAACTGGAAATGCAGGAACAAACCGGGAGATATGTACAAACTAAAGCAAGACTGAAAGCTGGGAAAGACCAAGATTGTGCTGATAGATGGAGCATTTTGGAACAAGTGGTGCCCGTTTGCCGAGTTTTCACCATCTTGGTAGAGATTCTATTTTTGCTACCGAGGTGCCTGTTTCCAGGTTTTCACCAAGGCACTTTTTTTTTCTTTTTTCTTTTTGTATTTTTCATTTTTTCAATTTTTTTTGTACTTTTGATATTTTTTGATTTTTTTTGTGAATCATCAAGGTGCCTATTGCTAGGTTTTCACCAAGATGTTCATTTTTTCAGGACTTTTTCTGATTTTTAAGATTTTTTTCAGGACATTTATCAAGCACTGAATGCCTTAGGTGTAGAATTTCTTCAGATGGAGAACGTTGATTGGTTCTCGGAGCTGTTCTCCTTCAGTCGTTGAGAGTTGATAGGCACCAGAGCCAAAAGTAGCAGTGATTACAAAGGGACCCAGCCAGTTGGGTTCGAACTTCCCCTTGTGTTCTCGATGTGATTGATTTTTAGGATTTTCTCTCAACACTAGATCACCAACCTGAAATTCTCTATGTCTGACTTTCTTGTTGTAGCCTCTAGACATTCTTTTCTGATACACTCTGAGATGATCATACGCTGCTTGTCTGCGCTCATCTAGTAGTTCAAGTTCTTGTAACCTCGACACTCTGTAGTCTTCATCAGTGACAAGTCCATGCATTTTGATTCTGAGTGATGGGATTTCAACCTTAATAGGTAGTACTGCTTCAGACCCATAAACTAAAGCGAAAGGTGTAGCCCCAATAGGTGTTCTAATACTTGTTTTGTAGGCTCATTCTGATACTTGTTCTGATACTGGTTCTGATACTGGTTCTGATACTGATTCTAATAATTGTTCTGATACTTGGTATACTTGATACTGGTTCTGATACTGATTCTGATACTAATTCTGATAATTGTTTTGATACTGGTTCTGATACTGGTTCTGATACTGATTCTGATACTTGTTCTGATACTGGTTCTGATACTTATTTTGATACTTGGTATACTTCATATCATCTTTTTCCATTTGCAAACTCCCAAGCAAGATCATATCATGCAGTCTCAATGTCTAGCAAGGTGGAGAACAAGAGGGATTAGCAAGCTGGTGGAAAAGATGGAAGACAAGAGAATGAAGGAGAATGAAGGGAAGAAATCCTCAAGGGAAAGCTCCTCAAGGGTACCCAAGCTAGGGAAAAATTGTCATGTAAAGCATATTTGGATAAGTAGGGAAAGGCTAGCATAGGATAAGCACAAAATCATAATGCAAGAGCAGGAAAGAATGCAATCCAAAGGAGTAGACATGTCAAGAGGCTTCATAGCACTGTGTTTTACTCTTTCTTTCTTAGATCAAGACCAAAGGAGAAAAGGATAGCGACAGGTGAAAATGAATGGAGGAAGATGGATATGAAGGCTAAACATGGAAGGAATGAAAGCAAGATCACCATAAGATAGCTCACAAAATAGCCAAATATTCGTGTATAGATCAACATTGTCAAGATCAAAGAGAGAAGATGAAATGGATGAAATATGTAGAAGAACTACGCATGATGCCTGATTGCCAGGTTTTCATCATGGTACTTATCCAAGGTGCCACAAGGAAGTGGTTTTCACCATAGGATGAATTTATTTCTCTTTACTTTTGCTACCAAGGTGCCTGTTTCTAGGTTTTCACCAAGGCACATTTTCAATTTTATTTTATTTTATTTTTTATTTCTTTTTTTGAAAGAAGGCAAGCTTTTTAGATAATGCTCCTTGAAAGGATAAACCATGATATGCCAAGGATTCAAAATGACACGCTCAAAGATGCTGATAGGGAATGTATGGGTATTGGAGGAAGTAGGGGATGGAAGGGAACTATCACAAGACAAAGGTCCAACATTAACATGATCTTGCTTGAGAGTGTAATCTTTATTTTCAGCCTGAGAGTTCTTAGAGGAGAGATCCTTATAGTATGCATGTTTATAATCAGCGTGGTAAACTTTCTCTTCCTCAAGTGAAACAGATGGATCATCTGGGTATTGTGCATAGAAATCATCAAAGTCTCTTTGATAATCAGAATCATATGGATCACCCTCATGATCTATCCAATGTGACGGCCCATTTATAGTAAGCAGGAATGAACGATGAGGAGGACTCTTAGGAACAGAGGTGTCATAGGTATCATTACATTGTCTGTCGTCATAGTCATCATAGTCTCCAAAGCTAAATGTGTCACTCTCTGTGGAAGAGGTATCATATTGCTCAATTTTTTTTCGGGGGTATGGTGGCATGTACAAGTCTTTATCAAATGGAAAAGAGTATAGAGGTTCCTTTTCTTTCTCAAGTTTGTCAAGCTGGACTTGCATAGCTTGTATCTGTTTCATTATAGCGGTGATCAGAGCTTCTTCCTCTTGTTTACTGATTCTTTGAGACATGTGTACTGATTCTCAATAGCTACTGATTTGTTCTTGACACAATGATATTTTTGACAGATTCTGGAACTAGGCTGGAAACATTGGATATCTTGCAATTTGACAATTTCTGACAACTTTCTCAAATTTTTCCAAACGACACTCTGCAGACTCGTACGACAGTTGGGTAGAAATGAAACGATAGTTGCTAAACTCATACGACAATTGGGTAATACTGAAATGACACTTGACAAAACTCGTACGACTTTTGACTTCCTGAAATGACTTTTGACTCCAGAAAGATTTTACGTCAATTTTCTTGCAAAATGTAAGGTCTTCAGTTTTGGATTGTTTGCAAATTGTATTGTTCAGATTTTGAAAGTTATACCAGATTTGATCATTTTTAAGAGCCAAGTAGATAAATAAGCATGCAGAACAGCAAGCAAGTGATTCCAAGCACGTCTGAAAACAATGAACAAGGGCAAAAGCAACCTTGCGCATGAACAATCAAGTGACCAAATTGTGCTAATCCCTGAGAGTACTAATTGTGTATGTTCTGAAAAATTTTTGCAATAACACACATATACCTAAGAATGAAAAATTGGCCTCTCTAAGGTTTTTAGTAATGGTTTGACTCTGCAACTTTTATGATTCAAAGGGGTGAACTCCAATCCCGGCGCACCAGGGTTTTGACACAGTCCGAGAACTTAATCTTCAAGAGCTGCTAGGGAGATCTGACAACCCAACAATGAACCATACCCGTGGAGATTTCTTCCACAAGGACATTTATATAGCGGTTGTCACTACCATGGCGAAAATGGCTATTACCGCTTGAGGTTCCGTCAATGCAGTTTGCCCTGTGAAGGGATTGTCCGCTACGGTTAACCCTCTCTAAAGATGACTCACAATAGTATACCACAAGGGGACTTGGCTCCAGATTCAAGGTTTTGACACCTCTTCACTTTTAACCCAAACAAAGCAAGCAGATTAATCCGACACGCTAAGACAAAGTTTTGTTCCACCAAGGTCTGTGATATCAACTCCACGTGATCTATCAACCTCTCCGGGGAGAGAATGTATCAATCAATAAGAGAAGACGCACTAACCAATTTTGATTCACCAAAGCTTGTGATATCAACCCCACATGATCTATCAACCTCTCCGGAGAGAGAATGTGTCGATCAATAAGAGAAGACTCACTAACTAAGTTGAATGTGAAACGCACTAAGTATCCTCCCTACCTACAAGGATTCTATCGTCAAGAAGGATTTCGCTAGGAATCCAATCTTTCAAGAATCACGAATAGTGTTCATAGGGCCTAATTACTATGTGAGCACAGATATATGTTCCGAAAGTAAATCTACCAAAAGCATTCAAAAAGTAGAAAGAGGAACACTTAACGCTTAAAGCAAATATGAGATGAGTCCACAAGGTGGAACACTTAACACCTCACACAAGCTAAAAATGAGTCCACAACTTAGAAAACAAGGGAGTTCCTAAAAGCACAAAAGGGTTGCCAAGTGGAACATTTAACGCTTCTGTCCTGTTGACCCCTCCCCTTTATGGCGCTGAGATTGCAACCACGGGGCAGAAATGAGGGGCCGGCGGATTAGCGAGTCCAATAACCCAAGATAGCAATCAAGATCAATCACAAGTATTCTAAGACTACTTAATGAATCCTTAAGGGTTCACAACCTAGTATCAATTATGCAAGTGTGTAGAAATAGATCAAAAGCATGAAAAGATGTACACAAGCTTGACACATAAGAGATTTATTTTAAGTCCCAAATCAAAATATTATTAGATGAAGGAGAATACCTGGGATCCTTGCAACGCGCTTAGTAGATTTTACTTGATTTTTAGCAATTTTTGTTGAGCTTTTCCATGCAAGCAAGTGACGAACTCTCCAACAAGCAAACAAGCAAACAAGATATGCAAAATATATTCAACTTATGAAAACCATAGGGTTAGCTCTAAAAATCAATTATTATCAGTAATAATAACCAGCAATCAACCCAAATGACAACTCATATCATTCATTGAACCATGTAAAAAAAATAAGTGCATACCCATCACAAAATTTTATTTTTTTTTGCTGCATTTGACCTAGTCAACAAGATCTAATTTTTTTGATATGATTTTGGCCACAAAAATAGAAATTCAGAATAGAGACCCCTGCTAAAAAACAGAGAGCTTTCCAAAAATGCAAAAATTTTAGAAAAACCTCTTCATTTGTGCCCTAGAGACCCATTTTATCAAAACAGACCAGTTTTTGTAAATTGACTATTTGAGCTATGATATCATGTCCAAATTTAAAACACAAAGAATGGACCCCCTGTAGAATTTAAAGATCTTTCCGAAAATATAAAAATTTTCGAAAAATATGCTGATTTGCGTCAGATATTAATTTTTTCCGGAATTTCAAGAAAAAATTATTAAAAATTCAAAACATCTCAGAAAATTCTAAATTTTTTACTGTAGCTTTCATGACATGTCACCAATCTACAAAAAAAATTTCAAACCAAAATTCCAAGCCGTTTGGGAGATAAAATTAAATCTTTGAAACTTTGGGGTTTTAGCTCCCAAAAAAATCAAAACCAGCATGCAAAGGTGGGTTGCCCCACGGTGGGCGCCAGAAATGTGTGTGTGAAAATTGTACCTGATCTGTAGACACAACACTCAGTAAAACATTAGAGGTTAGCTATAATCAAAATCGTGCAAAATTGAAAGCTATCTAACCAAGCGATTTACTGCCTTCTAATAGGTGCGAGATTAATGTTCTCAGATTGTAATCAAGATCAGTGACCTAGACGACACCTAAATGAAGGATTTGAATGCAAAAGATGGATATGGAATAAATGCAATTAAGCTATTTTTTTGATATTTTCTATGCAATAAGAATGATAAAAACTGATATGATATGAATGCTATTGAAATTGATATGCTATGAATCTAACAATGATATGTAATATGAATGCAAAAAAAAGATTGATCTCACCAAAAATGCCGATTCACAAGAGCTTTGATTCTTCAATTCCAATTCTCCAGCGTGATTGTGCAAAATATGAGATGATTTGTGAAGAGCTAAAGCCTTAATTTATAGAAATCTAGGGCTTTGGAGGTGCATGAATAAAAGCCATAAATCACTCAAATTAACTCATCTTGATTTTTGAGTTATCTGATCATAAAAGATAGTTAATTCTCAAAATCATGCAAAAACATGCAAAAACAACTTTTTAACTCAAATTAGAGTTTAGATCAGCTTTTTGAACTCCAAAAGGATGTTGAGTTCCAAAAAGTCAATAACTTGCATTGATTTTCTGATTTGGAGTTTAACTGTTTCTTTTGAATATGCATAATAATTAAGAATTAAATAAATAAATAAAGTGATTTATCCTCAACTCAACTGATTTTTGAAAATAAATAATTAATTTATGGGTTAATTAACTATTTATTCAAACTTTTATTAAAAATTATATTATTAAATAATGACAACATGCTTTAATTAATTAAATAAGAATTTAATCAATTAAAGATAGGAATTTTGATTTATTGTCAAAATTAAATAATACAATTAATAATAGATAGAATTAAATTTAATTACACAATTAAGTGGCAAATATTAAATCTAATTAATTAAATATGAAAATATTCAATTAATTAAATTTTTAGGATAAATGTGATTTATCGCCAAATAATCATTAAATTAAAGATAATTAAGATAATTAGGAATATTACTAGGAATATTCCCCGATGCAAAATTTAAGATAATCAATTATGATTCGATGATGTTTAGATGTGCCTTAGGTTAGGACTTTGATGTCGATTTCATTCGAATTGAAGATGTAGGAGATTAATGAACTTATAGCCCATTTTTGGGGTATTACAGCAGTCTCTGGCCTATTGGCCGCCATAGCTTTCTGTCTCTCTTCTGTCTTCATTCTTGTAGCAGTCTTTGCATGGAGGTGTTCTTGGGAAGATTTGATGGTTATCAAATCCAACATGGATGACATGGAGGGTTCTTGATCTTGATCTTTCTTTATATTCTTTTCTATATCAGCTTTAGAGTCCTCTTGACATGAAGCCACTTCTAAGGACAAGGAAGCATGTTGGAATTGTATGGAAGACTTTAGAAAAGATGGTGGAGGACAAGTTGAAGTAGGCATTATAGTGCATAATGGCTTGGGCTCTATAGGTTTATCATGATTGAAAGTATTGGAAGCCAAGTGAAGGTTAGCTTGGGTTTCTTTAAGAGATATCCCTATAGGAAACTGCATGAAAAGTATTAGGATCTTTGTTGGATGAAGGATTTGTGATAGATTTGGAAAACTTGGAAGCTTTAGGAAATGTGTGGGTATTTGAGGATAGCTATAGGAAACTGCATGAAAAGTATTAGGATCTTTGTTGGATGAAGGATTTGTGACAGATTTGGAAAACTTGGAAGTTTTAGGAAATGTGTGGGTATTAGAGGAAGTAGGGGATGAAAGGGAACCATCACAAAACAAAGGTCCATCATTAACATGATCTTGCTTGAGAGTGTAATCTTTATTTTCAGCATGAGAGTTCCTAGAGGAGAGATTCTTATAGTATTTACGTTTATAATCAGCATGCTGAGCTTTCTCTTCCTCAAGTGAAGAAGATGTATCATCCAAGTATTGTTCATAGAAATCATCAAAGTCTCTTTCAAAATTAGAATCATATGGATCACCATCACGATCTATCCAATGGGATGACCCTTTTCCAGTAAGCACGAGCACATGACTAGGAGGACTCTTAGGAATAGAGGTTTCATAGGTAGCACTATATGATTCATCATCATAGCCATCATAGTCATCAAAGATGGGTGTGTCACTCTTCGTAGAGGTTTCACAAGGTTTTTCACATTGCTCATTATGGTATGTCTTGAGAAGAGAAGTAAGACTCTTGGGAGAAGTAAAAGAAGAGTGAGATTGTGAAGAAGAGGAAAAAGAAGACCTAGTGGATGAAGAAGACTTAGATAATGAAGAATGTGAATAATGTCTAGAAGAGTCATGATAAGACTTGGATAATGAGGAAGAATGAGAAGACTTAGATGATGAAGAATGTTTGGAAGAAGATGATTGTGACACGATCATGTGGATGATTCTAGAAAAGGCATCTAATTCATTTGACTTTTCTTTTATTTTTGCTATAAGTTTATCACCCATGCTATATCTAGAAGAACCATTAGAGGAATAAAAATCTTCAAATTGAGCAATGAGTTCAGGATCATCTATTTTCAAGAGAGGTTCCATAACAAGATAGTTAGAGTTCATGGTTCTGGAAGAAGAATCAAGCGTGAAAGTGACAAAAGAGATAACTAGAAGAAGGTAGACTAGAAAATAAGAGGAAAAGAATCAAGAAGACATGAAGAATCTAGGAAGACATGGAAGAAGCAGAAGAAAGAAGACCAAGAGCCATTTTGTGCAATTTGATACCATTGAAGTTTATTTGGATGTTGAGCAACATGTCACAGCACCTAAGATCTAACCTGGACTAACCAAGGAAGACCAAGCTTCTAAGGGAACTCACTATAGTAGGACAGAACTCAGTTTTAGTAATCCAATTAGATTTTTCAAAAGATTTCTCAATGATGATCAAGCACATAGAACAACAATTAGGGAATTCAAGAAAGAAAATTTCTTCAAACAATGAACAAGGGGCAAAGCAACCTTGCACACAAACAATCAAGTGACTTAGTATGCTACTCCTTAAAGATTCTACTTGTGTATGTTCTTGAAAATGATTTAGCAAGAATGTAAAACACAACAACATCCTAGCAAGCTATCTACAAGGATATACATGGCTTTTCTAAAAGGAGTCCTCGATATACGCAAGGTACATGAGGCACAAATCCATAGATGAGAAGAATCCAAAATCACACAGCTGGTAACCCAAATCTCCTCCTTCACTTCTTAAAGGTATAAAGTTCTTTGAGGCTTAGCCAAGAGTGAAATCTAACTCATTCCCAAGAGAGGTGTCTTCGGATTCACCTCCTGATATTTATACTTTGCTAGAACATGGGAGTTAAGGTCATCCCTTGAGGTGATGAAATCCCCAAGCAGGCCTTCTAAAAAAATGAAAAGGTAAGTAATTCACTATCAAAAAGTATTGGAAAGCACTAAAGGTGGTACATTTAACCCTTCAAGTAAATGTGAGGTGAGTCCACAAAGTGGTGCATTTAACTCCTCACACAAAATCAAAGTGAGTCCACACCCTAGAAAACTAGTGAGTTCTAAAAAGCACAAAAGGGTTGCCTAGTGGAACAATTAACACTTCTTTCCTATAGACCCCTCCCCTTTAATGTGGCGCTGACCTTGCAACCACAGGGTGGAACGAGGGGCCGGTGGATGAGCGAGTCCAATAACCCAAGATAGAAATCTAGATCAATCACAAGTAATCTAAGACTACTTATCAATACTACTCATAAGTGCAAAAGGGTTTGAATCATGGAATATTTAACTTTCCAAGTAAACATGAAGTGAGTCCACAAAGTGGTGCATTTAACTCTTCATGTAAACAAGGAACAAATCCATGCCCTAGATTACTTAATGAGATTTTTTTGATATTGGAACCAAGAATTACTTAATGTTTAAACACAAGCATTCATTTAAACACAAACTTGTATGAAAGAAAATCTATGTTCATTCATTTCCCATTAAGAGTATCAATTGAAATGTGTTCTATGAAAGCATGTAAACACTCAAGCCAAACACATGAGAGGTTCAATTTTAATCCCAAACCAAGTGTTATAAAGATTGTAGTAACTCACCTTAGGTCCAAAGATCTACAATCCATAATTTAGCACACATCCGAAAAAAAACCCTAAGATGGTTAGATATGAAAATCAATTGTTAGGAGTTTGATTTAACATTGATGTCTTCAAGACAGTCTTTAAAGATTGATTTATTTGACCCATAAAATCACAATATTAAATTTTTTGGAAAGAATGAAGTTTTTATCCAACATCAAGAACTACCATTTCCCAAAATTACAAGGTCTTATGATTCCATTTGGTTCCTCAACCAATAACCTTTTCAAACTGCAATTTTTCTGTCATAAATCAGATTTAAAACACCAAACCCTACCTAGGAAATCACATATCTTTCTCAAAAGAATCCAAATGAAACCAAACTAATTTCACAGAAATTATTTATGAATCTATTTTCTAAATATGTAAGCCATTTATTTTTCTCATTCATAAATCATTTTCTAAGAATAAATCATTTCCTGCAACTCCAATACAGATTGTTAAAAACCAGTTTTCACTCAGATGTCCATAAATTTCACAAATATGTATAAAAATAAATAAAACCAAAATTAAATGAAAGATAATTCATGTATCTTTCCAATGAATATTATTATAAGTTTTTATTCTTCACAATTTGTCCGTACCAGATGTTTCAATCTGACTGTATTCAGAGAATCTCAAATCTGCAAATACCCACTTTCACCAAAATAATCATAACTTATTCATTTCTTTAAAAAAATGAACCAAACAAAAAGCTTGAGAAATAAGATTTATCATTCTATCCATCCATTACTATATTACAAGGTTTTTAGAGTGTACATGGCCGTACAAGGCTTAGAACCAACACTAAAACTGAAAAACCAATCAAGAATGAGGCCAGAAATTAATCTTTTCTGCCCCACGGTGGGTGCCAAAAATGTGTGTTATAAATGTGTCACACTTCTGTGAATCATTTCATCCAAGAACACTCAACAATGAGGTCTTGAATAGTAATTCACAGCTTTCTATTCGTGGAGTGCAGGGGTTGTATTATGAGGCCCTCAGATTGACCTTGTTAAACCCATGCAAGTACACCAAGAAATGGGAGATTCAAGAATGAGAAGCAAGAGTGCTAATCTCCATTGATCTTCAAGTTATTGCATATAAATGAAACTAATCTAGATGATTGCAAATGCAATAAAATAAACTAATTTATTAAAATGAAGATTAAACTATATGATTGTAAGAAATAAACTATTCTATTGAAATGAATGCTTATACAATGTTAATCTATGAAAGGAAACATGAATTTAAACTATTATGTGAATGCAATATTAATCTAAACTATGGATTGTCATAAGGCATGAGAGAAGAAGACAAGAAGAAAGAAGTCTCAAATATCCAAGCTCCAAATGTGCTCAAAAGCTTCTTCCAAGATTGCTCTCCAAACCTGCAGTATAACAATAACATGAAAATTCTGGGATCCCAAATGAGAAGGAGAGGGCTCCTTATATAGGAAAATGTGAAAGAGAATGCATTCTCAAGAGCAATGTGGGATAAATCCAAAAAGAGGAAAGAAAGCTCATTTTTTAGAAAGTGTGGAGAGAAAAGGGATTTTGTTTATTTTTAATTATTTGTTTCCCTTTTTTCATCACAAAGAGCTTTAAGAAATTTATTTATTTATTTAAAAGAATGATTCTCTATTAATTAAATAAGATAACATTATTTAATTAAAAAAGAGATATAATTCTAAATAAGATAAAATCATTTAATTAAAAAAGATTTTAATTAAATAAATTTATTTCATTTAAAAGATATTTCTTTCAATTAAATAAAGTTATTTTAATTATTTAAGAGGGAATATTTCTTTTAATTAAATAAAATTATTGAAAGAATTAGGAAAAGGATTTTTGTTTTATTTTTGTTTGATTTATTTTCTTTTCCATCACAGATTTTGCTTTAAGTGGGGATTTTATTTATTTAAAAGAGGAATTATCTTTTAAATAAATAAGATAAGTTTATTTAATAAAAAGAGGAATATTTGATTTAAATAAGATAAAATCATTTAATTAAAAGGGATTTTAATTAAATAAGATTATTTCATTTAAGATATTTCTTTTAATTAAATAAGCCTATTTTATTTATTTAAAAGAAAATATTTCTTTTAATTAAATAAAATTATTGATGAAATGATCAAACCTTAGAAATATTTGAATTATTGATTTAATTGCGATTTGATCAAAGAATTTATTTGAAAATTGAAAAGCATTGATTCAGGAAATTGATAAATTAATAAACGGGGCCCAAAGTCTAGGCGACCATTTTAAGGTGCATACAATATTCACTATGGGTTTGATAGGATAAAAAGGTTCATTATATGAATAATACATAATAAGACTTTATAGTCCACTCAATTAAGAGATTTGACTATGTATAGTGGTAAAATATGTAACATTAGATGATCTACCTTAATACAATTTCAATTGCAGATTACAGATCAATATTTGACTCATACAAATCTTTCTGATCAATATAACACTTTAGATTCAACAATGTATCAATTTACTATCCGTCGGTAATTACTCTATGTCGCTTGGTAATTGCTTTGTAGTTTGATTCTCACTAACTAGTATGATTAGAATGCATGAAAACTTGTTCACATCATAATTCTACAATATCTTATTCTTTCGGCTCTTTCATCATGAAATCTCCAATCTCTTATTTAGATGATTAAATCATTTTCTTCTTGTCCATCAAATTTTGTCGCTTAATCATCTTCATTGATTTTTCCGCTTTAAGCTTCCTTGACTGATGTGTCAATAACACATTTTAATCTTCTCCATTAGATCTTCCTTTAGTTATGTTAGCCATCGATCTTTATAAAAAACATTTAACTATTACCTCATTTTCATACACTTTCCAGCTCATCAATCTTATTAGCTAAACTGATCATTTAATTCATTTATATTCTGCTCAGTTATCAAAGAAATGCATCGTGAACACGCACCTAGTTAACACTATGCTCAGTATACACTACACTCCGTCGATGTATGCTGAAATTATTCATTTACTGACAACACTGCTTTGAGTCTTTTAGCTCTATTCTTCATCATAGATGAATGCAACATAATAAAGTCAATATCATAAGGACATAGACTCATCAACAAGTTACTCAATGTGTTCCTTATCCTCATTTGACATATACATCTTCCTCATGTAGATTTCTTTGTTCTTCATCTCTTTCACCTTTCTTTAGATGTTTCGGTATAGTAACTTATAGGATAAGTGTTGTCAAACTAGTTGACATCAATGACAACATAATACTGATTTAATCATATTACATGTCTAATCAGCAACTCCTTAGTGATCTTTAATCACAGAGTCTTCAATCACATTCCATATCAATTGTAGTTCATCACATAGTGCCTATGTCAGCTTCTCCATCTTCTCCAATTCTTAACTTGGACCTTGATCATATGTCACCATTGTGGCATCAATCTCCTTGATACTTTGATTCAACACATCCAAAGAGGGCACAAGTGCATTTCTTAACTGAGTTTTCCTTGCCATTATTTTGGCCATTTCTTTTTCACTTTCTCAATTTTGTCTAACTGACCTTGATAGACATTATTACACATGTTTACATCTTTGGAGGGATCTTCTACTAATTTCCTTACTGCCTCCATCATCAATTTAGCTTCCTAAATTTTCTTTGAGAGGTCTGCAGTTAACTTGTTCTTGTTCATACAATCAACTATGATATTTCTTCCTTTAGCTGATATCTCCTTCAACAAGGCTTGACCAAATTTTAAAGAACTAAGGTCAAGTGTGAAGTTACCTATCGATTCACTTAGCCTTTTCTTAAGATATTTTTCTTCTACAACCTTGGATGTTGATTCTTCAAGGCTTAAGAAGTTTACTTTGAAGCTTGTTAGGATGGTATTAACATCATCCACTGAATAAAATTTTGTTACCTTCTTTTCCTCTGGAAGTAGGCTATTTAGAATGTTGACTAACTCAACAAACAATGGATTTCTCATTACTTATTTCTCCTTTACCTTCTCCATTGCTAGCACACTAATCATAATCAGGTCTTCTTCTCCCCATGAGTCTAGACTTCTTATGTTAGGAGTCAAACTTGACAACAATGACATTGATGGCATAGGAGTGAGAGGTGTGTTGTCCATCACTTCTATCTTTACCTTTACAGGTATTTCAATAGAGGGCTCATCTGTAGGTTCATTTTCCTTTTACTCTTCTTCTTTTTCTTTCTCATCTTCTTCTTCTTTTTCCTATTCTTTTTATTTCTCCTTTTCTTCTTCTTGTCCAGTTATATCTTCAATCTGAACTTATTCCTGTTGCTTAGGTGACTCATCACTGCATAGAATTTCTTCTTCCTCAGTGCTCACAAATGCTTCCTCAAACTTATCCAAGTCCTTATCTGTGGATGCCATTGATATCTCTACATTATTAATCATAATGGTGTCATCTTTGGCTTCAGGCATAAGAACAAAATCTTGTGGACCTGTAATAGGTACATTTGGGATCTCAGCTACTTTTACTTTCTCAATGGGAACTTGGGTTGTAGGCACAAATGATGGATGCATGTGTTGTTCTAAAAATACCTTCTCAAAGGCTTTTTTAGTCTCCTTTACAATCAAATCATAGTCCTTGTTCATGATGTGGAGAGTTCTCATCTTGGTTCTGAGGTGCGGCTTTACCAAATCCATTAACAAAGACTTTTATTCAACTAAGCATACTGGTAGGTTATCATCCAATGTCTTCTCTCTTATTGTGAAATCTTCTTCAACAGCTTTTCTTTTTAATGTATCCAAAATGTCCAAAATTTTATCGAGAATGACTGTCTTAAGTTCTAGAATAGTCATCTTAAACTTGATCATATGCTTAACATATCATGGATCTCTAATTTGTCTATCTCATGATATTTATCATAAAACTTAGCTATCTGATCAATTTTTCCTTCATCTACTACTCTTGTTCTTAATACTTGTAGATTCAGTAGGAATCCTACCTCAGGAGGTGGTTGAATTTTTCTGCCTCTATTTCTTGTTGACCTTGTTGGTGGATGACTTGTGAATGTTTTGTTCTTCCTCTTGGACATCTTACTAGGCTCTAGAGGTGGAGTGGTTTCAATAGGAGTGGGCATTGAAGTGCTATCAATAGCAGGTGTGGGAGCATGAGTGTTTTCTTCCATCTTTATATTTTTCTCCTTAGGGTCATCAGACTTCTTTGTGTTCACTTCTAAAGAGGGTGCGCTCTCAAGTTGCATTGCAATGTTTTCTTCCCTTGCCTTATGTAAGTCAGCTTGAGTGACACCATGAATCTTCAGTATCTCAGAGGTGATTTTAGAAGCTTTCCTCTTGGTCGTAGCACTATTCCAGACTACATCTACCTATCTTATCTTCTCCTCATATGTACCCCCTCTTGGTTCATTGGGCTCCTTCAGCACTAATAGAAGGACTTGTGCATATGCTTCTAAAATATGTTCCTCCACTTCATAACCAAGTGGATGAATACATTTAGTCCTTGGATCTATCGCTTCCATGCAAGTTATGTCTATCTCCACCATGAAGCATATACTATCCTTATATTTCTCCATAATACTTTTAGGTATCCTATACCTTCTCTACATTTTTATCCTAAATGTCTTGATCTCTAGTTCCATGTAGTCCTTCAAGGTACTCTTTGATGATGCCTTGAATGAGATTTGAGGCATTGTGGGTAGACTATTGTCAAGGTAAAGATCTGAAACTTTACCAACTATATGAAAGTACATATAGATTATCAATGACCCAAACCTAAATATCTTGCTCTTGTCATGCTTGATAGCCCTTATGTTGTCCATCAACTATGTGCGCAAGATCTCACACAAGTTGAATTCACCATTTTCCTTCACAATTCTAATGGCTACTAAAATAGTGGTTGTGGACACACTATTTATCCTATTTGCATGTTGAAACTTGTATCCAAGTATCATAGACATAAGTTTAATGTCTTTCTCCTCAATTATCTCTATGGTCATTTCATGCTTACCACTGCGAGACTTACAAGTCTGCTCTACCAATTTCCTGACATCCTTTCTAATGGGAAGGATGGTGTTAGTCTTGGGTAATCCTGTCATCTCATGAATGAGATTAGTAGTTATCTTAACAGGGACTTCACCAATCGATAATAAGTCATCATGAGTTCTACTTTAAAGAATATTAATCCATTCAGATTCATAAAACTCATATGTAGTTGCATACTCAATAATAGGGTTGTTTTCTAGGTATGCAAACTCATCCAAGAATGTTTTGTTTGGTGTCATCATTGTTTCTAAGTGAGACCTAATCGTATCCAAACCAACTAGTTCCTTTTTGCAATAAATATATGCACGTATGTCCTCTACGTGCATAACACCCATTCAAGTCCTAGAGAATGCTCCTTCTAGGTCATCTAGGACTGACTTGAAGGGATTATTTTTAAAGAAATATCTCTTCATTTTAGCAACATCGAAAACAACTAGAGTGGCCATAACTTACTTGGTTAATTGCTTCAAATAGGTTTCCAAGATTTTATGAACCATCATGTTTGAACTAGGGTTTCCCAACAAATTCAACTTCCTTTCACTAATGAAATCAACTACAATTTTTCAACATAAACTAATTTGATCTCCTGTGTTCTCCAAAGGCTTGATCTTGAATGCAAATGTGTGAATAATGAATCTTCGGTCACTTTAAAACAACTTTCCACCATTAATGCTTGCCGCATAAACATAGAATGCAATAGAGAATTTTTTTCTTTGTCTTTTCTATCAATTAGGTAGTGCTCTCTTCCATACTATATCAAGTAGTCTCCAAATAGCTATAACCAAAGGTGCATACTCTGAGGGTGAGTATACTAGCCACGTAGGGGTCTAGAGCTAATCTAGCTCCCCCTATGACCATGAGGGTCATTTATCTAGAAGTAGAGGGTGCATCCATTATGGATGGATCCAATACATACTCATCAACATTATATTTCTTTACTTCCATCTAAGTCTTTCTTGCATCTTCTATACCTTGCACAAACTTGACTTCAACTGCTTCATCTAATATTGATCCTTTAGACTTTTTAGGGCTTTCCTTTCTTTGCACTTTTCATATGCACAACTTTGAGATGTGTACACCCTTGTTACATAAGTGATAAATAATTGGAGGCCTGATATTCCAAGGAGCATTCATGTGGGTTTCCATACTACATTGTTTGGCTGTGTGACCAACATAATTGCATATCTGACATGTAATGTTTTGAGGACTTCTAATATTTTGTTGAGGATGATTTATCTAATTATGCTGAGTCTGATTTCTTTGATTTCATCTACAAGTCATAGCTCTATGACCAAAATTATTACATGAATAAGAATATCTATTGAAAGGTCTTGGGTGATCCCACAAAGTTGTATCCCACTTTTAGGGACGAACAAAATTGGCATCATGGGGAAAAAAAAAATTTAAAGTCTTCATGCAAAGTTGATACTTTGGGCAAAGTGGTGGACCCACTTCATGCGAAGTACCCTAGACAAGGGGCTTCGTGCAAAGACCCCCTTGGCATGAAGTACCCTACGCAGGGTACTTCATGCAAAGGGGGTCTTTGCACGAAGCCCCTTTGGGCCAGATTTTGTTATATATTTCTAGGACTTGTTTTTTATTTATCATTGTCACTATTAGATTTTGTGGACACTAAGCCTTGGAGCAAAGCACCTCAGCATATCAGCACATTAGCACCTCCCGAGCTTTTTCAACATATTCAGATTATTAGCAGTATCAGGTACACGCATTTTTCTCATTTTTTATTATAAATTATATGTTTTATATTTATTTTAGTTAGTTATTTGTTTTAAATAATTTTTTATTTGTAGAAATGTTAGAAAATCATAGTTAAATTTTATCTAATATGTTAGAAATTGATAGTAGAATGTTAGAAAATTGTAATTAAATATTAGAAAATGATAGAAATATTAAAAATCGTAGTATAAATGTTAGAATATGTTAGAAAATGGTAGAAAATCATAGTAGTTTGTTAGCAACTATTAGAGAATATTTAAAAAACATTAGAAATCATAGTAGAAATATTAGAAAATATTAGAAAACATTAAGATCTTATAGAAATTATTAAAAATATTTGTTTTTAAATTTCAAGTTTAAAGTTGTAAATATTAGGAATCTATCTCTCTCTCTCACATGTACACGCATTTTTAGTAAATTTAGTAAATATTAGTTAGTTATTTGTTTTTAATAATCTTTAGTTTGTAGAAATCTTAGAAAATTGTAGTTAAATTTTTGGAAATGATCTAGTAATATGTTAGAAAATATTAAAAAATTGTAGTATAGTAAGTTTCTAGGACCCTTATTCCTCCCTTACGACATATTAAGACACTTAGGATCCCTTAGGAATCTAAATATCTTATAATACATATTAGGATGTCTTGTGACTCATTGATGTACATATTAGGTTCCATTAATACATACAAGGACTCATTGTTTCCCTCAAGGCTCATTAAGACATATTCTAGGATGAATTAATGTAACCTATGATCTCTTAGGACCTATTATGAGGCCTACAACCCCTTAAGACATTCAAGGACCATTACGTATCACTTATGACATCTTAAGACACATAGGACCCCTTAGGACCAATACGACCCATTATTATATCTTAAAATGTCCTAGGACACATTCATCTATCTTAGTTTTTTTTAATACATATGCGAACCCATCATTGCCTGCAAGAACCCTTAAGACATACTAGTGTCAATTAATGTAACCTAAGATCCCTTAGTCCACTTATCACATGTATGACCCATTAACATTGTTGGACCATTATACATCCCCTATGACATTTAAGACATATATGACCCATTCAGATCATCAAGACCCATTAACATATCTTAGGTTGTCCTAGGACACATTTATGTATCTTAGATTTAATTAATATCATACGAGGATCCACTAATGTAACCTAGGACCCCTTAGGACCTCTTATGTTACCACCAACCCCTTAAGACACTCTTCCTAACCCTTATCCATCCCTTACATTATCTTAAGACACATCTAGGACCCATTGTTACCCATGACCCCTTAAGTCACTCTAGGACCACTTATTGCACCTATGACCCATTAACATTATAGGACTCTTATATGGATCCCTTAGGACCTCTTATGTTACCTAAAACCCCTTAAGACACTCTAGGACCCTTTCTATACCTTAGAACCTCTTATGTAACCCAAGACCCCTTAAGACACTCTAGGACCACTTATTGTACCTATCACTCATTAACATTCTAGGACTCTTATCTAGATCCCTTATGAAATCTTAAAATAAATATGAAACCTTAGGACCCCCAAGACCCATTAAAGAATCTTAGGATGTCCTAGGACCACTTAGATCACTTATCACATCTATGACCCATTAATATTATTGGACCATTATACATCCCTTATGACATTTTAAGACATATATGACCCATTCGGATCCTGAAGACCCATTAACATATCTTAGGTTGTCCTATGACACATTTATGTATCTTAGATTCAATTAATACATACGAGGATCCACTAATGTAACCTAGAACCCCTTAGGACCTTTCATATTACCCACGACCATTTAAGACACTCTAGGACTCTTATCTATACCTTAGGACCTCTTGTGTTACCCATGACCCCTTAAGCCACTCTAGGACCCTTATATATAGCTTATGACATGTTATGTTATCCATGACCCCTTAAGACACTCTAGGACCACTTATGTTATCCATGACCTCTTGAGATAGTCTAGGACCCTTATCTATAGCTTATGACCTCTTATGTTACCCACGACCCCTTAAGACACTTTAGGAATCTTATCTATACTTTAGGACCTCTTATGTTATCCACAACCCATTAAGACACTCTAGGACCCTTATCTATACCTTAGGACCTCTTATGTTACCCATGACCCATTAAGACACTGTAGGACCACTTATTGCACCTACGACTCATTAACATTCTAGGACTCTTATCTAGATCCCTTATGAAATCTTAAAACAAATATAAAACCTTAGGACCCCCAAGACCCATTAAAGAATCTTAGGATGTCCTAGGACCACTTAGACTGCTCATCACATCTATGAATTATTAATATTATTGCACCATTATACATCCATTACGACATTTTAAGACATATATGACCCATTTGGATCCTGAAGACCCATTAACATATCTTAGGTTGTCTATGACACATTTATGTATCTTAGATTCAATTAATACATAAGAGGATCCACTAATGTAACCTAGGACCCCCTAGGACCTTTTATGTTACCCACGACCCCTTAAGACACTCTAGGACTATTATCTATACCTTAGGACCTCTTGTGTTACCCACGACTCCTTAAGACACTCTAGGACCCTTATCTATAGCTTATGAGATCTTATGTTGCCCACGATCCCTTAAGACACTCTAGGACCCTTATCTATAGCTTATGACATCTTATGTTACCCATGACCCCTTAAGACACTCTAGGACCACTTATGTTACCCACAACCCCTTAGGACAATCTAGGACCCTTATCTATAGCTTATGACCTTTTATGTTACCCATGACCCCTTAAGACACTCTAGGAATCTTATCTATACTTTAGGACCTCTTATGTTACCCACGACCCCTTAAGACACTCTATTATCCTTATCTATACCTTAGAACATCTTATGTTACCCACTGTATGCACCCTAAAATGGTTGCCTAGACTTTGGGCCCCATTCTTCAATTTATCAATTTCCTGAATCAATGATTTGCAATATTTTTAATTCAAATCAATTTCCTTGATCAAATTGTAATTAATTCAATATTTCTTAAGGTTGGATTATTTTATCCTAAGCTTTATTTAATTAAGAGAACATGCTCCCTTTTAATTCAATAAATAAATCTTTTAATTAAATTATAGAATCACTTTATCCTAGGCCACATTTAATTAAAAGAATAAATCTCTTTTAAATAAATAAAAGATCTTTTAATTAAATAATGAAACCACTTTTCTAAAAATAATAAATAAATAATAAAAGAAAAGTGCACTTTCCTATGAGATAGAATCTTTTGACTTTTTGAAAAATGTTTTTGCCTCTTAATCTCTTCCACATATCCTTTTGCCTCTTAATCTCTTCCACACATATTTTTGCCTCTTAACCATGTCCATTGATTTTGCCTCTTGATAATCTTGAGCACATGGATCAACCACAATTTAATCTCCACCATTGCTCATTTATTTTTGCCTCTTAATCTTGACCCCCCATTTATTTCTAAAATCCTTTTATAAGGAGACTCTCTCCTTATTCTTAATCATCCATCTTTTGCATGATCCATCTTTTGCATCATCATCTCTTGCATTATCATCCTTTTGGAGTCTCTTAATCTTGGAATCTTGGAGTCTTGGCATATTAGCATCTTGGAATCTTGAAGTCTCTCAATCTTGGCATCTTGGAGCTATGGCATTTCTAGATCTCTCATATTGAAGCATTGCATCATCATTTTCATTTTCTTTCTTACATCTAGCTTAATCCATCTATCTTAGATCTACTTTCATTTTCATTTTCATGCATATTTATGATCATGAAGACTAGTATTCTTACTTTTTCGCTTTGAATCTCTCATTTTATGGTGTACTTGCATAGGCACAAACTAGGTCTTATCTGAGGGCCTCCATCATAAACCCTTACACTTCATGAATAGAGAGCTATGAGTCACCTTTTGAGACATTATTCTTGAGTGTTCTTGCATCTAATGACTCATAGAAGTGTGACAACATTTTAGCACACATTTCTTGGTGCCCACTGTGGGGCAGAACACTATTGTTTTGTCCTTCTTTTTATGCATTTTCATACTTTTTTCATCATAATTTTTCTTGTTGTGTTAGCATAGAATTTAATTTCCAAAATTATTTGATTTTGATACACTAATCCTTGTGGAACTAACAAGTTGTGCTTGTAGGTGTGGCCTCATTGCTTGAAATATTTTCTCAAAAGAACGCATGTCAAAGCTCCAAATGCATAAGGGATACTAATCATTTTTGCAGGGCTTCCCAAAGCATAAAAACAAATCAAGTGTTTGTTCATTTATTTCATTTCAAGTGTGGCATATACTAGTTGTTTCTTCATTAGGCACTTAATATCTTGTTGTAGGAGTCATTTGGTGGTAGGAAAGTATGCTCTTCACCCTTGAGGTGAACCAGAAATTTTGACCCATCTTTAGATTTTGAAAGCAAGAGGCTAAATGAACTTTTCTTGGTGTGTCTGGGAAAATTTTTTGAGGTAGGAGAGTATGCTCTTCACCCTTGACATGAAATAGAAATCTTGACCCTCAAAGGTTGATCCACTTTTTGTGTAGTTTAAGATCCTTTAGCAGGCCTGCTCTTGAGCAATCTATTAGTGATTTTTCTTGCTAAATCCTAATACAAGCCTTAAATGCTTAAATTGAACTCTGTGATTCCTAAACTCCTGATTCACACAAGAAAAGACTAATTGACAAGGAGAAACTCCTTCTACACTTTGGGCTCCACAGACCCAGGCGGGTGTACCTAAAACATACTAAGTCTGCATACACAACACTCTCTCACTAAAACCCTCGATGCAGACATGAAAAATAGTGGATTATGACAAGGATATTCACCCTTCTTCTCTTTGAACCTGGAGGCTCAAGTAGGCTAACCTATCAGATTCACTTCTACAAGGAATCACCAACAATGTCTTTACTATTCAATACAAATTTTGAACATTCATGCTTTCAAATAGGAAATGTAAAATGATTTGAATTAATGATTTGATGATGAAACTACAGGACAAGCAAAGACCAATGCCATATCTAATGGGCAACAGATTCATACAAATATACATCAACAGAAATCACTTAATAAGAACACAAATAGAATGCCTTACAATCTAGATGCACCTCAGATAGAATGCCTTACAGCCTATCTTATCATTCCCAAACTATTGGATCAAATCCTCATACAAATGCTTATCCCTCTGAAATTACTCATGAGATTGACTCCTTCCTTGAAGGAAACTCACAGGTGATTACATAGTTACCTTGTAACTAGTATATTTAGAATGCCTTACAAACTAAACATACAAGAGCATCAACAAAATATAAAGAGACAACAATAATCTAGAACAGGAACTAGACTATGTTTTATTAAGATCTTTACACTTCAATACATCCAAAATGACAAAAGAAACTCAGAAAACATGACCCTAGAATCAGAAAGCTTCCTTGCAGTATTAATTTCACCATCCTCTTACAAAATGAGAGAGAAACTGAGATATAGAAAATGAGAGTCAGTTGAAAACTAACTGACAGTTGTCCATCTTTGGCATGAAAATATCTTCAGGTTTTCCCACACATTGCTCGGCAACTAATTGTCAAAATTGATCTTCTACAATCATTTCTCAACTAATTTGATTCTGATCTTGATCCTCAGATTTCAAACCCAAACTACTCTTTCATACTTCACTGAAACTAAGAATAATCATTTCCATTGGATTCCTTGTCTTTTCCCATTTCTGGAAACATATAACACTTTTATATTTGGACAAAAAATGAATTCCCAAGACATTAATTTGTGAGCAAGCCCATCATTTAAATTTTCTAATTTTAAACCTATAGTTTGAACTATGTCATTTTCAAATCTTTTTTCACTTTTAAATTTATCATTTTTATATTATTCTACACTTTTAGCCACAAAAGCCACCAGGAAGCGCCAAGTTTCATCATCTGATTGGGTGCACGGACAAACTCAAGTTAAACCATCTCATTTGGAAAACTAGTGAATGCATGAAATCTCTGAATCTCTATATATTTTTCTTAACCATAGTTAATCTCTATGATTTGGTGAATGTACTTATTCTCATAATCTCAGAATGGAAATCTTGACCACGGTTAGCATTTGGAGATCACGCGACTAAGGCACTCTCCCAATCTCTGAATCATGCTCTAACCCTGGGATAAACTTGGAGAACTGGCGACTAAGCTTCAATATCATAATCTCTTAATGAACTTGCTTAATTGCCAAGATCTAGTGACTTAGCGACTGTGTATTCTCTTAATCTTAGAATCATTTTCCTTAACTGCCAAGTATCTAGAGAACCAATGACCAAGTGTATCTCCAATTCTCTGAATGTTATCTCCTAACCGCAAACCATTTGGAGAATGTGGAACTATGGTTATCTCCTGATCTTTGAATTTTTTTCACTAACTACTAGGGATATCGAGAATGAATGACCAAACATTCTCCAGTTCTCCATATTTTTTCTTTAACCGCCAGCCTATCACAAGATTGAGCAAATAGCTGCCATGTGTGCACCTTGTCTATTCATATGCCACCTCACCTCTTGCAAAATATATTTACCATTGGTCACGGGCATAGAAACTAAGGCACCTTCACATGGGCACATGAGTAGAGCCTCTAGCTCTTTATCTATTTCATATTGTGTGGGGACTTGCTTATAAACATTACAATTTCTCAAACTAGGGCGAATGTGGGATAATTGTTCTGATAGTTTTTAAAGTTTCTTAGCATTTCCTTTCAAAATAAGTGGGACCCACCATGCACAGAGACCTCTAGCCAAGAGGGCCCACCAAGAGCCTCTGCTCTTCACTTTATTTACTTTCTAAGTGGGCGCCCATGTACTTAAATGCTAAAAACTCCCCAATCCCATTGAATGTGGGATAATTGTCATGAAGGTTTTATGGGTAGTTTTGACAGTGCTTCACTCAGTCACCTATATCTTGTAAACTAGGATGACTTTGTAAAATCTCTCTAGTGAGAATCTAGAGAACTAGGTTTGCGACAACATATCCAAAATTTAGCCTGATCCAACCATTCAATAAAACATTATGCCCCCCGCAATATGACTATTTTTTCTTTTCTGCAAATCCGTGTTTGTAAAATCTATTGATGGCTATTTCTTATATCACTGTGTATGATTCTCTTTCCATTTGTTTAAGTTTATTGTACTCCTTCATTGCTTGCTCAATACACATCACATTATTTTATTTAAAACCAAATATGTTCAATACAAATGTAGAACCTTTGTAGCTTCTTTAGCCTGTAACCATAAATTTCTTTTGCCATGTGCTTGGGATGTCTTTCCATATGGCTTTGTACTGGCTTCACTATTTCCTCCCTCTTGTGTTTTAAGTCTATAAGTCAATGTCCTCTTCAAATAAATTTGATGGTGGCCAATCTTTTAACTTCAACATCTCAGGCCAACCATTGTTTTTTTTATAACAAATTCAAAATACTTTAAAACCATGAGGCATATTTAGCACCAAATTTTAGAAGATATGTCCAAGACTCTAAAAACATAGCAACCTTAGAATTTTACAAAATATTGCACACTCGATATGACTGAAATAATGTGCCTAACATAGTTGACCAGTAACACTAACTGGCATCCAAGGATGGCATTGAAAATTGACTAAAGAACCCTTCAAAAATACGCCATCAGAAACACCAGTTCACTTCCACAATGTGCCTACACTTGCAAAAGGATTTTGCACCAAAAGACTTGAGCTGAAAGATTTTAAAAATCAAACATGGCACCTTAAAAACATTGTCTATCCGCACTTGCCAAAATCACACAAGTTAGCTTCGAAATTGGCCTAAAAAACTCACCCACTGAAACTTTCATAAACTAGAATCTTAAGCATTGATTCTCCCTCATACAAGGAACATGAATCCATAACTAGCTTCCTGAAAAGATCAAGTGGCCGGTTACAATAAAATGCCAAAGTCAGCCTGTTAGATATAATTCAGGATTTAAAACAGTGAAAATCGTAGAAATTAGGGTTGGAATTGGCCTGGGAAAATGGTCAAATGGGTTGGCAAAGACTTCAAAATCCATAGACAAGTAGTCTTCCAGGTCTATAGTATGAAACAACTTTCAAATATGTCAAACCTCGCATAGGGCACAAACTACAAGACCTCAAAGTAGGCTACTTGGAACTCTAAACAGAGCACACTTGGAGATTTTTACAAATTACAAATGGAATGGCTCTAGAAAAGTGACTAAACAGGCACATGGGGGGATAAAAATTGGTGAGATGACTCACTCTCATGCCTACAATATGATGCAACAACTAGAATGTCATGACCAATCATAGGATATAAGATATCACAATGCAAATAGGGCCTGCTACAACAAATTAACAGTTAAGCAAAAATGCAGATATGGGACAAGTGCTCAAAACAAGACATCACGAAACAATTGAAACTTGAAATTAATGAGTTGGGATGTCTTCTAATGCCAAAAAAAAGGTGATAAGCACTTGACATGCATGGAGAACTTCAGAATTGCATTTAGGAAAATAGGCTCAAAAAGCACTTATAAGGCCTCAAACTACAAAATTTTAACAAGGTACTCAAAAACCTATGTATTTTTTGAGTACCAATACAATCAAGAGGAATGACCCAAGTGGGGACAACCTAATACCAAGCTATTCTGACCCACTGTAAAATTAAGGCTATCAAGGACACAAAACCTTGGTAGACATAGTACTTGTCTTCCCTTAGTGTGAGTACTTGTGGGATTGTGACCATGAGGAAAATGCAAGGCAAGAATGCTTAAGGTACTCTTGTGGCCATGAGGTCCGTTACTTGCCACAAGGTAAGGAGTCCCTTTGGGGAGAAAGAGGGGTATTACAAATCGAAGCCCTTACTAAGAACCATAGATAGAAGCTACCCTATTTTGCCACTTAACATCTCGGTGCAAGAATTGATCCACGTGGACTAACCTGGATCACCCCAAGATTACTCACCATATATGTTCCTTTAGTTGTCTCATTGGCACTTCCACGATAAAGCCAACATCTATTATGGGCAACCACTTTGTGTGAGGTGATGGGACATCAAGTGTGGGCCAAGTTGTTAAGTATTGAACCTTTGTCTTTTTAGGATAGAAAGTGCTTGAAGTGTTCTTGTTGTGATATACCCATGTAAACATTCTTGAACATTAAACATCACGATAGTACTCATAGGATTTTCAGTTTTGATATCACAATTGCTTGTCTTGGCAAGGTTTCTTTTGCCCTTGTTCAAGTGTTTGATGACATGTTGGATCACCTACTATTTGCAAACCTATCTATTATCTACTATGACTGTACTCTAAACTGTGAAATCAAACTTGCCAAATTGAAACATTGACCAAATTACCCTTAAAATAGAGTTTTTCACACTGACTAGTCAAATATCATGCGATACTGCATAACCATCGTACTACTAGCCTAGAAAATATCATATGCACTACCTAGAAATTATCGCACTACTTTGTGCAAAATATCATCCTAAAATATTGTATCATACTGTTGTCCTGTGAATTATCATACAAAACCAAATTTGTTGTCTAGCAGTCTATCCTCAATTTGTCAAAAATAGTGAGCTATTTTCTTTTATTTCCAGTCTTCCTTGGTTGGTCCAGGTTAGATCTTAGGTGCTATGACATGTTTCTCAACATCCAAATGAACTTAAATGGTATCAATTTGCACAAAATGACTCTTGGTCTTCTTTCTTTCACATCCTCCATGTCTTCCTAGTCTCCCATTTCCATCCTTTCTCTTCTTCCTTCATGCTTCTTCCTCTTCTTCCTAAATTCTTCACATCCTCTTGATTCTTTTCCTCTTATTATCTAGTCTTACCTTCTTCTATTTATCTCTTCTGTCACTTCCATGGTTGATTCCTCCTCTTCTAGAACCATGAATTTCAACTATCTTGTCATGGAACCTCTCTTGAAAATAGATGATCTAGAACTCATTTCTCAATTCGAAGAGTATTATTCCTCCAAAAATCTCATGGTTGATAAATTTATGGAAAAAATAAAAGAAAAATTGATTGAATCATATTCCTTTGCTAGGATCATACACATGATCCTGTCATGACCTTCTTCTTCCAAAAAATCATCATCTTCTAAGTCTTCTTATCCTTCCTCATCTTGGAATTCTTACCTTGACTCGTCTAGACATTATTCACATTCCTCATTATCCAAGTCTTCTTCTTCTACTAGGTCTTCACTTTCCTCTTCTTCATGGTCTCATTCCTCTTCTACTTCTTCCAAGAGTCTTTCTTCTCTTATTGAGACATACCATGATGAGCAACATGATAATCCTCATGATACCTCTTCCACGAAGAGTGACACACCCATCTTTGATGACTATGATGACTATGATGATGGACAATGTAGTGATACCTATGACACCTCTATTCCTAAGAGTCCTCCTAGTCATGTGCTTGTGCTTACTAGAAATGGGTCATCACATTGGATAGATTGTGATGGTGATCCATATGACTCTAATTTTGAAAGAGACTATGATGCTTGTTGTGAACAATATGATACATCTACTTCTATTGAGGAAGAGAAAGCCTTCTATGCTGATTATAAACATAGATACTATGAGAATTTATCCTCTAAGAACTCTCATGCTAAAAATAAAGATAACACTCTCGAGAAAGATTATGTTAATGATGGACCTTTGTCTTGTGATGGTTCCCTTCCATCTCATACTTCCTCCAATAACCATACATTTCCTAAAGCTTCCAATTCTTTCAAAACTTTCACAAATCCTTCATCCAACAAAGATCCTAATGCTTTTCTTGCAATTCCCTATAGTTATGCTCAAGAGATACCTCTTAAAGAAACTCAAGCTAACCTTCACTTGGCTGCAAATACTTTCAATAATGCTAAACCTAAAGAGCCTAAGCCTTTATGTGCTATAATGCCTACTTCAGCTAGTCCTTCACCATCTCTTCCAAATTCTTCCATACAACTCCAACTTGATTCCTTGTCCTTAGAAGTGGCTCCATGTCAAGAGGATTCTAAAAATGATAAACAAAAGGACATAAAGAAAGATCATCCATCTTTATGTCTTCCTTCCATCTTGGGTCCTTATGTCCCTTCACTTTTCCCTCCTAATTATCCTAATTCATCATCCATCTTTGGTCCTTACATCCCTCCATCTCCTATCTTTTCTCAAGATCAACATAGATGCATACCCTTGAATCCTTTTCATCCACCCATCCATTTAAACCAGTCATATCCTCCTCCTTCTTCCACAAGTCCCAAGTCTTTTGGAAGTCACTTGAATGTTCAATATAATAAAAAGAAGAAATACAAGAATCCATCAAAAAAATAGATCACCATGTCTCCTCTAATCGACATGGAGGTATAAATTCAAAAGAGATATCTAAGAAGAAAACTACAAGATAAGTATGGGTTCCAAAATCCATCATTGAAGATATTCTCTCTAAATCATCAAAAGGAAATGAAAAGCCTACGGCTATATGGATTCCAAAGTCTCTCTTGAAAGAGTCTCATGTTGAGCAAAAAGTGAAATTGACATTCAAGCTTACAAAGACTTTCACTTCATTTTCTTCCAAAACCATTCTTCCATTACATGCACCTAAACCGCAACTTCTACTATCCATTCACCATATTCCTTCATGTATTCCTTCATTCACATTTCCTCCATCCTCTCACCACCCTTCAAGGTGTGTGTTGATTTTGATCTTGCCTTCCTTACCATCTACCCTTTCACAATCCTTTCATTCATTATCCTTCTACCTTCTATCATTTTTCCTCATTTGTCTATTCCTCCTATCTTCCAACATCACTTGCTTTACATAAAACCTTATCCTTCATTTTTCTTTCCCATCTTCTTTTCCCTATCAGCATCTTTGAGCATATCATTTTGAATCCTTGACATATCATGGTTTATCCTTTCAAGGAGCATTATCTAAAAAGCTTTTCTTCTTCCAAAAAAAAAAAAAAGAAAAAAAATAGAAAATGAAAAAAATGAAAAAAATGAAAAAAAATTGAAAATGTGCCTTGGTGGAAACCTAGAAATAGATACCTTGGTAGCAAAAGTAAAGAGAAATAAATTCATCCTATGGTGAAAACCACTCCCTTGTGGTGGCTTGGATAAGTACCATGATGAAAACCTGGTAATCAGGCATCATGCGTAGTTCTTCTACATATTTCATCCATTCCCTCTTCTCTCTTTGATCTTGACAATGTTGACCTATACAAGAACATTTGGCTATCTTGTGAGCTATCCTATGATGATCTTTCTTTTATTCCATTCATGTTTAGCCTTCATATTTATTTTCCTCCATTCATTCTAGCCTTTCACTATCCTTTTTCCCTTTGGTCTTGATCTAATAAAAAAAAGTAAAACACGATGCTACAAAGCCTCTTGACATGTCTACTCCTTTGGACTGCATCCTTTCCTTCTTTTGCATTATTCTTTTGAAACTTATCCTATGCTGACCTTTCATTTCTTGTCCAAATGTGCTTTACATGACAATTTTTCCCTAGCTTGGGTACTCTTGAGGAGTTTTCCCTTGAGGATTTCTTCCCTTCATTCTCCTTCATTCTCTTGTCTTCCATCTCTTCCACTAGCTTGCTAATCCCTCTTGTCCTCCACCTTGCTAGACATTAGGACTACACAATGTGATCTTGCTTGGGAGTTTGATGTCCATTCTATCTAGGGGCATCCTTTGTACATACTTATTGATCCTGAAAAAATCCAAAAAAAAATGGTATATTGTCAAAATTTCTAAAAATCTGAAAATGTCCTGAAACAATGATCATCTTAGTGAAAATATAGCAATAGGTGCTTTGATGTATCTCCAAAAAAATTATATATTCCAAAAATATCAAAAAAATCAAAAAATGCAAATATTCAAAAAAAATAGAAAAAGTGCCCTGGTAGCAAAAATACAAAAAAATTATAAAAAGTCCTAAAAAAAATTGCAATAAAATCCAAGTGGTGAAAACCTAGAAACGAGCACTACTTGAGGCCTTTGCACCTTTCTTTCTTAGCACATGCCCTTGACACTTAGCCTTTCTCCATCATGCCTTGCCCTTGTTGCCTTGGTTTGGAATTGGTCTTTGTCTTTGTCTAGGGGGCATAAATGTGTTAGCTTTGGTCTCTTAGATGCATTAGTCTTTAGGACACCTCCTCAACTATGTTTTTTAACATAACCCCGGCATCGAGTGCTTTTCAACACTTCTCAGCTTGGTCTTGCCCAATTTTATCATGTGATCTTACCTGCTTGCAAGCATTCAAACCTTATCCTCAGAATTTAGTATCAATGAACATGCTTAAATTTTTAAACACAACACTTAATGCTTGAGATATGTCATGATCTTTTCTTTGTGTGCTGACTTTTATTGATTTTTATTGAGTGTCCTTGTCTAATAAGTTTCTATGGGATGATAGCTAGAGGACTTGGGGCATGGGGCATATTTTTATTTTCTTTCTGCTTGTGGGTGTGGTCTTGAATCTCTTGAGTGTCTCTTGTTGTTCCCTTGAAACACTTAGGAGATTTGAGGCATCATCCTTGACTATTTTTGCACAACTGGTCTTGTGGTCATCCTAACATCTCTACCTTAATGCAAGCATAGTTTTTTTTATATTAAATTGGGTAAGCTAACATCGAAGTCATCTTGACCTTTATGTCTTTGATTCTTATGTTATAATATTTCCACATTTCAATCCAACATAAATCACATTCATATCTTCATAGTTGCGCTTGTGACTAGTGATCATTGTGTGAATTTTCGATGTCCGTTAATAATGGCTCAGTGATGAAAATAAGTTCCTTTACATTCTCTAATGAATGATGAACACAAAATCCTATGTTACAGTTGCTCTATTGCAAGTACACCTTTGCATTTTCATGTAGCTTGCATTGTTAGACTTCATGTTAATTTGCATTTTTAGGCTACATTATGAGTTTGAGAGGGTTTTCCTTCAGCTTTCTTTTGGACTTTTAATCAACTGTGATCCCATTTTTCATTTCCTTTCATGATCTCAATTGAAATTTTCTATCTTAAACAATTGACTAATTTTGAGGCATCCACTTTCTTGAGGCTATTTCTCTTTCTTCTCTCCATTTCTTTCCACCTCTTCCAAACTTCTATCTTCCATTCACTTTCACCCCAGTTCTTTTCTTCTAATTCAACCTTGGGGCATAACCTTTCATGATGATCTACCTTGGTTCAGTGATCCTTATATCTTTCATCTTACATCAAGAACCTTATTTTTAGTTATATTTGATCAAGTTTATCAATTTACTATTTCTCCTCTATCTCATTTCAATTTCGATCATGAGGGGGTAGTACCTATCCAACTTCAATCCTTGATTTAGCTTTATCAAACCTATCAATTGCTTTTCTTGAGACTTGACAATTACCTATTTATAGGGGTGTTGGCCTTTTCGTTTTCAATCAGCTTATCTTTCTCCTAATGTGTTCACATCTGTTGAACATGCATCTAGGTTGTTTTGTGATCCTAAGTTGATCTCACATTTCAATTCTATTCTTTGATTGCATGTGATCCCAAATCGATCTCACATTAGTCAAATAGGGGAAAATGTATGCACCCTAAAATAGTCGCCTAGACTTTAGGCCCCATTCTTCAATTTATCAATTTCTTGAATCAATGATTTGCAATATTTTTTATTCAAATCAATTTCCTTGATCAAATCGTAATTAATTCAATATTTCCTGAGGTTTGATCATTTTATCCTAAGCTTTATTTAATTAAGAGAACATGCTCCCTTTTAATTAAATAAATAAATCTTTTAATTAAATAATAAAATCACTTTATCCTAAGCCACATTTAATTAAAAGAATAAATCTCTTTTAAATAAATAAAAAATCTTTTAATTAAATAATGGAAACCACTTTTCTAAAAATAATAAATAAATAATAAAATAAAAAGAAAAAGAAAAGTGCACTTTCCTATGAGATAGAATCTTTTGACTTTTTGAAAAAGATTTTTTCCTCTTAATCTCTTCCACATATCCTTTTTCCTCTTAATCTCTTCCACACATCTTTTTGCCTCTTAACCATGTCCATTGATTTTGCCTCTTGAGAATCTTGAGCACATGGATCAACCAAGATTTAATCTCCACCATCGCTCATTTCTTTTTTCCTCTTAATCTTGACTGCCCATTTATTTCTAAAATCCTTTATAAGGAGACTCTCTCCTCATTCTTAATCATCCATCTTTTGCATGATTCATATTTTGCATCATCATCTTTTGCATTATCATCCTCTTGGAGTCTCTCAATCTTGGAATCTTGGAGTCTCTCAATCTTGGCATCTTGGAGCTATGGTATTTCTAGATCTCTCATATTGAAGCATTACATCATCATTTTCATTTTCTTTCTTGCATCTAGCTTAATCTATCTAGCTTAGATGTACTTTCATTTTTATTTTCATGCATATTGATGATCATGGAGACTAGTATTCTTGCTTTTTCTCTTTGAATCTCTAATTTTATGGTGTACTTGCATGGGCACAAACTTGTTCATATCTGAGGGCCTCCATCATTAACCCTTGCACTCTATGAATAGAGAGCTATGAGTCACCTTTTGAGACCTCATTCTTGAGTGTTCTTGCATCATCATCTCTTGCATTATCATCCTCTTGGAGTTTCTCAATCTTGGAATCGTGGAATCTTGGAGTCTCTCAATCTTGGCATCTTAGAGCTATAGTATTTTTAGATCTCTCATATTGAAGCATTGCATCATCATTTTCATTTTATTTCTTGCATCTAGCTTAATCCATCTAGCTTAGATCTACTTTCATTTTTATTTTCATGCATATTTATGATCATGGAGACTATTATTCTTGTTTTTTCTCTTTGAATCACTCATTTTATGGTGTACTTGCATGGGCACAAACTAAGTCTTATCTAAGGGCCTCCATTATAAACCCTTGCACTCTATGAATAGAGAGCTATGAGTCACCTTTTGAGACCTCATTCTTGAGTGTTCTTGCATCTAATGACTCATAGAAGTGTGACAACATTTTAGCACACACCCACGACTCCTTAAGACACTCTATGACCACTTATTGTACCTATGACCCATTAACATTCTAGAACTCTTATCTAGATCCCTTATGAAATCTTAAAACAAATATGAAACCTTAGGACCTCCAAGACCCATTGAAGAATCTTAGGATGTCCTAGGACCACTTAGACCACTTTTCACATTTATTACCCATTAATATTATTGGACCATTATACATCCCTTATGACATTTTAAGACATATATGACCCATTCGGATCCTGAAGACCCATTAACATATCTTAGGTTGTCCTATGACACATTTATGTATCTTAAATTCAATTAATACATATGAGGATCCACTAATGTAACCAAGGACCCCTTAGGACCTTTTATGATACCCACGACCCCTTAAGACAATCTAGGACTCTTATCTATATCTTAGGACCTCTTGTGTTACCCATGACCCCTTAAGACACTCTAGGACCCTTATCTATAGCTATGACATCTTATGTTAGCCATGACCCCTTAAGAAAATCTAGGACCATTTATGTTACCCATGACCCCTTAAGATAGTCGAGGACCCTTATCTATAGCTTATGACCTCTTATATTACCCATGACCCCTTAAGACACTCTAGGACTCTTATCTATACTTGAGGACCTCTTTTTTTATCCACAACCCCTTAAGATATTCTAGGACCCTTATCTATAGCTTATGACATTTTATGTTACCCATGACCCCTTAAGATACTCTAGGACCCTTATCTATAGCTTTTGACCTCTTATGTTACTATTATACACTAAGTTTGCACCTCTGTCTCAAGCTCTCTTGGTCTTGATAACCTAGTATAACTTTGGAATCATCTCCAAGTGTGGGACCTATGCTAACTAAGATGAGACCTCCAAGATCTAGGTTGGTTCCTCTTGGATAACCACCTTAATTTGCTTCTTGACATGAAAAGTAAATCTATGAGGGAAAGAGATAGAAGGAATGCATAAAAGAGAAATGACTGAAAGCAAACTACCTACTAGGTGATGCACTGAAATTAGGGTTTGGATCTCAATATAGAGGAATGAAACTAGTGAAAGCCTCAGGTCTAGTAGATCACAACTTATTGAATAGGCTTGCATAAGTGTTTCATAGAAGGGTCTACAAATAAAAGGGGGTATTTAGGGAAAGAGAGATTATTTCACAAACAATAACACTCTTAAGATCAGACAAACAATCTATGACCTACAAACAAACATTCACACCTACAACTAGGTATAAGAATGAGACAAGATTGCTAAGGGGTTATAGTATACCCACAAAAACATTCACATCAATTCATCCACAATGGTACATGAAATTGCAGAAAGAAAAAAGGATCAAGAACCCTAATATAGCACTAAGAAACATACAAAAATGTTGAAAACCACTAAGAGATAACTCACACAAGAAGGCATAGGGACATGAGAAATGTCACAGAATATCTTCAATATTTGAACTATCAATGGGAATTTTACAATTGTAGAAGTTAAGGGGCAGAAAGAATGCCTTCAATAACTTTGATAAAAGAAGAAAATCTCTTTTTACAATTGTTCCACTTTGAGCACTAAAGGCTCCAAAAACATTATATACACCCCACTACATGTAGGAAGAAGTCAAAAATTAACCTAACTAGGGTTACAGATTTACAATAGCATAACAAACCCTAAGTCAATCAAGTCTGATCATAAATGTATCATCTACAAATATTTCAACTGATTAGGTATTCATCTTTGTGTGCCCATGCTTGTATTACATCACCTGCAGACAAGCAACCTGGGTCTATCAACCTTTCTGCACAAAATTCCTGCCATAAATGCATAACTGGTACCTTTTAGGGATAGAACTAGACCCATGGTGGCCGGCTAGGCTTCTTCATCATCCTTCCTTAACTGCAGATGTCCTAGAGACATTAATTTTTTGAGCTACCATGCCGCTGTATCCAATTGAATCAAAACTGGCAAAAACCCTCTACAAACTATTTGAATTTTGAACTGCAATAGCTAGCCGATCACTTTAAAGTGTGACCGTCGATATTTTATCACTCCTAGAAAATGAGCGGCTCAGATTAACTTTGAAATGGTCATGAAACCTTTTGAACGGTCAATATCCACCTTAGCAAGCCTTGACCAATGAGCATTGAGCATTTTGGCACATCAACATATTTGGACCCACCTCGAGCCTTCTCCTTTTAAGTCATTCAGTGACTATGCAACTGAAGACTTCTCTTATTCATGAAATACTTCCTACCTCTACCAATTCATTTAGAGATTTAATGAACAAAGCATTCGTTGAATCGCCAAGTTATTTGGAGCTCTGCTATCTTATCACATGAATACTCAACCGAAGGGAAAATATCAGAGCTGCCAAATATCTTGTTGACCCTGGGCTCATTTCCACATGTCATTCTCCCATTTTTTTTTAACTGCCTTCTCAACAAAACCTCAGCAAGTCTCTCTGACATGGACCCACTCAAACTGAGATTCTAATCTAATAGCTAGTGCAAGATCTCATAGCCACAAAATATTCTTTCCACTTTTACGCCAGTTGTAGATCCTTTCTAAGCTAGGACCCCACTGACACATCAGTCCACCTATAAATCCTCATCATCATTTGGTGGCCAATCAAAAGTATGCATGTCAGCAATATGCAACAGTGGGACCACCTCACATATCTCTTTATTCTGACCAATAAGAACTTGGCAACTCACCCTGACCTGGCACCGGACCCACTGACAAGTCTGAACACTTTGGAAAATTTGATGGCTAGCATAAGATCTCATACTCTAACACAAACCTTTGTGAAGATACACCAGCCATTGATCTTCCAAACTAGGACCCTCAGCTATTGGAGACCACCAAAACATTAAGCGACTATGTGACCGAATAGAAGTAGACCGCCTGCTGAATCGCTAGTCGTTAAGGACTTAACTGCCAGAACTAAGAGATTACGTGAACCACTCATTCACTAGGTTTCCAAATAGAAAATTAATCATCAACTAAATTCTTTTCTCTGATACCAAATCAACAGCCAGTCTTAACTCCTCATGACCCTGGAATATTCCTTTCGATTATAAGACAACCGTCCGATCTTGCTCTCTAACCACTGCCTGCAGAACTAACCCCATTTTGACCTGGTGATTCAGTGACTGAAGACTTTCTCAGAGTTGCTAAAAGGGATTCTTAACTATGGTTAAACCCAGAGAATATGTGAATAAGGCATTTGTTAAATCGCCAAACCAAAGCTGGACCTGGGGTTTTCATTAAGTGAATTCCCAACTAAGGGCAATTTGTGGAGTCACTGAATAACTTAGGGCACCGCCATTTCATTTCACAACTAAGATTTTACTGCATTCACCAAGTCACAGGAAGAAAAGATGACCGCTAGAAAGAAAAAGAGAACTGGCGACAAGAGGAAACCTAATACGCACATGGAAATTGGAAGACCTTAAGTTGCTAAAAAAGTAACTGCAAATTAGAACAAAGGCCTAGGGTTTGCAGGGTTTTTTAGCACAACGGCTACCTTTTTTCAAAAATTTAAACTGCAGACCAGGGACTTAAACAATTTGCAGAGGTCGGGAAACAAAACATAACTTCATGAAATTTTTAGGGACGCTTGGCGAGCTGAAAACAGAGACCTTGGGATGGAAAATAGAAAAATTTGCAGAATAGGAAATTTTGGGTAACAGTTACCCATGACCCCTTAGGACACTCTAGGACTCTTATCTATACCTTAGAACCTCTTATGTTATCCATGACCCCTTCAGACACTCAAGGATTCTTATCTATACCTTAGGACCTCTTATGTTACCCACAATGCCTTAAGACACTCTAGGAACCTAATCTATAGCTTATGACCTCTTATGTTACCCATGACCCCTTAAGACACTCTAGGACTCTTATCTATACCTTAGGACCTCTTATGTTATCCATGACCCATTAAGACACTCTAGGATTCTTATCTATACCTTAGGACCTCTTATATTACCCACAATGCCTTAAGACACTCTAGGACCCTTATCTATAGCTTATAACATTTTATGTTACCCATGACCCCTTAAGACATTCTAGGACCACTTATGTTACGCACGACCCCTTAAGACACTCTAGGAAACTTATCTATACCTTATGACCTCTTATGTTACCCATGACCCCTTAAGACACTCTAAGACCATTATCTATACCTTATGACCTCTTATATTACCCATGACCCCTTAAGACACTCTAGGACCCTTATCTATAGCTTATGACCTCTTATGTTACCCACGACCCCTTAAAACACTCTAGGATGACTTACTTGACCTAATATGACCTATTAATACCAATTAGTATATAAGAGGACCCTTAAGACCTAATAAGACCACTTATGTGATATAATAGGACCTATTAACAGCAATTAGTACATCTTAGTACCCTTAAGACCTAAATAAGATGATTGATGTGATGTAATAGGACCTATTAATACTAATTAGTACATCATAGGACTCTTAAGACCTAATAAGACCACTTACATGACCTAATAGGACCTATAATTTTATATATTTAGATATTTGTTTCCATTTTACATGTAGTTATAACATGTAATCAAGTACTTAATTATTAACACTTAGCTTTCACATGTTATTATCTAGATGGCCACTCAGGATGCACCTTAAACTCCTCATATGTAGACCATTTTTCATACTGCTGACATAGAGATGGCTTGACTTAGAGACTCTATCTATATGTCTCTAGTAGATGGTATATATAGAGATACTTGTGCTACTATATTGACCAGTTTGGAGACTATGACTGCCAAATTGAGGTCTCACTCCTCCATGCCTTAGGTAGTTGAGACCATTTTTCAAGAGTTGAGGGCCAAGGTCTTGGGCGATGTTTCCTTGGTGATGGTTTAGAGCCTTGTCCCCAAGGAAATCATCAAACAAGAGGTTTTCCCACATTATCATGGGAGGGCCACTGTGAGGGCATATCAGGTCACATAGTGTGTCATTCCATAGATTGCATGTATGATATACCATTGGTTTCATGCAACACATGGTCATTATCCAAATAATGACCAGCTTCCATTATATTTTTCACAATAGTTGTACATTGAGTTTTGTTTGGGACTCAGGCTCAACTATTTAGATCTTCCAGCATATTATGGTTAGGGGCTCAATAGGGTTGTAGATCATGATTAGTATTGTATGGCTGATCGATTTGTATAGCCTCATAGATAGCTAGTTGGGCATAGGACTCTGACAGTGGCACCGGTGATGGCTGCTACTATAGATAGAGTCATCATTGCTTCTCAAAGGGGAGTAGTGGATAGTATAGGATAGATTTCTTCTACAACCACATTCATCACTTCAGATTCAGTAGGCAAATACATTTTGACTAGATCGAGTAGAGCTAGATCATCTTCCAAGGCTTTGTCTAATACTACTGTAGGTGTGACTGATGAGACATATAGAGCTACAGGTCTTCATTTACCTAGAGAGATACAAGCACTTTCAAGTCATCATAGTCATTTAGATATGGCCCTTTACTTTTTGGAGGATCTCCTGCAAGCCTATTCTCATATTTCTAACACACACAAGATCCGAATACATTTAGTCAGGGATTTCATTGGACTTGCATGGACACCTGTAGCTCCACCAACATAGGATGCACCATCTACTAGTCAAGCACAACATAGTACATAGTGCTCTGTACCCATAGATCACTCTATAGCTACAGAGCTAGGTACACAGGTTGGAGATGTACACATCACCACTGAGGGCCTAGACACTTTTGATGAGGAGTTGCATGGGTTGGGTCAGGTGGATGTTGGCACTGATGTTGGGTCATTTATGGATATGTTATTGCATCCAGATGGTTTAGGTTCTACATCAATCCCCTCCCAGCTAGTGTGACCCCTACACTTCTCATTACTAGAAAAGTTCAGGACCTTAGGTGGTGTGGGTGATGCAATTTTAGTTGATGAGACAATGGTGCAGTGTGCTAATGATCCTCCTACTCCTGAGACCCAGGTACATATAATTTTTTTCTTCTTTTTTCTTAGGAGTTTTAGTGAACAATTAATTTTAGACATGTGTATTGATGTGTGTTCAATGTATAATATTTTTCAAGTACAGTTAGTAGAGCATGTTACCTCTAGTGTGGGCTCAGAGCATCTAAATATGTGAGATCCATTTGATGTGACATCTACTAGTGGTCAGGTAAGTTATAGATATATGTATGTTTAAGCATGCATGTGTACACATGTATTTATATATTTCAATTACTTTACATAAGATATATACTATTCACATGTATATAACCAAATTTTGTACACTAAATTTGTAGGGGTTAGTCGCTGCTTTACAATCGGAGGATGCTTTTCATAGGAGGGATTCAACAGATGTGACACCTAGTAGTGGTCAAGTAAGTTTTAAAAGTATGCAAGTTTAAATATGCATTTATAATATTTTAATTAATTTAGATTATTATTATAAATGCATGCATTTATAGTCATAGGGATCAGTTGTTGTCTCACAGCCAGAGGATGCGCATGGCAATCCCTCAGAGGGTCGCTCTATTTGCATGCGCCTAGATGATTCCCTAACTTAGGACATGTTGCACATATCTTTTATTTGAGACTCATTATATATGTCATTAGTATATGTTTTATATTTTTATTTTATGATTCGAGACATATATTTGATTAGAGACATATATATTTGATTAGATGTACTTATATCTGATTCGAGACATATATTTTATTAGAGACATATATTTGATTAGATGATATGATTAGATTATGATTTGATTTGATTTGATTTGATTTGATGATTTTATTAGATGATTTTATTTGATGATATATAATTTGATTAGATGATTTAATTACAAGATTTTATTTGATTAAATGATATGATTAGATGATTTGATTTGATTAGATATTATCTAGAATTAATATCATAAAAAATAACTAGTTAATACATGTAACAAATGGGCAATAACTATTCTAACTAATTCTAGAACTAACACATGTCATAAGTAATCTAACTAATTTCATCATTTTTTAGTGTCTTAAGGGGATGTCTTAAGGGGATCTAGAATTAATATCATAAAAAATAACTAGTTAATACATGTAACTAATGGATAACACTATTTAAAATAATTCTAGAGCTAACAAATGTCATAAGTAATATAACTAATTTTATCATTTTTTAGTGTCTTAAGGGGAGTTCTTAAGGGGATAATTTTTTGAAAAATCAACAACTGATACAATAGTTCCAAGTGGGAAATTGTCTCTCAGTGTTTGGAATTGTTGTGCTTGCCACTTTGTAAAAAATGCATGATGAATGTAGGGTAATTGTTTAAATTTTTCCATAAATACTCCAACATTTATCTCCTTTTCAACATATTCTAACCTTTTGCATTCTTTCCCAAATTTTGTTTCATTCTTTACATATTTGTAACTCTTACAATTTACCATCTTTGTTGCATCAATATTTTCATTTTTCAAAGGAAAAAGAGACAAATCAGCACATGTTTGACATATTCCTTTTATGCAATTTATTTGTCCAACTACATCATCTCTTTTGTCACATAAAATAGATGAGATGAACTCACTTCATCTATTAGGAAGTGCATTTTCAAAACCATAAGGGTCTTCTACAAACTTTCAAAAAACCTGATAGTGGAGATCAAATTCAATATGATAATGACAACAACAAGTTTCAAACACTTTGTTTGTCCTGATATAATATGGATTCAATCTTTCCAACAATGTTTGTCCAATCTTTATATTAGGATTAGAACTACAAAATGACACATACATTTCATGTTGTGTTGTGTCCAACCAATGTTTTGTATGATATTCATATTGATTAGCTAAAATTCTATGTTTGATAACATCTCTAGTGTTTGATGAAGGACGTATATTATCATTCAAAAATGATGTGACCAAATTTTTTATTCCTTCATCAATCCTATTAGAACAAGGAGCTCTACACATGATTGCCCAATTGCCTTCCAACGTGCTATCATCCAAAAGTATTCTCCTATTAACATATTGTGATATTTTTTTCCTATTAAATTCAAACTGACATGAAACTGAAGATATCTATCTTTTTCATCCCATAGTGTTACCTATGATGGATGTCAACATAACTTTTCTTACAATGGTATTATCTTTAGTTTGAGATCACTTCCCTAGTTGGTTCAAACCTTTCCTAAGATTTTCAATCATATCAGTTTGCATGTAAACAAATTTTCTCTTCTTTGATGATGTGTCTATACCCAATAATTTTAATGCCCCTTCCAAATTTTTTTTTATAAGTACAACTGAAAGCAATTGAACTTGTTCAAGTGTTTCAAAATTATCCAATTTACCTAATATTTCTCTTTCTATCATATTCATTAATCTCTTCTTAACAAGACTTAAGGGTTGAACATTAGAAAGTCATCTCAAATTATCCACATCCATTGTAAGTAAATGATTTAATTTTGTATAATTAATAATTCTCTTTATAGTTTGAGCTAAATTTAAAAGTTCATCCATACCAGTAGGAGCACATGATCTTGACACTTCTCCAACATCAATTGTTTGAGTTTTCATAGGGAGTGATCCCGACCCTTCTTCGATGTGCAATTCTTTGACTTGACTTGACCCTCCTACTTCAGCTTGTCTTTCAGCTTCTTTAGTTTTATTACAATATGTCAATGCAACTTCATGATTTCTTTGTTCAATACTGGGTGACCATTTTCTAGAAGATTTACTATGTCTTCCCTTCTTGTTCCCCATTTCTTCAAGCTCCAAAAAATGTCTTCCTCAAGATCGTCAATAAAAATTATCTTCTTCAAAAAATACTTTAATCTAATATTTTTCCTCTAAAAAATTATGTCTTTGAAAAAAAAAAATAGCAATCCTCCTGTAAAAAATGCCTTCAATAATAGAAAATGCAAATTTATTAATTACAATTCAGTAAAAAATATAAATAAAATGTTTTATTTTTATACTATTCTAATTTTTTTTAAAAAAATAAATACACTTGTCGACTTCACTCGAAGCATATACTTCGCACGAAGTGCCTAGACAAAAAATCTAGCGAGGTGTTTTTTGCCAAAATTTTCTCTTGGGAGGCTTTGTATAAAGGGTCTTCACACAAAGACCCTCAAGAGGCTTCGTGCAAAGGGGGTCTTCACCCGAAGACCCCAACACTAAAATTTTTCCCTCAAAAAATGAGTGAACTTCAAAAAAATGATCTTTCGAGGCCTGTGACAAGTACCAAAAAAGATGGTTTTTTCAAACATGTGATGTCAACGATGTTATTCGGAACAACCTTTCTAATGAATCTAATTTTAATACATATTGAGTTCATTATCACTTTTAAATATTACTTTAACTAAACATAGGTTGTTTGGTCATTGAACAACCTGTCTCTTCAAGACTTCGGGAAAAATAGTAAATTATAAAAAATATGTAGGAAAAGTATATTTGTGTTACTTTTCTATGAAAAAAAGAAAAAATGAATTTCGATATACACATATCAAGTTAGAGTGATCCAAGTGACCTTATGACTAAATTATAGTTACTATCACTTTAGAATTTAATAAACTATGAAATATTGACCCAAAATGAAAAAAACTAATTGCATCCTTTAGATATTGAATTTACAAATATAATCTCAAAAGAATTACATCGTTATCATTTTTTTTTTTAAAGTTATGTTGATCCAAGTGACAGTAACTCCTTAAAAGCATAGTTTTTTCACACAAACCACTTTTCGAAGGAGAAGGAAAAATGAATTTAAATGATTTTTTTTTTTCAATATATTTAGAAACTAGAAAGAAAATTCTAAAAGACTCTAGTTTACATCATCTTCAAATTCCTAATAGTATTGCAGCAATAGGTGTTCAAAAGTGAAGTTTTTTCTCAGAATGTTCATCTCTATGTCAAAGTTGGCCAAAAAGTGTTTCTTAATGTTCTCTAACTCTGAGATTTTCATGTTTTCTTTTCTCAGTTCTTCATCCAACTAATTATTTTCTTTGACCTGTTCTTCATAGGCTTCCTGATTGTTACATAGCTTTTCATCCAACTCTTCAATCTGATCCTTCATATATTTGTTTTCCTCATTCAACTTTTTGGCCATTATCCCTAAATCACTTGTACAACAATCTTTTAAATCATTTTTCAATTTTTTTATGAATGCTTGAGAACCACTAACTTTTAGTTTCATTTCTTCAATCTCTTTTTCAGATCTATCAAGGTCTTCAAGAGTTGCTTCAAGATTCTTCTTTAGATGTATCACTTATCCTATATCTAGGATCTCCTCAAGCAGTTAAAATTCTCTTTAGAGGACCAAAGCTCTAATACCAATTGTTAGGAATGGGAACACTGAGAGGGGGGGTGAATCAGTGTTCTATATAATTACTTTCTTATACTTGAAACTTAACTTAACGACTTAATTATAGAATTGAATATTAAAGCATGTAAAGTAATCAACACATAACACAAGATATGATTATGGGGAAACCCAAATAGGTAAAAACCTAGGTGGGAGTTGACACCCACTAAGAATTGCACTAGTCTATTATGATCCCTATTAGAAGATCTTACAACCCTGTTAGAATTTTTTCTTTACAATGCATTTAGTACAATGACCTAGTCAAGGGTTGAACCTGTCAAGAGTCTTTTACAATTAACCATTTTAGGGGTGGGGACACACTATCCTAGAGCTCACTACTCTAATGGTGAAGGCTACAACCTTCTGAGTATCAGATACATACTATATCTACAATGGTGAACTACTGCTATGACACTGCTTGTCTGATCAGTTCCTTTTGTGTGTTGATGCTTTAACCTCTTGTAAAGCACTATATCATCTTTACTTCTCTTCACATACTTCTGCTCTACTTCTATAAGCTCTATGTCTCATTCCTAACTCAAATACAAAGGTGCATGTCTTATTATATGTGCAAACAAAACTATTCACTAGGTCGGCCTATAACCTATTACATACAACACTTCCAATTGAATTGGCTCAAGTGTGTTTTCATAAAATGTTATTAACATGTCTATAACATAAATATAATACATGCAAATCCTTTACAAAACAATATTATGCATGCTAACCAAAATATCAATAGTCGGCTCTATGCTTTGTTCTATTTTATCACTCATTGTATGTGTCACTTCATCTAGCTATAACTTCTTCATGCTATCTCATTTGATCATGCGCTCTTAGACTAAGCATGATCACATACTTACAATCTTATCTTCAAGGTCACATACCATAACTCAGTCATATGCATGTACGTTAATGCTCTATTCATCTAATGCTTCAATGACTGTCTTGTCTTCCATACTTAGCCATTTTCTAATCTTATGAGTAAGTGCACTGACTCCAAAACTCCATATGACTTTGTTTCCATAATGACAACACTTAATTATAGTCATATACAATAGTATAGTCAACTTTCCAAAAACTCTAAGAAGATCCAGGGAAGGTAATTACTCCCAACATCTCCCTGAGATACTCAAAAGTATCCTTAGGTAAAGGCTTTGTGAAAATGTCAGCTAGTTGTTCTTTTGTACTCACATAGTCCAACTTTACTTCTTTCTATGTAACTTTCTATCTTAGGAAGTCATATTGTATCTCAATGCATTTTTTCCTTGCATGCATCACAGGGTTCTTTGACATATTGATAGTGCTAGTATTGTCACAATGAATAAAAATAGGATAATCAATCTAGATTCCAAAATCCTTTATCATTTTCTTGATCCACAAAATTGTAGAGAAATTTAGTGTTGCTACTACATACGCTGCTTCTTTTGTTGACTGAGAGATACAATACAACTTCTTACTTGTCCAAGTAACAAGTCTATCTCCAAGAAATATTGCTCCTCCTAAGGTGTTCTTTCTATCATCAATGCAACTTGCCCAATCTACATCTGTATACATATGATGCTCTACATTCTCTGAATTAGGATACCATAAACCATAGTCCATAGTTCCTTTCAAGTATCTAAATATCCTTTTTACTTCCATGAGATGACTTAGTTTATGTTTTGCTACAAATCTTCCAACAGTATCAATTGCATTAGAAATATCTAGTCTAGATTGAGTAAGATATATGAGTTTACCAATCATAGACTTATATAAGGTTTTCTACTTATGTAGAATCATCATCTTTTGAAAGCTTGCATCCTATTATTATAGGGGTACTTACTGGCTTGCAATCATCCATCTTGAATTTCTTCAATATCTCTTCCACATACGTAGTCTGATTGATGAATATACATTTGTCTGTCTGCTACACATTCAATCCCAAAAAGTATTTGATAGGTCCAATCTTGCTCATTTCAAATTCACTCTGTGTCTCTTTAGAAAATTGTATACTAAGCTTGTCATTACAACAAAAAATAATTTCATCAACGAAAATAGAAACAAGTAATAATCCATCAGGTGTTTCTCTTATGAATAAGTTACAATTTGTTGCTCCTTTCTTGAATCTGGTCTTTGTTATCTAGCCATCAAGTCTTTCATACCATGCTCTAGGGGCTTGCTTAAGTACATAGAGGGCTTTCTCTAGTATCCATACCATATCAAGTTTCTCTAATAAAGTAAATCCATCAGGCTGCTCTATGTAGACTTCTTCCTTTAGCTCTCCATTTAGGAATGCTGACTTGACATCCATCTAATATACCTTAAAGTTTTTGAATGTTGCATAGGCTATAAATAACTTCATGACGTCCAATCTAATTACAGGGGAAAATCTATCAGAATAATCAATTCCTTCTCTTTGTGCATACCCTTTACATACTAATCTATCTTTTTTTCTTACTACTGTACCATCTTCATTTATCTTGTTTCTGAATATCCACATGGTTCCAATCACATTTTTGTCACTAAACCTGGGGACCAATTCCCATGTATCATTCTTAATTATTTGATCTAGCTCTTCTTTCATTGCTTCATGCAAATTTGAATCATTCCATGCATCTTCAACACTTAATGGTTCAATTTGTTAAAGTAAACATACCTCTTCCTTAGTTGTTGAACTTTTTTATTTTAATCTTGTCATGATTTTTCTATTCTGATCTCTAATGATATCTTCCTTTGAATGGTATCTAGATGTGAATTTAGGAACATTAGGTTTGACTATCTCATCTATCTTCTGAGATTCTTCTTCACTAGTTTCGGAGTCATTGAATAATACATCAATGCTGTCAAACCTTTCTTCAACAACTATTTCTCTATTGATAGGTCTAGGTTCTTCTTCAATCATAGGTGCATAATAATGATATCTTTTTTAAATCATAAATTTCTCATCAATCTTTACATGTTCACTTTCAATGATCTTCTTCAATCTTAAGTTAAAACAACTATAAGCTTTTCTTTTAGTAGTGTAACCAAGAAAAATACCTTCATCGCTTCTTGCATCAAACTTGCTAATGGCTTCACCTCTCTTGATGTAGCACTTGCTTCCAAAGATTATAAAGTATTTTAATGTATGTACATTACCAAACCATATCTCATAAGGTTTTTTATCTATGCTTTGCCTTAATTGAATTCTGTTGAAATTATAGACTGCAGTATTGATTGCATCTCTCCAATAGGTGTGTGCAACTTTTTCTTCAATCACATGATGGTGCGCATTGTGTCAAGTATGATCCTATTCCTTCTTTTAGTAATTCCATTTTTCTAAGGAGTTCTAGGTGCACTTAGTTATCTCTTTATCCCATGTTCTTTGTAGTACTCATAAAATCTATCAGAGGTGAGTTCTCCTCCTTTATCTGATCTTAGACATTTTATCTTTAATCCAGACTCATTTTCAACTTTAGCTTTGAATATTTTGAGCTTCTCAAATGCTTCTGATATATCTTTTAAGAACACAACCCACATCATTCTAGAATAATCATCAACAAAAAAAATAAAGTACCTTTCACCATAGTATGATCTTGTTTGAGTTGGTCCACATAGGTTTGTATGCACTAGATCCAATTTGTTCTCTACTCAATCATGCTTTTTTCTGAATGAGTTCTTCACATGTTTTCCCATCACACATTTCCTACATATTGTATCCATTGGTTTTGCAATAATAGGGAGGTCTCTTACTGCCTTTATATTGCTTATCTAAACTATATTATCAAAATTGATGTGACATAGTCTTTTGTGCCATAACCAACTTTCATCTACTTTAGAAACAAAACAACTTGCTTCAAGATTAAGCTGAAAAATATTACCTTTTATCTTTGAACCTGATGAAATCATTGCACCTTCTTTGTAATTAATGATTCACTTATTGTCTTTGAATTCCAACTGATAACCTTTGTCAAGCACTTGTCCAACACTTAGTAGGTTATGCTGCAAACCATCAACACATAGAACATCATCATTGTTCTTCTTTCCATCCAAGGTGATAGCTCCTTTGCCTATGATAGGTTCAAGAGTATTGTCTCCAAATCTAACCATGTCTCCTTTATACTTATCTAAATGTACAAAACTATCTTTGTCTCCTGTCATGTGATGTGAACAATCACTTTCAATGATCCAATCTATTCTGATGTCTACTTGTGAAATCAATGCTAACTCTTGTGCTTTCTTTTCATCTTCAATATCCATTTCATCAAACATTTTATCCATGTCTTCAATAGAAATGAATCCAATTTCATATTCTATTGAATCTTCATCTGATACTCCATCTTCAGCATAGTAACATTCTTTTGTATACTTAGGCTTGTAATTAGTTTTAAACTTCTTGACTCTTGTAGGACACTTAGATGAAAAATGACCAATCTTGTTACATGAAAAGCACTTGAATGGTAATTGACCTTCGTATTTTCCTTTTCCTTTCCTTTCTTTCTTAGAAATCATAGAAATGAAATCATCTAGTTCTTTATCCTCATCTTCATTATCAAAATTACCAAAAGTGTTCAAGGATTTCTTACCATGGACTAAGGCTTTGAAGGTTGTTTCACTTTTAGGCTCTATCTTCAAACTTGATATTTCAAATACTGAAATCTTGCTGATTAAGGTCTCTCTTCTAAAGTTTTTTGAAAACTACATATTCTCATCTAGGATGTTTATTTTGCTCTCTTATTCTGATGTCAGTGTAGTCATCAGCTTATCCATTATTTATTCTTCTAAAAATTTTCCACCATTGTTCCTTATTCCTACAACTACTTTATTAATCCTTTTATTGTAGGCTCTGATGTGCTCTTCAGGTAGCATCTCCAAAGTATTTTAATTTTTTTTCCATGTCTTTTTGCATGAATTATTAGCTTGGATGTCTCCTTCAAACATTTCTTCTAGATACTTCCATATCTTGTAGGCTTTATCTACTTTCTTGATCTCTAAAAACTCACTGTCAAACAAGGCACTAATATGGGCTTCTCTTGCAATAGCATTTTGACTAAACATCTCCTTTTGTTTAAGAGTTGCATCTTCCTTTGCAAGATCTGATAAAGAGGGTATCTAAACTTCTTTAGTGGCTACTTCAAAAATCTCAAAAGAAATGAACTAAAAATGTGTTTTCATTTTGTTCTTCTAGTCTAGATAGTTCTCTTCATCAAACTTAGGACTTTCTTTTCTAAAGAACACCATCTGATCAACCTCAAGATGTTAAACTTTCTCTCTGAGGCACTTGGCTCTGATACCAATTGTTAGGAATAGTCCCAAGAGATAATTGAGAGGGGGGGGGGGTGAATCAATTATCTACGAGATTCAATTCTTTATCCAATTAAGTATAGAAAAATATTAAGCACATACACAATAAGATAACACTTATCACAACACCACAATTTTGGTTATGGGAAAACCCAAATAGGTAAAAACTCTGGTGAGAATTAGCACCCACTATGAACTACACTAGAGTATTATGACTAGGTTGTTAGAAGATCTTACAACCCTATTAAGAGTTGATCTTTACAATACATTAAGTACAGTGACCTAGTCAAAGGTCAGATCTTGTTAGGAGTCTTTGAAAATCAACCCTAGTAGGGGTGAGGACACACTGTCTAAGAGCACACTGATCAAATGGTGAAGGCTGAAACCTTTTACATAACGAATACACACTATATCTAGATCTTGGTGAATTGTGAAGTAGACCTTCTATCTTAATCAGTTCCAATGAATAGCATGTACTCTCTTCTTCTTCACATAGATCTTCAATAGATGATTGATTACCTTACAATATTCGCATCTTCTTCTCTACTCTATCAACCACACTTTAGCAAACACAACTGACTACCTATAAGCATCTTCCTCCAAATGATATAATCAAGTTGACCTATTAGAACCTTCTTGAAATCATATTACAAAAACAATATAACTCTCCAACAACATCTTCAATGGCTATACTAAGTACACAACACAAAATGGAACTAGCTAATCGAATATGAGTAGATGCATCACTTCACATAGTCATCTCCACCAATTTAACTAAAACCTTCTTCTCATGTTGAATCATGTCATGCGTTCTTTGTTGGAAACTACAATTGAAGCAATTGTTGTATTGTCATTGATGTCAAACCTTAACTAGTAAGACTATTGCTACTTAAGAAAGAACTATATCTATTTGATTGTTGTGAAGGGGAAATGAAAGGTTGGTAACAATAGCACCTAAGGAAAGGTTGGGTTATCTTGATATTTCAATGAGTACTTGATTATGTGGAATAATGATAAGATAATGTATTATTTATTTAAGTATGATTCAAGACTAAACTGGTAGGCTTAACCAAGAAAAGGTGAAAAAGTCTAGTTTAAGCCAAGTGATGTTAGTGTTGACCGAGCTAGTATATGCCGAGAAAATTCAGTGTTGACTGAACATCAATTAATTGTCAAAGAAGACAGTATTAGCTGAGGAAAAAAATTTTGAGGTGACCAAGCTTTCTAATAAAGACTGAGGAGTTGAACACTATATTGACCGAGCGTTAGTATTTTACATTTGAGGGAGAATTCAGATATCCAACTGACATCGTTGAATTCTTGGATTATGTAAAATGTGTTGACTTTATTTATTGATTGTATGAAAGTATTTAATGCACTGTAAAAATTTTTATTGTAAATCTATTAAGAGATTTGAGATATTTCTGGAAGGATAGTCAAAGAACATAAAGTAGGAAGGATTCGATGAATCTGACCTAACCCTAAGATCTACGAAGGAGATTAAGAGGCAAAAGATGTATTGACCTAATTGAGGAAGTATAAAGTAAACCTAAGCATGAGGTTAATAGACGAGAGGATGTTGGAAGTGTTGTGTATGTTCTTGACTGTACAAGCAGAGAAGGTTGAAGGAGAAGTGTTGTGATCACTTGAAGAGAGTTTTGAGCATATCAATGATGGTGATGGTAAAGGTTCACAATTAGTAAGCTAGCATATGTGTATAGAATTGGATCTGATATTTGCAAAGTGAGTTGTATGTTTTTCAGATCAATACCACTGCTACTTTTTAACCATTGTATTAGTTAAAATCCTTTTAACAAAGGTTTACCTAATAGTCATTTGTATAAATCCTTTGAACAAGGTTGCATTCTAATGGAGTGTATGTAAGTCCTATAACAAGGCACACTTTTAACAGAGTGGTTTAAATCCTTTAACTGGGTCACACCTGACAGTGTGTTTGTAACCTTTGATAGGGTTGGTTTTTCACTGAGCTCACTTTAGAAGAGTTAATATAATAGTAACATGTTACAAAGTGGTTTTTTCCAAATTGGGTTTCCACTATAAATCTTGGTGTTGATACTTGTGTGAATGTTTTTCTTTGAACATTTCTATATTTTACAAGTTACATACTATTGGATAAGTGGACTGCACTATTATATGTTTTTGTTATGCAATTAGTAATGACTGAGTAGCTGTTGGTTATTAGATCTAATTTTTTGAAGAGTTTTAAAGTTTTTTTTATACATCTAGACCTAAGAACAACTTATTCACCCCCTTCTTTCTTGTTCTAAATCATATTAACAATTGGTATCAGAGCTGTTGGTGCTTACAGAGAATAAGTTTGAAGGTACTTGAAGCAAATGATCAGGATGTATAAGAAGGAGGTGCTAAAGCTGAATAAGTGGAACTTCCCTGCATGGAAAAGCTTGATGAAGCTGCATCTAGCCAATATTGGTGATTCTATAAAATATTACATTGAGCATGACTATGTCACACCTATTGCACCTCTGAATGCTGAGGAAATGAAAGCTAAATAAGAGCACAACCAAGAAATGTTGGAGATTGTGTCTGCCCTAGGTTCTCTAGAATTTGAAGACATCAATGACTGTAGTAATGCAAAGAAAATGTGGGACACCCTAGCAAAGATCTATGGTGGTGACATAAATGTATTGAGAGAAAAAGTTGAGAGCCTAAGACTTAAATTTGATGAAATGAAAATGCAAGAAGGTGAGAATATTGCACAATATTGTGGTAGAATAAAATAAATTGTAAATGCTATTAGAGGAGAAAATGGAACTATTGATGATGAAACTGTAACTGGAAAAGTATTGAGAACTCTGCATCCTATCTTTGCCATCAAAATTTTAGCAATTCAGGAATCTAGATGTAACCCTAACAATACTCTTACTTTGGAAAGTTTGGTTGGTAAGCTTACTACTTTTGAACTTTCTAACTATGATAACATCACTGTTGGTAATGTTGAATCTTCTTTTAAGTCACAAATGGTTCTAAGTAAGTCAGAGAAGGAAAAAGAAAGATGCATCAGTGAAAGTCAAAGTGAAAGTGATAGTGACACATCTGATGAAGAACTTGAGGATCTAGAAGCTCCTATGGCTAGAAGATTGAAAAGGGAAAAAGGAAAATACAAAGGTAAACTCCCTATTATATGTTTTGCATGTAATAAAGTTGGTCATATAGCTACTAGATGTCCTGATAGGGATGATAAGGATGAAGAAAGAAACAACAAGCATAAAGATAAAAGAGAAGATAGAGGTTACCGAAGATACAAGGACTACAAAGGAAAAGGTAAGAAATCCTACTATATTGCCAAAGAAGAGACTGACACTGATAGTGATGATTTTGAAATTGAGGTTGTCTATGTTGCAATGAAAGATGAATCTGATGATGATAAGAAAACTGCATTGATATCTTATGTGAACAAAAATGATAAATAGATTATTGACAATGATTATTCACATCACATGACTGGTGACAAGAGTAAGTTTGATACCTTAGATCATTATAAAGGTAGGAGTGTGAAATTTGGTAATGATGCACCATGTCCTGTTAGAGGAGAAGGAGTGATTAAGCTGACTAATAAGATCACTTGTGAAAATGCTTATTGGGTTGAGGGTCTTAACTATAATCTGCTGAGTGTTACACAACTTAATAGCACTGGCTATCGAGTGGAATTTCATCACAGGAAGGCCAAAATATTTGATGCCACTGGTGAACTGATTGGAAGTGGAGAACAGATAAGAGGTAATTTGTTCTATCTAGACCTATCTAAAGAAACATGTATGATTGCACAACTTGATGATATTTGGTTATGGCATAAGTGGCTATGTCATGTTAACTTTGATAATCTGGTAGAAATTAGTAAGAAAAAGAAAGTGAGAAGTCTACCTAGATTGAAGAAACCTGAGAATGTAATGTGCAAAGAATGTCAGCTGGGTAAGATGACAAAGTCTAGTTTCAAGAGAAAAACTTTTACTTCTGAGAATACCTTAGATTTGGTTCATACTAACCTTTGTGGACCAAAGGGTGTACAAATCTATTATGGTGCTAGATATTTTATCTTGTTTGTTGATGATTATACCAGAATGATGCATGTAATGTTCTTAAAGGAAAAATCTGACGCTTTTCAATTTTTTAAGTGGTATTTGGCTAAGGTTGAAAAGGAGACAGGTAGAAACCTAAAGTGTCTAAGATCTGACCAAGGTGGAGAATTTATATCCAATGAATTTAATCTATTTTGCAATGATAGAGGGATCAAAAGATAGATGTTTGCACCTAGAGCTCCTCCACATAATGGTATAGCAGAGAGAAGGAACAAATCTATCTTGGATTATGCAAGGACATTAATGTTGAAAATAATGTTGCACAAAAGTACTGGAAAGAAGTTGTAAGTGCAGCTATTTATACTCTTAACTAAGTATAGATCAAAAAAGGTACAAATCTGATACCTTATGAGTTATGGCATGGGTATGCACCTAATGTAAAGTAATTTACAATTTTTGGAAGTAAATGCTACATACTAAAGGACAATAGGAATGGAAAATTTGATGCTTAAAGTGATGAAGTGTGAATGTCAAAGTTGATGAGTATGCAGAGAAAAATGAAGTTGATAGTAAAAGAGAACCAGAAGATTACAGATCTTTTATGTATATAGAGGAAGGAGAGGCAAGTGACAGACTTGCACCTGATGCTGAGTCTTGGGTAAGTAATGTCGAGCATCAAGAAAATAATGCCGAGAGAGAAGAAGAACATGTTGAGCGATAGGAAGAAGCTGTCGAGTATCAGGGAGAGGTTGCTAAGCATTTAGAAGCTAAATCTGACAATCTTTTTGGTGAACATGAAGAGAAAAATGAAAGGAGAGAAGAACCTATTCTAGCACAATATCTAAGAAGACATCACAAGCTTGAACACATTATTGGAGACAAAGATACTGGAGTTCTAACTAGAAGCAAGACAAGAGATACAACGTGTTTACTATGTGAATTCAAGCCTAAGACAACAAAGGAGGCATTAGAAAATGAAGATTGGATATAAGCAATGAATGAAGAGATAGACCAAATAGAGAAGAATGATACCTAGACTCTGGTGCTAAGACCAAAAAATAAATTTGTCATTGGGACAAAGTGGGTATTCCAAAATAAGCTGAATGAGCATAGTCAAATCATAAGAAACAAAGCTAGGCTAGTATGCAAAGGCTATGCACAAGAAGAAGGAATAGATTATGGGGAGACATTTTCCCCTGTAGCTAGATTGGAAGGAGTAAGAACCTTACTTGCATATGCTGCCTATAAAGATTTCAAGGTATACCAAATGGATGTTAAGTCTACATTTTTAAATGGTATATTAGAAGAAGTGTATATTAAACAGCCAGAAGGATTTGTTGATCCAAACAAAAGACACATGGTTTGCAAATTGAATAAAGCACTACATGGACTAAAGCAAGCTCCCAAAGCATGGTATGAGAGATAGTACAACTACCTAATACAGATTGGATTCTCAAGGATAAATGACACAAGCAATTTATACATGAAAGATGAAGAAGGTAAAGGAATCTTGTTAGCTAAGATCTTTGTAGATGATGTTATATTTGGTGGACAAGATGCCTTGTGTAAGAAATTTTCAAATGAAATGCAAACTGAATTTGAAATGAGCATGTTTGGGGAGATCAAATTTTTTGTTGGTTTACAAGTATATCAAATGGAGAAAGGAATTTTCATCACCTAGTCTGAATATGTTCATGAGATATTGAAAACCTTTGGTATGGAAGATTCAAGGCCAGTAAGTACTCCCATGGCTACTAGACAAAAGTTGTCTAAAAATGATGATGTTGCAAAAGTAAACTAGACTTTGTATAGATCTATGATTAGAAAGCTACAGTATGTTGTACATAGTAGACCAGATATTTCTTTAGCTATTGGGATTGTGGAAAGATTCTCTGCCAATCCTAAGGAAACACACATGATGGCTATTAAAAGAATAATGAGATATTTGAAAGGGACTGCTGACTATGGATTGTACTATAAGAAGCATGAAAAGTTTGAACTAAGAGTGTATACTGATGCTGATTGGGAAGGAAATGTGGATGACAAAAAGAGTACTAGTGGTGGAGCTTTCTTTCTTTGATAGAGATTAGTTTCCTGGACAAGCAAGAAACAAAATTGCATTTCCCAATCTAGTGTTGAAGTTGAGTATGTGGCTACTACTATGAACTGTTCAAACTTGGTATGGATAAAGCAATTGTTGGTAGGCATGAAAGAAGAGATCACTAAACCAGTTGTCATTTTCTATGACAACACAAGTGCTATCAACATCTCTAAGAATCCAGTGGCACACAAAGACCAAAAACATCACAATCAAGTATCATTACTTGAGAGAACTGGTACAAGATAAAGAGGTCCGAATGGAATATGTGAATACAAAGGAAGAACTAGCAGACATATTCACTAAAGTTTTACCTAAAGAAGCTCATGAATATCTGAGAAGTCAATTAGGGGTCCTTCCCCTAACTGAAGCTACCTAGTTAAGCTAGGAGCACTGCATCAAATGTGCTACAAAGAGTATCTAACAAGTTGATGCAGAGACAGGTCACACTTTAGGAGCAGCCTCGAGTTGTGAAGAGTATAGAAAAGCCAAGAATCAATCATAAGAAAAGATGACAGAGGGAGAAATACTGTTACTGAACTGAAAAGATGATATCTACATTTGTAGGATGTATGTTTTAGTTGCTGCTTTGGTATTTTTTTCAAAGAGGGAGATGATCACAAATGAATACACAGAATGAAATTTTCATGGAAGATCAAGTAAGAGGGAGAGATTCAGTGGATGGTCATACAAGCATGGCTAATAGATTTTGTATCAGAATGAAGATAAGGATATTATAAATATTTATGATGGACAGATAAGTTTTGGATTGGTTGGTAATTCATGTGATATTCATATGGTGTTGCCATCAATGCCAAAGAGGGAGATTGTTGGAAACTGTAATTGAAGCAATTGTTGTATTGTCATTGATGCCAAACCTTAACTAGTAAGACTGTTGCTACTTAGGAAAGTACTATATCTATTTGATTGTTATGAAGGGGAAAGGCTAGGTTGGTAACAATAGCACCTAAGGAAAGGTTGAGTTATCTTGATATTTCAATCAGTACTTGATTATGTGGCACAATGATAAGATAATGTTTTTTTTATCTAAGTATGATTGAAGACTAAAATGGTAGGCTTAACTAAGAAAAAGTGAAGAAATCTAGTTTAAGCCGAGTGATGCTAGTGTCGACCAAGCTAGTATATGCTAAGAAAATTTAGTGTTGACCAAACATTACTTAATTGTCGAGGAAGACAAAATTAGCCGAAGAAATAGTTTTTCAGGTGACTGAGCTTTCTAATAAAGACTGAGGAGTTGAACACTATATGCACTCTAAAATATTTTATTGTAAATCTATTAAGAGATTTGAGAAATTTCTAGAAGAATAGCTGAAGAACATAAAGTAGGAAGGATTTGATGAATCTGACCTAACCCTAAGATCTACGAAGGAGATTAAGCAAAAAAAGATGTATTGACCTAATTGAGGAAGTATTAAGGAAACCTAAGCATGAGATTAATAGAAGAGAGGATGCTGGAAGTGTTGTTGATGTTATTGACTATACAAGTAGAGAAGGCTGAAGGAGAAGTGTCGTGATTGCTTGAAGAGAGTTCCAAGAAGATCAATGATGGTCATGGTAAAGGTTCACAATCAGTAAGCCAGCATATGTGTATGAAATTGGATCTGATATTTACAAAATGAGTTGTATGTTTTTCAGATCAATACTATTGCTACTTTCTAACCATTGTATTAGTCAAAATCCTTTTAACAAAGGTTGAACTAATGGTCATTTGTATAAATCCTTTAACAAGGTTGCATTCTAATGGAGTGTATGTCAGTCCTATAACAAGGTACACTTTTAACATAGTGGTTTAAATCCTTTAACCAGGTCACACCTGATAGTGTGTTTGTAACCTTTGACAAGGTTGGCTTTTCACTGAGCTCACTTTAGAAGAGTGAACATAATAGTAACATGTTACAAAGTGGTTTTTCCCAAATTGGGTTTCCACTATAAATCCTAGTGTTGATACTTGTGTGAATGTTTTGGTTTGAACATTTCTATATTTTACAAGTTAGATACTATTGGATAAGTGGACTACACTGTTATATGTTTCTGTTATGCAATCAGTAATGATTGAGTAGCTGTTGGTTATTAGATCTGATTTGTTGAAGAGTTTTAAAGTTTATTTTATACATCTAGACCTAAGAACAACTGAGTCAGCCCCCCTCTCTATTGTTCTAAATCATATTAACACTCTTAACCAAACATTCTTAACTCTTCTCCAAATATTAAACCAAACATGCATACTGAAATGATAGGTGCAACTTCTAAATCAATATAAACAATGTCGGCTCCATCAAATAAACTCAAGAAACTATAACTAGAAAATAGAAACATCATATCTCAACATGTACTACACCAATAGCTCTACATCCATGAACATAGCATCATAAACATGTCTAAAATATAAATATAAATGTGCAAGGCTCTTTCATAACCATACTGAAAATCACATATAGAACTCTGTCAAGAACACTGCTATCACAAACCACTGCACAACTATCTGTACTCAGGATCAACATTTACATCTATGATAGCATGTTGATAACATATCCATACAATATATGCTCAAGGCTCACTGCATAGAACTACCACACACATTTCTTATCATATGTTGTCATCAATGACAAATATACAGTCAGCACCAGCTTGCTGGCAAATCCCCAACAATATATACATGTGTGTGTGTGTGTGTGTGTATACACACACACACATACATACATATAGATATATGTGTGTGTGTGTATTTATATATATATTTATATTTATATATATCTACTTACATATACATATTATATATCATTTTTTATTCTCCTTCATAATATATATATATATATAAATATAAATATTATATATTTATTATATAGTTATTTATATACTTAGCATTTATTCAAACCTCTAACACTTGTGGGAGTTATCACAATCCTGGTATAATGTTAGGATAGTAAGTGGTTGATAACTGTTGAATGATGTATATTAGATTTTGAATAAAAGGATGGATTCTAGTTTCTATTGTGATGCTTGGATAAACAGGTGCTAATTAGTAATACAATGTTGAATAAGATCAATTTTGAGTAGCTAAATTTGAAGATAGATCTATGACTAGTAGATTTAAAAATGAAGTACTGAGAAATTAATGATGAAGCTAATTTCAAATTAAAGTTTAAATTTATTTTGAGTTGTATTATAGTCAAATTGTCTTCACACACACATATTTATTCTATTTTCTGGTAATATTATATTAAAAAGAGAAATGGTTGAACAAGGAATTGAAGGTTCTGTAGAATGTAGGTCATTTATATATTAAAAAAGAATAATATGTCAAGCATAAGGACTAAAGTTGAGAACAACAATATAAAATGCATGCAGACCTCTCTCTCAAATCAAGAAAAAATTGGAATAGTATACTCTACATGCATGTTTGATATTTAATGGGCATATTAAAGTGAAGTGTAGTTTATATTACTTCTCTAGGATGAAGAAGGGGAAACATTTCTCAAATTTCTTCATGCCAAAATCTTGTTTTTTATTTTTTAACATTTATCTTGGAGATCCTGGTGGTTGTTGTAGATTGATATGTAGGCCAAAATTCTAATTTATATGGTCAATTTGATATTCAAATGGGATTGAAAAGTGTTCACAACACATTAGACTTTTGAATCCTTATCTTTTAGATAATTTATAATTTAGATATTGTTAGCTAAAGATCAAATTGGTCCAATATCAAGATTGCTCAAAGGTAAAGTTATTTATATTAATTTGGTACAATGGATGGTTGAAATTTCTTTTCAGTCTTATTTCAAATCTTTATGATTATATTTCTATATTAAGCCTTACAAATATTCTTGAAATAGCTCAGTGGTTGTAAGATGTTGTGTAAGCTAAAGAGTACCTACTGCGAGCTACATCTTTGAAGAAGAATTAGGTGTAAAGCTTCTTCTTATATGTAGGATCCTTGTTAAATAACTAAGCTAATGTAGAAGATTGGTTGATAACATGTTTTAAACCTATTGAAATAAATGTATAAGTGTGGCGATATTGTGTGAGTTGATGTATCATTGGGATTTGTAACTTTATATTTAAGATTTGGCTAGGGAAAAATTGATGTTATCATATATGGATTTTAGGTCAGCATGAGCTACAACCTGAATTTTTCTTCTTGGTTCTTTCCTATGAATATGCTCACCTAAACCATAATTTTAGTTATAATTTTTAAAATTAATAAAATATTTCAACTACAGTCCATTACCTACAAAAAAAATATATTATTATGTATTGAACATTAGAATTATTGACATTATAACATCATAAAAAATTCAAATGCTTTCTTTATACCTCTTGTAGTTGTCCCCAACAAAAATATAATTATATTATGACACCAAAAACCCTTTATAAAACTTATCTTTAAATAAGTTTTACTTACCTTTTTGTGTACACGTGTTTTGGTTTCATTGGAATTCAATTAGTATTGAAATTTTTTGTTCTTTATTTTTTCCTATTTTACTTAGTTTAGTATTCATTTTAGAGTTTGTAATTGCAAATGTAACTCAATTTTTGTTACTATTTGGCATATTTATTGCATTTCAATTCTTTTTTGACAAAAATGAATCCCTGAGAAACTAGTCATTCTGATGTATATTCATTTGGGAAATTGTATGAGCTAATGTTCCCATCCTAAAATTATCCTCTTGGCTTTGTCAAAATTTTGATCGAGTCATCTCCTTGCAGCTTGTTAACAATTGGATATACGAAAGCATCATTCACCCTCCAAAAATGTGTTTTTTATCCTTTCACTCAACTATGTATATTGTAATTTTCAAACTCTTTTGTCTACAAATTTCTTACTAAGGATATCAACTATAGTCAAACCTATAAATTTTGTTTGCCTTATAATAAAAACAAAAGAAATAAAAAATCATATAATTTCTTTAGTTGTTGAAACATTGAAGATTAAAATTGTTGGGCATCTATGTGAAGGATTTTCTTAGTTTGGTCAATTAGGAGTTGTTGAGGTGTCTAACTTTATGTTAATTTTCTTTAAATACCTCTATAACTTTATCTTCTATCAAATTCTTGAGCATAGTCTTGAAGGATAAACCAAAGACACATTTATCAAGTTTGAGCTAATGTCTAGGATGGTGTTTCCATTTGAATCCCTCGAAGTCTTAGTGTTTGGTTGATAATGTGTTGCACAAGCTAAAATCAGCTTAGGGTATTGGAGGTAGCTATGAATCTAGCTATTTGAGCCAATATGGAAGGGAAATAATTCAAGAATGAGCACTATCTCCTTCTCCAAAAGTTCTTTTGTGGAAATATTATAGGTCAATGTAATCTATGTCAACATGTAAGATATCTTGCATTATCAAATTTTGAATAATTTAGGTACTCTATGAAACTTGCATTTATTGTGTCAAGTACCCTTTTTTAATTTCTCAACAAATTCCTTTGTAGCCTTGCTATCAACTTTCTCTAGCTTTTTCACTCATTTTTTAAAAGACACAAAAAAACTGGATAAATTTATCATACCAAGGTATGCTATACTATCTAAGACTTCTTCCAAATCCTTAAAAAATACACAATTAATTAAAAATTGTAAGTGTTGAGATCTCTATACTAGGAAAAATATATATATAATGTTTTTGGAAAGGTTATGGTTTGGGTCATTGGAGGAACTTGGAACTCAAATTTAAATCCCTAGTTTTTATGAGTCCTTCTACCCACAAAGAAATGTTAAAAAAAAAGAGACAAATTTAGTAGTAGGATCCTAAATGAACTATAAATAAGGAACATAATTCTAGAATCTAATCAAGTTCCTAGATGTAGAGAAAACATGAAGGGAAATGAATTACAAAGGCTAGGTCACACAAGTTTTAAGGAACTTCAAACTTGGAACTAAATACCAAGTTCTTGATTCCAACCAAATTTTGGGACTCAAGGAGATAATATAAGATGATTCTTTTACTAGTCATGGGAGTTGGAAGGAACTTCAAACTTGAGGTAAGGTTCCAAGTTTTGGGTTTCACTCAACTACTAGGACCAAAGATGGAAAGAAGAAGGTTGTGGGGTTTAAACCTTATGACATAAAAAGTAAAACAATGTCAAAAAAGGAAAAAATGAAATCTAATCTAAAACACAAAAAGACAATCCACAAATGAACAAACCAAACAAAGAAAAGAATCATACCAAAACCGAAATCTTTGGTTAGCTCTTAGGGAACAACAAAAACTAAAGTTTTGGGCTTGATTCCTAGAATGACCAAAATAGGGAGACCTACGTCATGATCAAAACAACTCAAGGAATTTGCAAAAGAAATATTGAATGTGTGAGATATGAGCATCAAAAATAGCTAGGTATTGAATAAACAACTAATGAGGGAATGCTTGAGAAAATTAAAAATTAGATGAAATGATTGTTCATAAGTGCATGAAAAGGGTTGAAGCAAAAGTGAAGAAAATAAAATACTTGAGAGAATAAATAGTTCTAAAAGAGGAGTAATACCATGTGCCATAAATATAAAATTGATGTGGTAGGTGAGGAATGCAGAACATCAAGAGTTGGGGATTAAGAAGAAATGTTTTAATTTTAAGGTAATCTATGATTTGGGGATAAAAAGGGAAACGTATTACATATAGGGAGCCAAGAATTAGGAGGAAATTTGAAATGGGAACCAAGTTCTAGGTTCTAAGAAAAGATAACAAAGTAGTAAGAACGAAAAGAATCCTAGGGAACCTAAAATCTCTAACATCTCTTTTGAAATGGAAGGAAAATGTCTAAGGAGAGACTCCTAAGGAAAGACAACCAAGAGAAAGAAAAGGTCACCATAGTCTTATATTAAAAAAAGAGGTGGGGGTGTATGTAAGACATGATAAGACATATAGTGGGCTATGGGTCTGGCTTAATTGGGGAGATCTTGTTATGAAGCACAAACTCATGAGGTCCCCATAGTCTTATATTAATAAAAGAGGTGGGAGTGTATGTAAAACATGATAAGACATATACAGTGGGCTATGGGTCTGGCTTGATTGGGGAGAGCTTCTTGTTATGAAGAACAAACTCACAAGGTGGAGTCTTTCCCATCCCATGTGGTACCTGAGGACATGTCACACTGGCATCACTGGTCACATTAAAAAGTTAACCTAGCACATTGTAGTTTATAGGAGGTGATATGTACCCAATTCCTACAGTTACAAAAAATAATAATAAGACATATGTAATTAAATATATAAAAATTAGTACTATGTACCTACAATCAAGTTGTAATTTATTCTTTAATTTATCATTCATTGTTTGTATGGTTAAGTCATTTGGAAAGGGTTTATTAATTGTATATTTGAGAGATCAAATAGTAAATCTAGAGACAACTAAAAGTAATACTAATATATTGAATAATGATCTAGACACTTAATCAATTGCATACACTCAACTAGCTTATTATAGTATTAAGCTCTATTAGTACACCAAAAGATGGGTGAGAAACTAATTCACTTAGGATTAAAGAAATATATACCAACCTTTAAATCATACCCGCTTCTTTAATAAATAATATGAGAATATAGGATTTGAAGTATCTCTTGTTTGTTTAAAAATGATAGTATGTTTGGAGTCTATTCATGTTCACATTTTTCAAGTACACATGTATTTTTATATCAAGGTAATGATTCCTATTCCTTTAGCTCTCTAACATATTAATGATGGAATAAAAAGTGTGATTCAAAACATTGGTTGAAAAAATATATACAATCTTACACGGAAACAACAAGAAGTAAAATTATAAAATGTGGAACAAGTTAATATCTTCAATTCTTTCTAATCAAATACATGTGTTTGAACAAAATTTTGAAAAAATGTTGATAAACTATGTAAATATTCTCAATATTTTTAAACAAATTTATAAAATCAATCATTACATTTTATTGAGTCTTAAAAAAGAATAATGTGATTTAATAACAAAAAAACTAAATATAAACCTAAGAATCAACCTTATCTTATAGAACATAACCTAACAAGAAGATTGAATTCCTATAAGTCTTAACTAGAGGATCTAGGAGAGCATCCCGCATCTCTCTAATAATAAATCAGAGACCATAAATTAATATTACTAATCAGACTTGATAAATTATAATAAAAAATCTATTACTTAAATGTTTCAAATTTTTACATTTTCTTAAATTCTTTATTTTTTATGATTGAAATTTTGATAATAAAATTTTACACGCCATCAAAGTTAGAACAACAGTATTACTCTTACCAATTTATTTAAACAACAATTTAAACATTATCATAAAAAAATCTAATTTCACATTTTTAATACATAATAACAAAAGTTATTAACATTTATTCGATTTACTATACCAAGTTACATTTTTAATTGATTGGCATCCATTGAACCTTTATTATTAGAAAGATGCCATTAGAAAGATGAAGATCAGATAGAAAAGAAAAATCGATGATTTTGAAGCCATTGCAATGACAATCAGGATGTCCCAAGCCTGATGGGCTTCTGTACAAGTGGAAATTAAGACATACAATTCGGGACTTTAGGAGATCCCGATTAAACCAAGTGCTTCCTCATTTTTAGTCTACCAAGTAGTTTGGTCAGCTTGAGGAGCAGAGGCTACTAGTTTTGAACTGGCATCAGTTGCAATATCTAAAATATGTCTAAATCTAAAGATGAAGGTCATGTGCATTTTCCATGCATGATAGTTTGCACTAGTTAACTTTATTTTTGGTATTAGGGTAGTCATGGTTAAATATGAAGATTAAAGTAAAGAACACCTAAGGTTGAGATAAATGAATGAAGAACCTTAATAGAACTAAGAAAAGAAACTCAGATCAAACTATATACACTTGCATGCAATAGAAAAAAGCTATAAAAGTTTACACCAAGGAGGCATGCAAGGAAAAAAAATAACCAAAGGAAACTAAAACTAAGAACACTAAGAGATAACAGATCTCGGTTAAGCTATTATTGATTAACAGATAACGACAAGAATCTCTTGCATGCAAAGAGAAAGAAAACTATATTTATTGCATGCAATAAGATAAAATTTAAGAACTACAAGGAAATTGAAATAAACTAAATAAACCTATTAAAAAGGAAAGGCAACACAATCCTGCAAAATAGACGTTAGAAAACTGAAATACTAAAAGAGTTAATAAAAAGGTTTTATATCTGCAAAGAAATGGTTAAAAAAATCAAATAAAGAAAAAAAGAATGTTAATTATTAATTATGAATAAACAAAAAATTTAAATACTATCTCTGCAGCGTTATCAGTGCTTCTAATAGTTTTTATCTCTAAAACGTTGACCCAACACTATGCAAAATTAATTATTGACAGAGCACATATAGAAAACAAAATATGTTAAAAGAAAATTAAAAGATTTAAGAATTAGAACATATGCATAAAGCTACTTTGGTTTATTAGCAAAATGACCTACTTTTCTTAATAAGGTGATAAGGTGAGAACCCAAAACCAAAGAAAGGAAGAAAGGTTAGCAAGAGATATTCCTAATGACTTTAAAGATCAGATATCTAAAACACAAGGATCAAAGCACTTACAAAAACCAGGGAACCTGCATGCAATAGTTAATATCACCAGGAAACCTACATGCACATGCATGCAACCAAACCACAGAATGCAAAAAAAAAAAATTCTTCCCCAAACAAATGATCCAAAAGCCACTAAGAAAAAATGGAATATCAACGTGAAAAGCTCCCAAAGAGATTCACAAAATGCCAAAAATGTTAGTACTATTTCAAAGGCAAGAAAGTATAAGCTTGTCCTGCACACTTTTCACTGCTGAAAATCCCTCACAAACATCAAATACAACCTTTATTGATGCTAAAAAAAGCCTCAGAAAACTTTAGAAATAAATAACTTCCACTTTCTGAGACAAATACCTCTGAACAAGCACAATCTGTAGATGCTATGACGTATTCAAAAACCAATACCATATTTATTTTGCTTGTGAAAGGAGCAATGGAAGAAAAAAAAATAACAATGGATATAACATGCAGAACTTAAGAAAACCTCAATATACAAAGTTTGAATGCGAAGGAGAGTTTTAGCCGAAACTCCACACGCTGGTTTTTACAAATAACCACCTTGAACTTGGTTGACAAAGTTTGAACTTGTGACTACAACGAGTTAACTTTTGGGTTGCTTATGCAGCAAGGAGAATAGGAGGTGTGCACTTAAAGATAGAAAGGTGCACACTTTAGCAAGGGAACGTAGCACACAAGAAGATAAAGAAAAGTAGGCTAAGAACTTATAGAAGGAAGAGTTGCACACAACAATCTTTAAAACAAGGTTAACAAATATGAGATACGAAAGCTCTAAATCCAGTTTTGAAAACCAATAGCCGAAATCACATAAACAAGAGAAGAGGTGGAACGAAAAAGGTAAACCGAAACTAGTAAATAAAAATAGCACATTAAAAGCAAATATCCTACCAATTTGATTAGAAAACTCTTGCTGATTGCTAATCTGATTGGAGTGAGATCTTCAAGTTACATGCAAAGAGCCTTGAAGCTAAAAGTATAACCAAAAACTATATGGTAGAACTAAATAACATAAATAAACTAAGAAAGTAATCAAACAGTAATCAAACAACTACAAATGAAACCACTTGAAATAGCATGCAAACAAAACAACATGCTAACAAACTAGCATGCAATCGAAACCAAATAGATGAAATAGGGAAAACGAAACTAGAATGAAAACTAAAAGTAAATATGATAAACCAAACCATGATAATGCTATGAAGAAACCAAAACCAGATATGATAATGAGCATGATAATAAGGAGCAAAATAATGCAAACTATGATAATGGAGAACTGACAAAGGAAGGAAAAGAAACTAAAAATAAAGAGAATGATTTAAGAGTCAGTCCAAGAAAGATAAAAAAAAACTTGCATGCAAAAATTTTTTAAAATGCATGCAATGATACTTGCATGCAAAGAATAAAAGAACGAAACTAAGAAACTAAAAAAGAAAGTAAAGAAACGAAATTAGAAACAATCATAAAAGAATCAACTTTTAATTCTATAAATTCTTTTAATATTATAAAAGTAAAAAATATTATAATATTAAGTTTTGATTATAATATTAAGATTTTGATATAAATTTTTAAGAAGTAACACAATATTAAAATACAGAGAGATATATTCAAGAAAATTTAACTAAGGAGAAGAGAATCAATACTCTCTTAAACAATGTCTCTAAATTTGGCGTGCACCAAGATATGGTAGCTCCTTTACCTACACACTCAAAACATGATTAAACCAACTTGCTCTGATATCATGTTAAAATAATAACAAAATATTGAGAGATAGGAAATTGTTTAATCAATAAGCTAGGAATAAGAAGATTTACCATGAATAATCACAAAACTAGGAGCATTCACCAAAGAGCAAAGCAACAAAGGAGATAATATTTTGAAGGAGAGAAAGCATTAAAAAAACCCCGCGATATAATGAAAGTGGAAAAAATGCCTAAGAATGAGAGAGAGAGAGAGAGAGAGAGAGAGAGAGAGAGAGAGAGAGAGAGAGATAGAGTGAGAGCTTAGCTCATACAATGTTCAAGAAGAAGAAGAATCTCAAGTGTGTGAATGAGAGGCATCTCTTTTAATAGAGATGTGAGAAAGGAGTTACATTTTAACTCCCATTTCTATGTATGCCACATATCACTAGTGTGTGAGACAAGTGTCGAATTCCTCATAAGGTGGAATATCTATTTTCCTCAATAAAGGAATTACAAATATGACATGTCCTTCCACTTGGACTAGAGGATGAATACAACAGGATACCTTGGTTTATCTTTTAAATACATAATTTACCAAGGAAAGATTAAATTCTAACAATTTATCTAGTTTTTAAATAGGTACAATATTTGAGATCCATTTAGCATAGTCAATAACTCAGATAAATCCATTTTTTAACAATTTCTCTAATTCAGCTTTGACCAAGAGTGCAACATGTGGATGCATCTTTCTTAATTTTTCCTTGATAGGTTTGACACCTAGAGTAATAGATAGATGGTGCATTATAAGATCAAGATCCAACCTTGGCATATCTGAATATTTCCATGCAAAGTTGATCTTTTTCTCTATTAGGAATGTAGTAATTTTTTTCTTTTCTTCTTTTGATAAGGATTGTGCTACATGGATCGACTGTGGTTCCTCTGTTGTACCCAAAGTTGATAGATTGAGTGGGATCAATTAGAACTAGAGATCTATCCTATAAATGACTTAGAAGGACAACAAACATCTCATCCTTAGGCACCTCAGAGAGGTTTTCACCTTCGGATATGTCTTTTATTTTTACTTTTGTAGGTTCTGAGACTGCCACAAAGTGGTTTTCACCCTCAGAACTCCTTTTCTTTTTATTTTTACTCTTATTCTTTTGACTAAGATACTTGATGTCTGACTCTATCATGCTAACGCTCGATTCATTGATGGAAGTCCTCATAGGCTCAACTACATTTAGGTAGCAAGCAAGGGCATAGTCATTTGGAAAAGTATAGATACCTTGGCTTGGATTTGTGGAAGTTTGGTCAAAGAAGTTCAGGATGTTGGATAGTCAAAGTGGGGAAATATTGGGAAATAGTGTTTATGGATATGGATCTATCATCATTAGTCCTAACCTGACTTTTGAGTTAGAAGGTGATATTACAACTTAAGACATTCAATTCATGAATAGGCTCAATGTCATTATGGAAGTCCACTTGAGCCATCAGTGGATCATACTCATTAAGTTCATTATTTCACTCTATACTTACATTGGGTTTAGGTGCATATTGGTGAATAACATCAATATGTTTTTCTGTAATAAGTTTAGGTTCCTCTGGAATGACTCCCCATTCATAGTCATTGGATTCCTCATCTATGCCTCTAGGAAAATTAAGAACATGAGTAAAGTTAGGGTGAATACCCCAAGAAGGATTACCCTCAAATTCTGATTTGAATTCATACTCATGAGAATCTATCTCAGAATAACTACCACCTTCCTCCTTGTCTATTTGACTATTTTTGAGATTAGATGGTTCTTGTGGTGCAAATATCTCTTGTTCCATAGTAGGTTCTTGTATGTCTACCACATTAATTCTTTTGATTGGATCATCTCCTGCTTCAAGGAGATCTTTTATCTCTTTAGGAAAATGTTCATAAGAAATGAGCTCTTCAGTGGTGTATGAATCATTAGTATCATATTGTTCTATTCCTTCCTTTGGTTCAATATATTCTAAGACATGTGGGGAGTTCTTGATAAGATAGAAAGGATTCTTCTTATATCCTAGACCTATTGTATTCTTGTTTGTTCAACCACGATGGTCAAGAGGTGACAAAAGACCTTTTCCTTGTAGTTCTAAAGGTCCTTTTCCTATATATCCCATTTTTGTGATTAATTTGTCCCCTGGTCCATATGACTTCTAAGGAATTTTTCTTGAAGCAGAGTCACGTTTCTGGACTGACTAAGAGTTAGATTCATCTTTATATAACCATGCAAGCACAACTTCTTCTTCCTCAAACTCTTGTTTAGATACTTGTTCTGGGACAAAGCTTCCATTGAATATAACTTGGGATTTTTTAGCATTAGGTTTTACTTTGTCTAAAGGTTGTCCATAAGACTTTGGTGATAATGGGAGAGATGTGAGAGATAAGACTACTTCCATTGTGTATTCACCCATACCATTATCTTTTATTTTAACCTCTTTAGAATTGTCTTCCATCTTGGATGTTGAAGCAACATCTAACTACTTAGTGGAAGATTCTCTGTCATTAGGAACAAGTTTATCAGCACTTTCTTTCAATGCATTGCAAGTTGTAGAGAGGTTAGCTGGAATGGTCACCTCTACTCCTTCATAATGAAATTTTACACATTGATAGTATGTGGAAGGAATAGCTCCCATTTCATGTATCCAGGGTCTCCCTAGAAGAATATTGTAAGCCAAAGGTATATCAAGAACTTGACATGTAGTATCTCTGATGACTGGACCTATTTTGATAGGCAAGATAATTGTTCCTTTGGAGTTTATTTCTTCTTCATCATATGCCTTATAGTTATTTTCTTTTTAGGATCAATGGTAGCTTCAAATAATCCCAATTGTGTAATCAAGTTGTAAGAACAAATGTTGAGACCAGCGCCTCCATCTATCTAGCAACTCAAACATGGAGATTTTTGCATTGGTATGCTGGAGTTGTTAGACAATACTGTATGATGTATGCCTCTTGTCTTTAGGATTTGAAGATTTATATGTAGCCTTCTATTTTGAAGCAGAAGAGAGATTGAAAGGCATCTTAGGGACATTTGATGAATCTGGGATTTGTCCTTGTAGATGCGCCTGAGCTTGTGATCGAGTAACTACATTGGCTGATTAATTTTCTCTATCTTTTCTTACAATTATGATGACATTGCAATGCTCAAAAATGTGTGTGTGAAAATTGTACCTAGCTACGAACACAACACTTCAGTAGAACATTAGAGGTTAGCAAATCAAAATCTACAAATAAGAACAATATAGCTAACCAGGTGATTTACTACCTTCTAGTAGGTGCAAGTATGGTATTCTCAGATTAGACCAAGATCAGTGATAATGAAACACCTAAACAAAGGATTTAAAATGATGAAAGCTATGAAATATGAATGCAAATTAATATTTTTTATTTTTTATTTTTGATGCAATAGGATGAAAAAATTGATATGAAACTAATCTAGAATGAAATTGAAATGATATGCAATTAATCTAACAATGCTATGAAGATGAATGTAAAGCTATGAAAACTATGAAATGATCTCACAAAGTTTCTTGTCACAAAAGCTTGATTCTTCATGTGCAATTTTGCCAGAGTAATTGTGTAAATTTGAGAGATATGAGATTGATTGAAAGCTTGAGGGATCTATTATGAAGAGTTGAGCCTTGTTTTTATAGAAATCCAGGGCTTGAGGTTGCATTGAGAAAAAGCCATAAATCACTCTTGATAAACTCAGGTTGATTTTTGAGTTAACAAGAAATTAAGAATAAATAAACTCATAAAATTATGCAAAAGCAGTTTTTATCTAGAAATAGAGCTTTAGTTCACTTTTTCAACTCATCATCAGATGTTGAGTTTAGAAAGTTAACAAATTGAAATTGCAAGTTCATTTAAAGTTGTTTTAAAGTTGACTGCTTTTCTGATTGTGCATGATTTAATATGAATTAGTTTAATAAATAAAGTGATTTATTCTCAACTTAACTGATTTTAAATTAAAATAATTGATTTATGGGTTAATCAATTATTAAATCAAACTTTATTCCAATTAAATCATTAAATTTGACAACTTTGATTTTAAATCAATTAAATAAATATTCAATTGATTATTTGTAAGAATTTTGATTTATTGTCAAAATAAAAACAATATTAATTAGGAATAAATATAATTAAATCTAATTAAATAATTAAGTGGCAGAATTAAATTAATTAATTAAATATTTAGAATATTCAATTAATCAAACTTTAGGATAAATAAGATTTATCACCAAATAATTATTAAATTAAACATAATTAGATAAATTAGGAAATATTCAAGGAATATTTGTTGATGTAGAATTAAGATAATCAATTAGATTTTTGATAAACTAATGTGCAGATGTGCCTTAGGTTAAGACTTTGATGTCGATTTTGATTGAATTCTTGATGTAATAGGTTAATGAACCTTTAGCCCATTATTGGGGTATTAAAGTTCTATTGTTATCTCCCTTTCCCTAATCTTTTTCATCAATCAATAGATATAGTACTTTCTTAGATAGAAACTATCTTACCAGTTAAGGTTTGACATCAATGACAATACAACAATTGCTTCAATTGTAGTTTCCAACAATCTCCCTCTTTAGCATTGATGGAAACACCATATGAATAAAACATGATTTACCAATCAATCCAAAACTTTGTCATTGCATTAGAAATATTTATAATATCCTTAGCTTCATTCTGATTCTTATCAACTTAGCCTTTCTTTCTTGATCGTTCACCTAGTTACTCCCTCTGAATCTTTTATGTCTCTCTCTTTATCTAAATCTCTCCCTCTTGATGTGTTTTCATCTGAATCTCTCCCTCTTTGACAATAATGTGAAAGCAGTTTCTAGAACTTACATATTTTATATGTAGATGTCATCTTGTCAGTTTAGTATCATTATTTCTCCCTCTATCATCTTTCTTATGACTATTTATCATCTTTGCTATACTTTTCACAACTCTAGGCAGCTCCTAAAGTGTAACCTTTCCTACATCAATTTGTCAGATACTTTGTGCAGCACATTTGATGCAATGCTCCTAGCTTGACTAGGAAGCCTCAATTAGGGGAAGCACCCCTAATTTACCTCTAAGATATTCATGAGCATGCTTAGGTAAAGCATTTGTGAATATGTCTGCTAGTTGTTCCTTTGTATTCACATATTCCATTCTCACTTCTTTATCTTGTACCAATTCCCTCAAGTAATGATACTTGGTAGCAATATGTTTGGTCTTTGTGTGCATCACTAGATTCTTTGATATGTTGATAGCACTTGTATTATCACAGAATATAACAATCGGCTCAGTGATCTCTTCTTTCATACCTTTCAACAATTTCTCGATCCATACCAGATTTGAACAGTTCACTATAGCTGCTACATACTCATCTTCTAATGTAGATTGGAAAATGCAATTTTGTTTCTTGCTTGTCCAGGAGACTAAGCTCTATCTAAGAAAGAAAGATCCACCAGTTGTACTTTTCCTATCATCAACATTTCCTTCTTAATCTACATTAGTGTAGACTGTCAATTCAAATTTCTCACTCTTCTTGTAGTACAATCCATACTCTTATGTCCCTTTCAGATATATCAGTATTCTCTTTATAGCCATACCATTATGTGGAGGTTTTCTAGGTGCAAACATTTGGCCAGATCTCAGAAATTTCAAGCTTCTACCTATTTCTTTTTCAACCTTTTCCAAATACCACTTAAACAACTGAAATGCATCAGATTTTTATTTTAAAAACATTACAGTCATCATCCTAGTGTAGTCATCAACAAACATAATAAAATAATTATCTCCACAATTTCTTTGTACACCCATAGGTCCACAAAGGTCAGTATGAACCAGATCCAAAGCATTCTCAGAAGTAAATGTCTTGCTCTTGAAACTAGACTTAGTCATTTTACCCAACTGACATTGTTTACACATTACATTATCAAGTTTCATCAATTTCGGCAAACCTCTAACTTTCTTCTTTTTACTAACACTCACCAGATTGTCAAAGTTAACATGACATAGCCTCTTATGCCATAACCAAACATCATCAAATTTTGCAAACACACATGTCTCTTCAAATAGATCTAGATACAACAAATTACCTCTAGTCTATTCTCCACTTCCAATTAGTTCACCAGTAGCATCAAATATTTTAGCCTTCTTGTGATGAAATTCCATTTGGTAACTAATTATATTAAGTTGTCCAACACTTAGCAGATTATAGTTAAGACCTTAAACCCAATAGGAATTTTCACATGTGATCTTATCAATTAATTTAATTGATCCTTTACCTCTCACAAGACATGGTGCATCATTACCAAACTTAACACTTCTACCTTTGTAATGATTTAGGGTTTGAAATTTTCTTTTGTCACCACTCATGTGATGTGAGCAACTACTATCAATAATCCATTTATCACCTTTACTCACACAAGAAATAAGTGTTGTTTTCTCATCCTCATCAAAATCATCTTTCATAGCAACATAGACTACTTCAATATCAAAATCATCACTATCACTATCAGTTTCCTCTTCTATAATATAACAAGATTTCTTACCTTTATCCTTGTAATATCTGTACCTTCAACGATCTTTGTTATCTCTATTATCCTTGTACTTGATTTCTCTTTCCTCATCCTTGTCATTCCTATCAGGACACCTTGCAGCAATATGGCCAACTTTGTTACATGAGAAGCAGATTATAGGAAGCTTTCCTTTATATTTTCCTTTTCCTCTCTTCAATCTTCTAGCCATGAGTGCCTCAACATCATCTAGTTCCTCATCAGAAGTGTCACTGTCACTTTCATTATCACTTTCACTTTTCACACACTTTTCTTTTTCTCTCTTAGATTTATGTAAAACCATTTGTGACTTGAATGTAGATTCAACATTAGGAATAGTGTAGTTATCATAGTTAGAAAGTTCAAAAGAAGTAAGCTTACCAACAAGACGTTCCATAGTTAGAACATTTACAGGGTTGTATCTTGATTCTTGAATTGTTGAAATTTTGATGGCATATATAGGAAGAAAAGTTCTCAATACCTTTCCAATGACAATATCATCATCAATGATTCCATTAGCTCCTCTAATAGCATTCACTATCTCCTTGATTCTCCCACAATATTGAGCAATATTCTCACCTTCTTGCATTTTCATCTCATCAAACTTACCTCTCAAGCTTTCAGCTTTAGCTCTCAATACATTTGTATCACCACCATAGATAGTTGCAAGAGTATCCCACATTTTCCTAGCAGTAATGCAATCCTTGATGTCTTCAAATTTAGGATATCTTAGGGCAGATGTAACATCCAACATTTCTTGATTGTGTTCCTATTTTTATTTCATCTCCTCAATAGTCAAAGGTGCAGTAGGTATAACATAGTCATGTTCAACATAGTATTTTTCTAAATCTCCAATACCAACTAGATGCAGTTTCATCAGACTCTACCATGTAGGAAAGTTCTTCTTGTTCAACTTCGATACCTCCCTTTTATACATCTTGATTATTTGCTTCAAGTACCTTTGAACTTGTTCTCTGTAAGCACCAACATCTCTGATACCAATTGTTAATATAATTTAGAACAACATAGAGGGGGGGTGAATCAGTTGGTCTCAGGTCTAGAAGTACAAATTGAACTTTTAAAAACTTCAATAATCTCATATCTAATCACCAACACAACTCAGTCTCTAAAGAATATATATACCAGAAACATATAATATGCAGTCCACTATCCAACAATATTTATCTTGCAAAATATAAAACATACACATCAAAACATTCACACAAGTATAACAACAGGATTTATAGTGGAAACTCAATTTGGGAAAAACCACTTTGTAACATGCTACTAATATTTTCACTCTTCTAAAGTGAGCTCTATGAAAAGCCAACCTTGTTAAAGGTTTACAAACACACTGCTAGGTGTGACCTTGTTAAAGGATTTCAATCACCCTATTAGGACTAGCCTTGTTAGAGGACTTAAGTACATTCCATTATAATGTCATCTTGATTAAAGGATTTAAACAATGACTGTTAGATCAACCTTGATTAAAGGATTTAAACTGATAAAATGGTTAGAAAGTAGCAGTATTTTTTGATCTAAAAAACATACAACTCACTATGCAAATAACAGATCTAATTCACTCATATATGCTAATTTACTGACTAAGTTCCATTTACATCTCCATCTCTGATCTTCTTGGAATTCGCTTTAAGCAATCACAACTCTGATCAACTCCTTCACCTTTAGCCTTCTGCTTAGACTAATCAATCAATAACATCAACAACTTTAGCATACTCAATAACCTCAAACTTAGGTTTTCCTTTATACCTCCTCAATAGGTAGATCCATCTTATGCCTCTTAATATCCTCTGTAGATCTTGGGTTTAGGTTAGATTCATCGAATCCTTCCAACATTTAAATTCTTCATCCATCCTTCTAGAAACATCTTCAATCTTCTCATTGAATCCACAACAAAATGATTTACCATGCATTAAATTACCAATATAATTAATTAATCAAGTCAACATGATTTACATAACCCAAGAATTCAACTATGTCAACAAGGAATCTAAATTCTTCCTCCAAATGTAGATTATTGACACTCGGTCAATACTGTGTTCATCTCCTCAGTCATCACTGTGTAACTCAGTCATCTCTTCAAACTGTCTTCCTCAGCTAACACTGTCTTGCTCAGTAATTTCCTATCACTCGGCATTTCCTGATGTTCGGTCAACACTAAAGTTACTCAGCATATACTTGTGCTTGATTGAAACTAACATCACTCAGCTTAAACTAGATTTCTTCACTTTTTCTTAGTTAAGCCTACTTCTTCAATCTTTCTTCTTACTTAGATAAACAATATATTATCTTATCATTGTGCTAAATAATCAAGTACTCATTGAAGTATCAAATAAGTAAACCTTTCCCTAGGTTCTATTGTTATCTCCCTTTCCCTAATCCTTTTCATCAATCAATAGATATAATACTTTCTAGGTAAAAGCACAATAATTTGTCACCCTTTTACAAAGGAAAAGGCTAACAAAATAAAAGTTGTTCAACTTCAATAGTATAAAAATAACTTTTATGTTTGGAGTTTGAAGATGATGTAAACTAATTAAATGTGATAAAATGGATGAAGTTTATGATTAATATTTTTAATAATTTTTTGAATATAAATTGATATGTTGTTTCAATTTTTAAAGACCATTTTTTCAGTTGCTGAAAAATGCTAAAAATTAGGGGTCTAGTTCCCACAAAAAAATTATATGTAAATAAACATTTTCCCCCTAATTTAAAAATATGTCATAAATGACATATATAGCTAGTGCATGAAGAAATAAAAATTGGTTTGTGACCTATATTTTTTCTTTTATAACAATTCCAATTCCATCTCACTGAAATCGATAGTTTTCATCTTGCACCATATTTTTCATAACAAATCTATCCCAATCCAAAAAAGAAATATATATTCTTGAAGAGGTCTCTCTCCTCTAGTGCACCATAAGTTTTTCAAATTTATTTAATATGATTTACTATTTTTTTCTTTCTTCGAATCAACATCTCCTTAACTGTTAAAATACCTACTTGCAATAGTTTTGATTATAATAAACTATGTCTAATTAAAACACTATAAAATCTATATCAAGATATTCTTGACTCTAATCTCTACAAAAGGGCTTTTTTTTTTTTTTTTAAATATCATTAAAAATATTAAGAGTTATTGAAACACCACTTTTTAGAAATAATTTTATTTTTATGGTAATTGGACCCAAAGTGGTATAAAACATGCATTTAATAGACATTTCCAATTGGAAAAGCTAAAGCAGTTATCTAACTTAGCGAGAATGAATCTAGATAGACCATATGTTTGACCAAAATTAATTTTTAGTTTGAAATACTAAAATTAAGTTGTGCTAATAAGTTAGCCTAAATGGTGACACCTGATTGCACTTTTACCCTTCTTAGATAGCAATTGTCTTACCAGTTAAGGTTTGACATCAATGACGATACAACAATTGCTTCAATTTCAGTTTCTAACACATACCTATCTCAATCTTAACCATATCCTTGAGAATCTTGAATTTGTCAAAATATTCATATTTCTCCTTCAATAATGTAACCCACATCATCATTGAATAATCATCAATGAAGGTGGTCCCACAATAGTGTGTCCCACTTTTTGGCCAACTTTGACACAAAGATAAACATTCTGAGAAAAAACTTCACTTTCAAACACTTGTTGCCACAAAACTATTAGGAATTTTAAAATGACGTAAACCAAAGTCTTTTAGAATTTTCCTTCTAGTTTCTAAATATATTTAACAAAAATAAATTAAAATTCATTTTTCCTTTTCCTTCGAAAAGTGCCTTGTGTGAAAAAACTATGTTTTTAAGGAGTTACTGTTACTTAGATTAGCATAAATTTTTTTAAAAATAGGATAATAATGTAATTCTTTCGAGATTATATTTTTAGCTTCAATATCTAAAGGATGCAATTGGTTTCATTTATTTTGGGTCAATATTTCATAGTTTATTAAGTTCTAAAGTGACAGTAACTATAATTTAGACATAAGGTCACTTGGATCGCTTTAACTTGATCTGTGTATATCAAAATTAATTTTTTCTTTTTTAATAGAAAGGTAACACAAATAATCTTTTCCCACATATTTTTCATAATTTTTTTTTGTAATTACTATTTTTCCCAAAGTCTTGAGGAGACAGGTTGTTGAATGACCAAACAACCTATGTTTAGTTAAAGTAATATTTAAAAGTGATAATGAACTCAATATGTATTAAAATTATATTCATTAGAAGATTTTTCTTAATAGCATCATACTAAATAGATAGGTTTTTCAAATGGATTCATTTGATCTTCTAAAACATAAAGTCGAAGTGATTTTTTGTTAGCATTTTAATAGGTGTGAAGGAGACTCCATTGTAGGTATGAATGAGGAGTATAGATGTTATATCAATGTTTTTTTAATCTAAGAGGCTTTGAGCTAACTATTTTTAATTAATTCCTTCAAATGGAACCTCTCAAGTCTTAAATCATCATATTTTATTAAAAATGTGTTATTTCAGCAAAAATCAGCATGTCTAAAAAAGTGTAACCCACTATTGTGAGGTCACCCATGAATAATATGAAATATTTATCTCCACAATAACTTCTAGTTCTAGTAGGATCACACAAATTAGTATGTACTAGGCCTAACAACTCACTTGAATAATAAGTCTTTCTTTTGAAAGTATATTTAGTTAGCTTACCCAACTAACATTTTTTATGCATCGTATTAGCAGGCTTCAACAATAAAGGCAAATGTCTCACTTCTTTAGTAGTTCTTATCTTCACAATGTTATCAAAGTTCACATGACAAAATCTTTTGTGTCATAACCAATTGTCATCAAATTGAGTAATTAGACATCTATTCTCTACACTATTCAAATGAAATATATTACCTTTTATCTTTCTTCTTGCTGTAATCTCAACTCCTAAGATTCAAACGATTTTGCATTTTCCATCCTTGAATTGTAGATTATAACCTTTGTCAACTAGCTATCCAACACTCAAAAGATTGTGTTTTAAACCTTCAGCATATAAAACATAATCAATGTTATTATTACCATCAAGTATAATAGAACATCTACCTCTAATCATACGAGTATTGTCACCAAATTTGACAACACCACCATCATACATCTCCATCTTCAAAAAAATTCTCTTATTTCTAATCATGTGATGTGAACAATCATTGTCTACCACCCATTCATCCTTTTCTTCAACATGTATATCCAAGGATTTTAACTCATTTAAGAAACTATGGTTTTCTTCTTTAATAGAAATCAATACAATCTCATCTTCACTCTTTTCAAATTCATCATTAGTTACACCTTCATTAGTAGCATAATAATGCTTGTTATGACATTTAGATTGGAACTTCCCATCCTTATGCTTTTGAACTCTCTCAAGGAATCTAGAAGTAAAATGACTAATTATATTACATGAATTTGTTTTTAAAGGTAACTTCCCTTCATACTTATCAACTTTCTTAGGAAGACTCTTAGCAATTAGGGCTTCTATTTATTCAAGATTTCACTCCTTTTCCTCAATTTCTTCCATCTTGTTTGCATATCTAGATCTATACTTTGATGAAATTTCTCTAGGGTCATATCTTTTCTTATCCTTAGTAGATTTAAATGCATATTCAACTTTAGGAAGGATATCATCAAATTCTCTCATCTCAAAGGAAGATAACTTACCAACCAATGTGTCTCTTGTTACTGGTACCACATCCCCGATCTCTTCAATAATAGAAGCCTTATTATTGTAATAAGAGGAAAGGATATAAGTACCTTAGGAACAATTTCATCTTCCTCCAATATTCCACCAACACATCTGATTCTACAAATAAGATCATTCACCTTTAGTATGATGGAATTTATGTTTTCATCCTTGCTCATCTTCAATGAATCATATTTCCCTTTGAAACTCTATAGCTTGGATTTCTTCACACATGCATCTCCTTCTTGTAAAAACTCTAATTTTGTCCATATCTAATGTGTAGTCTCTAATTCCATGGAATTTGTATAGTTTCTATCTGACAAGGCACTCACCAATGATTCTTTTGCTTTGATATTGTACTCAAATTGCTTCTTATCATCTACAGTAGAAATAGACAGATCTGTAGAAGGATTGTAAGAATTCTTAGTGATCACCTAATAATCCTCTTCAATGCATCTTAGGTGTGTGTTAGTAAATAGATTTCAGCTTAATTTTATCTCTTGATAACTCTTCCCTATAGCCCTTTTTAAGACCAACCTTTTTACTAACAATTGGGTAAGTGTTGGATGCTTTCAACTTCCCTCTGAATTCTTTCTTAGGTACAACTCCCTAATTGAATTTGCAATTCAAATTTTTTCTTTTCTAACAACTATTCTGGTTTTAGCTTTTAACCTGAAAGCTTATAAGGCTACTAAAAAATTCTTCAAATGTTCAGCATGTAAATGACTACTTTATGAGAAAGATTTGATCAAACAAAAAATCACAGTTTATCATTTCCAAAACACATAATTTACTAGAACTAAAATGTAATGGTTTAATGACAGATTAACAAAAACCCCAAGAATGCTGGATAAGATTTTATATACTAGAAATGAACATATCAATCAAACACAGGACAGATGTTCATCCAATCCAAACTGCAAAGATTCAGAAACAATTATATATATATAATTAGATTGTTGTTTTCATAACAAAGATCAAAACATGCAACAGAAAATAAATCCTTATACAGCCAACTCAAAAAATCTTAGAGTACTATTTCAAAGAAAACTTCTTCCAAGCAAAAAAAATACTAAGTCTACCCTTCAAAATTTTCTAATCTTTTCTTCTACAAAAACTAAGCTATTTAAAGTTTGAGCAAAGCCAAGAGGTCTCCTGAAAAACCTGACCTCTCGATTAAATAGTTAAAATAGCTTAAAGAGTTTAAAGGACACCTGGCCCCATGAGTTTTAAAACATGAAACTAAAAAGATTAACTGCCAATAGCCACATCTTTATCAGAGACGTGATCCTCTTCTCCAGTGATATTCTCTCCTTCTGCTACAGTCTTCTTTTTCATCTCCAGCTTCTTATGTGCTTGTAGTAGTTCCTTGGCATGCGGCATGTACGGTACCCTCAGGTTCATGATCCTAAACACTGCAGCTTCTTTGGTCCAATTTACTTTCCTCACTTTCTTGATGGTTAAAGGGAACTGGTCCACACCAAGATAAAGCATTGATTCGACTCGGGCAACCGGAGTTAAGTCTGAGGGTTTAGCGTTTAGTTTTTCCTTAAGTTTCTTCATGGTGTTTTCAAACATAGCAAGGGATATTTTCTATTCGTGTTCTCCCATAGCAACGGTATATGTATGAGCAAAGTTTATCACCTTAAGTTCAGTGATCATAGCCTTTTGTAACTGCTTGATCTCATGCTCACTGTCCTTGTTCTCAGAAATGCTACTTCTGATAGTACTCAAATGCCAACTTATATTTTTCTTGAGAACAAAGAAGGTAGAGTCATCTTGTACTTTGACACCCTGATCTGTGCAAAACTTTACATAGCCATACTTTTCAATTTCAAGAAACTTGGACATGGCGGCGAACCATTTTTCTTCATCCCTCTCCCATACCTGTCTTTGAGATTGTAGTTCTCCTATAAAAATTTTGGTATCATGCAAAACATCATGCACATCTTTTAAATACTTAGAACCACTCTTAAGGATTTCACAAATCCACTCCTCCACAGAAACTGCTAGTGCACGTCCCTTTTGAACTTAGTTGAGAAAATTCTTGCTTTTGGCTGATTCTGGGTCAAAAACTTGAGGAGATTGAACTAAGGGAGTGGCGTCAAAGCTACAGAAGGTGTTAATAAATTGTGACAGAGTCACTATAGTTTGTTTCAATTCCTTCTTTTCTTTTCCATCCTGCCAAGAAGAGTTTAGCATTTGTTGTGCAATGTCTTTGAATAAGTTATTTTTGCCAGCACTGTCCATGTTTCCTAACTAAACTTTGGTAATCTCAAAGTCTTCAGCTTTAACCTCCTGTTCATCTTCCATACCTTCCTTAGGTTTGTAAGTAGCAACTTCAGCAGTCCATTTTCCAATTTTCTCATCAGTAAACATGCGAGCCGTGCTCTTAACCTTTTTTGTCTTTCGAGTCTTTTGAACATATTTACTTACAATATCTTTAACAGGAATTGAAGCAAGAACTAAATTGTGCTTTTTACTTATAGTAGATAACAGCCAGGGAAGTGAAACTCTAGAACTCAAGGACTGTTTGGGTGTCTTCATTGGCATGGATATCACTTCCAGTGTAGCATCATCTAGGTCAAAGAGGTCCTTTCCCATTTGTTCATTTTCTAATATATGGAAACTGATATCTTCCATTTTATCATTATCCAGGTCTACCATCAGAGGTTCTATCTAAGCCATATCTTTCTTTTTCCTTGACTTGGTTTTAGATCTTGTTACCATTTGTGATAAAATAGTTGGGAGAGAAATAGTTACAATCTTCTTCTTTTAGTTCCTGACTCAAGATTTCTCAGAAGCCCCTACAGTTCCAATATGTGGAGGTGAATTAGAAATAGAAACAAAAGGATCTAAAGGAGAAAATACAACTTCTTCTTTTTCTACTCTAACTCCTTTTCTCTTCCTTCTTCTTTGTAGCCACTCATTGGTTAAGCGAATCACATGTGAAGTTCTCTCCTCAATGTCATCTTCTTCATTTTTAGACCAGTCAACAATCACCTCATTTTTCTCAATAGATTTTTTGTAATTAGGATCAAACATATCTAACCCGTCATCAATGACTCCCTCTACATTTATTTGTAACCTCATGGACTGAATCTGTGAAACACAAAAATGACTATGTTCTCTTTCTTCTACCTGTGACTCATCTTTGCAATCCTCCCAAAAATCTTCTAGGTCAGGGACGGGAAACATATGTGCCCTAAGGCCCAGGACTCCACTATCATAATTCTTATTGTCAAACCCCACCCGTTCTGCATAAAATTTGAAGCCGAAATGATGGATACCGCACCCAATGCTAACAGCATCCCCCATGGTATTACATGATAGTCTTCCTAAAGAAATAGGAAAAACTTTCATCCATTCATCTTTAGGTAAAAATCTTTTCAAAACTATTGATAACTGCTGGAAAATTTCAGCCAATATAAAACATTCAAGGGTGTACCTAGGAAGCCTTAACAGTTGATCTTCGAAACCCCCAACCCTGATATAGGTAAATTTTGGGAATTGAATGTAGTAGCTCCCATACTTGGTTATCAAAGTCTAAGCTTCAGGATTGATTCTTTCACCTGGTGTACTAACCAGTTCATAACACAGTTTACCCAGAAAGGTATCATGGACTTTTTTATAATCTTCAATAGCTTTATTTTTCTACAAAAGGGGATAGAATTCATACACACTCATATTTGCAAACAAGGGTTCATGAGGGAGACCGAGCCAGGATCTACTACATGCAAGACAGGAAATGAGATACGAGGACATAGAGAAGTCACTCCCTGTTAACTTGGATGCGTTAAGTTGTTCCCTTAGAGAGCTTGCGATTAACTCAGCCCAATCAAGAATTAGGGTCCCATCCAAGATAATCTAGACATAAAAGTACATCCAGTCGGCAAATAAAAAGGCAACCTGAGAACCACTGACCTGGTGCAACATGAATATGAGGTCACTCATGTATGGATGAACATGGGTCCTATTAAACTTCTTTGGGAGGTGGGAACCACCCCTCTGAGGATTCAGTAACCAGTTTCTAGCCATAGAGGTGCGGTTTGCATCTCTATTTTCATTAAATTTTACAATAGATTGGGCTGGTGAAAAGGCAGAGAAATCCTTTTCTGGTATTTGTAGTGCTTGAGAAACTAACTCCCTCTTAATGGGTATCAAAATGGAGCCGTCTTTCTTCTTTATAGATTCAGTCCTCGCATCATAACATTGAATACATTTAAAAATGAGCTCAGGATAGGCAATAGCGGGAAGAAATGTGGCTGCAGAACATAAATCACTATGTAGAATTTCTAGAGCTAGTGTGTCATCTAAAGAATTCAAGAGTTGAGAAGGCAGGTTTTCAATGTCATACCCTTCTAAATCAGTGTCTGTAATTATAGGACCATCACACACAAGACTGGAAGAATTCCCAAACAAATGAAAAATTGACTTCATTTTCGCTATAAATAACCCCCAACCCTTCACAGCTAAACATAAATCTTTATAAAAAGAACAAGGACCATAGCCAACTCACCTTTGAATTGCAGACACCCCTGAGTACAAAGCTTTTCCAAGACTACCTCCGTGCACCAGCTCTTGAAGAAGACTCACACTTTTGTAATAAGATGAACACAAAAGTAAACTTAAGTATACCTTTAGGGTACCTGAATTTATTACAAATCCTTGCCATTAATGCCATGGATTTGATTTGACATTAAAATCAAGAGACCGTAATCATTATTTAAACAAATCCCAAGGCCATCACTTCTAATTATGGTTGCGCAAACCAAGGAGGTACTTCATTAAGTCCATTATGTGCTAGCATTTAATTCCCTTTGTTGTGGGTCCCAACACACCACTAGCTTTAGAAACTCATGCTCTGGCTGACGTCACTGAACTCTCTTGAACATACATGAACCAAGTTCTTTAGAGTTCTCAACCATTCTTTGCTATTCAAGACTTTTTACTGTCGGCAAAATTTAGGCAAAATTCCATACCCGGAATCAATAAGTTGAAAATTCTTATGATTCAAATTGCCTTATGTTTTATTCCCTTTCTGGTGTTATCAAAGAAAACAACCGATCACTTGCAAAAGTGCAAACTTAATCAAAATGTTAAAAAAATGCGAACATCTTTGAACCTAAGGGAACATAGTTCTACACTGTTTGCCGGTGTTCAGGGGTGTTCAAGACCATTCTAAGTCTAAAATGCTAAGGGACCGAGAAGACAAATGCAACGAATGAACTAATTACAAAGACCAAGGGGAAGTCTGTGAGAGACATATTTTGACACAGAGACAATTCTGAGGACACGCATTTGCTAAAAAAAAACCAAGGATCAACTGGGACTAACATTGGCTCCGACAGGGGACTATTTTTTGACTCAAAAGGCAGAGAACTCAGTATCTCTGGTTTCACAAAAATGAAAGGGATAACCAACACAAAAATAGGGAAGGAAGCTAACCTAATATGTATAGACAGAAAAACTTGAGGACCTTACAATTTTACCAGCTTCATGTCCTGTCCATTATAGGAATATGGCAAGATGGAACCATATGGATAAGCCAACCTGAAAGCATTAGATCCCAATTCTTCTCTGATTATAAAGGGCCCTTTCCACAAGGATTCAAACTTGCCATGTGTTCCCTTTGGTTCTTTCCTTTTGTCCCACAGTAGCACCTCATCTCCTTTCATAAACTTTCTAGGTTGTGCCTTCCTATCGAAGATACTTTTAATCCTGAGTTGATGTTCTATAATTCTGTCCACTAGAGCTTCCCTTTTAGCTTCAAGCTTCTGTAAGAACATTATCCTTTTTTTAAGAGAGTCTTTAAAAGTTTGATCTTCTATTGCAGCTTGGAGTTTAATCACTGAAAATTCCAAAGGAAGGGAAACCTATGCTCCTATACCATATACTAGCTCAAATGGTGCCATGTCAATTTCCCTTTTGGGTGTGATCCTATCTACCCAAAGAGCTTCAAAAAGTTTCTTATGCCAATTTTTTCCATTAACATCCACTACCTTTTTCATGATGGCAACCAAATTCTTGTTACTAGATTCGGCCTACCCATTTCCTTGGGGAAAATAATTAGATGAATGAGCCAAGGAAATACTATGATCATAATAGAATAACATCATTTCCTGAGATGAAAAATAAGTGGAATTATCCATTACAATCTTCTGTGGTACACCAAAATGGACCAAAATATTGTTCTTCAAAAATTCACATACCACTTGGGAATTGGCTTTTTTAGTTGGGATAGCCTCCACCCACTTAGTGAAGTAATCGGTGGCTTTTAAAATATAAATATCTCCAGCACTAGAAGAAGGATTAACAGGCCCTATAAAATTGAGTCCCCATTTTTTAAAGGGCTCTTCAATCACAACTGGTTTTAGAGGCAATGCTGCTAATTGTGGTTTCCCAGTAAATAATTGGCATTTCTCACAGCTTCTAACAAAAGCATAGGCATCTTTAAACATACCCAGCCAATAAAAACAATTATGTAAAATTTTAAAAGTCGTGACTGAGGAAGAAAAATGACCTCCACATGCTTGTTCATTAAAGCTTTAAGTAATTGTTTTTGTTGTTCCTCATCCACACACCTAAGGAAGGTTCCATCTACACCTCTCTTGAACAGTGCACCTTGCCAGATCACATATTTCTCTACTTACAATCTAAGATTACATCTCTCTTTTGGCATCAAGCTGGTAGGACATTCCCCATATGTTAGGTAATAAGCTATGTTACTGAACCAAGGATCTGTTAGGCTTACAAACAATGCATGTGACTGCTCACATTCTGAATCTCTTTCATGATTGGGGTTTTCAGCTATCAATTTACACAATCCTTTTCCCCTGACCAATTTGGTCAGTTTTATTGTCAAGTCATACTCTTGAATCTTGGTTACCCATGCTGCTCTCTTATTCATTGCAATCTCTTATTGTGTGAGTAGACTCTTCACAGTAGTGTCCGGAACAAAAACCTCAGAATGTGAATGCAAGATATAAAACCTGAATTGTTTAACAGCTTTAACAACTGCAAAAGCTTGCTTTTCAATTAGCGAGTACTTCAATTTGTGCTTTTTCAGGGGGGTACTCATGAATGCAATAGGCACTTTAGTTCCTCCCTCATTCTTTTGAGTGAGCATGGCAGAAAGTGAATGATCAGAGGCATAACAATAAATGACAAAATCTTTCTTGTAATCCAGATATACCAAAGAAGGAGCACTAGCCATAGCATCTTTAATTTCTTTAAAAGATTTTTGTCCAGCCTCCATCCATTTAAAAGGTTGTTTTTCACTCATCATCCCTACAATATGTCGGGTAAGCTCAGAGAAGTCTGGCACAAAAGCCCGTAGGAAATTGATCTTCCCAAAAAATGACTTTACACCAGTTCTTGTAGACGGAAGACCCAGCTGCTGAATGGCTTTTACCCTTTTAGGGTCTATTCTTATCCCTTCCTTAGAAATGATATGACCTAATAGTTTGCCTTCGGTAACATAAAATATTGACTTCTTAGGGTTGAGTGAGATACCATGGTCACGACACCTTTAAAGTACTAATTTCAAATCTCTAAGGTGATGTTTATGCCTGCGGGAGTAGACTGTTAAATCATCTAGATATATAACAATAATCTTATTCTTCATATTAGTAAAAGATGAGTCCATTGCCCTTTGGAATGTTGCCCTGGCATTAATTAGGCCAAAGGGCGTCCTGTTGTAAGCAAAAGTTCCCCAGGGTGTGGTGAAGGCTGTTTTATGCTTATCATTCTTTGTCACACTGATCTGATTATATCCAGAGAATCCATCCAACATGGACATCATCTCTGATCCAGCCACTATTTGCAACATGTGTTCCATCTTTGGGAGGGCATAGTTGTCTTTCAGACTCGCCTGATTCAGGTTACGGAAGTCAACATAAATTCTTATCTCACCATTTTTCTTTCTCACTGGAACAATGTTCGCAATCCAAGTTGAGTGATGGATTGGATATATTATCCTTGCTTTTAACATTTTATCTACTTCACACATTATTGCTTCTGACACCTTAGGGTTATAACTATGCAATTTCTGTTTGAAAGGTTTACATTTTGGTTTAAGAGGAATATTGTGGCTAAAATGCCCATCTCTAAATTCCTTCAAATCATCATAATTCCATGCAAAAACATCAGAAAAGGATGTCAACAAAGATTGAAGTCTCCCCTTTTCTTGAGAACAAAGAGATTTTCCTATGGTTATCCATTTAGACTATGTTTCATCCCTAATGTCAATCTTATAATACTCCCTAAGCACTTCAGGGTGAGGATTTTCTTTCTTGTGAATAAAACTATCATCTCTTGTAGAAAATAAGTTTTTAAGTGTTACCAGGCCTTTAGGAATTTTGTTACCCTTTAATTGCACAATTCCATCTGACATTTGATTTTCAGAAACTAGTTCTCCATGCATTTCACTTGTCCCTTCAAAATAGGTAGATGTGAAGACTTCTACACAAGTCATGAAATCATTAATACTAGCATCACTCTCAAAAACCTGCAAATGTTCTACATTATCAGGAACTGTTGGTCTGTAAATCATTTCTATCTTATAAGTGCTAGTTTTGAATTCTGGGTGGGGAAGAAATAAAGATGCTGAAATGGCTAAAGAATCCACTTTCAAATTCAAACTCCTTGGAATAGCTTCTATACAAAAAGCATCAAAAGCTTCAATTTCTTTCCAGACCAACTCTCTATAATGTTTTAACCTTTCATTTTTCACTGTGAACTGCCCTCTAACTTGCTTAACAATTAATTATGCATCACCTCTTACAACGAGAGCTATGATTCCATGAGCTTTTTCTTCTTGAAGACCTAGAAGAAAAGCTTCATATTCAGCTGTATTGTTGGTATTCTTGAAATCCAGCTTATAAGAAAAAGGCAAACACTCCCCGCTTGGACTTTTCAGAACAACCCCTACTCCTGACCCTGTGTTAGCACAACTTCTATCAAACTCCATCAACCATATCTGTGTTGTCTCACTTAAGTCTCTTTCAACTGAGGAAACCTGGTCTGACATGATCATATAATTGCCAAACTCACACTCCTAATATAAGATTTGAGCCTTTGGATTATCCGAAGGGAATACTGTATATTTATTCTTTGCTTTTGGTACCAACTTCACCTTCTTCTCCCCAACAGGGATGACTACTTCTGACCAGTCCGTCTTTATTTTGCCACCCATATCTCGACAAAAGGTCCTACTCAATAACATTCCATAACTTGCTGGAATGACTACCACTAAGATTGTTGGCTTCAGTCTTTTATCTGGATAGGTGGCCAGAACAGCTTGAGCATCTTTTACTTGCCCTACTATGGGTACTTGGTTGCCATCCATTGAATAGCATCTTCCAAAACTTTTTGTCAAGGTTAGACCAAGGGCTCTGGCAACAGAGGATGGCATGATATTATCAGATGCTCCAGAGTCAATAATACAATTACTCAACTTAAGACCATTAAGGAGCAAGGAGATATAGAATGGTTCAGGCTTTCTAGGCTCAAGTATATCAGACTCGGCTCTAGGAGTGGAAGTATTGGAGGAATTATTTTGATTACTGCCTGTTGGGGGAACTACCAATGGAGGTTGAACCAAATCCTCAGCTTGATTCATCATGCATTGATTAGCATGTGAGGTATTAGGGGTATCACCTTTAACATATTGAACTAGCTTGTCAAGTTCCTTGGGATTTAACTTTAGATATTCCGCAGGTGAAATTTGGATAGCAGAAGATTGACAAAATTCTACTATATCAAAAGAAGGAACCTTAGCACCCCTTTGCAATATTTTAAATTCCAGAGGTTTTACATTGGAGAAGGGAGGATTACTTACAAGTACATTACTCTTGCTAGCTATAGCCGATGACAAAGGGTTGGAATTAGAAGACCTCTGATTATGGGTAAGCATAGCAGAGGTTGAATTTTAAAGAGTAGCCAAAATATCTTCTCTCTCTAAGTCTGATTCATATTCTAGGTAAAATAAGCCAGAGTCACCAGGTCACTCTTGAAATACTTCTTCATCCTTCATTTCTCCCAATACATCCAGAGTTACCTTCATTTGCATATGTCTCATCATATCAGGGCAGGTATCACCGTCATGATCCATTGTTAAGTGAAAAGAACACATAACTCCATCTCTGGAAGATCCCTCCATGGCAAGTCTAGGCTGAGCTAAAGATAAATGAGGAGTTCTATTATGGTTCTATCCTGGTGGTCTTCTATTAGAGTCTTGTGACATAGGTGAGTAAGTCGCCCCTTGCTTGGGTAATTGTCTCTTCAAGGCTATAACATCATTCATCAACCTTTGAACCATTGGGTCCATTAAAGAAGTTGAAGCTTGAGAAGATTGAACTTGGAGATCTTTCTTCCACTTTCCAGCCGTAATAAGATCATCTTCCAACTCAATAGCCTGAGCTTGGGTTGCGTCCAAGTCCACTAGTCTGCTTCTTCTTAAATGAAAACCAATGTCAGGGGGCATGGAATTGATGAAGAAACATTGTTGATTTTCAAGAATAGGCCTTTTAGCTGTAGGAATTTTATGGACAACCTTATTATATCTTGCCACATATTCTCTCATAGGCTCATGAATCTCCTTTTTCATCTGTGTCAGCTGAGCTAGCAAAGAATGTTCATCGTCAGCACTTTTAAAACGCCCTTCAAAGGCAAGTTTCATAGAATTCCAATCAGTAATTGACCCAGTGGGTAGATATCCAAACCATTCAGTGGCCCTTTCTGTGAGAGTTGGGACAAAAAGCCTGACTGCTACATCTTCAGTTTGAACCACCAATATATCAGTAGCAACATTAAAAGCGTTAAAGTGTTCATCTTCAGACACTGTACCATCTCCAGGGAACTTTGGAAGTACATCTTTGGCACCCTTAGGAAGGGCATTATGCTGAGCCAAAGCTAAAGGTCCAACTATGGCTCCCCATGGCTATGCCATTATAACTGTCAGGAAAATAGTTTGGAAGGCTGGGGCTTGAGTTCCTGACAAGGTTAAAGCTTGCCAATTATAGATCTTAGTAGAGGACTTAAAAGTCTCTCTTGGAGGAGAAGAAGGTCTGCTCTAGGCCTTTTTCTTGGGAGGATGAACCTTTGTGGTTTCAAGATTTCTCAATTCTTGAAAGACACTATCAAAGATTCCCGCTTCTCTCTGAGATCTAGTATATGGTCTTGACTCCCGCTTGATAATTTTATGGCCTTGGTATGGTTCTTTCAACAACTACAGCTTCACGGGCAACTGGAATACCTCTCAACCATTCGCCAATTTCTTCTTCCTCTTTTAAAACTAACTGAACTTATTGATACTGTTCATTACTTTTTCTTACTTTCCAGGCCAAGTTGTCTAAATCTGCAATAATATCTTCTTGCATATCCTAAAAATCTAGACCAGGTTGCAAAACTGGGAGAAGTTCAACATGACCAAGTATTCTATCAACAGGTAATACCATAGTTACACATTTAAACCAAACACAGACACTGGCTTACTAATTCACTTCCCAAGTAGAGTCACAAAAAATCTGTTAGTAAATAGATTTGATCTTAATTTTATCTCTTGATAACTCTTCCCTATAGCCCTTTTTAAGACCAACCTTTTTACTGACAATTGGGTAAGTGTTGGTGATGAAGGGTGCTCCCCTTAATACCACAAACACATAACAGAAACAGAGAAATAACAACAATATGCAAGAACAGAAAATTGGCTTCTTATTATCTCCACAAATGTGGAATTAAAAACTTTCAGAACTACAATACGCAAAGCCACATGGGCATTCCCTTACAATATTCCGTAGGACAAAGCTTCGAATTATTACCCAGATCTACTACCCAGAACTATTCTGAACTCCCTAAGACAATAATACAGCCTTCCTTATATAGGCAATTTTTCCACCGCCTAGAAAGGTTCCAGAATTTTAGCCAATAAGGCCGACCAAACTTAGAATTATTTTATTTTACATTTTATTACATCGTAGTCAGCTCAAGATAACCTTTGAAACCCGAACAAAAATTTTGAAGAAAATTATTTTCTGCCATTTCAGGTGGCCCAACTTCCGAAGACCATAAGTCATCACCAGTTGACCCAATCGGCTATTATAACCCCATTTCAGAAATGCCATGAAGCGCTCTACAGGCTTGATCCGCGCAAGTGCCTGTCACCCAAATTTTTGACCTCATTCGGGGCCTCTAAAGCCTTCAAAACTGAGTCTGAAGTTTCTGTACCATGTTGCCAATACCGAAAATCTTCAATATCTTCCAATATACACTTGATCTGGCAATGGAACTTTACTGACAAACTTATATGACCAAAATGAACCTCCAAGAAAGAAATCAGATCATTCTGAGCATAGACAAAAATTACCAAAAATAGTAACTTTCCAAATATTGTAGCTCTGCACAAGATAGCCCTTATTGAATACAAAAACATAAATATTTTTGGGTGATGCAAGATTGCTCTTACACCCAGGATGCTCCTACATCAGACACCTAGGGTAATTTGAGAAGTGACCCTGTCACGACTCAGGTGTGCAGAGGAAAACCAAGATGGTTAACCTCCTCCTTTGTCAACCATGATGAATCTTTAACAGGTCATCCTTTCCACTTGACCAGATATTCTTCATATGTTCTATTCCTTGTGCTTCTGCCAACGCAACTATCCAGTATGTCCTCAATCTCCTTAGTATCTAAACTAGTTGCTGGAATACTCCACTGTGCTGCTGTGATCTCATCTTCAACACCTCCTTCATGATACTCTGTCAAATCTGAAATGTTAAACACTGGTGAAATATTCAGTTCAGTAGGCAATTCTACCTCATATGCATTTCTTGAATCATGCTTCTTTAGTATCTTACATGGTCCAAATTTCTTCATTTTCAACTTGTTATATGTACCAACTGGAAACCTTTCTTTCCACAAATGAACCATGACTTCATCTCCAACCTAAAATTCCTTATACCTCCTTTTCTCATCTACCTTAGTCTTAAACTGTGCATTCATTTTGGTAATGTGCTTCCTCACTTCCTCATGGATGTTCTTCAAGTGTTCTGCAAAATCCTCAGCTTCAGCACTACTTATTTCTCCTTTATCTATCTTTCTCAGTTCAGATGCATTTCTTGGACTACTCCCATATACAATCTAGAATGGTGATCTACTAGTGCTCCTGTTGACAGAATTATTGTATGCAAATTCTGCCTATGGTAAAATCAAGTCCCATCCTGTTGGCTTGTCTCCAACCAAACATCTCAACAAATTTCCCAAACTTCGATTCACCACCTCTATCTGTCCATCAGTCTGTGGATGATGTGATGAACTGAACTTCAAATCTATCTTCAACTTTTTCCACAATGTCTGCCAGAAATATCCAACAAACTTAGTATCTCGATCTGAAACTATGGTCTTTGGAAAACCATGTAGTCTCACCACTTCTCTGAAAAACAATTCTACTATATGAACAGCATCACTAGTCTTCTTACAAGGAATGAAATGTGCCATCTTTGAAAATCTGTCAACCACCACAAAAATTGAATCATGTCCCCGCTGAGTCCTCAGTAAACCAAGAACAAAGTCCATACTAATATCCTCCCAAGGCTTCTCTGGTACAGGCAATGGCTGATACAATCCTATATTCTGCTTCACTCCTTTCACCATCTGGCATACTCTACAACTCTATACAAACTTCTTGACATCTTGCTACAACTGTGGCCAATAATAATTCTCACTAACCAAGGCAAGGGTTTTATCATGACCAAAATGTCTAGCCAATCCTCCGCTATGCTTCTCCTTGATGAGGTTCTCCCTCATAGAACTTCGTGGAATGCACAACTGGCTCCCTCTGAATAGCATATCATCCTAGATGATGAAATCTAACCATTTCGTCTTGTCTAGAGTAATAGGTTCTGTACAAGCTATCCAAGCTTCACCAAAATCAAGATCCTCTGGATACAAATTCTTGAGTTCATTGAACCCAACCACCTCAATCTGCATTTCTATCAGCAACAGTTGCCTTCTGCTAAGAGCATCTGCAACCCTGTTAGACTTTCCACTCCTGTGTTTCAAAAAAAATGTATAACTCTACAAAAACTCAACCCATTTCAAATGCCTCTGATTCAACTTTCCTTGACTATTCAAATATTGCAAAGCTTGATGAACAGTATACAAAACAAACTCCTTAGGAAGCAGATAATGTCTCCACTTCTTTAATGCCTGAACTATAGCATAAAATTCATGATCATAGACAGAATACTTTCTCTTAGCATCATTTAACTTCTCACTAAAATAAGCAACAGGTTTACCTTCTTGGCTCATAACAGCTCCTATTGCATTACCACTAGCATCACAATCTACTTGAAACACCTTATTAAAATATGGAAGTGCTAAAATAGGTTGTTCTATAACTTTTTGTTTCAACAATTGAAAACTCTTTTCTGCCCCATTAGTCCACTTAAATTCTTTTTTATCCCCTCTCATTGTTTCAGTCAAGGGTCCACAAATACTGCTAAAATTTCTGATAAACTTTCTGTAAAAGCTAGCCAAACCATGAAAAGATCTTACCTTAATAGCACTCCTTGGAGTAGGCCATTCAAGGATAGCCTGTACTTTCTCCGGGTCCTTTTTTAGACCTTTTTCTGAAACTACAAATCCCAGATACACTAATTCCTTCTTCACAAAACTACACTTCTTCAAATTAATCAACAATTTCTCTTCTCTCAATTTCCCAAATACCATATGAATATGCATCATATGCTCCTCCAATGTCTTACTAAAGATCAAAATATCATCTAGGTAAACAATGACAAACTTACCCAGAAATTCTTTCAAAACCTCGTTCATGAGCCACATGAAAGTGCTTGGTGCATTGGTTAGCCCAAAAGGCATGACTAACCACTCATATAGTCCTTCCTTTGTCTTGAAGGCACTCTTCCATTCATCTCCTTCTCTGATTTGAATCTGATGATATCCACTCTTCAGATCTATCTTTGAGAAATACAGAGCTCCACTCAAATAGTCCATAATATCATCCATTCGTGGCAATGGAAACTTGTACTTGATTGTGATCTTGTTTATTGCTCTGGAATCTATACACATCCTCCACTCTCCATTCTTCTTTGGTGCTAATACCACTGGTACAGCACAGGGACTCAGACTCTCACAGATCAATCTTTTTTGCAACAACTCATGTACTTTTCTATTCAACTCCTCACTTTTTGCAGGTGTCATTCTGTGTGCTGCCTTATTTGGCAAACTCGCTCCTGGGATCAAGTCCATCTGATGACCGATCTTCCTAACTGGTGGTAATCCATCAGGCACATTATCAGATACAATATCCTGAAACTCATTCAACAAATCTGCAACTTCTACAGGAACATCTTCTACTTCCTCCTTACCAGCTTTTGAAATTAAAGTAAAACACACATACTCATGCCTCATACCATCTAGGAACTTTCTTCCATCAACAAAAGTTATCCTTGCACTACCACATACCTTTTCTTCTGTGTCATTCAATGGCTTTAGCTTATGTCACATTCCATCCTTTGTCAAGGAATAGGTATTTGCATGACCATCATGTACAGCACATCTATCAAACTGCCATGGTCTACCCAACAACATATGACATACATCCATAGATATGATATCACACAGTACCTCATCTTGGTACCCGCCAATCTTGAACTTCACTAAGCATTGTTCATTGACCATGACCTTGTGGTCATCCTTTACCCAGGCAATCCGATATGGATGTGGGTGCTTCTGTCTCTTGAGTTTCAGCTTTGTCACCATCTCTTCTGACACCAAATTGTCATTGCTTCCATTATCAATAATCACATCACAACACTTACCCTCACACTTGCACCTGGTGCGAAACAAGCTCCTCCTTTGTTTAGGTTCATTCTCACCACTCAGCAGGACTCTTTTGTTAATCAGCATTTCTCCTTTTTTAGCATCTTCAGAATGTGATGATCTGGCATCTTCATCTACATGTGCAACTTTGGCCTGGCCTTCATTTCTCTTGTCTGTTCTTCCTTGGCGCTGAGGACATTCAAACACCCTATGACCTTCTTCTCCACAGTGAAAACATGTTCCACGAAAGCCTCCTCTTCCAGATCCTTGTCCTCTTCCTCTTCCTCTCTGATCTCTATTCTTATTATCTTGGAAATGATTGGAATTGTTTCATTGCTGATTCTGACTGCTACTGGCCTCATCCTTCTTTTTTGAATCTTCATTTCGGCCACCATATGACTGTCCACCAGATCGTCCACCGTGACCTCTTCCATTTTGTCTACTCTCAAACTTCTTATTCAACTTTTCCTCTACTTTTAGGGCAAATTGGTATGCCTCTTCAATAGTGTTCATTTGAACCAGATTCAGCTCCTCCTGAATGCTTGGCCTTAACCCATTAAGGTATCGAGCAACTTTCTCCTTATCAGCTTCTGCATGGCCTGTTCTGATGAGGAGTCGATAGAACTCTTCTATATACTCCTGAACAGATCTTCCTGCTTGCTTCAAACTTTGCATTTTCTTTTGTAGGTCAAGCTCATAATCAACAGGAATGAACTGTCGCTTCAATTTATCCACCATCTGATCCCATCTTGTGATTTTATCTTTTCCTCTTCTATTTCGCTCCAACTGAATCTCTTGCCACCAGATCTTCGCATGACCTTTCAGTCTGGCCTTTAGAAATTTGACCCTATCAGGATCCTCAACATCTTCATACTCAAAATATTCCTCACATTCATTGACCCAGTCGATCAATTCTTCTGGGTTAAGATTTCCAGAAAACGTAGGAACCTCAATCTTAGGTCTTTTCCCAATTTTGAAAATGGCTCGAAAAAGTCTTTCTTCCTCCTGGTTCACAATTTTGACTTCTTCTTCTTGATATTCTTCTTTGGCTTCATCCTCGCTTTCGTCTCTGACATTAAGATTCATTCCTCTACGAATCTCTTCTTGCAAACCTTGCACTTGTCTCTGCAGTTCTCTAACCTCAGGTGTCACAGCACCAGCTCTTCCGCCACGTTCTCTTTGTGGAGGCATTTTCGCGATGCGCACTGAAACCCTAACCATGGTCCTGGTGCAAACTGCCTCACAATTGGAGATCTATTTACACACTTAGGAACTCCTGCTCTGATACCACTTGATGAAGGGTGCTCCCCTTAATACCACAAACACATAACAGAAACAGAGAAATAACAACAATATGCAAGAACAGAAAATTGGCTTCTTATTATCTCCACAAATGTGAAATTACAAACTTTCAGAACTACAATATGCAAAGCCACATGGGCATTCCCTTACAATATTTTGTAGGACAAAGCTTCGAATTATTACCCAGATCTACTACCCAGAACTATTCTGAACTCCCTAAGACAATAATACAGCCTTCCTTATATAGGCAATTTTTCCACCGACTGGGAAGGTTCCAGAATTTTAGCCAATAAGGCCGACCAAACTTAGAATTATTTTATTTTACATTTTATTACATCGTAGTCAGCTCAAGATAACCTTTGAAACCCGAACAGAAATTTTGAAGAAAATTATTTTCTGCCATTTCAGGTGGCCCAACTTCCGAAGACCATAAGTCATAACCAGTTGACCCGATCGGCTATTATAACCCCATTTTAGAAATGCCATGAAGCGCTCTACAAGCTTGTCTCGCGCAAGCGCTCGTCACCCAAATTTTTGACCTCATCTGGGGCCTCTAAAGCCTTCAAAACTGAGTCCGAAGTTTCTGTACCCTGCTACCAATACTGAAAATCTTCAATATCTTCCAATATACACTTAATCTGGCAATGAAACTTTACTGGCAGACTTATATGACCAAAATGAACCTCCAAGAAAGAAATCAGATCATTCTGAGCATAGACAAAAATTACCAAAAATAGTAACTTTCCAAAAATTGCAGCTCTGCACAAGATAGCCCTTATTGAATACAAAAACATAAATATGTTTGAGTGATGCAAGATTGCTCTTACACCCAGGATGCTCCTGCATCAGTTGGATGCTTTCAACTTCCCTCTGAATTCTTTCTTAGGTACAGCTCCCTAATTGAATTTGCAATTCAAATTTTTCTTTTCTCACAACTATTCTGGTTTTAGCTTTTAACCTGAAAGCTTATAAGGCTGCTAAAACATTCCTCAGATGTTCAGCATATAAACGACTACTTTATGAGAAAGATTTGATCAAACAGAAAATCATAGTTTCTCATTTCCAAAACACATAATTTACTAGAACTAAAATGTAATGGTTTAATGATAGATTAACAAAAACCCCAAGAATGCTGGATAAGATTTTATATACTAGAAATGAACATATCAATCAAACACTGGACAAACTTTCATCCAATCCAAACTGCAAAGATTCGGAAACAAGTATATATATATAATCAGATTTTTGTTGTCATAACATAGATCAAAACATGCAACAGAAAATAAATCCTTATATAGCCAACTCGGAAAATCTTAGAGTACTATTTCAAAGAAAACTTCTTCCAAGCAAAAAAAATACTAAGTCTACCTTTCAAAATTTTCTAACCTTTTCTTCTATGGAAACTAAGCTATTTAAAGTTTGAGCAAAGCTGAGAGGTCTCCCGAAAAACCTGACCACTCAGTTAAATAGTTAAAATAGCTTAAAGATTTTAAAGGACACCTAGCCCCATGAGTTTTAAAACATGAAATTGAAAAGATTAAATGCCAATCTCCGCATCATTATCGAAGACATGCTCCTCTTCTCCGGCGATATTCTCTCCTTCCGCTATAGTCTGCTTTGTCATCTCTAGCTGCTTATGTGCCTGTAGTAGTTCCTTGGTGTGCGGCATGTGCGGTACCCTTAGGTTCATGATCCTAAAAACTGTGGCTTCTTTGGTCCACTTTACTTTCCTAACTTTCTCGATGGTTAAAGGGAATTGGTCCACACCAAGATAAAGCATTGATTCGAATCGGGCAACCTGAGTTAAGTCTGATGGTTTAGGGTTTAGTTTGTCCTTAAGTTTCTTCATGGTGTTTTCAAACATAGCAAGGGCTATTTTCTATTCCTGTTCTCCCATAGTAGTGGTATATGTATGAGCAAAGTTTATCACCTTAAGTTCAGTGATCATAGCCTTTTGTAACTGCTTGATCTCATGCTCACTGTCCTTGTTCTCAGAAAGGCTACTTCTGACAGTGCTCAAATACCAACTTATATTTTTCCTAAGAATAAAGAAGGTAGAGTCATCTTGTACTTTGACACCCTGATCTGTACGGAACTTTACATAGCCATAGTTTTCAATTTCAAGAAACTTGGACATGGCGGTGAACCATTTTTCTTCATCCCTCTCCCATACCTGTCTTTGAGATTATATTTCTCCTATCAAAATTTATGTATCATGCAGAACCTCATACACATCTTTTAAATACTTAGAACCACTCTTAAGGATTTCACAAATCCACTCCTCCACAGAAACTGCTAGTCCACGTCCCTTTTGAACTTGGTTGAGAAAATTCTTGCTTTCAGCTAATTCTGGGTCAAAAACTTGAGGAGATTGAACTAAAGGAGTGGCGTAAAAGCTACAGAAGGTGTTAATAAATTGTGACAGTCACTATAGTTTGCTTCAATTCCTTCTTTTCTTTTCCATCCTGCCAAGAAGAGTTCAGCATTTGTTGTGCAGTCTCTTTGAATAAGTTATTTTTGCCAGCCCTGTCCATGTTTCCTAACTCAACTTTGGTAATCTCAAAGTCTTTAGCTTTAACCTCCTGTTCATCTTCCATACCTTCCTTAGGTTTGTAAGTAGCACCTTCAGTAGTCCATTTTCTAGTTTTCTCATCAGTAAACATGCGAGCCATGCTCTTAACCTTTTTTGTCTTTGGGGTCTTTTGAACATATTTACTTACAATATCTTTAAAAGGAATTGAAGCAGGAACTAAATTGTGCTTTTAACTTATAGTAGATAATGGCCAGGGAAGTGAAACTCCAGAACTCAAGGACTATTTTGGTGTCTTCATTGGCATGGATATCACTTCCAGTGTAGCATCATCTAGGTCGAAGAGGTCCTTTCCCATTTGTTCATTTTCTAATATATGGAAACTAATATCTTCCATTTTATCATTATCCAGGTCTACCATCAGAGGTTCTGTCTAAGCCATATCTTTCTTTGTCCTCGACTTGGTTTTAGATCTTGTTACCCTTTGTGATAAAATAGTTGGGAGAGAAATAGTTACAATCTTCTTCTTTGAGTTCCTGACTCAAGATTTCTCGGAAGCCCCTACAGTTCCAATATGTGGAGGTGAATTAGAAATAGAAATAGAAGGATCTAAAGGAGAAAATGCAACTTCTTCTTTTTCTACTCTAACTCCTTTGCTCTTCCTTCTTCTCTATAGCCACTCATTGGTTAAGTGAATCACATGTGAAGTTCTCTCCTCAATGTCATCTTCTTCATTTTTAGACCAGTCAACAATCACCTCATTTTTCTCAATAGATTTTTTGTAATTAGGATCAAACATATCTGACCCATCATCAGTGACTCCCTCTACATTTATCTGTAACCTCATGGACTGAATCTGTGAAACACACAAATGACTATGTTCTCTTTCTTCTACCTATGACTCATCTTTGCAATCCTCCCAAAAATCTTCTAGGTGAGGGATAGGAAACATATGTGCCCTAAGGCCCAGGACTCCACTAGCATAATTCTTATTGTCAAACCCCACCCGTTATGCATAAAATTTGAAGCTGAAATGATGGATACCGCACCCAATGCTAACAGCATCTGCCATGGTATTACATGATAGTCTTCCTAAAGAAATAGGAAAAACTTTCATCCATTCATCTTCAGGTAAAAATCTTTTCAAAACTCTTGATAACTGCCAGCAAATTTCAGCCAATACAAAACATTCAAAGGTGTACCTAGGAAGCCTTAACAGTTGATCTTCGAAACCCCCAACCCTGATATAGGTAAATTTTGGGAATTGAATGTAGTAGCTCCCATACTTGGTTATCAAAGTCTAAGCTTCAGGATTGATTCTTTCACCTGGTGTACTAACCAGTTCATAACACAGTTTACCCAGAAAGGTATCATGGACTTTTTTATAATCTTCAAGATCTTTATTTTTCTACAAAAGGGGATAGAATTCATACACACTCATATTTGCAACCAAGGGTTCATGAGGGAGACCAAGCCAAGATCTGCTACATGCAAGATAGTAAATGAGATACGAGGACATAAAGAAGTCACTCCCTATTAACTTGGATGTGTTAAGCTGTTCCCTTAGAGAGCTTGTGATTAACCTAGCCCAATCAAGAATTTGGGTCCCATCCAAGATAATCTGGACATAAAAGTACATCCAGTCAGCAAATAAAAAGGCAACCTGAGAACCACTGACCCGGTGTAACATGACTATGAGGTCACTGATGTATGGACAAACAGGGGTCCTATTAAACTTCTTTGGGAGGTGGGAACCACCCCTCTGAGGATTCAGTAACCAGTTTCTAGCCATAGAGGTGCGGTTTGCATCTCTATTTTCATTAAATTTTACAATAGATTGGGCTAGCGAAAATGTGGAGAAATCCTTTTCTAGTATTTGTAGGGCTTGAGCAACTAACTCCCTCTTAATGGGTATCAGAACGAACCCATCTTTCTTCTTTATAGATTCAGTCCTCGCATCATAACATTGAATACACTTAAAAATGAGCTCAGGACAGGCAATAGCGGGAGGAAATGTGGCTGCAGAACATAAATCACTATGTAGAATTTCTAGAGTTGGTGTGTCATCGAAAGAATTCAAGAGCTGAGAAGGCAGGTTTTCAATGTCATACCCTTCTCAATCAGTGTCTGTAATTGTAGGACCATCACACACCAGACTGGAAGAATTCCCCAACAAATGAAAAACTAACTTCATTTTCGCTGTAAATAACCCCCAACCCTTCACAGCTGAACATAAATCTTTATAAAAAGAACAAGGACCATAGCCAACTCACCTCTAAATTACATACACCCTTGAGTACAAAGCTTTGCCAAGACTACCTCCATGCACCAGCTCTTGAAGAAGACTCACACTTTTGTAATAAGATGAACACAAAAGTAAACTTAAGTATACCTTTAGGGTACCTGAATTTATTATAAATCCTTTCCATTAATGCTATGGATTTGATTTGACATTAAAATCAACAGACTGTAATCATTATTTAAACAAATCCCAAGGCCATCACTTCTAATTATGGTTGCACAAACCAAGGAGGTACTTCATTAAGTCCATTACGTGCTAGCATTTAATTCCCTTTGTTGTGGGTCCCAACACACTGCTAGCTTTAGAAACTCATGCTCTGGCTGATGTCACTGAACTCTCTTGAACATACATGAACCAAGTTCTTAAGAGTTCTCAACCGTTCTTTGTTGTTCAAGGGTTTTTACTGTCGCCAAACTTTAGGCAAAATTCCATACCGAGAATCATTAAGTTGAAACTTCTTATGATTCAAATTGCCTTATGTTTTATTCCCTTTCTGGTATTATCAAAGAAAACAACTGATCACCTGCAAAAGTGCAAACTTAATCAAAATGTTAAAAAAATGCGAACATCTTTGAACCTAAGGGAACATAGTTCTACACTGTTCGCCAGTGTTCAGGGGTGTTCAAGACCATTCTAAGTCTGAAACATTAAGGGACCGAGAAGACAAATGCAACAAATGAACTAATTACAAAGACCAAAGGGAAGTCTGTGAGAGGCATATTTTGACACAGATACAATTATGAGGACACGCATTTGCTAAAAAAAACCAAGGATCAACTGGGACTAACAATGTGTAATCATCAGACCCTTCCATGTGGAATAACTAGTGCCTTCAAACATCAAACTCTCTTTCTTAAAGGCTTGCATCCTAGATCTTCTCAAGTGATCAACTCCCAAAAGAGGACTTATCTTTGATACCAATTGTTAGAAATAAGGCAGCACACACAATTGAGAGGGGCAAGGTGAATCAGTTATGTCCCATAACTTGAAACATCAATCAAATTTTAAACTTTAAATATTAGATCTGAATGATGAACATTAGAAAAAGATCACAACATAATAACCATCACATAACATCAAGATTTTTTATGTGTAAATTATATTAGGGGAAAAACCATAGTGGGTATAAAACCCACAAGATAATGTACTATGTTAAAAGCACTATACCCTGTTAAAGGTATTACAAGGTGGATACACATGCATTCAAGCATATTTCCAAGAGTTTAGTACTCCAATACAATAAGGAGTACAACCCAAAGGAAGGCTCAATACCTTACAAGTAGATGGACAACAATCCACCATGGTCAACAATCCACAAATCATGAACTGGCTGATAGCATCCTCAACATGCCAATATAGCTCTAATGAAGTACATAATAGATCAGATCTCTACCTCAATTGCAGATTCCACTCTTACGTCTTCCTAAAATCTCTCATAAACACATACGATCCTCTCCACAAAGGGATATTACATCATTACATTTATACAATTTGTCAACTTATTTCTTCAAGGTCATCCAAGGACCTAAATTAAAAATATTAAATCAAATACAATACAATCATCAATGTGATTCAAAACATGTCAGCTAAGACATAGTAAGGATTCAAATTTTCATCCTCAAACACACTCCATCTCCATAAATCACTCCTTGATCCATTGCAACATGCTATACCATCATGTCAGCCAAGAACAATAAGAAATTTAATATATCATGTGAAAATCACCAAATCTGATCACATAGCTTAATGTGATCTATAAACATGAATAGGGAATGATCTAGAAACATTAGAAAGCAACATGAAATGCCATAGAAATAACTATTGGAGATTTTCCAGCAGGCCAGTACTGACTGCATGTTTGTCATTGATGACAACATATGGAAAGTAGCATGCATGGAAGTATTATATAGTAAGCTTTATATATATGATACTTGGACATGATATCAACATGATATCATGGACGCAGAGGTTAACTATTAGTGCAGACAGTTATACAACAACTTGTATCAACAAGGTTCCTGACAGAGTTACAGGCAGTCTTCTGTGTATGGTTGTCCATACAGTTGTCTTATGGGCATGCACCCTAGGATATATCTTGTAGACATGTTAGTGATGTTAATTTCATGAACGCATGGTATGATGATGAACGCAAGTGAAGTTATGCAGTTGCTATTTGCCAGTAGTAGTTTCTTGTGTTTGTTTAGCAGAGCCGATAGAGATTTTATTGGTTCTTGAGTTGTGCCTATCTTTAGGGCATGCACCCTTAGAGTTAAGATTAGAGATGTGTTTTTTATTATTAGTTAAGAGTGCATGAGTTAATTCAACTTGTAGAGTAAGTTCTAGTTGTTTTGGTAGAGTTGATAGTGTGTAGCATGCATCTATAATTATCTTATTTGGACAGGTCCTAGATTATGTTGTGTACATAATATAGTCGATGAATGTTTGTTGGAGTTTGTTATGGTTTCTCTATTATGATTTCAAGGTGGTTCTAATAGGCCAACTTGATTATATCATTTAGAGGAAAGATATTTATAGGCAGTCATTTGTGATTGTTGGAGTGTGGTTCATGGTTGATTAAGTAGAGCAAAGCAGAGTGTGTGAAGTGTTGAGCCATCAAAAGAAGGTCTATGTGACCAAGTAAAGTGTTTGTGCTATACATTGGAACAGATCTAGATAGTAGGTCAAAGCGCAACTCACCAAGATCTAGATATAGTGTGTATCTATTATTCAGAAGGTTGTAGCCTTCGCCCCTTTTAGCAGTGAGCTCTTGGATAGTGCGTCCTCTTCCCTAATAGGGACAATTGTAAAAGACTCCTAATAGGGTCTGACCCTTAACCAAGTCTACCATACTTCATATATTGTAAAGCTACTCCTAATAGGGTAAAGGATCTTCTAACAAGGATCATTATACACTAGTATAGAATATTAGTGGGTATCAAGTCCCACCAGGGTTTTTACCTATTTGGGTTTCCCTGTAACAAAAATATTGGTGTTGTGTTCATGTGTTCTTTCATTGTGTTTATGCTTTATGTTTAAGTATACATAATTGGATGAAGAATTGAAACTTGTAGATAACTAATTCAGCCCCCCCCCCCCCCCCATCTCAGTTATCTCTTGGGACTATTCCTAACAATTGGTATTAGAGCCAAGTGCCTTGGAGAGAATTTTAACAGCTTGAGGTTGATTAGGTGGCATACTTCAAGAAAGAGAGTCCTAAGTTTGATGGAGAGAATTATCTTGATTGGAAGAACAAGATGGTGACCCATTTGTAGTGCATTGCTTTTGAATTTTTTAATGTAACTATCAAAGAAGACAAGATTCCTACTTTAGAAGACCTTGGGAAGGATGATGCTACTGACACACAAAAGGAATTATTTCATTAGAATGCTATAGCTAAAGAATCCCTTATTAGCGCACTATCTGATAGTGAGTTTTCAAAGATAAAGAAGGTAGACACCACCCACAAGATATGGAAGTACCTTGCAAAAATATTTGAAGGAGACAAGCAAGAAAAGGATGCACGTAGAAAGACTTGGAAGAAAAGATTCAATGCATTAGAGATGCTTCCTAAAGAAAACATCAAAGCTTATAATCAAAGGATCATGAAGCAGTTGCTGGAATTAGGAAAAATGGTGGAGAGATCTTTGAGGAAGATATTATGGACAAGTTGATGACTACTCTCACTCCAGAATATGAAAGCAAGATCAATATCCTTGATGAGATCATGCAGCTTACATCTAATTTCAAGAGAGAGACCTTGATTAGCAAGATCTCAGCTTTTGAGATTTCAAGATTGAAGATAGAACCTAAAAGTGAGACAGCCTTCAAAGAAACAATTCATGGTAAGAAATATGCAAACACTTCTGGTAATTTTGATGATGATGATGATGAAGAGAAAACTTTAGATGAATTTATTGATATGATTGCTAAAAGAGAAAAGAAAGGAAAAGGAAAATATGAAGGTCAATTGCCTTTTAAGTGCTTTTCATGTAATAAGATAGGTCACTTTGCATCTAAGTGTCCTACTAGAGCTAGAAAGTTCAAGAAGGATTACAAGCCTAAGTACTCTAAAGAATGTTACTTTGCTAGAGATGGAGTTTCAGATGATGAATCGGGTGAAGAAGAAATTGGATTCATTGCCATTTTAGACAAAATGAATAGTAAGTTAGTTCCTAAAGATGTGAAAGTAAATCAAGAGCTAGCATTGATTTCCCAAGAAGACATAAGGACAAACAGAATTATAGATAGTAGTTGTTCACATCACATGACAGGTGATAAAGATAGATTTGTTCATCTGGACAAATACAATGGTGGTATGGTTAGATTTGGAGACAACACTCCTAAACCAATAGTTTGTAGAGGAGCCATCACTCTGGATGGAAAGAACAGTATTGATGATGTTCTCTATGTTGATGGTTTGAAACATAACCTTCTCAGTGTTGGACAGTTACTTGGAAAAGGATATCAGTTGGAGTTCAAAGATGACAAATGAATCATTAGCAACAAGGATGGTGTTATGATTGCATCAGGCTCAAAGAAAAGAGGTAATGTTTTTCAACTCAATTCAAAAGCAAGTTGTTTTGATACTAAAGTTGATGATAGTTGGTTGTGACATAAAAGACTATGTCATATCAATTTTGATAACATAGTGAAGATAAGAAATGTTAAGGCAGTAAGAGATCTACCTAGCATAGCAAAGCCAGTTGATACTATATGTAGGGAATGTGTGATGGGAAAGCATGTGAGGAATTCATTCAGGAGCAAGCACAATTTAGCAGAGAACAAGTTGGATCTAATCCTTACAGACCTATGTGGACCAACTCAAACAAGATCATACTAAGGTGAAAGGTATTTCATTTTATTTGTTGATGATTATACTAGGATGATGTGGGTTGGGTTCTTGAAAGATAAGTCAGAAGCATTTGATAAGTTCAAAATATTCAAAGCTAAGGTTGAGAATGAATCTGGATTAAAGATAAAATGTTTGAGATCGAATAGAGGAGGAGAATTCACCTTTGACAGATTTTATGAGTTTTGTGAAGAACATGGCATAAAGAGATAGTTAAGTGCACGTAGAACACCTCAACAGAATGGAATTGCAGAGAGGAGGAATAGGATCATTCTTGATATAGCGCGCACCATCATGATAGAAGGAAAGGTTGCCCACACCTATTGGAGAGATATGGTCAACACAACAATCTACACAATCAATATAATTTGACTAAGGCCTGGCACTGACAAAACACCTTATGAGCTATGTTTTGGTAATGTTCCTACAGTAAAATACTTTAGCATCTTTGGAAGAAAGTGCTACATCAAGAGGGATGAACCAATAGGCAAGTTTCATGCAATAAGTGATGAAGGTATTTTCCTTGGTTACTCTACTAAAAGTAAAGCTTATAGATGTTTCAATTTAATATTGAAAAAGATAATTGAAAGTGCTCATGTTAAGATTGATGAAAATTTTATGGTTCAAGAAAGATATAATGATTACTCACCTATGATTGAAGAAGAACCCAGACCCTCTTCTAGTGAGATAGTTATTGAAGAAATGTTTGACATCATTGATGTGTTGTTCAATGACCCTAAGACAAGTGAGGAAGAGACTCCTAAGGCTGATGAGTCAGCAATAGCTAAGGTTCCAAAGTTTACATCTAGAAATCATTCCAAGAAAGACATCATTGGAGATTAGAGTAGCAAAGTCTTGACAAGATCACAAGCAAAGAACTCAGCCAACAGTGAAGCGTATGTTTACTATCTTAGATTGAACCTTTAAGTGTTGAAGATGCTTGTAAAGATTCAGATTGGCATGATGCTATGAAAGAAGAACTTGATCAGATTATTAAGAATGACACTTGGGAACTAGTCCCAAGACCTAGTGATAAGAATGTGATTGGTACAAAGTGGATATTCAAAAATAAGATGAATGAAGATGGTACACTAGTAAGAAACAAAGCAAGATTAGTATGCAAAGGATATGTGCAAAGAGAAGGCATTGATTATTTAGACACATTTGTACCTATGAGTAGATTAGAAGCTATTAAGTTGTTTCTAGCTTATGCTACAGTCAAAAACTTCAAAGTTTATCAGATGGATGTCAAGTTAGCATTCTTGAATGGAGATCTGAAAGAAGAAGTATACATTGAGTAGCTTGAAGGATTCACCTTATCAGATAGACCTGATATGGTATGTAGATTGAAGAAGGCCCTCTATGGACTTAAGAAAGCCCCTAGAGCATGGTATGAGAGACTAGATGGATACTTAACAAAGATTCGATTCAAGAAAGGAGCAGTAGATTGTAATATATTCATTAGAGAGACATCTGAAGGTTTGTTACTTGTGGCTATATTTTTTGATGACATTATCTTTGGAGGTAATGACAAACTCAGTGTTGAATTTGCTAAGGAGATGCATTTAATGAATTTGAGATGACTATGATTGGTCCTATCAAATACTTTTTACGATTGAATGTGCAATAGACAGAGAAAGGTATATTCATTAATCAGTCTATGTGAAAGAGATATTAAAGAAATTTAAGATGGATGATTGCAATCCAGTAGGGACCCCTATGATTACTAGATGCAAGCTTACAAAGGAAGATGACTCACCAGTAGTTGATATAACATTGTACAAGTCAATGATTGGTAAATTGATTTATCTTACTCAGACTAGACCTGATATTTCAAATGCAGTTGGCATAGTTGGAAGATTTGTAGTAGAGCCTAAACAAAGTCACCTCATGGTAGTAAAAAGGATATTCAGATACTTACATGGCACTATAGACTATGGTTTATGGTATCCCAATTCAAAAAATGTTGAGCTTCATGTGTACACTGATGCAAATTGAGCAGGATGTGTTGATGACAGAAAGAGTAAATCAGGAGGAGCAGTGTTTCTTAGTGATAGACTTGTCACTTGGACAAGCAAGAAAAAAAATTGTATTTCTCAGTCAACAACAGAAGTGGAGTATGTTGCAGAAGCCTTGAATTGTTCTACAATTGTTTGGATCAAGCAGATGATAAAAGATTTTGGAATTCAGATTGATTATCATATTGTTATTCACTATGATAACACTAGCACTATCAATAGGTCGAAGAACCCTATGATGCATGCAAAGACAAAGCACATTGAGATCAATTATCACTTCCTAAGAGAGAAAGAGGCAAAGAAAGAAGTTAAGCTAGACTATGTGAATACTAAGGAACAATTGGTAGACATATTCACAAAGCCCTTGCCTAAGGATACTTTTGAGTATCTCAGGGGGAAGTTGGGAGTAATTCCCTTCCCTGATTCTGCTTAGAAGGAAGCAGGAATGGCATCAATCCTCTAGGACTGATGGAAGGTTGACTACTCTACCTAAGGAGTAGTATCGGTGCTTAAAATGATTGGTGCCCTTTGCCATTGATGTCAAAGGGGGAGTAGTATACAAAGTCATGAAAAATAGTAGGATTAATATACTTAGGGGGATCAGTATTCAATTGTGACAGTAGTTCAATTGAGGAAATGGAGAATGTGGGAATATATTGCAGCAGATGGAGGATTCATCTTTGGGGGAGTTTTGAAGAGGAAATGGAGAATGTTATTAAAGAATTGTTCCTTTGGGTTGATGGTGGTTTTTCATTCCACATGTTGCCATCAATGCCAAAGGGGGAGATTGTTGGAGATTTGCCAGTAGGCCAGTACTGACTATATGTTTGTCATTAATGACAACATATGGAAAGTAGCATGCATGGAAGTATTATACAATAAGATTTCTATATATGATGCTTGGACATGATATCAACATGATATCATGGGTGCAGAGGTTAACTATTAGTGCAGATAGTTATACAGCAGCTTGTATTAGCAGTGTTCCTAACAGAGTTATAGGTAGTGTTCTGTGTATGGTTGTCCGTACAGTTGTCTTATGGGCATGAGCCCTAGGATATATGTTGTAGACATGTTAGTGATGTTAAGTTCATGAACGCATGGTCTGATGATGAATGCAAGTGAAGTTATGTAGTCACTATTTGCCAGTAGCAATTTCTTATGTTTGTTCAGCAGAGCCGATAGAGATTTTATTGGTTCTTGAGTTGCACCTATCTTTAGGGTATGCTCCCTTGGAGTTAAGCTTAGAGATGTGTTTTTGATGATCGATTAAGAGTGCATGAGTTAATTCAGCTTGTAGACTAAGTTCCAGTTGTTTTGATAGAGCCGACAGTGTGTAGCATGCATCTACAATTATCTTATTTGGATAGGTCCCAAATTATGTTGCGTGCATAATAGAGCCGATGAATATTTTTTGGAGTTTGTTATGGTTTCTCTATTATGATTTCAAGGTGGTTCTAACAGGCCGACTTGATTATATCATTTAGAGGAAAGATTTTTATAGGCAGTCATTTGTGATTGCTAGAGTGTGGTTCATGGGTGATTAAGCAGAGCAGAGCAGAGTGTGCGAAGTGTTGAGCCATCAGAAGAAGGTCTATGTGACCAAGTAAAGTGTTTGTGCTATACATTGGAACTTATCTAGATAGTAGGTCAAAGTGCAGTTCACCAAGATCCAGATATAGTGTGTATCTATTATTCAGAAGGTTGTAGCATTCGCCCCTTTGAGTAGTGAGCTCTTGGATAGTGCGTCCTCTCCCCTAATAGGGACAATTGTAAAAGACTCCTAACAGGGTCCAACCCTTAACCAGGTCTACTGTACTTCATATATTGTAAAGCTACTCCTAACAGGGTAAAGGATCTTCTAACAAGGATCATTATACAGTAGTACAAAATATTAGTGGGTATCAAGTCCCACAGGGGTTTTTACCTATTTGGGTTTCCCCGTAGCCAAAATATTGGTGTTGTGTTAATGTGTTCTTTCATTGTGTTTACGCTTTATGTTTAAGTATACTTAATTGGATAAAGAATTGAAACTTGTAGATAACTGATTCACCCCCCCTCCCCCCCCCCCCCCCCCCCACTCTCAGTTATCTCTTGGGACTATTCCTAACAATAACCAAAACAACTATGTCTCATAATTCACCATTATCTTTGCACTGTTCATCAAGAACATCAATCAACAACCTCTATCACTCAAGAAAAATAGCTTGTCAACATCCAAATCATGAACCACTTGAGCTAAGGACATAAAACCATGTCCTAAACTCACCACCAGGTTAGTAACCAAAAATATTGCATAACCAAACCACACTGATCTAAAAAATGAAACACTATCTCTTCCTAAACATCCAAAATACCAATCTTTGATCATCATCCATAATTCACCCAAATCACCATGTGAACCTTTGTAAATTAACACAAGTCAACTGCAAACATCCCTGAAACCATTTGTACATTCACAACATGTGGCCTTCAATACAATAGCCATACCAAAATAATCTTCTCACTAAACATACTAGGAACAATGATAGAAATTAAGAAATATGTTAACTTCAATGACAAAAATTCAATGTCAACACATATATGCATGATAATCCAACACTCTCTCATCACATGATGTATTCCATGTTTTTGCACTTATAAGGAGATATATTCCTAATGTGACACATTTTTTGGATTGGAATACTTTGTAGGTCGAGGACAAGCAACTGGCTTTGGAGCTCATACATATACTGCAACAACAGACAGTGACCCTCAAGGGTTTCACCATTGAGTAGGTATGAGTCTAATGTGGCCCGACCAATGAAGCCTCAATGACATGGGAGGATGCTTCCATATTTAGTGAGTTATTTCCTTATTTATTTACAGACTTCTATGAGTAAGCCTAGCTCTAGGGGGAGGGATGCAATACCAGCCTATTTTTGTATCATCTTTTGCAAAACAATAATTTTATTTAGATGTCTTGAGGGTTCATGGGCATGTTTTGTTTTGATAAATATAATATTGTGGACAAGATTGTAGGGTATCAGTGATGCTCATTTGGATAGTAATTAACATGTCTTAGGAAACACACACACACACATGTTGATTATTAAAGATGTTTTGTAATAATCAATTGATGTTTGTATTTTAATTAATTTAGTTATAAAAATACTTATAGATTTTAAATTTTTTTTAAAAAGATCTCTTACTACCTCATTATGAAAAGTTAATAAAAGAAATAAGTAATAATTATTGCATATATTATATCCCTCTCTCTTGATTCAGTTACCTATGATTTGCATTGCACATATATTTTCTTAAAATTGGTTTCTACTTGGTTGTTCATTTCTCGCATTTGAAACTATGTGGAAAAAATTCATTTAAAAATTGTTAGGGGAGGTTTTTTTTTTAAGTCTATGTTGGGAATTTCATGAATTGGATCAGGGCTAGAGGAGCTTTTCCTTGGAATTCGCACAATTGCGAATTTTCAATCCATTTCCTAACTTCTAAATTGTCAGGTATGGATTTTCATGATTGCTTGCTTTCTCTAAAATGTTTTAAATATGATTTCAATTGTAATATTGATTATATATCTATAAATGTTGAATGGAATTATTTGGGAAGGATTGGTTCGATTAGTAATGGATATTTTTTGGAATGTGTATCAATTATCTCTTTAATGCAAACATTTGAGTGGAAAATCAATAAATATTTATTCAATTAATCATGTGGATTTATCTTGTATTGACTTGTTGGGCATCTATGGGCGAATGTGTTCCATTCTATTATGTGTGTTGCTTCTTTCTTGTACATGGTTGAGTGTTTCCTCATAGGTAGCAGGGAGTCGTACAATATGCAAGGTGCATATTGTGTTGTAGCAAAAATCTTTGCATATGTAATGTATAATAAATACAATGAGGCAAGGGACATGTGGGGCATATAGGGGCGTCTCTTGGAAAATACTATCCAAAACTTGGGTGTTAACACCTATATATTTTTGTATGAATCCACTGTAGTTGGTAAGTTAGTAGATAAGAAGGGTGATATGAAAAATATATATTTGAAAGGTCAATATATCTTATTTTGTAATATTGTTATTATTTTCAAATAAAAATTATTATATTACCCATAAAAAAGTACAATTATATTATTATATTAAAAGACATGTCTATAATTATAAAAATGAATAGAATGTAAAATAATTCTTAACAAAATAAAATAAGTCAATAACGATACATTTCAACATGCTTTAGATAGTTGTAACTAAAATATCTATATTAATAAATAATTCATTTTAACTATTAAATTGTTTGAAATTCAAAATAATCTAAAAAATTTAAAATATATCTAAAATTTCAACATTTAATATTTCAAATATCTAGAATATTTTTCATATACTAAATGGTGAACTCATTATACTAAAATATATTTATATTGTTCTATATGTTTTGCTTTTCTTTGTTTAGTATATTTTATTAAAGTTAGGTTTGAACTTAAAAACATTACAAGTTTGACATTCACACTTTATATTAGATGTTAAAAAAAATATATTAAGAAAATACAATTTATTTAAATTTTGACTCATGTGATAGTATTACAATAGACTTAAAGTTCTTTGAACTTAAAAATATTACAAATTTGACATTCATACTTTATCTATGATTAGATGTTCAAATTTTTCAAAAAAGACATCGTAAGAAAATATAATTTCAATGGGCTAAAGTTGAATAGAATTACAAACAGCTTTTAGAGGGTTGAATTTGATATAGTTTTGACCATAGAGGAGAAGAAAAAAACTAAATATAGTTTTGATCATATGCCAAGTCTTCTGCAACGTAGAGGAGTGCTCGCAAAGTAAGTTTAATACCTTTGTTCATAGCTCTTTATATTGGAAGGGATCATCATTCCTTGCACATATTTTCTTCCCCTGTATTTCCTCACCTTGTTGTCTGCAATGGCTTCAAAATCATCAATTTTGCTTTTCTTTCTGATACCCATCTTTCTCATAATATCTTCTTCCTCTGCTGATGAGGAAAAGCAATTGGTGTTTTACGTGCAAGAGACCAATGCTACGCTGGTTACAGTTGCAGGAATTAATGGGTCTTCTTCAGCTTTAGGGTTTGGGACAATAAAGGTTATAGATGTCAGTGTAACAGCAGAAGTTGAGCGTTCTTCCATGGCGCTGGGGAGAATCCAGGGGATTTTCGTGGGCATTACTTCCTCTGTTTTTCATGTGGATATTTCTGTTGTGTTTGAGAATGGGACATACAATGGCAGTAGCCTCCAACTGCAAGGATCAGGTAGCTCGATTCAGGCCATTAGGGAATTTGCTATTGTTGGAGGGACTGGATTGTTTCGATATGCCCGTGGATTTGCTGCCGTCACCACTGTTGCATCCAGTGGCTCTGATATTACTGTCAAGTATAATCTCAGTCTGAGACTAGATTAGAATTATTTGGTATACAGAATATGGGGCCTTTGATATATTGTCTGTCTAGGATTATTACTGCAGTCTGTTAGTTGGATTTCTGATTTTGGTTAGCAGTCAATAAAGATTGATGTATTTTCAATAAAATTTGGCAGGTGCAAGATTCATGGTAGTGATATATGCGATTGCCAATCACTGTACTAGGCATGCTCAAATACATATAGTTCTATGAAATACAACTGGCATATTGAATCGAATAAATGCTGTAATTTTGTTCATTATGGTACAACTTTTATTATAATTTATCTTTCAAAACAGAACAAAAATAATTTTTGTTTTGTAATTTTTTTTAAATCAAAAGATTTAGGGTTTAGATCTATAATTCAAATTTTAGAAGACTTTTGTACTTCGCTCTTTTTTTTTTACATGATGTCATTAATTGTACTTTTATTGTTTTATTTTGAAGGAAAAATTAGACCCTTTGTTATGTTAAGTCTCCAAATGTGCCATGATCCTATAAGATCTCAAGCTATTTGATGGAAGAAGTTCCATCTGAGTAGAAATGGGTAGATCTTTACGAACACCCTGATCCCCAATAGGTAATACATCAGGAATGGACAAATCTTTGAGTTCCATCTGAATGCCTTTATCCAAAGTTTATCAAGGACTGATGATTGAATGTTTTGTAGGACAGGTGTGGGGAGAGCATAACCAGTCGATATTCCCTCTGGATAAGGCCTTTAGGAAAACTCTTCAGCAAATGTTGTTGGCCAGTTTAAATTAAGCCCGGATTTTTGTATTGTTTATACTTTATGCATTATTTTTGTATGGTTTATACCTAGTGCATATTTATATTTCAGTTTATAATTAATGCAGTCGGGGGTTTAGAGTTTGTAATTGCAAGAGTAACTCAATTTTTGTTACTATTTGGCATATTTATTGCATTTCGCTTCTGTGTTGATGGTGTTGTGGCCTCCCCATGACCATGACCAAATCTATATTAACCTTAAAAATAATGTTTCAGCTAGCAGCATTTGACAGGGACTCCAGCTACACCGCAGCCCTTGTTATCTTAAAATATAGTCCAATCATGAATCAATGAGAGAAGTCTACCATCAACATTCCATTCCACTGGGAAGATCGTATCCCATTCCTGTATCTTTTATTGAAGGTAAGTTTTCAAACTTCTCTTTTTCTCACCTCGAAGTCATTATGAAAATAAACTCGAAAATCTTCAATAGTGGCATATCCATGTGGGTCATAACAAGTTCGTGTTTCAAAATCACAAAAGAAAAGTCTTAACTAGAGGATCTAGGAGAGCATCCCTCATCTCTCTAATAATAAATCAGAGACCAGAAATTAATATTACTAATCGGACTTGATAGATTATAATAAAAAATCTATCACTTAAATGTTTCAGATTTTTACATTTTCTTAAATTCTTTTTTATTTATGATTGAAATATTGATAATAAAAATTTACACACCGTCAAAGTTAGAACAACAGTATTACTCTACCAATTTATTTAAAAATTATCATTAAAAAAATCTAATTTCACTTTTTTTATACATAATAACAAAAGTTATTAACATTTATTCGATTTACTATACCAAGTTACATTTGTAATTGATTGACAGCCATTGAACCTTTATTATTAGAAAGATGTCATTAGAAAGATGAAGATCAGATAGAAAAGCAAAATCGATGATTTTGAAGCCATTGCAATGACAACCAGAGGAAAGAAAAGGGAAGAGAATGTGTGCAAGGGAGATGGACGATGATGGTGAATGTTGATGATCTCTTCAAATATAAAGACCTAATCTGGAATTGAATAAAATAGGGAACAGAACAATCTCATCTGTTCGACAAATTGCACTGTTGAATTGGTGATGAAATTGCGTGCACTACTCTATTTTGCAGGAGACTTAGCGTATATTGTTAGGCCAGCTTGATTTTTTCTGCTCCATAAATCAGACCAATATCAAATTCAAACGTCTAGAACCTGTTTGTAATTTAAATCTTATGATAAAAAACTTTTATTTCTATACTTCTTTTAATAAATGTTTTATTAATATTTATTTCAATCAATATATTAGTTTCAATTAATACAAATATATATTAATATTTGATTTTATCTAGCAAACGAACGTTAAAAATATTTTTCATTATAACCAAATTCTACCATTCAAATCTTGCACCATACACATCTCTTTCAGTATAATCAAATTCTAGCATCCTAGAAATCTCTTTCATCGTACCAAATTATACTGAAAATAATGACCGGTAACTCCATCATAAACATACTCAACTTTCCTACATACCCACCAAGAAAAAACCCAAAAGAAGCATGCATTTATCAAATTTACTTAAACACAGATACTAGCCCTAAACACCCTCTCTAATTTATTTGACAATATATCAAAGACCTCATATTCTGTATCCCAAATATTCTAATCTATTCTCAAACTAACATTATACTTGAGAGTAATATCAAACCCACTAGATGAAACAGTGGTGATGTCAGCAAAGCCACGGGCATATCGAAACAATCCAGTCCCTCCAACAATAGAAAATTCCCTCATGGCAAGAAACGAGCTACCTGATCCTTGAACTTGAAGGCTACTACCATTGTATGTCCCATTCTCAAACACAACAGAAATCTCCAAATGAAAGGCGGTGGAAGTAATACCCACAAAAATCCCCTGTGCTCTCCCCAAAGCCATGGAAGAACGCTCAACTTCTTCTGTCACAGCATCATCTACAACCATTATCGTCCCCATTCCGAAAGCTGAAGATGACCCATTCACTCCTGCAACTGTGACGAACGTAGCATTTGGTCCTCCAGTAGTTTCTTGCAAGTAAAACGCCAACTGCTTTTCCTCATCAGCCGAAGAAGATATTATGATAAACATGGGTATCAGAAAGAAGAGCAAAATTGAAGATCTTGAAGCCATTGGAGATGAAAGGAGAGGAAATAAAAGGGAATGGTTGAGGATTATGAATGATGAGCGGCTGAAATATAAATAGATAAGGTGCAGTTTACTTGAATTAAGATGATGAACAAAACCAGGTCATATGTTTGACAAACTAAGGTGTTTGTTAGTTTGCGTGCACTCCTCTATGTTGCAGGAGACTTGGTATATAGTGTTAGGCGAGCTTTATTTATCATCTATAATCAAAACCAGGTATCAAATTCCACCATGTAGAAACTGTTTGTAATTTGATATAAGTTTGGCCCATTGTAATGAAGATTATGAGGAAATTATTTTTTCTACATGTTTGAAATAATAGTTATTCAAATGTTAATTTGAAATATTAGTTATTCAAATTTTAAATACATTTTAATATTTCTAGATTATTCTTGAGCGTGGCACAATTTAATGGCACTGTCTATGCAGCAGCCAAATTGTACTCCATTTGACATTTTGTTTACATTTATTAATTAAATTTAAAACTACCATACAGTCAGTTGGTGATTTTTAATTTATTTTATAAATACAAATAGGTGCAATTTGGTTCCTGCATAGCCATTTCGCAATTTAATAGGTAAAACTAAACTTTTATTAATATAAATATCTTAAATATATATATCTAAAATATATGTAGATATATGAATATTAAATTATTTTATTGAGTTAATAATTATTTTCTATTCTATTGCATGTTATCATTATAATTATGTTTCTTAGAATAATAATATAAATGTATTTTTCAGAAATAGATGATTATTATTCATATGTTACATACATTTTAATATTTCTAGAATATTCTTCTGTGTCAAACAATTTAATAGTTATAAGCAAACTTTTATTAATATAAATATCTTAAGCACATTTATTTGAAGCATGTGCAACTATATGAATATTAAATTATTTTATTTAGTTTTTAATTATTTTGCACTCTATTTCTTGTTATCATTATAGTTATGTCTTTTAAAATAATATTATAAATGTTTTTTTTCTAGAAGTAGATAATTAAGATGTGTTAAGAAGGTTTTCAAATTTTGACAAAGTTCATTTTATTATACATTTAGTCCATTATAATGATGAAGGTTACATCAAAGAATTTTTTTTCCTAACACTTTGAAATATTAATTGTTATAGTGTTTCTAGATGGCTCTTGATTTTCAAACAATTTAATAGTGCAAAGGTAAAAATTTTATCAATATAGACATCTTAAGCACGTATATCTAAAACATATCCAAATATGTCATTACTGAATTATTGAATTATTTAATTTAGTTATGATTTATTTTACTTTAGGTAATATATTTTAATCTATCTATTCCATCCAAAAAAAAAGATTTATTGTACTCTTCATATTTCTTGTATCATTATAGTTGTGTGTCTTATTGTAATATTAATTGTTCAAAGTATATATATATCTTCGTATTTCTAAATTGTTCTTCATGTGTTACATACATTTTAATATTTCTAGAATATTCTTGAGTGTCAAACAATTTAATAGTTATAAGTAAACTTTTATTAATATAAATATCTTAAGAACATTTATTTGAAACATGTGTAACTATATGAATATTAAATTATTTTATTTTATTTTTAATTATTTTGCACTCTATTTCTTGTTATTATTATAGTTATATCTTTTAAAATAATAATATAAAAGTTTTTTTTTCTAGAAGTAGATAATTAAGATATGTTAAGAAGGAATTCAAATTTTGACAAGATTTATTTTATTCATATGTTAGATACATTTAGTCCTTTATAATGATGAAGGTTACATCAAGGAATGTTTTTTTTTCTAGCTGTTTGAAATATTAATTATTATAGTGTTTCTACATAGCTCTTGCTTTGCAAACAATTTAATAGTCCAAAGGTAATATTTTTTATCAGTATAGACATGTGAAGCATATCTATCTAAAACATATCCAAATATGTCATTATTAAATTATTTTATTTAGTTGAGAATTATTTTAGTCTTCATATTTCTTGTTATCATTATAATTGTGTAACTTAATATTAATTGTTCAAATTCTAGATACATCTTAGTATTTCTAGATTTTGAATTCTAACAATAGTCAAATGCACATGTTAACAAGTGTCACATAATGGCCAGTACTTGCCTTGGAATTAATTATAATTTTAGTTCAAATAACAATAATTTAAATCTTAAAAATAATATTTAGTAGTCTTCAATTTAATTTAGCCAATCAAATGATAGAGAAATAATTTTTATAAATTATAAACTTAAAAATATTACATTTAAACTTTATAAAATTTAAATTTATGAAAACATACAAAATGTAATAAATTCTAATTGGCAGTACTAATAAAAATTAATATAAATATCTTAAATACACATGTATCTAAAAAATATTCATATATATCAATATTAATGATATAAATAAGAAATATAAGTTAAAATATCAATTACCATATGTAAAATGCATGAAATATTATAATATACTTTAAAAAATAATAAAACAATAATCTAAAACAAAATTTTACCAATAGAATTTAACCTTCAATGATTAAAAAAAAAATTCTCCTCTATGATCAACAAGCTTCTATAAACTATTTGTGCCTTTGTATTTTTCTAATTATTCGAAATAATGATTATTCATATTTTAGATAAATTTTAACATTTCTAGATTGTTCTTGAATTTAAAACAACTTAATAGTATAGATACATACATGTTGAATTATTTAAATTCATTTATATCACAATATTTATATTTCTTACTAATAATATAATTATATTTTGATTAGAGGTAGATAATTAAAATATATTAAGAAGGATTCCAAGTTTTTCTACGTGTGAGAGCATCCATTATTCAAATGCTAAGCACGGGATGATATTTCAAGATACTCTGACAAAATAATGTAATAATTTAACATATAATAGATGAAGTTTAAATGTCAAACTTTTAATGTTATAAGTTCAAAGCTAGCTTTAATAAAATATATTAAACAAAGAAAAGAAAACAACAATTTCAAATACATTTTAGTGTATAATAATTTTTTTAGGTATTTGAAATATTAATTATTAGAGTTTTAGATACAGTTTAATATTTTTATTTTTATTTTTTGGTAAAAGGCTGAGGTCAAAAGTTTTTTATTAATCATCTAAATAGATATACCAAAGCCCCACTCAGTGTAGGTGCTGGTAGGGAAGAGTGGGGTTGAGAAACCCTCCAGCCTTGCCTGAGACCCTCGTTCACATTCTAATACATAGTGTTTTTAGGAGGGCATTCCCTTCCAAAAGATTATGAATTTATCAGGATTGGATTACCTTCCTCTTGGTTTAGTGCTTTGATACTATGCTGATCCTAATGAATTCTAGACTCCATTCTTTTTGAAGGGAGCTCCTTCAGATACTTCTTGATTCCTCATTCTTGTCACAACTATACTTTGACTAAGATCCTTGTTAGCATACCGATAATTTCAATATATCTATGTAAGAAGTATGTTATAAAAGAAAAGGGAAGAGAAAGGGAAACCATCTCTGAAAAAATATCTATCTCATAAAATATTTTTTTAGAAAGAGAAAGGGAAACTATATACCATTGTTGAAAATATTTATCTCAAAAATATCCCTCTCAACCTATCTATGAAGGAAGCCTATGTAATAACCAAGAGCATAGCTCTTCGTACTGCAATGTTATGAACTATATATCATTGTTGAAAATATCTGTCTCAATAGATATCTCAGCCCATCTATAATTGTTGCCTGTATAAAGCAAAGCTCTTCGAATCTGCAATCACATTTGATTATTTGAAAAAAAAAAAAAAACATTAACTAAACCAGCTTATAGACCTACTAGGCAGGCCTGTCTAGGACATAAAAGAGTCCTCAGGAGAAAACCGAAGTCCCTTATTAAGTCTCACATTACTAAACTTATTATATTGATTAATAAACAACATTAAAGAAGAGGGAGGGCAAGAGAAGAGATAACCTTACCAAGAAAGGAACCATCATGCAGTCACCAAACATAAGAGCACCAAGATAAACCCTAATTTGAAGTCAATATATAGTCATATATACTAACTTCAAGATTAGTGACTATCATGGTAGACATATTTATTTGCCTTATTACCTATTGCTAGAGCATCTAGCTCAGAGGAGAAACATGGATTAATAAAGGCTACCAAAACCATCCTTAGGTTTAAAGGCCCATAACAAGTCAAATTACCAAGTAAATCTGTCTAACATTGGTCTTATTAGGGAAGAAACTACTGCTAAGAGAGTGAGGAGAGAAAAGGCAGAAAACCTAGAAACTACACTATCCTCGAAGAAACTACAAGAGAACTAAAAATCCCAAAGGAGGAGAACCCATTCTATGAAGCAAATAGACTTCACTTGATAATCGCCTACCTGAAGTCGAGTTTTATCTATTTCAACTTCAAGATAACCAATTATTGAGGAAATTATATCTGAAGCTAGACTTTGAGGGAACAACCATCCATGATGAAAGGATAACTAATTTGAAGGCTACAGGGGTAACCGAATTCTCTTATACAGGGCAACTAAGTCGCTGAGAAACCAAAATAATTAGTAATTTTACATTGGGCAATAAATTCCTAAGGCCTACCCTACCAGCTTCAACTACCAAAAAACTTCAGATTGAACCAGAATCATACAAAAGGCTACAGGTGTGTTCAGATTCCTTGGAATTCTGACCATTTCAAATGCGGACTTGTTATAGAGATTCTTTGTACAAAAAATGTGGCCAAACCACAAGTAATACTACTGACGCAATGGATAAGAACTATTAAAATAGAAATCCCCTTGATGGGAAAATCAAGGAGACCTGAACTATGCAATAGATATATATGCAAAACTATAGGAAAGTAGAAGTTTCAAAATATTTGTTCCTTCGAGGGACATAAAGTGATCTAACAAAAGAATTAATCTGAAAAGAAGCTTATAGATTGGATGAAAAAGGATTAAATTATACAAACATACAAATACCTATATACCTATCCATATTCAATACTACCTTAATATCCATAACATCCTTTTTGTGGAATAATTTCACATATTACTCCTAGCATAGTTATACTTAAGTATCAGTAGATAGCATTTGATTGCTTGTAGATCCAAAACCATTAACATTTGATTGTGATTTAAAAGAAATAATACATTACAATTATCTACCCTAACAAAGACAAAAAGAGCCATTTGGTTTAAGAGACAAGTTAAGCTTTGACAAGAAAAGTACACCAGATTACTACATACATCCTTACTCTCTACTCTATGTCCATTTTCATCAAATAATTAGTTCTTGAACATTATATATAAATCCATGTTTCATTTATTCTACTACACACCTTAGTTTGAAAGCTTAGTGCTTGAAGGTTATATATAAATCTATGTTACATCTTACATTTAGATAGAAATATCTTCCAAAACTTCCATGGTTATAGTAACTGATATCAGTATTCAAGTTCATCCTTAATCTTTATTACATAACCAAAAAGAGGGTAAGAAGTAGCAAAACAACTTGAATCCCAAGGGACAAATACAAAGGATATATATCCTTAAATAAAGCAATGTATTAATAAGGATCCTTTCGTTCCTCTATGGAAGGATGACTTCTTTAGGATTCATTTGAGGACTCTGATGATGTCATCAATGCTTTGTCTTCTTTTACCAGCTTCAACCTAATGTCATCATCCATGATTAATTCAGTCATCTAGTAACCATCTAGGGGGGATCTAACATGGGTAAAATACAAAAGGAAATCCAAGTTCCTTCTTATAGATGGGGTTTCTTCTAAATATTGATCCCAATCTTCCATCTCTAGTATCAGACATGTAGAAACATAGCTTTGGTTGACAATCCTTTTATTATAATCTTTAGGTCTAGGAATGGATAAATCCATTCGAATACTCTTGAGTACTTTGTTTAAATCTACCAAATACTTTTTCTTGAATACTATTCTACAGAGATTTCCTCAAAGATAAGATTTCCTCAGAGATTTTCTTGAATACTATTTCCTTATGAGTCCATAGGAAACAGAACTGTGCAAGAAAGAAATTGAGGAACTCCTTCATTAAGGATTTATTTCCCCATCATCATCTCCATTTTCTTGTCATGGTATTTACATACCTAAATTTGATGAGAATGGACAAGAGCTATCAGAAAAAAGGTTAATAGTCAATTACAAACCTTTAAATAGTTGCTTAATTGACAATCAATACCCATTGCCTAGTAAAGACCATATCTGGAAAACCATCCAAGGGAGTCATATTTACTCTAAGTTTGATTTAACCAAAGGTTTTTGGCAAATTACTGTCCATCCTGATGACCGTTATAAAATAGCCTTCTCTATCCACAAGGTCTCTACGAATGGAATGTTTTACCCTTTGGTATTAAAACAGTTCCCTCTATCTTCCAACAACCGATGGATAGCATCTTTCAAAAATACTCAAAGTTTATTCTCCCATATATAGATGATATCCTTGTGTTTATCCAGAGTCCATCCACACATCCTGAGCACCTTCAACAATTTTTGTCTCTTTGTTAACAACATGGTCCTTCTATTCATCCTACCAAATCCCATTTTGCTCAGGAATCCATTATTTATATTGGCATTCATCTTCTTCCAGGGGGAAAAATGGAAGCACAATCTTCTATATTCAAAATAGTATCAATTGTCCCTGATAATTTTTCATAAGCCCATCAGGGACCATCAAGGAATGATGATATTTTATAAAATTCACCTTTGCCCGTGGGTGAATTCTCCTACTTGCATGAAATGAAATGATATTATTTTATAAAATCTCTCTCTATCAAGGCCCACAAAAATTAAGTTCTAAAGGGATAATTGTGTGTTAATACGGGATATGTTACTACTAGAGGGTAAAATGTTTAATTTTTAAAAGGTTTGGCCCCTGTTTGAGGAGTACTGATTTCATTCTCCTAAAAGAAAAACTCTATTTTCTAGATTAGGAATGGATTCTAGTCTAAGGATAGAAGTTTTAGTTATGACATAGTAATCCCATCTACTCCTAAATTAGCTAATTCATTCGCTCTCTTGTTCCCTTCCTAATAGATATGATTAATTAAAACTTCTTGAAAGGTTCCACATAGATTCACTACTTGAGATAGCAGGGAGGTCAATTTCCAATTAGGAGTCTCACCTTTCCTTAGTGCATTGATGATAATTGCTGAATCACCTTCAATTTCTAATTGCTTTAATCCCAAGGAGACACATTTTTCTAGGCCTTTGACTAAAGCATACAATTTTGCCCAATTATTAGTTTCAATTCCAATAGGAGCGGTAATTACTACTAATTCTTTTCCATCTTGATCATGTATGCAACATCCAATGTCTGCCTTCCCCAGGTTGCCCCTGGAAGCCCCGTCAAAGTTTAGCTTGTACCAGCCATCCTTTGGAGGTTTCCAAGTGCATTCATCTCTCTTTGATGACTTGTTTTGTGAGTTCGATCCTATAAAAGGAGGGAGGGCTAGACCTACCCATTTTCCCCTCATTTTACCATCCCAATGACTCATTTTGAGATTAGTTTTAAGATTTTTGGCCATCCTATAATTCACATTTTCTATGATTGCAACTTCTATTTTATTGCATAGCTATTTCCATTCTAGTTTTTCATTTTTGAAAATTCTTCTATTCCGTTCCTTCCAAATTTCCCATATTAAAGTAGATGGCGAGATAGTCCAAAGGTTGGCATATATACTCTCTTTTTTTATGATTAGCTAGGCTTGCATCATTTCACTAAGGGAATGAGGAAAGGGGAAAGACCAACCCAAGTTACCTATCAACCAATCCCAACACTTAATTGTAAAAGGACAATTAACAAAAAGATGGTCAATATCTTCTTCGCTCTTTTCACACATAGGACATCTACTAGGTCCAAGAAAACCTAGTTTCTTAAATCTATCCATGGTTAAGAGTCTATAGTTCATTTCTAGCCATAAGAAGAATCCAAATTTCAGAGAGCATTCCTTGCCCCAACAAAGGTGGATAGGTAAAGTAGTTTTGGGTCTCTTGTGGTTCCAGACAATGAGCTTATACCCATCCTTAGTATTGTATTCTCTGGATTTTGAACCATCCCAAACTAGTGTATCTTTCAAGTTGTTTAAAGAAATCTTTCTATTTTCTAGAATATTCATGATTGTTGCTTCATCTGAAGATGATATCCCAAGATTCTTTAGGGATTTCCAAACCCAACTATCCCCATTGAAAGTTGTATAGTCTTTGAGAAAGATGTCATTCTTCTCCTTTAATAGCTTGGTAAGAGAAGGGTTATTCATCTTTTTGGATATGATTTCATAACCTCCCCAAGAATCATCCCAAAACAAAATTTCTTCCCCTGACCCTGGACACCATGTTAATTTTTCCATTTAATAATATGTCTACATTTCATCATAAAATCCCAAATTCTCAATCCTTTAGGAGGATTAGATTCTCTAAAGATGTTAGTGGGGGAGTGGTCTTTCAAGTATTTGTGGATGAGAATCTTAGCCCATTTAGTTTCTGGATTTCTGAAGAGTCTCCATAATAGTTTGGCTCCCAGGGCTCTTCCTTGGTCCCCTAAGTTTTTAAGACCCACCCCACCTTCCTCTTTTGGTTTGTAGATGGTATCCCAAGAGATTAAGGGAATTTTCTTATTTTCATTGCTCCCTTGCCAAAAAAATGTTCTAAGGTGCTTTGTGATTTCTAATTTTTTATTAGAAGGAAGATTCATAATAGATAGATGATAGGTTGGCATGGCCACCAAAACTGACCTTACCATGGTGGTTCTACCAACAGAGGACAACCATCTCCCTTTCCATGAGCTCATTTTGTTTTTAATCTTATCAATGATGGGATCCCATATGTCCATGGCTCTATTGTCTTTGACTAAGGAAAGACCTAGATATTTACATGGAAGTTTACCCTGATTAAAATTAAGGATCTTACATATATCTCTTTCAGTTAATGGGTCTGTATTGAAGAAGAAAATGTCTGATTTGTCTGGATTAATCTCTTGTCTTGAAGCTAATTAAGAATAAGTATTCAGAACCTTCTTAAAATCCTATGCCTCCCTTCTATTACTAGCTCCATATAGAAGAGTATCATTGACAAAATTTTGGTGGGTGGTAGGGTCCAGGTCACTGGTAATGGAAATTCCTTCAATTGCCCAACATTCCTTTTCTTTTGAAATTGCCCTACCTAGAGTTTTTGCCATGATTATGAATAGAAATGGGAAGATGGGGTCCCCTTGTCTAAGGCCTCTGGAAATGCCAAAAAAACCTTCTAGGGTCCCATTCACTAAAATCGAGATCATAGGGGTGGAAATACATTCAAAAATAAGGTTTATCCAACTTTTAGCGAAGCCAAAGGCTTCCATGCATTTGCATAGAAATATCCAATCTACTTTGTCATAGGCCTTTTTTATGTCTAGTTTAATAAGCATACTTGGATTCTTTTTTTTGAGGATGGAATGGATTGCTTCTTGAGCTATGATTACCCCATCAAAAATGGATCTCCCAAGGACAAAACTTGTTTGTTCTTCGCTAATGATTAAAGGGAGAATTTTTTGGAGTCTAAGGGCTAAAGTTTTGGTAAGCAATTTATACAGGGTATTACATATAGCTATTGGTCTAAAATCATTAAGGCTTGAAGGTTTCTCTTTTTTAGGGATAAGATCGAAAAAGTTATTGTTTGCTTCTTTAAGTATTTTTCTTGAGTTCCTGACCCCTTCTAGAGCATCTGTAACCTCTTCTCCAATAAAGTGCCAACATTTTTGGAAAAAAATCACCGAGAATCCATCCAGTCCTGGAGACTTAGTAGGGTTCATTTGCATTAAAGCATGATGGATTTCCTCCATAGTAAATTTACCAATTAAGATTTGGTTTTTTTGTTTGGATATGACCTTAGGGATATTTTTAAGAAGTTCAGTTTGAGATCCTAGATTCGACGATTCTATGTTGTTTAGAATATTTTCAAAGTAGTTTACTAATTCTTTCGTGATACCTTTGGGATCATCTATGGTATCACCTTTGTCATTAATAATACAAGAAATCCTATTTGTGTTTCTTCTTTGTTTAGTTCTATTGTGAAAGAATTTATTATTTCTATTGCCTACTTCTAACCAGGTTTCTCTTGATTTTTGTTTCCAGAAAATTTCTTCTCTTGCCAATACCTCTTCATATTCCTTGAGTAAATTATTCTCCCTATGATATAATTCATCATTCATTCCATCCTTGATAACCCGAGGATTAACTTCTTCCAATTCTGATTCTAGCTCTAGTTTTTTTTCAAAGATGTTGCCAAACTTTGAGGCGTTCCATTCTAACAATTTCCTTTTAATCCACTTTAGTTTGTTTACTAATTTAAACATTTTGGAGCCTGATATCTTAGGCTCTGACCACCAAGATTCAATCAAAGTTAGGATGTTTGGATCCCTTAACCATGCTTGTTCGAATTTGAAGGCACACTTCTTAGGCTTAGATGGTGATAGGATGTTGAGAAGTATCAAATAGTGATCCGAACCAAATAATGAAAGGATGTTAGCCGAAAGTGACATATCAGAATTTATCAAGCTTCCTTTAAGAAAGAATCTATCTAATTTCTCTGCTATGTTACAGAAACCTAGTCTTCTATTGTTCCAAGTGAAAGAATTGTCCTCTGTTGGAACTTCAAGGAGGGAGTTCTTATCCCTCCAGTGTGTAAAATACTTAGAAGCTAGTGGTAGGGAATTTACTCCTCCTTTCTTCTCTGAAATTTTTGTTATCACATTGAAATCTCCCCCTAGAAAATAGAGCATGTCCTTTGGCTATTCAAGATACAATTTAATTTCTTTCCAAACTTAAATCTTTTCCTTATTTTGAATGGGTCCATATACGTTTATCAGCATAAAGGTTAGATTAAGTCTAAAGTTTTTAAGTATACTACTCATCCAAAATTATATTTTCTCTGTAATGTTAAATGTTGTACTCCTGGGGTCCCAAATGATGGCCAAGCCACCAGATGCATCCTTCACCAACGAAGCTTCCATTTCCCTTAATCCTAGTCTCTTTTTAAAAAATTTGATTCTATGTGATCTAGCTTAGTCTCTTGTATTAACATAATCTCTGGATCATGAATTTTGATGTAGCACTTGATCAGATGTTGCTTGTTAGGGGCATTCATGCCCCTAACATTCCATGAAAGGATATTCATGGCTCCTTGGGAAGGTTATTCCCCTTCCCTGCATTCAGAATAGATGTGATTTTGACCTGTCCTAAAGCTTCCCTTGCCACGCTTTTTAATTTAGAATTGGGCTTTCTTCCCATTTTTTTTTCCTTTTTTGCACAATCTGGGGTCTTTCTGATTTCCTTGAGTTGAGAAATGCCTAGAGATTCCTGCTCTTGTGATTCTATTTCTTCTAAATTAATTAACGAAATTCTTCAATCGATCCTTCCAGGGTGGTTCTTTTAATGTTGATATCATCTAAAAGCTCTTTCTATAGTTCCACTTCTTTTGGATCACAGATTTCTTCTAAAAATTATTCCATTAACTCCTCAGTAACTGTTTCCCCTAAATAATTTTCTATTATATTAACTTCTTCCATAATTTTTTCTTCGTCAGCCTTAGGGATTATTTCATTAATTGATAGGTCTATATTATTGAGCTCGCTAGAAAATGCTGATAAATTTATATTAGCCTTAGCCAAGCCCAAACAAATGCTAGGATAAGGATTATTTGTGTGGTCATCTCTTAGTGACTTTTCCTTAGTCTCAGAATTTTGAAAATTCTTGTCCACTAATAACTTCGGTATACTCTCAAATACCCCCTTTTGAATTCCCTCAAATTCCCTCTTGCTACTAATCAATGATTCATAATCTTCTAAAAGCTCAGATTCCGGTTTGGAGAGAAAGATAAGGGAGTTGTTCTCATCTTCTCCTTGTAAACTCTTCTTAGAAAAATGATTAGTAATCCTACACCTACTATGAGTGTCAAGGGAGGGAGGGGGAGGCATTGGTGATGCTATTGTTTTCCTAATAATTTTTAAAAGTGTACCCAAAGTATCAATATTCATAATTTCATTAATGAGAATATTCTTTTTTCTATTAGATTCATCAATATCATTGGTTTCATCATCAGAAAGAAGTGAAAAATCAATGTTATCCTTGCTTAATGATGAGTTTTTATTATTTTCCAGGTTAGTAGGATACCTTGGTGTTCCTAATTCCTGAATTAAAAGGGTTTCATTTGTAAGAGTTTTTATGAGCTAGCTAGGGTTAGACCAACTAATGTTTTTAGGGGTCTTGGTAGAAATATGTTCAAGTATTGAAGTGGTGTTATCTTCATTGGAGGTCTTTGGGGATGAACCCACTGATCTGTAATTAAATTTATTAGTCCTTATTGATTTATCTTGCACATGGGAGTGGTTAAGAAAATAGAAACCCCCTTCTTTCTCATTAAAGTATAGCTCTAGGAAGGGTTCAATAGACTTCAGAAATTTGGGGAAAGGACAGATTTCTCCTTCCTCTAAAGATGGTGATAATGTATTAAAACCATGTTCTATATTATTCTTACTATAGTTGTTGGTTAGATATCTTGACCATGGATTTCCATGTTTCTCCTCTTAGTTTTAGCTAAACTTTAATCCTCTTTTTATGCAGTGATGTTAATATTAGCAGGGTTGGTAAGAGTAGATGGATGAGAATAGGGATTATTTGAAACCCTAAGATTGGAATCATCTACCTCTAAATCCTCGTCATAGAATTTAGGGTGAATTATAATCGATCCTGACTCGTGGAAAATTTCCAAAGGAAGGTTGATTGCTGTGTTAATTTTCATTTTAACAATCATGATTCTATCCGCATGAAACATGTCATTATTAACAACCCCTACAAATTGCCCTAGGTAATTACCTATTTCTCGAAGGGAGTCAATATTTGAGAATTCAAATGGAAGATTGTTGAGTAAAATTGCTCTATTGATAAGAAAATTTTCTAATTTTAATGGGTCGAACATAGGCATCCAGTCAAAGGAAGAAAATCCTTTGTTCCTAAATTCTAGTAATCCTTCAGACATGAGTTTTGTCTTAAAAGTCTTACTAGAGCAATCAATGTAAATGAATTTCTCTTGGAGTATAGTGGTACGTACCTTTTTACCTAGCTTAGATTTGATCCAAGCTGCTATAGTTTCTGCAGAAGCCCCTATACCATTCATCTGCAAAAAAAACCAAATTTCACACACATTCTCTGTATGCTACTTACCATTCTATTCTTAATGGATAAAATTTGTCGATTAGGGTTATAAGTTGAAGAAAGCTTTCTCAAATCCTCAATACATACTGAGTTTGGATTACTGTAATCTTTTATATTCAACTCCCTTGTTCTTGCATGCAGCGGGGAATAAATCTTACCTGAGAAGCAGTGAAGGTGAAGCTTACCAAAAACCGCTTGTTTGATATCAGAAGGTACTTCATGATTTTGATGATTTCCAAGCTTAGTATCTAGCTTTTTCAAAGGGCATTGAAACCTTTGATGAGGAGGCGAGTAGACATTCTAGAAATGATATATGGTTTTGTTTAAGACTAATGGTACATTTTGACATTTCTATGGAGAAGGCCTAGACTGGGGCCTTGGGGAAAAGGAAGACAATGCCAAAAATTTGTTGGATATGCAGAGGGAGAAGGGGACTCCATAAACTTTAAAGGAAATTCTTCTTTGATTCAAAATAATCTTCTAGCCTGAGAGACCATCGTCATGTCCAGAGATTTTAGAATAAGCAATCTTCCTTCTTTCACTATCAGAGAAACCCGCATATTTTCTTTTAGAAAAAACAAATAGTTGTTGATCGAGTGATTGCATAGACAGGATTTTGGGTCATGTGTGAAGAGAAAAGTAGAGCAAAGATAAGAGCATTTTTTTATTAATAATAATAGATATTATTATTATACATTGAATAGTTGTAAAATGGAATCACACCTATTCAAATGTAATGTATGGGGAAAATATGATATCCACTCCTAAATCCAAATTCCCAAAGGAGAGATCCAATTTGATCAACCAAAAGGTTAATGCACAATCGAATCAATCTATGGAGAATATGAAAGAGAGAAAAATCATATATTTCCCTATGGAGAATTATGCTTGAAATCTGAAATAATTCAAATACAAGTACTAACCTCAAATTAGGGTAAATTTGGAAAATGCCAATTTCTGAAGTCTGTGTGTACTTTCGGGCAATTCTGCAACCTATTTCAGACTGGAAATGTTGAGAAGAAGAAAACCTAGAAATATTTTATCTTTCTAATAGTAGGTAGTCTTTGACCCTCATAAAAGGTCAAAGGCTGGATTCTTTATTTTAAGGTCGATTCTGACTTTGTTCGCAGATCTCAAAAGTTTTCCGAAAAGGGTATCCAAATCCGCTCTCAGATCTGAAATTCTACACCTGTACCTACAAGAAAAAGGGGGTTTTGTTTGTATGGGGGGTTTGCCTTAGTCAAACCCCAATTTAGGAATTAACCTTGAAATTGAATTGAAATATAATGTGCATAAACAAAGAAATTGAAACAATTCACCTCGCTTATGTTGAAGTCCTTGTAGAGGATTTGAATCCTCAAATCCACAAGTAGGGATGTTGCAATGGATGTAGAATGAATGTAGCATGTCTCAAATCAATGGCATTTGATCTTCAACACCAATCTTGAATTGATCTTTGCATATGAGGAGGCTTGGATGAATGTAGAAGGATGGATCTTCAAGGGGGCTCCAAAGAGATTGAATCCTTCAATGGCTAACAATGGATCTCCTTGATGGAAGAATGCTTGAACACTTGAATGCTTGAAGGCTTGCTTGAATGCTTGAATTCACTTGCTTTCACTTGAGAGCTTTCTCATGAAATTTCTTGAGAGATGTGGATGTGTTCTCACAAAACTTGATGGAGAAAATGAGAGAGGAAGGCTTCCTTTTATAGTGAACTAGGGCACAATCTTCTAGAGGGGCCACCTTGGAGAATTAAATCCCAATTAAGTCCTAACCTTTCAAAAATATACCTAGATTAAATGCAATTTAAGGATTTACCATTCCAAAACTCAAAATGGCTGATTCGGAGGTAGGAAAACAAATATCTCTGAAACCCGACACTCAAAAATCAAGGAAATTTGAAATCTGGATAGGGGGTCAAGGATGAGCTTGAATTTGACCTAGGTCAAGGTCAAGGTCAACTTTGACCTAGGTCAAGGTCAAGGTTGACTTTGACCTTGTGGTCAAAAACCTCAGGATCCTGACCTAGGCAGATATGAAGTGAAAATCAGGTGCAAATGAAAGCCGAACAGGGGGAAAAGCTAGATACATGCAAAGACCCGATCAAGGTGCTTAACATGACCCCAAACCACTTACTTGGAGGGCTAAATTCTCTTATCATGGAAGTGCTTCCATTTTAAGATGATACATCAAGCCCCCACTTTAGCAAGAGTATGGACTCGATGCAAACTCTTGGTAAAAGAGATCAGAATGAACAGATAATCTTATCGTAATCCAAGGGACAAAGAGAAAACTTGAGCCCCTAGGGACTCAAATCTTTGTCAACTCCTAGATCACAATAAGAGAGACATCTCTAGAGAGAGAAAGAAAGGGTTTGATTACCTCACCCAATGAGAACTTGTGTCCCATTGTGAACCACAAAAGGAAACAATGCAACTAGAAAGATGGAATTGAACTACCTAGTGAATGTGGCTACTCACTAGTCAACCCATCAAGGATTCACCCTTAGGAATATTCTATTCCATAAGAATAAAACCAAAAAAACTAAAGAGATCCATTCTTAAGGACACCTCAGACCTTAAGGGATCTAAATATATGCATATACTTGAAATTGGAGGGATCAAGAGATCCTAAAATATAAATCCATGCTTTAAGGATTAGTTACTAATCCAAAAAGGGAGAAAAAAGTCTTGAAAAATATGTGTGCATATTGAAAAGTGCACATGTGCAGCAGGTGAGCAGAGCGTATGCCCCCATGTTAAATTCATTATTGGCACTTTAACAGGAGCAATGGCTTTAACAGAAACATAAACAATTCCACTGATTATGTTTCCATGTCGAGATGCCCCCAGACAAAGACAAATTAAGGGAAATATCATAGAAACATACAGAGAACACAGAAGGGGTCTACCTACCATGGGGTCAATATGATCATAAGATAATATATATATATGATATTATTGCAAATGAATTGACATCATTCCCCAAAGAAGGTAGAACTACGATCACAAAGAAGGAAAGATCACATAAGATTATATGAAGGAGAATCTTTTCGGACCATGACATGGAGACCAAAAATAATTAGTGCCACCATATCTTGAATCCAAGAAGATTACACAAGGAAACGTTTACGAACAATAGCACATTTATGACATAACATTGAACAACGCATAGAAGAATAGAGATACATATAGAAGATTTTGAACAACAGTTTCAATTCCTTTATCACCTTGTACCAACTGAGTAACAAGGATCATATAAAGGAATCTATAAACATTTAGCAAACACATTACGATAGAAGCACAGTGCAGCAGGAAAACACACAACAAAGCTACCATAAAGGACAAGTCGATCAAGCATGTAGCCTATTCTCCCCATCTCATTGTATATCATTTAGGGAAGGTGGGTAACTCGCAAGAGGGACTGTATCTAACATAGTAGGAATGATAGCCAATTCCAAACAAGGATCCTTTTGAGAATCACAATGCTTGACACTAGGTGTAAGAGTTAATTGTGATGAAAACATATTAGGTAAATCAATGTCAATGTCAATAGTCTCATATTCATCATTAACATCATCGGTATCATCAAGAGTATCTTCTTCATCCAAATTAATCAAAATAGGATCTAAGATATGAATAGAATCATCATAATCATGCATATTAACATCATTATTAGTAACAACTTCTTCTAACACATCATGCATAGTCTTATCTGAAGAAGGTAGAGATCTTTGAAGAATAGAATTACAAGTTATAGCATGAGCATGACACTTCTTATGACATTCATTAGTAGATTGATTACATTTTGATTTATTTAAAATAGGTTGAGAACTAGGAGGAACAATCATAGGATCCTTCACAAGTTCTTTAGGAAGATCAATGGGATTATCAACAATAGAAGGAATAATCATAGGATCTATCTTAGGTTGTTTAGGAAGAGCGATAGAAGGAACTTGATTAATAGAACTAGAAGCCATAGTTAAAGGAGGTATAGAAGGTGTATGGAAAAGGCCACAATTAAGATCCATAGAAGGTATGCTTAATTCAAGAATCCTACGATGTTTATAAGCTTGATATGAATGAAAGAGATTATCAGGTTGAGGAGGATATGAATTAGGTAATCAAGGAAAAAAGAAATCCAGAGCAACACAATCTCTAGGCCTAGAAGGTTGATATAAATTATGATTAATCATCCTCACTTCTTCATCATGAATGAACTTAAGACACTTATGGATAGGTGAAGCAACAACATGCATGGCATTCAACCAAGGCAAACCTGGCTTAACTTGAAATTGATCAGAAGTAGGAACCACAACAAAGGTAGTGTTCACAATTTTTCCACAAAGTTCAACTGGTAAAGTAATAGAACCAAATGATGGATAAATAAAACCATTACAAGTTTGAATCCACACATCTGATGTATCATAAGAATCACATTGTAAGCTTTTCATAAAAAGATTTTCTTCAGTAATCACATTGACTAAGGATGTAGGATCAACAAGACAACCACGAGTAGGTTTCTGAGAAATCCTAGTAGAAATGTAAAGGGGACCATCAGGAGCTTTAATAGTCTCAGAGTCATAAAAGGTAATCAAAAGTTCCCGAGGTCTTTTATTCTTAGGTTGTTGTTGAGGTTTAGGTTGAGTTTTTATTTTAGGCTTAGGTTTTGGTCGAGGTTGAGATTGAACTTGAGGTTGAATTTGAGGTTGAGGTTGAGGTTGAGGTGGAGATATAGATTGACCAACATACTCCACCTAATTAACAACATGATTGAGATCATCCATCTTTGAGTCATACACAAATTCAACAGTAGATGGTTGAGCAATGGTATTAGTATAATGCGTAGGTAAAGGATTCATATAGATTTGAATTTTTTTATTAGGAGGAGAAATAGATTTGTTACCACTACCATCAAGATTATCAATAGATAAGGCATTAGAGTCAATTAAGTCTTGAACCTTATGTTTTAGAGAATAACACTTCTCAGTATCATGACCATTTTGATGATGATATTGACAAAAATCATTTTGATCAAAAGATTTAGAGGCAATTATAACAGGTAAAAGAGGTCGAATAGGAGGTAAAGTACTCATATTAGTAGTTAAAAACCTATTCATAATAGCATGTAAAGATTTAGAAAGAGGAGTAAACATATGATTTAATCGAAAAGAAGTGGATGCAGAAGTGGCATTGTGAGATGCAACAACAACTTGATCAACAACTGCATTCACTTGTTTGTTTATCTTGACATAGTTGTTGAATTTTCAAAAATTGTTTGGATTAGGAGTAGCATCACTCTTATCAAGTGGAACAGGAGCCATTGGAATGTTGCTCTCAAATTGACTCACTTGTAATTGATAATAATGAAGTGCTGCACAAATTTGTTGAAAAGAGGTAAATTCTGTAAGCAAAATATTATCTCTAATATCTTTTTGCAAATTTGAAATAAACATACGTTGAATATCAATATCAAGAATAGGATAGGAAATATGAGCATGAAAATGCTTAAATCTACCAATAAATTCAATTAATTTTTCCTTAGCACTTTGTTTACAATGCATCAAATCAGTCAAAGACACTTGCGGGCCAATGTTGTTTTGAAATTTTTGAATAAAGGCATTAGCAAGTTTTGGAGAGGAATCAATAGAGTAAGGAGGAAAGGAACAATACCATTGTAAGGCCTTGTCATGGAAGGTTCTAAAATCCTATGGTCATGAGCATAATCACTACAAAGGATTTGGAATGTTTTAACATGATGAACATGATCTTCTTTTCCATTATAATTCTCAAGATGAGCCATATCAACTTGTTGAGGAATAGGAATATGAATAATATCTAAAGACAAAGGACTTCCCATGTCACATGTAGGAATACTAAACTTGTTTTGAGTTAAGGAAGCAAGTTGTTGTTGTAAGGATGACATAGTTTGAGCCAAACTGATGATTGTTGAATCATCAGAGGAAATAGGAGTAGCAACATTAGACACACTAGGTAAAGTGTAAGAAGTTGTAGGAATAGAAGACAACTAGAGGAACACTAGGGATCATAGTTGGAAGTGGATTGGAATAAGTAAAATGAACATTATGATATGAAGGTTGTGATGTAGGAAGGGACATAGGAGGAACACTCATAGGAATAGAGGGAACCATCATAGTCACCAAAGAAGGAGTATAGGTAGGAATACTAGGTAAAGGATTAGAAGGAGGTTCAACACTAGTGATAGGAGGAATCAACCCTAAATCTTGAGCTTCTTGAGCTAAAGGTTTAACATTTGAATGCACAAGGTGAGTAATACCATACAAGAGGTTAACACCTTGATCACTATCATAGAGAACTTTCTTAAGATCCTTTATAGCTTGAATATAATCTTGATTATGGTCTTGAATAAGCCAATTACCCATTTTATCAAGTTCTGTTAAAAGTTTCTGAACTTATTCAGGAGGAATTCTTAAAGTGTCATCCTCATCATGAGATGAGTGCGAAGAGTTTTGCTCCATAGTAGGATTGGAATCATGAAGAATCAAATTATCATCTGGGATCCTAAGGAAAGGAGAGGAAGATTCAAGATCAAAGGCACCCATGAGTCTACGACTTCTAATCGGAATGTTATAAGTAGGACTAGTAGTAGTAAAGCTCATAAACCAATGTAATGCAAATGAACTAAACTAAGAACACATAAAGCATGAATATTTTTGTATTTCTGAAATCTAATTAGCATGCAAGAGCTAACACAAAGGAGAAACATAATACTAAAAAGATAAAATGAAATCTAACACCAAAAAGAAAGAGAGTAAGCTAGTCGGGTTCACCAAAATGAATAGTCGTAACATGGAATCACACCTCTTCAAATGTAATGTATGGGAGAAATATGAGATCCACTCCTAAATCTAAATTCACAAAGGAGAGATCCAATTTGATTAACCAAAAGGTTAATGCACAATCAAATCAATCTATGGAGAATATGAAAGAGAGAGAGAGAGAGAGAGAGAGAGAAATCTTATATTTCCCTATGGAGAATTATGCTTGAAATCTAAAATAATTGAAATACAATTACTAACCTCAAATTAGGGAAAATCTGGAAAATGCTAATTTATGTTGTTTGTGTGTACTTTTAAGCAATTCTATAACTTGTTTCAGACTGGAAATGTCGAGACGAAGAAAACCCAGAAATCTTTTATCTTTCTGACAGCAGGTAGTCTTTGACCCTCATAAAAGGTCAAATGCTAGATTCTTTATTTTAAGGTCGATTATGACTTTGTTCATAGATCTCAGAAGTTCACCGAAAAGGGTATCCAAATCCTCTCTCAGATATGAAATTATGCACCTGTACCTGCAAGAAAAAGGGGGTTTTATTTGTATGGGGGGTTTTCCTTGGTCAAACCCCAATTTAGGAATTAACCTTGAAATTGAATTGAAATGTAGTGTGCATAAACAAAGCAATTGAAACAATTCACCTTGCTTATGTTGAAGTCCTTATAGACAATTCAAATCCTCAAATCCACAAGTAGGGATGCTCCAATGGATGTAGAATGAATGTAGGATGTATCAAATCAATGGCATTTTATCTTCAACACCAATCTTGAATTGATCTTTGCATACGAGGAGTCTTGGATGAATGTAGAAGGATGGATCTTCAAGGGGGCTCCAAAGAGACTCAATCCTTCAATGGCTAACAATGGATCTCCTTGATGGGTGAATGCTTGGACACTTGAATGCTTGAATTCACTTGCTTGCACTTGAGAGCTTGCTCATGAAATTGCTTGAGAGATGTGGATGTGTTCTCACAAAACTTGATGGAGAAAATGAGAGAGGAAGGCTTCCTTTTATAGTGAACTAGGGCACAATCTTCTAGAGGGGCCACCTTGGAGAATTAAATCCCAATTGGGTCCTAACCTTTAGAAAATATACCTAGATTAAATGCAATTTAATGATTTACCATTCTGAAACCCAAAATGGCTGACCCAAAGGTGGGAAAATAAATATCCCCAAAACCCGACACCCAAAAATCAAGGAAATTCTAAATCTAGACAAGGGGTCAAGGACGAGCTCAACTCTGACCTAGGTTAGGGTTGAGGTCAACTTTGATCTTGTGGTCAAAAACCTCAGTATCCTGACCCAGAATGCTAGGAAGTGCAGATATGAAGTGAAAATTGAGTGCAGAGGAAAGCAGAACTAGGGGAAAAGCCAGATACATGCAAAGACCCGATCAAGGCACTTAACATGACCCCAGACCACTTACTTGAAGGGCTAAATGCTCTTATCATGGAAGTGCTTCCATTTTAAGACGATGCATACATATTTACAGTTTAATATTTTTATATCTTTTTTAAATTTCAAATAATTTAATAGTTAAAAATAATTATTTATTTTATTAGATATCTTAAATACATCTATTTAAAATATATTAAAATATATCATTATTGAATTATTTTATTTAGTTAATAATTATTTTACATTTTTAGAATTTTAGATATAGTTTAATATTTTTATATCCTTCTTAAATTCAAATAACTTAATAGTTAAAATAATTATTTATTTTATTAAATATCTTAAATACATCTATTTAAAATATATTGAAATATATCATTATTGAATTATTTTATTAAGTTAAAAAATATTTTACATTTTACCTTTTATTATCATATCTATATTTCTTAATGTAACAATATAATTGTATTTTTATTAGACATAGATAATTAAGATATATTAAAAGAAAATTTGAAGTATTTGTATAATAAGCATTAAGTATTAATTAAATGTTACTATTTAAAAATAGCCTAAAATATATTAACTTCAAATTTGAAATTTTTTTACTAATAAAATAATTATTATTTATTAAACTATATAAATAAATATAAATTTACTATTGCATGAGTTAATAATTAAGTAAATTGATATTTTGAAAATGGTTTGTTTTGAATTTTGAACATTTCAGAAAATACAAACGTTCACAAATAAATAAAGTGTAAAATTCAAACTTATAATTATATACATAAGTTCAAAGCTAACAAAACAACAATAAAAATTCTATACTATGTAGAATTAAAAAACAAACCTTATGTGCACAAAAATAACTAAAGCTTTAAGGAGTTCAAAGCTAACTTTTATTGAAAAAGTTCTTAATGTAATAATATAACCAAATTTTTATTAAAGGCTAATTAACATAAATTAAGAAGGATTTGAATTTTATTAGGTGTAAAAAAATATTAATTGCTCAAATGTTCAATACACAAAAATACTTTTAATAATATGCAAATATTCAAAATATTCAAATAAATAAATAAATAACTTTATTACTTTTTAGAATTACATTGAATTGTCTTATTCAAAAAAAGAAACTTAGGTATATAGAAAGATAAGTACATTTAATTGTTCCTAAATTCCAAAATAATTTATTTTAGATTTTAGACAAGCTCTAAGAACATAAGGGGATCCAATTCCATTACATAAATCGGGCACTTAATGATGGAGCAACATACAAGATTTTAGACAAGCTCCAAGAACAGAAGGGGATCTACTTCCATTACATAAATCAGGCACTTAATGATGGAGCAACATATACATGCCTATAAAAAAACAAATAACTAAGATTATGATCCAGCCTACACACACCTGCTTACAATCCTCAGACTCACTAGACATCTTAGTTACAAGGTCTTATTTCTAATCATCAAAAATATGAGAGCATACTCTCTACTTGCAGACTAAGAAATCTTTCCTAAAGACTCTAGACTCTAAACTCTCTTCACTCTGAATGCCTTCAAAGGGCAGAAGCTCTTCCTTATATAGGCAAAGAGAAGGAGAGAGAGGCCTTTGATGCTTGCCACATAGCGAGGATCAAAAAGACCACTTTATTGAAGCAACGTGTACTACTAAAGCAAATTCCCATTATGACCTGTGTGTTAGTCTGGAGGGACCCCAATATCTGCAAAGAATAGTAGTATGCAAACAAATGAGTGAGCACATGCAACTCGTAATGCATTCACTTTACACTCGAAAGTGACTACGGGAATATTCCTTTTTCCAACCCATGAAGGAATAGATCATGGACCCTTTTAAGGAATTGGGTTAACCCTTTTGAACGGTAGTGGAGTCTACCCCTATTTTTGATCGACCAGACTTTGGTTACTAGTTTAGTCGGATGATAACACATACAAAAATGTAGATGAAAACCCCATCTACTTAGGTATTATTCATCACTATAAATGAAGCCATCGATACAACCAACACAGTAATAGTCTTCATGTGGGTCCTATGTGGTGCAAGGTGGAGGTGGAGGATTAGGTTCCTTCCAAATGATCGTAAGAGTTTTAATTTTGTAGGGACCATAGATTCCTTCAGCTTGTGCTAAAGTGTTTCCAAGTTCTGAGTGGTATGTGGTCCTATAGATCCATATTGAAGTTCTTGTTTCATAAAGGAGATGAAGTTGGGCTCCTATGGTCCAATGCTGGAATAGAGATGCATGACCATTTGGACCATAGTTTGCACACATATTTCAATTAACTAATGTGTCTTCTAATGATCCAAAAGTGAGGCGCCAAAGAATCCCATAATTGCCAAAAAAGGTAAGAGGTAGATTTACCGGATAGGGACCTTGAAACATATCCTGGATTAATTGAATACCTCTCTCTTGATGCATCCAGCGTTCTGGTCATCTGATATGTGGATTTAAGATTTGGATTGGTATTTGATATTGTACTACTGGGGCATAGAGGAATTGTGCAATTTCCTCATCAATTGGTTCATTCATATCTTCTATCTGAAAGATGCTACTGGGATCCCATAGGTTTGTTGTTAGAATTTTCTTTGCCTATAGCATGCGTAGCCTGTCTGATAAATAATCATTTGATAGATCAAAATTCCTTCTATCCCTTCTCTCAAATGGATTATTACTGAACTCGGGACAACTTTCTTCCCACCATCTTTCTTCTTTGATGTGGACAACACGCACATGTCCTGTAGATTGTTCATCTCCTTCCCTGGTTAAGAAGTCAGTAAACACATTCTTTTCTCTGGGTATATGTTCAATATCAAAATCTAAGGTGTTAAGGAATTGAGCCCTCTGTAGTAGGCATCCTCTTATGACCCTATCTTTAGATTCCCTTTTAAAGAATCCTCTAAGATTTTGAAGATCGCTTCTAATTAGAAATCATTTATCAGCAATAAACATGTAGAAATTCTTCAAAGTATTGATTATTGATAAGATTTCTTTATGTGTAATGTGGTAATTAATTACACTTCCTTTGAAATTACTAGACACATACCTAACAATGTCCTCTTTTCCTTGAGCATTCTTTTCTTTGAGAATACCGGCCCAGGTGTGCTCGCTGGCATCTATCTCAATGATTTTAGAGCTGGTTTCAAGTAAGCTAAGAGCAGGAAGCTCTACACATTTCTATTTGATGCATTTTATGGCTTGATTATGTTTCGTTGACCATGCAAGAAGGGTCTTCTTCAGCAATTGATTTAATGGGTATGTGCGAGATCATGAGGGGCTAAAAAGTGGTGATGTCAGTTCAAAACTTTGACAATGTAGCTGATGACTTTTTTTTCACCTGAATTTGATAAAATGAAAAGGGTATCTTAAGGAGATTATCAGCTTTCTATTGATATAATTGCTGTCAAATTTTGAATTCGGTAAGTAATTACTAGTTATTTTCTAATTGAGCTACCTCTAAAGTATTGATTTATATACTGATTGAAAAATGACTATAACTTTTAGATGGTATAACATTTTTGAAATCTGAAAAATGTGTCACATTCTATGTTTTTCCTACTATAAGGAAAAAAAAATGAATTTTGTAAAGTTTTGAATGAGTTAAGGTGGTCAGACATGTGAGTTTTTTTATTTTGAAAATGTTGTAGCAAAAAATTCATAATTAATTATTTTTTTAGAATAAAATTATAAAAAAATATGTGTCACATCTGGGCATGAGTCTACTACTTATATATAAAATCTTATAATAAAATATTATCATTTGATTATAATTAAGGTGGTCAGACATACACCTACTTCTTATTTTTTTCCTAAAATTTTTGTACTGCTGCATTGAAATCTATACTTTTCACCAATCATACTAACTTTTTCTCAAAAAAGGCCTAGTAGTTTAGAAACTACATTCAATTTTCTATAGATTCTATTCTTACAACTTTTTGATATTAGGTTCATAGCTAGTTGAAATTTTCACGTCAAGTTGACTAACCCTGATTTGCTGATTTTTCATTGCCACTTAAGGGCATAGTTTGGCCCCTCATGATCTTGCACATACCCTAATATCAAGTGATCCTATGTAATGTTAGAATAGAATCTTGCTATATAATTCACAAGACCAATGAATTGGTGAAGTTCTTTTACATTGGTTATAGAGAGATTGGCAATTCAGTTTAAAATATGGGATTATGCTTCCATTTTTCCCCTTGCAAGAAGACGAATGCCGATATAAATAATGGATTCCTAATCAAAATGGGATTTGGTAGGATGAATAGCAAGACCATGTTGCTGACAAAGAGACAAAAAATATTGAAGGTGCTTAGGATGTGTGGATGGACTCTGGCTAAACACAAGGATATCATCTATATATGGGAGAATAAACTTCGAGTATTTTCAAACGATGTTATCTATGTATTGTTGGAAGGTAGAGGGAGTTGTTTTAATACCAAAGGGTAAAACATTCCATTCATAGAAACCTTGTGGAATAGAGAAGGTTGTTTTATAACAGCCATTAGGATGGACAGTAATTTTCCAAAAAACTTTGGTTAAATCAAACTTAGAGTAGATATGACTCCCTTGGATGGTTTTCCAGATATGGTCTTTACTAGGCAATGGGTATTGATTGTCAATTAAGCAACTATCTGAAGGTTTTTAATTAACTACTAACCTTTTTTCTGATAGATCTTGTCCATTCTCATCAAATTTAGGTACGTACATAGCATGACAGGAAAATGGAGATGATGATAGGGAAATAAATCCTTGATGGAGTTCCTCAATTTCTTTCTTGTAGAGTTTTGTTTCCTATGGACTCATAAGGAAATAGTTAGCTTTGTCTTTAGGAAGAATTTCCTTACCATTTGAATCTATTTTCAAAGGTAATCTACAAATCAGATTTTGATTATGTTGCTTGAGATCTTTGGTCATCACTATTGCTGCAAACTGCTGCTTGAGTTTCTCTATCTGTGGAGTGGTATTTTCAATTTGTTTTGCAATCCAAGCTACATTCCTCTACTTGGGGGTTGTCAGTTTAGCTTTACTTGTATAATCATGTTCAATCTGTAGTCTTGGTACTTTGTGATGATTTAAACTAATAGAATCCTTAGATATAAGGATTGGTTCCCATTGTTGCATTGCAGTACTAGCGATGATTCCATCGTAGCCATCTATTTCATAATGGACAAAAACCAATTCATCTTGGTGTCCATCATCAAATTCAATAGGTGCTTTGCACATTAGATGAGACATATCTGTTGGCATTAAGCATGATTGTCATTAGTGACAACACTTATTCAGATTCTGTGTGTTTACCGAGCTCACAAAGCCTCTCAGTATTTACCAAGTAGTTTGAGCAGAACAAAGCTTACTGAGCAGAACAAAGCTTACCAAGTAGAACAGAGCTTACCAAGCAAAACAAAGCTTACCAAGTTGAACAGTATTTACCAAGTGCTGCATGGTTAAACAAAAAATTTAGTTTCTACCGAGTAACACTATATCTACCGAGTCTCTAGTATTTACCAAGTTCGAAACTATGACCGAGTGGTTAGTATGGACCGAGCCTCCACTTCTACCAAGTGCATGATGATGCTGAGTAATGTAATGGATGCCGAGTATCAGAAAGTCACCGAGTTAGTTTGCAGTAACCGAGTAACAATATTTGGGCTGACTCAGTAATACTTGTGTTTACTTGTTTAAGAGCTGACTTTGTAATTGTTTTGTAATCAATTTGGATTGATATATAAGAAATATTTACATCATATCCAATGTGTAGAATAAAAAATATGAATATGTATGCGAAGATACATGAAAGACAGAAGTAAGTAATTTACAAAGGGCTACAGCAATTTAAGGAGCAACAGAGACAAATCTATCACAAAAGTTGATTAGTACATCAGCGAATCTCATTCAGCAAATACAGTTGCAAGTAAGAGATCTACTATTTCATTATAACAATTGAATCAGTACTAAATCCTCTAATAGGGTAGACTTAACAGTCTTTTGTTAAATCTCTTAACTGAGTGCATACTTCACTATATGTTTGTAAATTCTCTAACAAGGTGGACTTAGCAGTCCTTATTTCTCCTAATAGGGCAGATCATCAGAAGTGATCATTGTAAGCCTTAACCGGCCAACTTTATACTGCAGCATTAAAGTTTTGTGGGTATCATCCCCACCCCAGTTTTACTTTCTATTTGGAAGGTTTATGGGTTACCAAATTTGTGTGTCAAATTGATATGAATGCTTTTATGTTTTCAGTTTCTCATGCATGCAATTAGATCAATAAAGTATATGTCATCTTGATCTGAAATTGGTAAGAAAATTTGGAGTTATTGATTCACCCCTCCCCTCTCAGTAACTCGGTTAGTCTTGAATATTTCCAACAACTGGTATCAGAGCTTTGTGGTTCTTAGGATAAAGTTTGACAGCTTGAGTAAAGATCTAGGATAATGGAGGTATTCAGACTTAACAAAGTAATTAAGAATGAAAAGCTAGATCTGGAAATGGCCATAGCTAAATACAGAGAAGCAAAAGAACATCTTTCCAAATCTCTAAGAAGAAGGAAGGAACTTGCAAATCAGATGAATGACCATCAATATGTTGAAGAAAACATTGAAGACCTTTTCCCTTCAAGCAGCTCAAATGAAGCAAACAATGCTATCAAAGAACTCCTAGAAAAGAATGGATCTCTATAGGAAGAAGTAAGAAAATTAAAAAAAGAACAGGAAATACACTCAACCATATTTTATGAAATATTGGAACAAAGAAACAAGATGAAAGATGAGATAGATGGAAAGAACAATGAAATCCAAAATCAAACTCTTCAGCTAGAAAACCTTATTGATCAGATCACCAATACAAATGAAGAAATCTCTACTCTAAGATCAGAAAATGAAAATATAAGAGATGAGCTAAGTTCTGTAAAGCAAATCAATTTAAGATTGGTGGATGACCTAAACACTAAAAAACAAATCAATGAGAGAATGTTGAAAACTCAAAAAGACCTAAATCAGCTACATGAACAAAATCTTCATAGGCAAAAAGGAAAAGTAGGACTTGGATACAAAGAAGAAGGTGAATCTTCCAAGAAATATACTCAAAAGAATCAGAAACCCACTTGTAATCACTGTTACAAAATAGGTCATACTTCAAACAGATGTTGGAGTAATGGAAAAGCAAAATTCAATGGAAAATGCTACAACTACAATCAGCAAGGTCATAAAGCAAATGAATGCAAGGAGAAACCAAGATTTAAAGGAAATTGTCACAAATGTAACAAACAAGGCCACAAGGCATCTGAATGCAGATCTAAAACATTCAATCCGGCAGAACAAATTATGAAAGCAATGTTTGGATGGGACTACAACACTTGGTGTAGATGTCATTATTGTGGAGAATATGGACACATTGGCATGAACTGTGTAAAACATCACTTAAGAAAAAGGGACACCACTCTAAGATGTTTTAAATGCACTAAACTTGGTCATATAGCTAAGAATTGCATGAATGCTGGCAAAGTTCAAGATGGAAAGAAAGAAAAAGCAGATAGCATCAGGAAGCAAATGAGACAACAATGGATTCCTAAATCTACTGAGAAAACCAGTCCAAGTAATGGAGTGGGTGGCTCTATCAGCTCTAACTAAGTCTCGAACAAAGCACTGGAACTGTATCTTCATAGACAAATTCCAAATAGTTCTAGAACTGAATTGAAAGAAAAATCCAAATCAGTATACAAGATATAGTAGGATCAGAGGAAGGTCGGTATCAGTTTCCACTGAGCAAAGTCAGGAGTAACCCAACTTTATATGGTTACCAAGTAAGGTCGGAGCAGTATGAATTCCCATGATCACCGAGTTGTGGAGTCTTCACCGAGCAATTAATTCATAGTGGATGACATTCTATCATGTTCTTACCCTAATTCTTACAGAGCATTAATGACAAAGTTTTAACAAAAAGGAGCAAAATCAAGTTCATTATTCACCATGAACTTTAGCATATTGAGAGCAGAAAAGTCTCCTAGTGCAATCAAGCATATCGAAGCATTTTGTAGCAAAGATTTACTATGTTCACCAAGCTACCATGGCATCATCCAGCACTAAAGTGAAGAAAGGTTCGGAAATGCTAGCTCATGGAGAATGGAAAGCACCAGATTTCAAACTCGTGCTTGCAGTTGCCGAAACCCTAGACCTGAGTGGAGCTCAATCTCAAATCCCTCCTAAGGTACTTCTCATTAATGATATTCACAGTCATTTCAAGTGTACAATTCAAGAGCTTGGAACCCTAGAGATAGATACTATCTGTGAGGAACTGTGTTTCGATGGTGTTCTCAAACCCGAGCATAAACATTTGGAAGATAAGGGTTTAGTTCACATCACACACTTGCCCTGAAACTTTTAGGTTAAATGGGTCAAATATATTCTCAGCCGAGTTCATGAAGGTAAAATATGGCTTGAGAAACCAGTAGAGATTACAAAGAAGATGATTCACCAAATTACTGGTCTTCCCATGCTCGACAAGGCTAAATCCACAAAAACCCTAAGTCAATTGGAACTAGAAGAGAAAACCCTAGTCGAGTGGGACAGTAGAGGTATGAAAATTAGCAACATTGTTGATGCAGAATTGAAGTTTGGTATACATATCATAGCTCACAAGATATACAGTTCAAGTTGGCAGAACAGTGTTCTGTGTGAAGCAGTTGACCTAGCATACAAGATTGTGAAGAACAATTTGTCATTTGACCTAGCAGATTTTTTATTGAAGCAGTTCAACAAAAATATGGAAAGCGTTCAGACTTCTAAGAACAATCCATGTAAGTTTGGATCGCTGTTAGTTTGTTTATTTTTCTATGTTTAGAAGTTTTTCCCTTCTAAAGGCACGGTAGTATGGAGAAGAGATGTGCCGGTTCTTTATCAGATGAATGAATACATTGCAGAAATGGGTGAAAATTTTGAAAGCATAATGGATAACTATTTTGAATCATTTAAAGAAAAGATGAACAATAGATTCCGAATTCCACAAAAGTTGGTGGAATACTATAAAGATGATGTTTGTTTTATGGTGGACTGTGATTATGTGTATATACAGGCAGTGAAACCAAGGATTGTACATGTGAAACCTCTTCCCTATGATGTAAATATTGATGAAACCAAGAACATTATTGAAGCCCTAATTAATCAACCTGTTGATCCAAAGGCACCATAGTTTGGGACATATGAAGAAGCTAAGGAGAAAATTGAGCTTTGTATAAAGCTTCCTCAGGCGGTTAACAAAGGAAGAAAGAGGATGGCCCAAATGCAAGCTGACACACCTCTAATGTTAACCGAGGACAAAGGAAAGGATATTGAAGAAGAAGAGAAAAAGGATGAGAAGAAAGAAGAACAAGCTCCAGTAAAGAAGAAAGGAAAAGTGGTTATCACCAAGGCACCCAAGCAATCCTCTGTGGTATTTTCAAGAAGGAGTACAAGAGGCAAGACATGTAAAAAGGATGATGATATTGTATTTAAAAGGCCTCCTCCCACCTTTGAAGAAAGAATTAAAGATTTGAGAGAAGGATCTAGAATAGCTAACATCAAATCTTTTAAGTATGAGATCAGATCAGAGACAGAGCAGAAGAAAATTGAAGATGCAGTTATTTAGAAAATGGGACAGTGGAAATACTCACCTGATGAAATAGCCTCACAAATTCTAGGTATTCTATTGGATAAAATCAGAATGAGATGGAGCAATGCAAGGCAAACTATCAAGGACATTTTTTATCAAACCTTAAGACAATTGATGCCTAGTCTGAACAATGTTGAAATTAAAAAGGCATTGAAAGATAATGAAAATAAGATGACACTCAAATTTAACACTTGTTTGATGTTGAACAACAATATTGAGTCAGTTGTGAAGAGTGCCACTGTCACATGGAAAAACATCAATAATCTTCACAAACCGAGTACTGAAACTATGACAATCAAAGATATAGAAGATGACAGTGATGAATAGGAAGAAGCTACTGAGGTAGGCAGGCAGAATGATGAGGAAGATAATACTATTTGGATAGCTACAAAAGTCATTGCCTCACTTCCTCACTCTCCAGTAAAAGTTGCTACATCTAGCCCAGAGATAACTTCAAGTATGATTGTGACAACTTCCATAGATACATCAAATGTCCAATCATCACTAGCATAGCTCAATGTATCATCAACAGAAGTGGCTACCACCTCTTTTACTGAGTTGCAGTCTCCTGTATCTACTTCAATACCTACTTCTTTATCAAGTTTTCCAGTAGTAAGTACTTCAATTTTGGACACTTTAGTAAGTATTTCAGTTCTTGATTCTACAATTGTAAATACTTCAGCTTTGAGTATTCCAGTCAGAAGTTTATCATTTTTCACAGCTAGTCCTACAATGTCTACAATAACTTCTACAAAGGCATTAAGCATAATAACAATTGTCCCTAAGGCTCAACCGAACACAAGATTTTTGAGTAAGAATGTAGAAGAGGATATAGACTTAGATGAGGAGATAGAGATCCCAAAATTAGATTTTGCAAATCTATCAGCAGACCAAATGCTAAGCATTGGTGAACTCCTCTAGAAGAAAGCAAAGCAGAAGAAACTAAAAGAAGAAAGGGATAAGGAATATAAAATCATTGAGGATGCAAAGAATATTCTGTCAGAAGCAATAGGTATTAAAGTTGATTCCTCACAACATATTTTGTTACAATTAGTAGAGGCAGTGAACAAGTTCAATGAGGATTCCTCTGGGTCAAAAAAGCTGCTTGAGAAAGCTGAGAAGAAGTTTGACAATAAAGTGCTTGAGCATATTGCTCAGCATATAGCAATTAATCAGGTAGAATTATCTTCAGTTTTGACAAAGATTGAGTCCTCCTATTCCAATATTGCCTCACTTTTGTCTAAGCTATGTAATGTTGCCGAGTTCACTAAGGAAGTCAAGGATAAAATAAATAAGATTGATGAGGATCTAAAGGACAGTGTACAGAAGTTGCAACTTGAACCTAGTTCAAGCTCTGCACATCATATGAAAATCACATTCCTATCAAATAAGCAGTCAGAATTATTGAAAGAAGACACAAGGATCCAATCAACACTGCTAGATATTTAGAACATGATCCTTCCCATCATGGATACAATGCAAAAACACATTGCTCACTCAAAAAAATTACTCCATGACAATCAGTTTTCCATTGCAGATCACATGATTGAACTCTCTGCAGAAGTCCAAATTGCACTCCATACATGCAAGATTCTGTAAGAGAATTGGGACAATACTCTGGCACTAATCAAGAAGGTAAACTCAGATTTTCTTTCACATTTTGGATTCTCCCTGTAAAATACTTGTATATATACCTTTGGCATTATTGTCAAAAAGGGGGAGAAAATGTATAGGAGAAAGTATATAAGATTAAGATGAGTAATATGAAAGGGGGAGAAAGTAATGAAATGTATATACATCAGTTTGAAAAAGATAAATTTTGAAAAATCAAAATTAGATTCCGCATGATTCGTGTATATAAGTTTTGGCAATAAGTGTTTTTGTCACTAATGCCAAAGGGGCAGATTGTTGGCATTAAGTATGATTGTCATTAGTGACAACACTTATTCAGATTCTGTGTGTTTACCAAGCTCACAAAGCCTCTCAGTATTTACCAAGTAATCTGAGTAGAACAGAGCTTACCGAGTTGAACAGTATTTACCGAGTGCTGCACGGTTAAACAAAAAATTCAGTTTCTACCGAGTAACACTATATCTACCGAGTCTCCAGTATTTACTGAGTTTGAAACTATGACCGAGTGGTTAGTATGGACTGAGCCTCCACTTCTACCGAGTGCATGATGATGCTGAGTAATGTAGTGGATGCCGAGTATCAGAAAGTCACCGAGTTAGTTTGTAGTAACCGAGTAACAATATTTGGGCCAACTCAGTAATACTTGTGTTTACTTGTTTAAGAGCCAACTTTGTAATTGTTTTGTAATTAATTTGGATTGATATATAAGCAATGTTTATATCATATCCAATGTGTAGAATAAAAAATATGAATATGTATGCGAAGATACATGAAAGACAGAAGTAAGTAATTTACAAAGGGCTACAATAGTTTGAGCAGTAGAGACAAATCTATCACAGAAGGTGATTAGTACATCAGTGAATCTCATTCAGAAAATACAGTTGCAAGTAAGAGATCTAGTGTTTCATTCTAACAAGTGAATCAGTACTAAATCCTCTAACAGGGTAGACTTAACAATCTTTTGTTAAATCTCTTAACCGAGTGCATACTTCACTGTATGTTTGTAAATCCTCTAACAAGGTGGACTTAGCAGTCCTTATTGCTCCTAACAGGGCAGATCATTAGAAGTGATCATTGTAAGCCTTAACCGGCCAACTTTATACTACAGCATTAAAGTTTTGTGGGTATCATCCCCACCCCAGTTTTACTTTCTATTTGGAAGGTTTTTGGGTTACCAAATCTGTGTGTCAAATTGATATGAATGCTTTTATGTTTTCAGTTTCTCATGCATGCAATTAGATCAATAAAGTATATGTCATCTTGATCTGAAATTGGTAAGAAAATTTGGAGTTACTGATTCACCCCTCCCCTCTCAGTAACTCGGTTAGTCTTGAATATTTCCAACAATATGTCTCCCTTTTCCAAAGGTAATCTCTATGTTTCCTTTAATCGAATGATCAGGAGGAAAACAATGCTATCTTCCAATATTTAAATCAGCACCTATATCACATAAAAAGGCTAAGGGATATGGAATCATACCTCTGAAGTGAATGCATAGTCCTAGCCCTAGAAAAGTTGTATGTACTAGTTTCTTTGTGACTCTACAATGTTGAGTGTGTTGTGCAAAGTCTTCTTGAGTTTCTTTAGTTCTTTCACCTGTATCTGGATCAATACCATCTATTACCATAGCATTATGAATAAATGGACTATATGATTTTTCATGACAATAAAAATTATCTAAGGTAGAAATTATTGGAGGAGTCTCTGTGAGAGTTATTTTTGAAGAGAATTGTTATAATTCTTTTCCTTTGTCTAGTTCCTCTTGAATATTCTCATCTTCTTCCTCAGATAATTCTTGAAGTTCTTATGAGGGTTGACTGACAACTTTTTTGAGAAATTATTTTCTATGTTGCCTCCAAATTGTGTGTGCCATGCTGCCTGGTGCAGGGGCTTCTATTTTAGTATGTTGTCCAATAGAATTCATTGTTTTGAACAGACTGGGTCTATATGATCTAAGAGGTGAATGACCTCCAAAGGTTGATTGTTGTTTTTTCCATGCTGGAATTTTATATCCATGGTCAGGTCTTCTAGTTTGGTGCAGACCTAGTAATTCTTTTTTCTACTCCTCAAGGCTGGCTAGTTTAAGCTTATTCTTTTTCCATGTCTCAGGACCCCTATTCATTTCTTTCTGTAATCTTTCTAGATCACAGATTTCTCTCAAAATCCATTATAAGGCTTGTTGTGGGTCAAACATACCTTGCATCATTCTACAGAAGAATGATACTTCTGAATTAGATTCTGACTCTAATTCTGCAGGCTATTCTTTGGAATCAACAAAGTGAGCTGATTGATCTGATCCTAGTTCTTCATATGTTTCTTCTAGATCAATTAGAACAATATCCTCTGAATCAAAGGGATATTAATCAATATAAATAAATTCATCTGGATTTTCTAATCTAGCTTCTTTCAACACACGTGCCTTACCTTTGAATTTGTCTTTGTTCTTTTCAGGGCACTTATTGGAAAAATGGTCACCTTTGCATATGTAACAAGTACCTGTTTCCATTTACTTTTTCCCCTGAACTTTCTTTTTTTGTGAAAATATCCCTTTTGCTGGTAGGATTTTCTTTTGGAAGAAAACTTTCCTTTCCTGTGAAAACACTCAGTACATTCTTTATATCTTTTCTTTTGTTTATGTAAAGTTTTACCACATCCAAAAAGTGGCGTAATTGTTTTACATATAGTAGGAGAGATCAAGGGATTTACCCTTTTCAATTACTTTCTTTTACTGACTTCTTGACAAACTTGTTCATTGATTTCCTCTAAGAATTGAATTAACTATGGGAAAGTGAGTTCCTAGATAGTAAGGTTTTCATCTACTAGATTTTCTAGTACCCTTTTGTGTTAATATATTCCTAATCCTTCAAAAAATTTAATAAATGTGGAGTACATAAACTCTTGATTTTGTTCCTTTCCAAACTAATAGAAGTTCTGAAATTGTTCAGCACAGTATTCATCAAACTTGGTTAAGTCACAACACTTGTTGCTAATGAATCTTCTATAGGTTTTTCTTTCAAGAGAATCGGTCCTTCCTACAAACATTCTAATTAATTGAGCACATACTTGATCAATGCCATTGTTAATTAAATCATTTCTATAAGCATTATCAAGGCGGTCCCAAACTATTTTAGTAGTGCCAGTAAGAGAATTAAGAGCTTGTTTAATGACTTCTATCTCATCTATACCAGTATTTGTAGACACATAATTGATCACCCATGCTCTAATAGCATCTATGTTTCTGAGATTTTCAGTGGTATCAAAAGTGTCAAAATTTACTAATGGTGGTGTATTAGCTTTGAAATTCTAGATGTTTATAAATGGATCATTTCCTTTGTTGCTAGGACTAGTATTTCCTCTGGTCATCTGAATTTTCCCTTTATGTCTTTCCTCTTGGGTAGATGTTCTTATAGTACCAGTAGTTGTATCCCAGATCCTTTCTATTTCTCATTTAGGTAGATCTGTGGTTAGCCCTTTTCCTTTATATTGGGCTTGCAAGTATCCCGCTGAGCTATCAAGGAAACTCATTATTTTAACAAGTTTAATTAGTTGGATAGACAAGTTTTTAAGCTTGTCTAATATTTCATCCACATGTGATTTAATATCAGTAGATTCTTTAATTACAGTAGTCTCAACATGAAACTATTGACTGGTAGACTGAGAGATTACATCAATGCGTTTAACAGTTTGGACAACCATGTTAACTTCAGAACGTAATCTTTTAATGTGTTGTTCATGGGATTGTTGGAAATATATTTGATGTGCCCACCATGCTTCGGCATGTTTCTTGAAAGTAGCAAAATCAGTGTGTAACTAATGAATAAAATTAAGAACATCATCCTACCATTCTTTAGTAAGATGAGCTTCAACTTGTTGGATGAGAGCAATGATCCTATGGGCATTAGTTTGAGTACTAGCATGATGCTTATCCTAGGCTAAGGTCTGCAAGTTCTCATGGTGTTGAATATCTTAGGTAAGGAGCATGGTTTTAAGGGTACAAAGATTATTCTAATTAAGAAACTTACTTTGGGATGAGACTTGGGTTTCTCCTATAGGAGAGACATGTTGTGCCCAAAAATCAATTTGGTATTTACCAGTTGGATCTATTTGCATAAAATCATAGAATGAAGGAATGACTCCGAGAGTTACTGATATTCTTGCTTGAGTGACAACTTCAATGGATTTTTCATTCTTGTTATCTGGCTCAGGGGAAGAAACAATGCAGCAAGATATCATTCAGACTTTACCAGTGGTAAAGACAAAATTACAATTATCACATTTTAATTGGCCATCTTCAAGCTTAGAGAAATGTACGTGTGAACAAGAAGAGGTGTCATTACCAAACAATGGTGTTGGCTTAGGACGAGCAGAATGTATATATGGAAAAGAAAATAAAGACTTCATTCCTAGAGCTATTTTTATAGATGTAGAAGGTTTGTGGTTAACTAAAAGTTGAGGTGGTATCACAGGCTCACGGGTTGTGTGTCTAGAGGACTAAGACCGGGAAAACTTTGGATTTGCAAAGTTAAGGATTGCAAAATCATCAGTCTCTTGGATATTGACCCCTTGTAGCTAAGAAGGCTTCTCAGGCTAAGCATCTTTTCTCCATAACTCAAGTGCCCATTCAGTTGGCATCTTGATATCTTTATGTTTCACAATATGTGGGGCTCATAACTCTGTGGCTGGACTAGTGGATTTCTAGAAAATAGACAAGGCTTCTTCAAGACTCATGACTTTTCTAGGATTTACCATTAAAGGTAATGATTTATTGAACAAATGATAGTGAATCAAAAAAGTCAAAGTATGATCTATGGATAGATTTTTGAAGTACATGTTCATGGTTTTAAACTCATAGGTCAGAACATCATCTAGGTTTGAATCCTTTAGATTAATAGAATAATCTAAAGAACAATCGATATAGATAGGACCATTTGACATGGAATCACAAGCACCTCCTAGAAGAGCATGAGAAGTTTTGGTGATTCTAGCATCCTTCAACAACATCATTATGATGATGGGTAAATCTTTTTGGTAGTGACCTAATATATCAATCCTAACATAGGATAGATGCATGTACTGAAAGTTTTTAGGACTGGCTCTTGCTTGTCTCTGTAATTCACCTATTTCTTTGATAGTGAACAGCTTTAGACCTTTTCAATTCCATTAGTAACAGTATGTTGAAGTTCAAAGACCTTACATCTACTAACACTCTTATAAGAAAATACATCTCTCAGTCCCTTAGGAATATCTCTATAAATATCAGAAGCTTTAATTCTAGGAACAATAAATTCTTGATCAACAAATCTATAGCCTAAACCAACTTCTTCTAAAACATTTGCATCAGTTTCTTGTAAAGTAAAATCTTTTTCATCTTGGGCAAAGAAATTTGTGTAACTTGCTTCTTCATTTTGTGCAATAGTGTGATCCCTCATTTCTGCATCTTTTGTTCTCTTTCCATTATTTCTCATTGCTTGTATTTGAATCTATGCTTGAATTCTTGCTTGAACTTGAAAATTTACTACCTAAACTTGCCCTAACATGCCTTCACATGGCTTAACATGGGACTTACCAACTAGGTCTTACAAAATCTTTATGATAGTTCAAGGATGCTATAAGGAGAGCTTTATAGAGAGCTATACAATATAATCAGACTCATAAGAAGGGACAACAGATGGAAATTTGTGAGCACATATTGCTTTTCATTAAAGTAATATTGGAATAGATTTACAACTGATACAAACATCCAAATTAGGAATTGGGTTAACCCTTTTGAATGGTAGTGGATTCTACCCCTAGTTTTGATCGACCAGATTTTGCTTACTGGTTTAGTCAGATGATAACATGTACAAAAATGTAGATGACAACCCCATCTACTTGGGTATTATTCATCACTATCAATGAAGTCATCAATACAACCAACATAGTAATAGTCTTCATGTGGGTCCTTTGTGGTGTAAGCTGGATGTGGATGATTAGGTTCCTTCCAAATGATCTTAAGAGTTTTAGTTTTGTAGGGACTGTAGATTCCTTCAGCTTGTGCTAAAGTGTTTCCAAGTTCTAAGTAATATGTGGTCATATAGATCCATATTGAAGTTCTTGTTTCATAAAGGTGACAAAGTCAGGCTCCTATGGTCCAATGCTGGAATAGAGATGCATGACCATTTGGACCATAGTTTGCACACATATTTTGATTAACTAATGTGTCTTCTGGTGATCCGAAAGTGAGGTGCCAAAGAATCCCATAATAGCTAGAAAAGGTAAGAGGTAGATTTACTGGATAGGGACCTTGAAACATATCATGAATTAATTGAATACCTCTCTCTTGATGTAGCCATTGTAACCAAGTTTGATGAATACTGTCCTGAACAATTTCAGAAATTCTATTAGTCTGGAAAGGAACAAAATCAGGAGTTTATGTACTCCACATTTATTAAAAGTTTTGAAGGATTTGGAGAATATTATCACAAAATGGTACTAGAAAATCTAGTAGATGAAAACCTTACTATCCAGGAACTCACTTTCCCATAGTTAATTCAATTCTTAAAGGAAATCAATGAAAAAGTTTGTCAAGAAGTCAATAAAAGAAAGGAATTGAAAAGGCTAAAACCCTTGATCTCTCCTATTGTATGTAAAACAATTACGCCACTTTTTGGATGTGGTAAAACTTTCTATAAACAAAAGAAAAGATATAAAGAATGTACTGAGTGTTTTCATAGGAAAGGAGAGTTTTCTTCCAAAAGAAAATCCTACCAACAAAAGGGATATTTTTGCAAAAAAGGAAAGTTCAGGGGAAAAATTAAATGGAAACCTACCTATTACATATGCAAAGGTGACCATTTTTCCAATAAGTGCCCTGAAAAGAACAAAGCCAAATTCAAAGGTAAGGCACGTGTGTTGAAAGAAGCTGGATTAGAAAATCTAGATGAATTTGTTTATATTGATTAAGCGCCCGATTTATGTAATGGAAGTAGATTTTAGACAAGCTTCAAAAATAGAAGGGGACCTACTTCCAGTACATAAATTGGGTTCTTAATGATGGAGCAACATATTGTAATACCCCAAAAATAGGCTATATGTTCATTAACCTCCTACATCCTCAAATCGAATGAAATCGACATCAAAGTCCTAACCAAAGGCACATCTAAATATCATCGAATCATAATTGATTATCTTAAATTCTGCATCAGAGAATATTCCTAGTAATATTCCTAATCATCTTAATTATCTTTAATTTAATGATTATTTGGCGATAAATCACATTTATCCTAAGTTTGATTAATTGAATATTTTCATATTTAATTAATTAGATTTAATATTTGCCACTTAATTGTTTAATTAAATGTAATTCTATCTATTATTAATTGTATTATTTAATTTTGACAATAAATCCAATATCTTATGAATAATTGATTAAATCTTTATTTAATTAATTAAAGCAAAATTGTCATTATTTAATAATATAGTTTTTAATAAAAGTTTGATTAAATGATTGATTAACCCATAAATCAATTATTTATTTTCAAAAATCAGTTAAGTTGAGAATAAATCACTTTATTTATTTATTAAATCATAATTATCCATGTGCACATTCAGTTAAACTCAAAATTGGAAAATCAATGCAAGTTGTTAGCTTTTGGAAACTCAACATCTTTTTGAGTTTTAAAGCTGATCTAAACTTCTAAATTGAGTTAAAGCTCTATTTTTGCATGCTTTTGTGATTTAATTATCTCTTTATTTCAGATAACTCAAAAATCAACCTGAGTTATTTGAGTGATTTATGGCTTTCTTTCATGCACCTCCAAAGCCCTGGATTTCTATAAAACCAAGGCTTAGCTCTTCATAATTCATCTCTCGAATTTGCATCAGATCTCTCAAATTGACATCTCTCAATCTCTCAAGCATCTCATAATTGTGCAAACTTATGCTAGTGAATTGGTGTCTGAAGAATTGGAGCTTCTTTTACAAATCAAACAACTTTGTGAGATCATTCATATTTTAGCATATCATTGTTAGATTAGTATTGCATATCAATTTTTCATTCTAGAATAGATTCATATCAAGTTTTCATCTTATTGCATCATAAAATCTAAAAAAATAGCTTAATTTACATTCAATCTCATATCTAGAATTTGCATTCAAATCCTTCATTTAGGTGTCATCTAGGTCATTGATCTCGATTACATTCTGAGAACATCAATCTCGCACCTATTAGAAGGCAATAAATCACTTGGTTAGATTAGATTTCAATTTTGCATGATTTTGATTATAGCTAACCTCTAATGTTTTACTGAAGTGTTGTCTACAGATCAGGTACAATTTTCACACACACATTTTTGGCGCCCATCGTGGGGCCCTGAAACAGGTTTCCAATTCACTTCTATCATTTTCTATCTTTTTCTTCTCGGGATCTGTGCAAAGTTACAAGTTTTAATTTTTTTTGTCCATACACTATCGTATGAGTTTCTGACAAATGTCGTATGGGAAGACACCCACTGTCATATGAGAAGGTACCCACTATTGTACGAAAGTCTATCGGATTGAGGATCATTTGAATCAATACCCACTATCATTTGAAAACTGGATTGTCATTTCATTAGGTACCCAGTGTCATACGAGTTTTTGGACTGTCGTCTGGGAACCTACCCATTGTCGTATGAGTTTTCGTACTAGTTTTTGATTGTCGTTTCATTTTTCAGAACAGAGTATCAGATTTGATTTTTCTATTTCAGCTAACTGCTAATCTTGACAAGTGAAATTCTCTATTTTTGATTGCTCACTGCTGGTTTTGATTGGGAAAAGCACAAAAATTGCTAAAAATCAGGTAAAATCTACTAAGCGCGTTGTGAGGAACTCAGGTATTCTTCTTGTTCTGAAAACATTTGGATTTGGACTTAAAATAAACCTCTCATGTGTCTAGCTTGTGTGCTTCTTTTCATGCTTTTATTTCACACACTTGCATAATTTGATACTAGGTTGTGAACCCTTAAGGATTCATTAAGTAGTCTTAGAATACTTGTGATTGATCTTGATTGCTATCTTGGGTTATTGGACTCACTGAATCCGCTGGCCCCTCGTTCCACCCCATGGTTGCAAGGTCAGCACCACATTAAAGGGGAGGGGTCAACAGGAGAGAAGCGTTAAGTGTTCCACTTGGCAACCCTTTTGTGCTTTTAGGAACTCACTTGTTTTCTAAATTGTGGACTTGTTTTCAACTTGTGTGAGGTGTTAAGTGTTCCACCTTGTGGACTCATCTCATATTTGCTTTAAGCGTTAAGTGTTCCTCTTTCTACTTTTTGGATGCTTTTGGTAGATTTGCTTTTGGAACATATATCTGTGCTCACATAGTAATTAGGCCCCATGAACACTATTCATGATTCTTGAGAGATTAGATTCCTAGCGAAATCCTTCTTGATGACAGAATCCTTGTAGGTGGGAGGATACTTAGTGCATTTCACATTCAACTTGGTTAGTGCATCTTCTCTTATTGATCGATACATTCTCTCCCCGGAGAGGTTGATAGATCACGTAGGGTTGATATCATGAGCTTTGGTGAATCAAAATTGGTTAGTGTGTCTTCTCTTATGGATTGATACATTCTCTCTCTGAAGAGGTTGATAGATCACGTGGAGTTGATATCATAGACCTTGTTGAAGAAAAACTTTGTCTTAGCATGTTGGATTCATCTGATTGCTTTGTTTGGGTTAAAAGTGAAGAGGTGTCAAAACCTTGGATCTGGAGCCAAGTCCCCTTGTGGTATATCATTGTGAGTCATCTTTAGAGAGGGTTAACCATAGCAGACAATCCCTTCAAAAGGGAAAACTACGTTGATGGAACCTCAAGCGGTAATAGCTATTTTTGCCATGGTAGTGACAGCCACTATATAAATGTCCTTGTGGAAGAAATCTCCATGGGTATGGTTCATTGTTGGGTTGTCAGATCTCCCTAGCAGCTCTTGAAGATTAAGTTCTTAGACTGTGTCAAAACCCTGGTGCACCGAGATTGGAGTTCACCCCTTTGAATCATAAAAGTTGCATAGTCAAACCATTACTAAAAACCTTAGAGAGGCCAAAATTTTCATTTTCAGGAATTTGTGAGTTATTGCAAAACTTTTTGGAACATACACAATTAGCTCTCTCAGGGATTAGCACAATTAAGTCACTTGATTGTTCATGCACAAGGTTTCTTTTGCCCTTGTTCATTGTTTTTAGATGTGCTTGACATCACTTGCTTGCTATTCTGTGTGTTTGTTTATCTACTTGGCTGTTAAAGACTACCAAATCTGTTATAATCTTCAAATCTGGACAGTAAAATTTGCAAATAATTTGAAACTGAAAACCAAAAATTTGCAAAAACTTAATGTAAAATCCTTTCTAGAGTCAAAAGTTGTACGAGTTTTTCCAACTGTCCTTTCAGTTGTGCCCAACTATCGTACGAGTTTTACAAGTGTCGTTTCAATACTACCCATCTGTCGTATGATTGAGAACCCAATGTCGTACGAGTTTTCATGCCAGAAAATTGAACAAACCTATCTTGCTTGCAACTGTCATATGAGAATTTTCAACTGTCGTATGAGTTTTCAAATGTCATTTCAATCCTACCCAAGTGTCGTATGATCAAGTACCTAGTGTCGTACGAGTTTCCATGCCAGCAAAATAGCAAAGCCAAATTCTTACCTGCAATTGTCGTACGAATTTTGCAACTGTCATTTCAGTTGTGCCCAACTGTCATACGAGTTTTACAACTATCATTTCACTGCTACCCAACTATCATTTCACTGCTACCCAACTGTCGTACGAGGCTGTAGAGTGTTGTTTGGGGAAAATTTGAGAAGTTGTCATAAAATTATCAAAATTGCCAGATGCTTAGCATTTTCAACCTATTTCTGGAATCTAGAAAATGAATCGTTGTGTCAGGAACAGAGCAGTAATCCTATCATTTTCCTAGAGTGATCTTTTGAATCTGATCTAGCCTTCTATTTAATCAATTCGAATCTTCTTTATCTTGTGTCAAAACCTTGTCATAACTATCTTCAATCTATCTTCAATCAATCTCCAATCTGACTAAGTGTTGCGATATCTGTCCACTATCTTTTGGGAAAATCTACCCATACATCTAGGGCATGGTATCCCTCATCCAAGTCAAATCTAAGCTTCAATCAAACCTTGACAAGGTTGCACCATCTGATCATCTTGATTCAATTCTTTCTTCAGTTGTCTAGGTCCTATTCTTTTGCTTCACTTGAAGTTAATGGTGGAGGCTAGAGCTTCCTCACACAAGAAATCAGAAGAAGCATCCCAGACATTACCTTTAACTCCTATCATAGGTCCAACTATTGAACAGCTCATCAATTCTGGTCTTTACGAAGACGATGGTCTTGGCAATTTTTGATTAAAATCTGGTTACATACCTCCTCCATCAACTCACGAAGGTAGCCAGCATAATCAACAAACTCCCCCTCGATCCATCCCAAGAAATCACAGAACTCCTACCATGTCTCAGGCAGGGAAAAAAAATGGTTCTCAAGGAGGTCAATCTCAACATGGCGCAGATCAGGCACCTACACCTGAAGAAATTACCCGATACTAGAACGATGATAACTTCAAGTGAATAATGAAGCATTTCTTGAAGGAAGATAGGGAAACCTACTTTTTAGAGTTAGCTCAAGAAGGAGCTAAACTTCATCCCAACTTTAATGTTGAAAATATCATCACGCACGAGGAAAAAACTCCGATGACGGCCATAATGACACAGCGGCATGCTATACAAGTCAAAATGAATACACTTGAGAAAGAGAAGGAACCCAAGGAATTCTCCATGGAGGCCCTTTGTCCTTTCCCTTTTGACAAAGACTTGTACATGCCCCCATTTCCAAAAAAAATGGAGATACCAAAGTATGACAAATATGATGGACACTCTGATCCTCAAGATCATGTCAGAGAATTTTGTACGCAATCCATGGAGTTCATGCATGAACCGACTTATCTTATGCGTCTCTTTCCTAGATCTTTGGGGGGAACATCCATTCAATGGTTTTCTAGGTTTCCATCTACTATCAAGACTTTTGAGGAGTTGATCAAATTGTTTTATCAATAATACTCCTACAATATGCAACATCCGGTCACCATGATCGATATCTACAATCTCAAACAATATCCAGGGGAACCATTCCTCACATTTCTCAAAAGATGGCACAAGAAATTCTCTCTATATGCCAGACCTATCCCAGAAGCTGAAAAACTAGAGATCTTCATCAATAACCTTATTCTAGAAATCAATTATCCGCTGCAAATGCAAGATCATACATCTTTTGACAAAATGGTAGATAATGCTATCAAAATCGAAAAGGTACTTGTGAAGAAAGGAGAAATCACACTTCAAAAGGATAAGTCCGAATCTAGATCTAGCTCAAAAGATAAATATAAAAGCTAGAACAAGAACAAAGGAATCATCATAGATGGCGTTGTTGACACTATCTGTGCCCCATCAAAGGCACTAGCCTACAATCTTACCCTTGGCACCAAAGCCATTAAAGCTGCAGAGCAACAATCTTTCGAACCATCTCAAAGGAAGCCTCAATTCAAGTGATGGGATAATAAATGAAAGTTCACTCCTCTTGGAGAATCTTATGAATCATCTTTGAAAGCCTTACTAGCAGATAACATCATCTCTTTACCACCAATTTGAAAATCTGATCCAGATCCTAGGCCATATTGGTGGAAAGATAATGACTTTTGTGCTTTCCATCGGAGTAAGGGCCACAAAACTAATGGTTGCTTCCACTTGAAACATACCATTCAAGATTTGATCAACCAAGGGGAAATCACAATTGATAATCCTACAAGCAATAATGATCATACGGCATTCACAGAACCCTTTCCAAAGCATGGTCAAGATGTTTCATCTTCTCAGCCTAATATGGGGGCAAAAGTCAATTATGCTTACCCTGGAAATAATGTTGTCATCAATATGGTCGAACCCTTTCTCTCTGAGAGTTGCAATGTCATCACAATTGTGCGAAGAGATAGAGATCATTCCTCAGCTAATGCAGTTACTCAATCCCAAGCTTAGATGCCTCTAAAAGGACAAATCACAGCTTCATCTAATGTCCCTAAGATCCCTTTCAATCTTTCATCTGCTTCCAAACAGAAGGTTGTTTCTAAATCTACCAATTCTAAGGATACAAGGCCTACATCTTATAGCATTGTTCAACAACTCCAACACACTAATGCAAAAATCTTGATGTTTGAGTTGCTTTGAATATCTCCAGCTCACAGAGCTATCTTAGACAAAGCTTTGCTCGGATCTAATGTTCCTGATGACCTTGATTTAGACAGGTTCCAGACTATGGCCGGACATCTTACATCTCCGCAATATATCTCCTTTTCAGAGGAAGATGACACCTCCTTGAGTCACCCACATAATTAGCCACTACATATAGAGGTCATGATCCAGAACTGTAGAGTCAAACATGTGTTGATAGATGGGGGCGCTAGCCTAAACATTTTTTCTTATAGCTTGATCACACAATTGGGGTTCACAGAATTGGCTATTGATCCCAGAAAGAAGATAACTATCAAAGCCTATGATGAACAAGAAAGATCTTCTAAAGGCACCATTGTCTTACCCATCAGAGCAGGTCCAGTAATCAAAGATACCATATGTCAGGTGCTTGATCTACCTTTGGCTTACAACATTCTTCTAGGAAGGCCACGGATACATGAAATGCAAGCTATTCCTTCCACATACCATCACTATTTGAAATTTCCCTATGAAGGAGTAGAGGTTACTATCCCAGCTGATCTGAATACCACTTGCAATACATTAAAGGAAAGTGCTGACAAGCTTGTTCCAAATAACAGAGAATCTTCCCTCCAGCAACCAAGTATTGCTTCCACATCCAAGATGGCAAAAATTGCTAAATAAGTCAATATCAAAGAGAATGGGATGGGAGAATATATTATAGAACCAATCTTGTCCTTGACGTCTCTCCCAGTCTCACCCAAGTCTTATGGGCAATCCTTAAAGCAGTCCAAATCAGAACCAAAGGAACCGTCGGAAGCATATAAGAAAAATTTTGTAGGGGAAAAAGTATCTAAGCAAGAGTTTGAAGAGGATGAAGCTATACTTTCATGGCTCTATCGAGATGAATCTGAATCTCAAAATGATCAAACTAGCGACCCTATAACCCCCAAGATCCCTTCTAAGTCATATGGTCCAGGAGATAAGTTGATAGCTAACATGGGATATCCAAGTCAAGGACCACTAGGAATCAGAGGAAAAGGTCTTGTGACACCTATTCTGCATACTGGTAGAGAAAATAAGAATACTCTTGGCCTAGGCTTTGTGAAGAAACCCTATCACCTCAAGGCAAATTGTTCTCATGTCATAGAACAGATTGCACCAGGAGAACCCCTTCTCAAGAAGGAGGAGATGGAATCCTCAGATAGTGATTCAGACAACTCAGAGCTCATCCCATTTGAGTGCTTTCCCCAAGAAATAAAAGATCTCCTTGTTGATGGAGGTGATCCCATAAAGAGAATCAATGTAGTAGAAACACAAGAACCTACTATCAAACTAGAGAAAGTTGCCACACAAGAACCAGCTATTCTCGAAGGTAATCAAAATGGGGAAGAGAAGCCTATTACCATAGCTGAGCATTTAGAGCATTCCAGTGATTTTGAGATAGATTCTCATGAGTATGAATATAAATCTGAATCTGAGGGTAACCCTTCTTGGGGTATTCGCCCTGACTTTACTCATGTTCTTAGATTTCCTAGAGATCCTGACTCAGAAGTCGAATCAAATGACTATGAATGGGGAGCCATTCCAAAGGAAGATGAGCTTATCACAGAGAAACATGTTGATGTTATTCACCAAAATGTATCCACACCCAACGTAAGTCAAGAGAGAAATAATGAACTTAATGAGTGTGATCCACCGATGCCTGAAATGGACTCCCACGATGACATTAGGTCTATTCACGCACTAAACATTTTGAGTTGTAATATCACCTTTGAACTTGAACGTCAGGTTAGGACCAATGATGACATATCCATATCCATGAACACGATCTCCCAAGCCTTCCACACTTTGATTGTCCAATGCCCTGACCTTATCGACCAAACTTCCACAAATCCCAGCTATGGTGTTTACACCTTTCCCAATGACTATTCCCTTGCTTGTTACCTCAATGCAGTTGAGGCCATGAGGACTTCCATCAGTGAACCGAGTGTCAGCATGACCGAGTTGGACATCAAATATCTTAGTTAGAAAAATAAAAGTAAAAAGAATAAGAGTTCTGAGGGTGAAAACCACTTTGCAGAACCTACAAAAGTAAAAATCAAAGAGGTATCCGAAGGTGAAAACCTCTCTGAGGTGCCTAAGGATGAGATATTTGATGTCCTTCTAAGTCATTTATAGGAAAGATCTCTAGTTCTTATTGAACCCACTCAGCCTATCAATTTGGGTACAAAGAAGGAACCACAATTGGTACACATAGCACAATCCCTATCAGAAGAAGAGAGACAGAAGTTCACTATATTCTTAACAGAGAAGAAGGTAAATTTTGCATGGAAATATTCAATCATGCCAGGATTGGATCCTAATCTTATCATGCACCATCTGTCTATTGCTCCTCAGGTAAAACCAGTCAAGCAAAAATTGAGAAAAATGCATCCACATGTGGCATTACTGGTAAAAGCTGAATTAGAAAAACTCCTAAAAGCCGGATTCATCTGTGTCATTGACTATGCTGAGTGGATATCCAATATTGTGCCTGTATCTAAACCAAATGGTTCAATCAGAGTATGCACAGACTTTAGAGATGTGAACAGAGCATGCCCTAAGGATGATTTTCCACTACCTAACATTGATATGATAGGGGACATGACCGTGGGCTTTGAAATGTACTCCTTAATCGATGGCTTTTTTGGATATAATCAAATCAAAATAGCTCCAGAGGATCAAGAGAAGATAGCTTTCACATGTGCATGGGGTACCTTCTGTTGGAATGTTATGCCATTTGGGCTCAAAAACACTGGTGCTACTTATCAACGGGCCATGACATCTATCTTTCATGATATGATGCATTAAACTATGGAAGACTATGTAGATGATACTCTAGCTAAATCCATGCAAAGATTAGAACACTTAAAAGACTTGAGCCCGATCCTAGATAGAATGGAAAAGTTTAGTCTTTGACTAAATCCTAAGAAATGTGCATTTGGTGTTACATCTGGAAAACTCTTGGGATACATAGTGTCAAAGAAGGGTATCGAAGTGGACCCTGCCAAGGTCAAAGCTATCATAGAAATGCAACCTCCTAAAAATATCAGTCAGATGACGACATTACAAGGAAGGGTTCAATCCATCAGAAGATTCATATCACAGCTTGCTGACATATCACAACCTTTCACGGAGACATTACATAAGGGTGTGACCTTTGCATGGAATGATGAATGTGAAAAGAACTTTGCTCATATCAAGACATATCTAGCAAACCCTCCTGTTTTGATGCCTCCTATTCATGGGAAGCCATTGATCTTATACGTCTCCACAACAGATACATCACTGGGGGCATTGCTCGCACAGAATGATGAAAATAAGAAAGAAAGAGCCATTTACTATATCAGTAGAACCTTGGTAGCATATGAGAAAAATTATTCAATGATCGAGAAAGCATGTCTAGCTATGATCTTTGCATCATAGAAACTGAGACACTACATGTTGGCTCATACCACTCATTTGGTAGCCAAAATCAATCCATTAAAGTACCTACTGAGCAAAGCTGCCCTCACGGGTAGACTGGCTAAATGGGTCATGCTCTTGAGTGAATTCAACATTGAATATGTTGAGAGAAAAGCTATCAAAGGACAAGTCATTGTAGATCAACTAGCTGAAGCACCATTATCCAATGATACACCACTACAAATGGAATTCCCAGATTCTTCAATCATGCATCTTTCTTCTAGAGAATGGAATTTGTTCTTTGATGGCTCCTATACATAGAATGGATCTGGAGCAGGAATATTGTTCATCACTCCTCAAGGATACGCGATACCCAAAGCATTCAGATTAAAGTTTCCTTGTACCAATAATGTTGCTGAATATGAAGCTTTACTTAATGGTATGAAATTGGCAATACAATGGAGAGTAACAGAAATACACATTCATGGAGACTCACAGCTGGTTATCCATCAAGTCAATAATGTGTATCAAACAAAAGATGAAAAGCTCATCCCTTACAGGAAAATGGTAGATGATCTTAAGAAATATTTCATATCTATCACTTTCGAGCAAATACCCAAAACAGAGAACAAGGCTGCCGATGCAATGGAAACCTTATCTACACTCTTACAACAGCCCGAACATGGGCTACGCTATGAGTTCCTAGTGGAAGCCCTATCATATCCTGCATATGACTCCCCTGAAACCCACATGATCTGCACCATTGTCGGTCATGATTCCTCCCGCTATCAACACCTATTCTCCTACCTCCGAGACCAAGTCATTCCTGATTCCTTTAATTGATTTGAGAAATGAAACCTTATCTGCTCCGCATCCCGATATGTCATCATTGGTAATGACCTATACAAATGAGGTCTAGATGGTATGCTTCTTAGGTGTTTAGAGCGCGAAGAGTCTCAACATGCATTAGAGGAAGTCCACGAAGGCATATGTGGGTCACACTCCAATGGTTTAACATTAGCTCGAAAACTTATTAGGGCGGGATACTATTGGCCTGACATGGAGAAAGATTCAGTCAAATTTGCTAAAAATTGTCAAAAATGTCAAGTTCACGATAACTTGATTCGTGCTCCAGGGAGCAATCTCATTCCCTTCACTACACAATGGCCAATTCAACAGTGGGCTTTTGATCTTATCAGAGCTATCCATCCACACTCATCTAATGGACATACCCATATAATCACTACTACAGATTATTTCACAAAATGGGTAGAAGTAGTTCCATTAACGCAAGCAACGGGAAAACAAATTTCAATGTTCATCTTGAACTACATTATTTGTAGATATGGGATCCCACATTCAATAATCACAGACAATGGGGGACAATTCAAAAATAAGGACCTAGAAGATTTATGCACCAAATTCAAGATCACTCAACATTGGTCATCTATCTACTATCCCCAAGGGAATGGACAAGCTGAGGCTTCAAACAAAAACCTTTTGAAAATCTTGCACAGAATAGTGAATAAAATAGGAAGAGACTGGCATCTGATGATCAATCTAGCTCTCTGGGCCTACAAAACTAGTATCAAAATGCCTACTGGGGCTACTCCTTTCACTTTAGTTTATGGGTCTGAAGTGGTACTGCCTATTGAGGTTGAAATCCCATCCCTGAGAATCAGAATGCATGGACTTGTCACTGATGATGACTATAGAGTGTCTAGGTTGCAAGAACTTGAACTACTAGATGAGCACCGGCAAGCAGCGTATAATCATCTCAGAGTATATCAGAAGAGAATGTCTAGAGGATACAACAAGAAAGTTAGACACAGAGAATTTTAGGTTGGTGATCTAGTCTTGAGAGAGAATCCAAGAAATTAATCACATAGAGAGCGCAAGGGGAAGTTCGAACCCAACTGGCTGGGTCCCTTTGTTGTCACTGCTACTTTTGGCTCTGGTGCCTATCAACTCTCAATGATTGAAGGAGAACAGCTCTAAGAACCAATCAACATTCTCCATCTGAAGAAATTATATGCCTAAGGCATTCAGTGCTTGGTAAAATGTCCTGAAAAAATCTTAAAAATCTCAAAAAGTCCTAAAAAAATGAACATCTTGGTGAAAACCTAGCAAAAATAGAATCTCTACCAAGATGGTGAAAACCTGGCAAACGGGTGCCACTTGTTCAAAACGCTCCATCTATCAGTGCAATCTTGGTCTTTCCCAGCTTTCAGTCCTACTTTAGTTTGTAAATATCTCCCGGTTTGTTTTAGCATTCCCAATTTTCAATAAGTCGATTTGTACACCATCAACTCAAGCGTATGTATCCTATCAATGCTTAACACTTGGGGGCAATCCATGTCATATCCTAAAGTCTCTAGTATATCTTAGACATGTCATGTCTAGTTAGAGTCCTTGGAAACTTCATGGGAGTCAGTCGGTCTGTCTCGTCTCCAAAAAGGATTTTGCATCAACAACAAACAATCAAACATCAATTACAACAAACTGAACACAATCTGTGCTTTTACATGCTTTTATCTCCTTGTATGCTTACTGATTCGCATTGAGATTTTTGCATATTGTGTCCCTTCGAGCTCTTCGATGATGTCCTTTATAGGATTTAGAGGGTGACGACTAGGGGCATAATCTTTTCTTTGTCTTCTGCTTGTATGTGAACATCTTAATTCTTTTGAAAATATGGATATATATGGTGTCCGCCTGTAAGAGCCTCTATCTCGGATTGGATGGCCATGGGTACCTCGACCATTAATACACAAAAAATTCAAGGAAGTTTGATCTAGCTATTGTATTTTTGAGTAAGTTTGATCTCCTACTGTGAAACGCGATCTTGCCTAAGGATGTGAACAATAAAGTGTCACTACGGGCAATTCACATTGGATCTCGAATGATCTCTAAAACTGTTTGATGTGTTTGCAATGCAAGGCGTATTCAGGTCATCACAACATTTATGTTTTGATGCTTATACCAGTTGCTATATCAAAATGGACATGATATTCAGATCATCCTAGCGTTTTAAGCCTTGGTGCTTATATCTAATCCAACATTCTGAAAATAAAATCAATATTCATATGTCTATGGTTTTATAGCTGGTAGGCATTGTATTGATTTATCCGGTTACCTAAAAGTTCAATGATGATAACAAATCGACACATGATCAGTGACTAGGTCCTAGGTCTTAGGTTGCATATCATTCTACATGTTTCTTTGCATCTTTGCATGTTTGCATGATCTCACAATGTTTGAACAAACTCAAGGCTTAAAACAATTCTTTAATCACATCTTCAAATCTAACAAGAGCTGAACCTAACTCGAAGGTCTCTTCACAGAATAGCAAGCACTGATCCTCCTGGGTTAACCATCCTTTTGACATAAGACTGAGTACTTGTCTTCATCAACCTGCAAAACATATCATGTGTATCATTGCATTTACATATCATATCATAGACATATGAAAGAAATCATGGCATTACATTTACATCCATTACATAAACATACATATTTCCATAATCATTACATCTGCATAACATTCATACATATGAAAGAAATCATTGCATTGCATTGATCCATACATACATTCTACACTATCATAGCATTAACATCACATGATATCATCATACATAACACAAATGACAAGTACACATGATGTCACAACCAAAAATATCGATCTCATCTATATATCAAAAATCTCAAATAGTCAGGGGTGCACTACTGGCACCGAGTACAAAAGAATGTGCTCTCTAGAGCTATCAGAAACAATAAAGTATCAGTGAGAAAGTAACAGATAAGAAGAGAAATCAACTGTTAGCATGCTCCTCTACATCTGGTGGAGGAGGAGGTGATGCATCTGGTATCACCTCCGCTCTCGGTGCCCTAGCTCCCTCTGATACTGCCATGTACTTAGAATAGGTAGGCACTCTCTATGCAGCAGGAACCACTGCATAGTATGCAGATACATAATATGAGGCCCGCGCAGTCTGATGAATCACCTCTGCCTATAATCTCTGCATCTCTGCGCACTGCTCTGTATGCTACCTATCCACCTCTCGATGCCTCTTCTCTAATCTAGCATTCTCTATCTTCAGATCCCGGACCTGAACTCTAAGCTGTCTGATAAGCTCGATAGAAGTAAGAGGAACTACCGGCTCTACATCAGCTGCTGGCATATCTATGTCCTATGCTGGCTGTGCTGGCTATGAAGAAGTGCTAGCCCTATGCGCCTTACAACATCTGACCTCTGCTCCCAAATCAAAAGTCTCATCTACACCTGTACCCCCACTAGCAAACTACTCAGCTCCTAGAACATCATCTGTAGATCCTACTCCACCCAGTGTACCACTCTCACCTCTGCTCCATCTCTGTGTCCCAGAGGATGTACCTACTGTAGAAGAGGGAGGTGGATGAGGAGGTATCATATGTCCTACTAGTCTCTGTGTGGGGGCAATAGCTCTTTGTCTAAGTGGTGTCAGATGTACCACCTGTGGTCTCGGTCCTACTCTCATAGGAGCCCCTGTGACATCCATAGCCTCCTCCATGGAGGGTATCAACTCTATAGGATCTGAAAATCTATGCACACGGTGATCTGCACACCAAGCAATATATGCATCTATCACACCTGCATCAACCACCTATGGAAGATAGTCCCAATCCCTACCAATGATCCGACTATACTCATCTGAACATAGTTTATACGTCAGCTGAGTGGTCCATCTGAGCCCAAGCTCACATACTATCCGGGCATATGCTATGTACTCCTGTGGCACATCCTGAATGCATCCAAACTGATGCCAGACTCTCGTGATCAAAAATCTCTCCAAAATGGTGGAAGTCCACCCTATCAATATCCGACTCTGGAAAAAGAAGGAGAACTACTCCCTCGCAGTAGGCCAGGCCTCTATCTACAAATAAGGCATCCATATAAAAAATGTCATGTCATCCAAACATCGGCGAAAATACTCAGAGTGACCCATGCGAACCTGAGTGACATAACTAGCATAGGTATATATGATCAGCTCCTGTGGCTATCGCTGACTCTGAAACACTAGTCTCAAAACTGGGATGTGCTCCCATGCCCATATCTGTAAAACAAGAGCTCCAGAAGCAAAGCTCTTGCAGTCCTGATAGACCACCTCGTGCATCTCAGAAAACATATGGGCCAACAGACACTGACCCCAGGCAAGCTCAGTAGGAGTAGCCATCAGAAGTGCTACCATCGGTGACCATCCCATCAAAAAGCCATTCTGCTGATGGCCAGGCATAATCAACTCTCCGATCATCCCCGCAAGAATGCACTCTAGCCGATGTGTCTGACCGTATCGATGAACAAGTGTCTCCCAGGAGATGGACTGTGTCAACTGTGTGTCATCACCAAATAATCATCTGAAGGCGTGAAGTCCACTTGATCCTCCACTGACATACTCTGGACATCGCGGAGCATGAAAGGGAATGCGAAGAATCCTATACACATCCTCAGGGGTAACAGTCATCTCCCCAGTCGGTAGGTGAAAAGTCTAGGTCTCAAAATGAAACCTCTCTATCAAGGCAGTCAATAAACCATGATTTACCCTAATGTCGGGTAAATGAATAAGGTACTCAAATCCACAGGCAGCAAGATGCACCCTCATCGAGTCTGGGAGGGAGACACACAGTCTTTGTGTCACCGGATAAGAATGGTGAACATGTACATCAGGATATGTGACCTAAATCATAAAGAAACAGGGTGTTTTATCATAAATTTAGTTCAAAATCAGGCCAAAAACATCAGCATAGCATAGTTTGATATTTCAGAAGGTGGGTCAAAGTGTCCGCAATCAAGCAGAAGGATCAGAAAAATTAAAAATTTGACCTAAGCATGAATTTTTCAATCTCTATTTTTCAAACGACATTCCAGACTGGTGTCAAGTGTCGTATGACACTCCACAGTACACCAAACGACACTTCATGGTCATACGACACTGGGACCAAACTCATACGAGTTTTGAGGGACCTGATGAAATGTCGTATGACACAAGGGTCCCTCTCATACGACACTTGGGTATTGCCGAAATGATAAAGAAATTTGAAATGAAATGTCGTACGAGTCTGGACTGAGACTCGTACGAGTTTCTACATATGCAAAAAATTAAATCTAAAAATGCGTATGAAAAATTTTTAAAATGCTATAAATCATCAAAAACATGCGTTTCAGAGGGGCACAGAGGTCCACCTACCGGATGTCCATATGCTCAAGGTCTGTCATGTCTCTGGCTGCACTCGAATCGATGTGAACTCATAGGTACTCACTGTTCTACCATTTTCTTGCTTAGAGGGCTCCACAAGGTTTTCAAAGGTCAACAGTTGAAATGAATTGAAAATGACCCTTCCGGCCTTTATATAGCTTTTGACCTAATTTTCAAAAGTGCTCTGTTTTCCATGAAAATTGCACCCCTGGCTAATTTCGACGTTCTGAATCCATTTTTGGGATCAAAATTCAAATCTGAGATCGTTTAATATGTCAAAATTACGATTTAAAACTTTTGGGACCAGGACGGTCTACTGCTTGCATAATCGACCTTCAATAATCATAGAGCTCTAGCATTCAACTTAACTGATTACCTTTCATCAAACTATCAAAATTTCAACTCGGTCAACCATGGTCAACTCATGGTCAAACCTAGTCAAACTTGGTCTCCGGGACCTCTTAACGATGCAGAATGCATTCTCGAATGTGTATAACCAATTTCCACATCAATTGACATGCTTCTAACCTTTAACGCTGACTTTTCTTGTCAGATTTCAATATTACTCCCGAAGGGGGCATGGTATTGCACATCATTCAAAGTCTGTAAATCTAATTCTATCGATCAAATCTATCAATATCTTTCATCAGTGATCAAGACAACAACCACATCTAGTTGCTGAATCATCAAAAGTCCTCATCGCTCGGGGCAAATCTATCATCACTTGGGGCATATCAGATTCATCAATCTATATCAATCTGGTATTCTCTTAATCTTGTAATCTGTATCAACTTTTCAAACCATCGGTTCATTAGTGTTATTTCCTTGGTTCTTCAAAAACTAAAGGGTTCGGATGTGATACCTACTAGTTCTGCTAAGACAATCGAGTCTAGAACTGGTCACTCACTTCTTATCAATCCTAAGGTTCAAAATCAGGCATTTTGACACTTTTTCGCAATCATCAGTTCATCGCTGCTATAGTGAACATTATCTTTGGTCATTCAGGACCTAATATCTCCCTATCTTTCAATCAGTTTCTATCTTGGAATCGGTTTATCTTTTGATCATCATATCTTTCAATCATCATATCTTTCAATCAGTTCCATATCTTTATCATACACAGACTATCTTTGAACCACTGCGCTTCGCACAGTAATGCAAAGAGGGGCAAAATGTAATACCCCAAAAATGGGCTATATGTTCATTAACCTCCTACATGCTCAAATCGAATGAAATCGACATCAAAGTCCTAACCAAAGGCACATCTAAATATCATCGAATCATAATTGATTATCTTAAATTCTGCATCGGGGAATATTCCTATTAATATTCCTAATCATCTTAATTATCTTTAATTTAATGATTATTTGGCGATAAATCACATTTATCCTAAGTTTGATTAATTGAATATTTTCATATTTAATTAATTAGATTTAATATTTGCCACTTAATTGTTTAATTAAATGTAATTCTATCTATTATTAATTGTATTATTTAATTTTGACAATAAATCCAATATCTTATGAATAATTGATTAAATCTTTATTTAATTAATTAAAGCAAAATTGTCATTATTTAATAATATAGTTTTTAATAAAAGTTTGATTAAATGATTGATTAACCCATAAATCAATTATTTATTTTCAAAAATCAGTTAAGTTGAGAATAAATCACTTTATTTATTTATTAAATCATAATTATCCATGTGCACATTCAGGTAAACTCAAAATTGGAAAATCAATGCAAGTTGTTAGCTTTTGGAAACTCAACATCTTTTTGAGTTTTAAAGCTGATCTAAACTTCTAATTTGAGTTAAAGCTCTATTTTTGCATTATTTTGTGATTTAATTATCTCTTTATTTCAGATAACTCAAAAATCAACCTGAGTTATTTGAGTGATTTATGGCTTTCTTTCATGCACCTCCAAAGCCCTGGATTTCTATTAAACCAAGGCTCAGCTCTTCATAATTCATCTCTCGAATTTGCATCAGATCTCTCAAATTGACATCTCTCAATCTCTCAAGCATCTCATAATTGTGCAAACTTATGCTAGCGAATTGGTGTCTGAAGAATTGGAGCTTCTTTTGCAAATCAAACAACTTTGTGAGATCATTCATATTTTAGCATATCATTGTTAGATTATTATTGCATATCAATTTTTCATTCTAGAATAGATTCATATCAAGTTTTCATCTTATTGCATCATAAAATCTAAAAAAATAGCTTAATTTACATTCAATCTCATATCTAGAATTTGCATTCAAATCCTTCATTTAGGTGTCATCTAGGTCGCTGATCTCGATTACATTCTGAGAACATCAATCTCGCACCTATTAGAAGGCAGTAAATCGCTTGGTTAGATTAGATTTCAATTTTGCATGATTTTGATTATAGCTAACCTCTAATGTTTTACTAAAGTGTTGTGTCTACAGATCAGGTATAATTTTCACACACACACATATACATGCCTATAAAAAAACAAATAACTAAGATTATGATCCAGCTTGTACACACCTGCTTACAATACTCATACTCGCTAGACATCTTAGTTACAAGGTCTGATTTCTGATCATCAAAAAGATGAGAGCATACTCTCTACTTGCAGACTAAGAAATATTTCCTAAAGACTCTAGACTCTAAACTCTCGTCACTCTAAATGCCTTCAAAGGGAAGAAGCTCTTCTTTATATAGGCAAAGAGAAGGAGAGAGAGGCCTTTGATACTTGCCACATGGCGAGGATCAAATGGACTACTTTATTGAAGCGATGTGTACTACTAAATTAGATGCCCATTATGACCTGTGTGTTAGTCTAGATGGACCCCAATATTTGTAAAGCATAGTAGTATGCGGACAAACGAGTGAGCACATGCAACTCGTAATGCATTCACTTTACACCCGAAAGTGACTACGGGAATATTCCTTTTTCCAACCTATGAAGGAATAGATCACGAACCCTTTTAAGGAATTGGGTTAACCATTTTGAATGGTAGTGGAGTCTCCCCTAGTTTTGATCAACCAAAATTTGGTTACTGGTTTAGTTGGATGATAACACATAAAAAAATTTAGATGACAACCCCATCTACTTAGCTATTATTCATTACTATCAATGAAGCCATCGATACAATTGACATACTAACAATCTTCATGTGGGTCCTCTATGGTGCAAGGTGGATGTGGAGGATTAGGTTCCTTCCAAATGATCTTAATATTTTTAGTTTTGCAAGGACCATAGATTCCTTCAGCTTGTACTAAAGTATTTCCAAGTTCTGAGTGGTATGTGGTCGTATAGATCCATATTGAAGTTCTTGTTTCATAAAGGTGACAAAGTCGAGTTCCTATGGTCCAATGCTAGAATAGAGATGCATGACCATTTGGACCATAGTTTGCAAACATATTTTGATTAACCAATGTGTCTTTTGCTGATCCAAAAGTGAGGCACCAAAGAATCCCATAATTGCTAGAAAAGGTAAGAGGTAGATTTACTAGATAGGGACCTTGAAACATATCCCAGATTAATTGAATACCTCTCTCTTGATGTAGCCATCATTCTAGTCATCTGATATGTAGATTTAAGAACCGGATTGGTATTTGATATTGTACTACTAGGGCATAGAGGAATTGTGCAATTTCTTCATCAATTGGTTCATTCATATCTTCTATTTGAAAGATGCTACTGGGATCCCATAGGCTTGTTGGTGTTAGAATTTGCTTAGCCTATAGCATACATAGCCTTTCTGATAGATAATCATTTGCTAGATCAAAATTCCTTCTATCCCTTCTCTCAAATGGATTATTACTAAACTCGGGACAACTTTCTTACCACCATCTTTCTTCTCTGATGCCGACAACATGCACATGTCTTGTAGATTGTTCAGCTCCTTCCCTGGTTAAGAAGTCAGCAAACACATTCTTTTCTCTGGGTATATGTTCAATATCAAAATCAAAGGTGTTAAGGAATTGAGCCCACCATAGTAGGCATCCTCTTATGACCTTATCTTTAGATTAATTTTTAAAGAATCCTCTAAGATTTTGAAGATCACTTCTAATTAGAAATCTTTTATCAGCAATAAACATGTAGAAATTATTTAGAGTATTGATTACTGCTAAGATTTCTTTATGTGTGTTGTGGTAATTAATTTCACTTCCTTTGAAATTACCAAACACATACCTAAAAATTTCCTCTTTTCCTTGAGCATTCTTTTCTTTGAGAATACTAGCCCAGGTGTGCTCACTGGCATCTGTCTCAATGATTTTAGAGTCGGTTCTAGGTAAGCTAAGAGCAGGAAGCTCTGCACATTTATTTTTAATGCATTCTATGGCCTGATTATGTGTGGTTGGCCATGTAGGAGAGGTCTTCTTTAGCAATTGATTTAATATCGAGCAATCATGTGCAATGTTAGAATAGAATCCTGCTATATAATTCACAAGACCAAGGAATTGTTGAAGTTCTTTTACATTGGTTATAGAGAGATTGGCAATTCGGTTTAAAACATGGGATTGTGCTTCCATTTTTTCCCCTAGAAGAAGATGAATGCCAATATAAATAATGCATTCCTGAGTAAAATGTGATTTGGTAGGATGAATAGCAAGACTGTGTTGTTGACAAACAGAGAAAAATTGTTGAATGTGCTCAGGATGTGTGGATGGACTCTGGCTAAACACAAGGATATCATCTATATATGGGAGAATAAACTTCGCGTATTTTTGAAAGATGTTATCCATCTATTGTTGGAAAATAGAGGGAGATTTTTTCATACCAAAGGGTAAAACATTCCATTCATAGAGACCTTGTGGAACAAAGAAGGTTGTTTTATAATGGTCATCAGGATGGACAGTAATTTTCCAAAAATGTTTGGTTAAATCAAACTTAGAGTAAATATGACTCCCTTGGATGGTTTTCCATATATGGTCTTTAATAGGAAATGTGTATTGATTGTCAATTAAGCAACTATTTAAAGGTTTGTAATTGACTACTAACCATTTTTCTGATAGCTCTTGTCCATTCTCATCAAATTTAGGTACGTACATAGCATGACAGGAAAATGGATATGATGAAGGGGAAATAAATCCTTGATAAAGGATTTCCTCAATTTCTTTCTTGTAGAGTTATGTTTCATGTGGACTCATAAGGAAATAGTTAGCTTTGGCTTTAGGAAGAATTTCCTTACCATTTGAATCTATTTTCAAAGGTAATCTATAGATTACAACTTGGAAACACTTTAGCACAAGTTGAAGGAATCTATGGTCCCTGCAAAATTAAAACTCTTAAGATCATTTGGAAGTAACCTAATCCTCCATAGCCACCTTGCACCATAGAGGACCCACATGAAGATTGTTACTATGTAAGTTGTATCGATGGCTTCATTGATAGTGATGAATAATACCTAAGTAGATGGGGTTGTCATCTACATTTTTGTATGTGTTACCATCCAACTAAACTAGTAACCAAAGTTTGGTTGATCAAAACTAGGGGTAGACTCCACTATCATTCAAAAGGGTTAACCCAATTCCTTAAAAGGGTCTGTGATCTATTCCTTCATAGGTTGGAAAAAGGAATATTCTCGTAGTCACTTTCGGGTTTAAAGTGAATGCCTTACGAGTTGCATGTGCTCACTTGTTTGTCTACATACTACTGTGCTTTGTAGATATTGGGGTCCATGTAGACTAACACACAGGTCATAATGGGCATCTATTTTAGTAGTACATGTTGCTTCAATAAAGTGGTCCATTTAATCCTCGACATGTGGAAAGCATCAAAGGCCTCTCTCTCCTTCTCTTTGCCTATATAAGGAAGAGCTTTTGGCCTTTGAAGGCATTCAAAGTGAAAAGAGTTTAGAGTCTAGAGTCTTTAGGAAAGATTTCTTAGTCTGCAAGTAGAGAGTATGCTCTCATCTTTTTGATGATCAGAAATTAGACCTTGTAACTAAGATGTCTAGTGAGTCTGAGGATTGTAAGCAGGTGTGTGCAAGCTGGATCATAATCTTAGTTATTTGTTTTTTTGATAGGCATGTATATGTTGCTCCATCATTAAGTGCCTGATTTATGTAATGGAAGTAGATCCCCTTATGTTCTTTTTATTGGTATATATATCTTAAGTAACTCTATGTAAAACATGTCAACATTTTTTTCTTCTTTTCTAGGGTTTTGGTTTCATCAACTCATTATCAATCTATATGTGTCTATTTTATTATGATACATTAAGAATGAAAGTCCTTTTCTTGTTACAATGGCATCATCCAACCTCAACACAATAGTTTAGAGTGTTGAAGCTTTGGCATTTGGTGATAATGGCTCCACTAAACACGTGTCCCAAAATATTTGTGTCCAAATTCTTTCACAAGATGTGTCTCTATATAAACTTGATGTTTTAGCACTAGTTCATGATTTTGATAGTACATACCAATGGTTAGTGTTGATTCCTCAAACTAGACTTTATGCTTTCAAAAGAAACCAATACATCTATAGGGTTTTACGACGGGTTAGATCCAAATATGGAATTCTATGATGATTGGACCAACTATAGGGACAACTTCCCTCTGCACTTGTAGCTCTACAAAACCAAGGAGGGTACTCCTAATCTAGTAACAACAAGCCTTACTTCAACAATAATAGACTAGATTTAATAATAACAAATAAATGATAAGAAAATACTAAATGATGACCATTCATTCATTGATTCTCCATTATTATTTGGTGGAATACTACATTGCAAGTCACTATACTTAAAGAATTTCAACAAATTTATATCAAAATGTTAGGAATACAAATAGAACCTTTTCAAACACTAATCTCTATAAAATAGCTCCACTACTAGCCAATGCCTTATCCATTGGGTAACACCTTCACTGCAAATTTGTGATACACAAACAAATATACTAAAATTTGATGACCTTTTCCTTTGAAAATGCTATCACCCTGCGATGGATTTTATTAAAGGAATCCTAGATCCATACTACTTATTTATATCCTTATGTAAAAGTTACAAGATTTGTGCTATGTCTAAAGCTTATTTAGTCTGATCCTGGATCAGAGCTAAAGAACATCAACACATACACAGAGAATATCCATGCAATGAATTTTGACAATTCATAAGTCAAAGAGAAATACACAAAGGAGAGATATAAACTTTGGATTTTATTCAAATGCTATATCAATTTCATGTATACAAAATGTTTTAAAATGAAAACTGTCTGGATATTTAACTTGAACCAATAATATTCCTCTTTACAAAAATTTGCCTAATACAGTCTACAGTATCCTAGACTCAAAACTTATCAGTAAGAATGTCCATGTTTCGGTCCTTACAAAATGATCCCGGTAATCCTTTTATAGAAATAAGGATTGCATACACACTTTGGATCTTTCTTAGAAAAGACAAAAAGTGTCCACCATATAAGACAAAGAAGGTAAATATAACACCTTCTTGTGACAATTTTACAAAATGGCTTGTAGATATGAGCACCAAAATTTGCAATAATTCCCAAGGGCAGTTCAACTCCTGCTAGGTGTAGCCTCCATGCTTGCTTTAACTATTTGAAGTCTTTGCACTATTTGCTTGCTTTTAAGGAGTTGGGTCACTGCCATCTATTGCTTCCTGAGTGGATGTTTCCTCTTCTTTGGTAATTTTTGAAGGATATGTTGTTTCCCAAGATGCATAAATATCTTCACTTGGCCAATGAAAGGCCAAAACTTCATCTCTTTTAGGTAGCAATTTGTCCCACTCTGTAACTACTTGGTGCACCTCATTCCTTACATTAGTGAAATGTATTCTAACATCCTACAATATTTCAATTAATTGTACAAAAGGGGCATTATCTTCTATATTCAAAATAGTATCAATTCTAGCTGACACCTCCCATTAATTTGTTCTAGCCATTGATCCCTATCTTTTATAGTTCCATCTACCTTGATAAAACTAGGAAATATTTGAAAATTATCCTAGAAGTACCTTCCCTTAAGATCTCTACCCTTCTTTTCAAACTGTCCCTTCTTATTTCAAAATCAATCGGGTCTTTAACAAATTCATAAGTATTTTTTTGTTGTGCATCCACAATATGTTGAATCTTAATTATAGAAATGAAAGATTTTAATTTATTTTCTCTAACAACCCACCTATCCAAAATTGGGTTGACAGTTACCCTTTCTTTCCTAAAAGTGACCAAAATGTCAGATAATTGCTTACCCATCCTATAAGTTTCCTTAGTCTTTACATTTGCAACAAAATTTAGAATTGTATCCTTTATTCTTTTCTCATATCTCTACTTCTCTCTTTCCTCTATGTCTTCATCACCTATGGAAGGGGGAAGAGGGGAAAAAAGGTACTCAATGATAGGGTTTGAAGAAGAAAGCACAATAGGGGAAGAAGCAATCTACAATTGTCCTGATGCTTGAATTGGGCCCTATTCACCCAGCCACTTCTTTAAGTCTACAATTAATATATCCTTTTCATATATCCCCTGTCTTAACTCCCCATAAGCCTTCAACATTTTTTGGAGCCTTAGTGTGAGCTCCTCTTTTTCTTTGGCTTCTTTTTCTACCACCCTTGCTGTAAGTTGGGTTGTTGCTACTACCATGTTTGATGCCTCAACCAAAGAAGTATCAGTGACCCTCTTGACTATTAGGCTACCTACAAGATCACCCTTGGTAATCTACTTCCCTTTGTTATTCTCATTTTACTTTAAGGACCACATGACCAAGGCTTGATGGTCATCACTAAAAGTGAATCCTTTAATGTCATGTTTTGCCTCCTCATTGGTCTTGTGAATTGGTTTGGTTTGTTTTCTAACAGCATCTAAGACCATTGCATCAGCTATGTCCCACTTTGGGAGGATAAGCACTCTAGAATTTCTCACCAAGTCCCTCCCTTATTCTAGAGTGATCTTCTCAAACCTTTTAGTCATTTCCTTCCTTTGGTCTCACTTTCTATGATTTTTAGATCATTATATGGATTCTCCTCATGCCTCTTCTCACATGTTTCTTTAGACTAACTCATGTGTAACTTCATATAAATTGCATGAATGCCCTAGCCTTTACAAAGGCATCATCAGCTAAGAATTCATCACAGGCATGTTTGATTATTGGGTCCAACTATGTACCTTCCATCTCTCCCACTGTCAAATCTAACTCAGGTTCTTTTGGTGGCTCAGGTACCCCCTCATTTATTTCTTCATAGGTCATAAAAATTTGACCTAGAGCTCCCAACTATTGCACTTTCTTTGTGACCTCTTGATAATCCATTATGTTTAGAAGTGATTGGGATGGAGAGTAATCCCCGTCAACATGTTTAGGCCTCTCTTTTAGTTTTTATTTCTTTGAGGGAGGTGGGGAGTCAAGAATATCTTGAGCTAGTTGATCGTGAGGTGAGTCTGGAATCTCTACAACCTCTTTGTGTTTTTCCACCTGCTATGATGTGGAAGGGATATCCTCCTTTCTTTTTGTTTGTCCCTACTTGTCATGTCCTAGTACCACCACATTATAACCAATTTTCTTTTATACTATGTATTTACCCGAGGGCAATACTTTAGTAAATGCAAGTTTGCTCAATATTGATTGAGCCTTCTCTATGTCATCTTTCATGGCTTTCTCCTTCTTCTCATTTAGGGTTTGAAAAATACCTTGAAAGTGATCCATAAGAGTGTCTATCTTCTTCCTAAAAGGAGTGATGCTTTTTAGGGGATCATATCCCTTGTCAAACTGTTGGACAAAGTCCAGTGTCTTCTTGTATACAAACCATTTCTCCTTTATGATCTCTTGTTCTTGTATATTTGGGACATTTCTGATGATATCCTCAGGGAAGTTAAAGATGTGATCTATCAAGGAGCACCTGACCTTCTTTTTGAACATTTCATTATAAAAACCCTCTGGGCCTATTGTCCGAGCAACTGAAGTAGTCATATGATATGGTACCAAGACTTAATCCATATGAAGCCATCCACCTTTGTAATTATAAACTAGTGTGTAATTGTAACATTTGGTAACAAAATTCCTCTGGCTTTACCTATGAGGGTGTTCTTTTCAATCTCCCCCAATCATCTAATGAACTCTACAGTACCAATCTTGAGGGGTACTTGATATGGTAATATGAATGGAGCCCCTCTAAAACCATATTGTTTGATAATAGTAGAAATAGGATAAAAAAATGAAATCCCCCCAAGTATGCACAATTTTGAGGCCCTTAGAAAAATGTTTTGGCCTGACAAGTTCAACCAAGGCCATTGGGATTCTTGGGTTCTCATGGACAAATAATAGCCTAAGCTTAGCAACAAAACACCTATCAAAATTGATGAAACTATTATCTTCTCCATCCCATGTCATGTTGAGGTTCCACAATTGGACTGGCATATCCTCACCATCCTTCTATTTGAAAAAATCCATCTCCTTCTCAAAATAACTAGCACCTTTAAACAAGAGCATATACATCATGAAAGAATACCAGCAGAATGGCTTGTCAACTTTACTTTTTTGGATTCCCACCAATACATTATGAATTAAATCAGCAATGAAAAGGGAAAAGTCAATGTAACTGATAGGTATGGGTGTAAAATTTTGACCATTATGTACATCAAATGTATTGGCATTCTCTCTTCAACATCTTCTCCAAAGATTTGACATAGTGACCAGTATACACCCCATGCACTTAAGTTAAAATATTATGTTTTGAAGGGCTCCTTTGTACTTGGTCCCATGGTAATCATCCCCCTGATTTTGTTGCAAAACTCCTTCAAGGGGCCACTCCTTAGGAAATATCTCTGAGCATTGTACACTTGCTTTAATTCCTCAAAATCAATTCTTTATAGGTCATTTGAGGGTTCACTTAGTCTAAAAACCTTCCTAATTTCTTCAGCTGAGACACTTATCAGTAGGTTTCCTTTCACATCCCTAACTACCCTAGTAATTAGGTCATAGCTTTTTGCAACTTGAGTCATCAAATCTGCATCCATGAAAACACTGGGTACCAGAAGCTTTCCCAAGTCAAATTGCCATACATTGCTGGTAGGAGGGAGGGCATTTCTTTGGCTAAACCCTACTTTGAATAACCCTAGACTAGTGATATCTGAGGTACCACTTGCATTAATTGTGCCAATATTGGCATCCCTTATATAGTTACCCATATCATACAAGTTGTCTACTACTTTTTCCCTAAGGCTCTTCAGCACTAGACCTTTGGCTTTTACTATATCAGTCATTGAATGAGGTAATAGTTCTAACAAATCTTTGTGTAAATCCCTATCACTATACTCAACTTTACTGGTTAATTTCTTTCTTGGCACCATTATAGGGTTTGAGATTCTTCATAATTTTCGTAAAAGAAAAATGATAGAATTATGATGCTACTAACAAGAAAAAGAATTGCGTGGATATTCACCAACCTTTTTTTATAATTTTTGTAGGAAACGATAACCAACTCTGCAAATTTCCTCGCCCGGGCTTTTGCAAATTCTATCTCTTTGTGTTTCCAAAAATGCATGAATATTCAATATATTGGCAATCAAACACCATCTTTTCAATAGTTTACTCTGCATGATCTGGCCATTACTTCTCTAAGAAATTGAACTATCATCACTTAACGGGAAAATTCAATTTTGCACCAGTTTTGCTTCAAGTTTGAAACTAGACCGTTGATCTTCTTTAGAACATAATCTAACGGTTGTCATGTGATGGAAAGGCTTGAAAAGATTCCTTGTCAACATATGAAAACCATTCAATCAAGATGCATTGATGGTAAACCTTTAATCACATCACCCAAGACCCACTTGACACTTTGGATTCATGACTACCATTAGATCCTACATCTAACGGTCAATATTATTTCCCTTTCCTGAGTGGACATAAAGTAAGACACCATGGCCTTGATACTAGATCGATGGTTGTCACATGATCACAAGGCTTGAAAATATTCCTTGTGAACATATGACAACTATTAGATCCTTCATTCATTATTGATCCCTTAAGTAACCGGCCCCACCTAGCTCTGACTAAATAGAAATGCCCATGTCACAATATCCAACAAGCGGACATGCTATTTTTTCTTATTTAGCACCAGTCCCAATGATAGTTTCCACATCATCAAATACCACATCCAATCAAGAATGAACACTTGTGTACACCTGGCAGTGGACCCACCTTCTTCAAATACTTGATAATAAAGTAAGATCGATGACTATCGCATGATCACAAGGGCTAAAAATATTCCTTGCAAACACATGATAATCATTGATTCTCTGCAGAGTGTTAGTTCTATAGAAACCTTAGAGACTAGGCCTATGAGCTGACTTGTCAACAAGATCAATGACTGTCGCATGATCACAAGGGCCTAAAAGATTCCTTGCGGTCTTGCAACAACTATTAGATCAAGATAATATTCAAAGCTTATATGTGATGCTGAAACATTAGGGAATGAAGTATTAAAGACTTAGGAACATTTAATAATATCGTCAGGCTTCATACTTAGGAAAATTAAAAGGGGACTAGGTAAAAATTAATGTTAGGAATATGACCCCGCCTGATGACATAATTAAAGCACATGCAGTTTAGGAACTTAAGTGATTTTGTAAAAGTAACACTCAAATAGAACATAAAAGAGCAACTTAGGGTTTTATCTTAAAAGCAAAGGCACTTAGGGTTTTTTCATGCCTGGTTATTTAAATAGGGCTTCTTGGATTCAAATGAAAACTCTGGTAATTTTGTAAGGTTTTTCTGAGTTTTTTGTAGCAATTTTTCTTAGTTTTAAAACAACTAGAAAATGTCTCAATTTTTGTAAAAAATGCAAAACCTCATGCTTGAGAATTGAGGTGCCAACAGTGGCTCTATCTGGGGATGTATGCCTCTTGCAGGCATGACAAGAATTTAGAATCTTTGGGATAAGTAGACCATCTACTGAAACAAACCAACTAACCTACTCACACAACCTAAAATAAACACACAACTGGGAAAGAAAATCTAACTACTATTCATGGATAATGAGAGTACCTTAAGAAAAGTACAACTTGAGGAATTGTCCATGAACTGGCAATTCCATTTTGTTTCCAAGTAATTCCTTCAGGATATAGGAATCAGGTCCCCATTTCTCATTAACCAGATATGGTCCCAACTAGATAGGATCAAACTTAATGTGCTTGCCCTTATCTTCAAGCTTAGCATTCCACATTAAGACCAAATCATCTTTTACAAAGTCCCTGATTGTGGTTTTTTTGTCATGCAAATTTTTGTACTTCAACTGAGATTTTAAATTTTTATCTTGAGCTTCCCTTCTTGATTCATCCAATTATATCAAATCTTCTAGTCTGATCTTCATTTCATCATCTTGATCATCATCATACAACTGAATGAATTTGTACATTTGTAACAAGTTATTCTAAGGAAACCTGGCATGAATACCATATACCAAGTCAAAAGGAACACATCCAATGGCCTTCTTGATTGTTACTCTGTCAGCCCATAGAGATAGTTGCAGCTTAGAATCCCATGCCCTTTTATTTATATCTAGGACTCTCTTCAAAAAATTTATTAGGCTTTTGTTGCTTGATTCAACTTGGCCATTACCTTGAGGATGATAAGGAGTAGCATATGAAATCTTGATCCCATATTGTAGACAAAAATTAACAAATTCTTTAGATCTGAAACACATAGCATTGTCTACAATCATAACCTTAGGGCATCCAAACCTTATTAGTAGATTCTACATCAAGAAATCAATGACCACCTTACTAGTGGCCCTTTTAGTGGGAATCACTTCCACCCACTTTGTGAAATAATCAGTAGCAACTAGGATCCATGAGTGTCATCCACTGGACTTGTTTGGGATTTCTCCTATAAAGTTCATGCCCCATTTTTGAAAAGGAGCCTCAACTATCATAGGGCTCAAAGGGAAATTACCACTAAATTTTAATTTTCCTAAAAACCTCCGGCAAGCATCATATTTTTTGACAAAAGAGTGTGCATCTTTGAAGATACTAGACCACCAAAAACTAGACCTTAATATTTTATGCATAGTAGTCTTGGCCACGTAATGGCTACCACACACACCTTCATGCATTGCTTGCAGAAAATTTTCATCCTTACGAGGGTCAACATATTTCAGCAAGACACCTTCATTACTTCTCCACCATAGCTGCCCTTTAGTAATTACATACTTCATAGCATGCAATTTCATAGTTCTCTTTTTGTGGTCATCCATTTCAAGGGGAAGTAACAGTTTCTATAAATATCCAATGATATCTTTATACCATTCACAATAATCCAAGTCACAAATGTATGGCCTATGTTCTTCTTCAAGAACATTGATATGGTTAGCCTCTAAATTGCTTTGAGCCATAAGTTTTGCTAATCCCAGTCCTCTTATCGGATTTGTGATCTGGATGTCAATGTTGAACTCCTAGATTCTATTTATCCATCAGCACCTTCTCCCTAAGACCTCTTGTTGAACCAATATGTCCTTTACAGAAGCACTAGGTGTTTATAGCTAAACATGGACCTCTAATCTAGCCATACACAAAACATAGTCATTACTCAATCATTGAATTACGACAATGAATATGAATTATTTATTTCACAATATCGATTGAATTGACCTGTTGCCTCCTATTTAGATGGAGTGCTTGAATTACTCTCAGAACGAGAGCCAACAACCATTAGACCAATTCTAAAATGGAGGATTTGAAAGTTTGAAATGATCAAATTGCAATGAATTAAGCTAAAGATGATTGTGCAAATTAAGATAAGAACTTGAAAGAAATATGAGAATGCAGATTTAATCTAAAGACCTTGAAATGAACATGAGAATTAAGCTACTAACAAATAAGCAAACTATATTAAGATGAGAATGCAATTAAATGCTAAATAACATGATATTGTACTAATAATGCAATAAAAGCTTGAAAGCATGAGAGAATTGAGACAAAAATTGACTATACTTTTGATACTCTAAAATTTCCTCTCTAAAATGAAGGAAAGAAGGTTCATAATATAGAAGAGCTCGAGAGAAGGATGAAGAGTTTCTTGGAAAGAAACGGCTGACTCTTCATCTCCATGGAGAAAGGTGAGACAAATTGATGAATTATTTAATTAAATGAATGAATATTGCCACATGGGTGGCTTTTCAAGTTATTTTGGATAATTAAATCCAAATAAAGATGTCCACTCAAATAACCAAATATTATTTAGTTCCCTTGATGTGTATTAGCTAAAGGGGGTGGAATTAATTCAATTTAAAAGCACTAGGAATTTAGGATTAAATTAATTAATCATAGGGATTTTTAGCCAATAAATGTCAAATATTTAGGAATTAAATATATTGTATAATTAATGCAAATTTAGGGTTTTTTGCATTTGACACCAAGTCAAATAAAGTCAAGTAAGAGACAGAATTGCCTAGTATAATAGGACTTTGATGATGTAGAAACTGAAGAAATGCACCAAAATTGATTAAAATTGTAAGGTGCCAATTTTGGGGTATTACATTTTGCCCCTCTTTGAATCGATGTGCAAGTAGCGCGTTGATCCAAAGAATAGTCTAATGTGACAAATGATGAGGTTTCAGGATTATCTCCAGAATAGAGCTTAACCCTTGAAAGTCAAGGTTAGATTGCGAAGACACAGATCAGATCGAGATACAAAACCATCTTCAGAATGAAGCATGATTCTCCAAAGTCTAAGTTAGATTGTGAAGACAACGGTCGGATTACCACTTGAGAGAAAACTAGAATAAGGGTTAGATTGCCCCAATACCGATTGATGAAAAGATAACTAATGTAGATTTAGGACTATCTCCAGAATCAAGGTTAGATTGCCCCAATACAAAGCTTATCCCTCTGAGACTTGGGTTAGATTGCCCAGATAACGGTCCAAAAGAGATTTCAAGAGCCATCTCCACAACGAAGCTTGACTCTCAAGAATTAGGGTTAGATTGCCCCAATACCTGATAGATTTCAAGAACCATCTCCAGAATGAAGCTTTATCCTTGAGGATCAGAGTTAGATTGCTCAGATACCTAAAAGATAGATGACAAGATGTGAAGCATAAAGATGCCCCTAGTGAAGAGATGCCCCAAGAGATGAGGACTTTTGATTCAAATCAGACTGATTCGAGAAGGATTTGATAAGATTCAATGATGCAATCATCCTGCCCCCTCAAGAGCAAAATCGAAACATGATATGTCAGAAAGATGACTAACAGCAAAAGGTTGCAGATAGAGATAAGATCAAAGATCCAGAGGAACTTAGAATTGATTACAGAAGGATCGAGAGGATACAAAAGCAATTTAGAGCAATTTGGAGGTCTTGTTGACCAGGTTTGACTAAATTTGACTATGGTTGACCAAAGTTGACTAGAGTTGACTTTTGATGAAAACATTGAAGATCTCAAAAAAATGATGATGAGATAAGATTCTAGTAAGAAAATACCACCAGAAGATGGACTGCACAAGCGTTTGATCCCGATGGTCCCAAAATTTTAAAATGCAATTTTGAGCTATCTAGCAGTGTCAAATTTCAATTTCAATCCCAAAAATGGATTTAGAACAGTCGATTTAGCCAAGGATGAAGTTTTCGTGCAAAACATAGCACTTTTGAAAATTAGGTCAAAAGCTATATAAGGCCTGAAGCGGTTATTTTCAAATCATAATTCACTTTGTCTTCTAGTGATTTGAGAGCTCTAAGAGAGATGGAGAATGTGCCAGTGCATACACATCAATTTGAGTGCTTCCAACGACACAGCTGACCATTGGAGTATAACGTACCTATAATTAGTTGATAAACCATCATGTATTTCAAGTTTTAACACTTTTTAGGTCATTTAGGTTGGATTTTTAAGTATTTTAAGCCTTGTTCATCAATCTTCGAGTGAGAAAATAGTTTCATCGCACTGACCCCAGTCACCCCTCACACGAGAAAAGATTTTCCTCACAAGGGTTGGGGCTTCCTTACCTGGGGCATCTCTGCGAGCTCGTGCAAGATGCTTGGCAGCACCACGTGAGATTTCATCCCCAGTGATGAACTCTTGTGCGAGAAAAGATCTTGTCTCGTGCGATAGAGAAAATCTCATGTGAGAAGCTGCTGCAACTTCACAGAGTCTTCGCCCAATTTTGCATAAAATCAACCAATTAGAATGTCCTAGAGTCATGTTTAGGATAGATGCATAGCCTCACTTGTTGTTATTGCTTTGAAAAATCATCCTAGTTGAGGTACTGAAAAAATGTCATCGCTTGTTTTGCAGGTTGACTTCCCCACATTGATGGGATAGGATTGACTTAATTGCATGATATATCTGACATTTGGGTAAATCACGGTCTATTAGGTGCATCGGTCTAGTGTTTCTATTTAGAGACGAATACCTTCCACTTGCCGATGGGGGAGATGATAGTCACTCCCAAGGACATATATAGGATACTGAGGATACCATTCCATGGGGCTCACATGGAGTACAACATCCAGACAAGAGACGGTACACTGGTACTAAGGGCCATATTTCGAGATGAGCTAGTGATGGGTCAAACCATCTCATAGAAGGAGCTAATTAGCAGATATGGAGTTGGTCATAGACTAGCAATTATCTTGGCCATATTCTTGAGTTGTTAGTTGGTTCTGAATCAAGGACAACATGGATTGGAGTGCAGTTAGGGTCACATGCTACAGCGGATGCTAAATAGGCCAGCTGTGAGGTTTGGATGTGGCAAGTGTATGCTAGCCCAAATGTACTATGAGATGCATGAGATCGTGTATCGAGGTGTGCAAACCATGGCCGCAAGAGCTTTTATTTTGTAGATATGGTCCTGGGAGCATCTCCCCATATGTAAGCCAATCTTTTGTGATACTTAGCCGCCCCTAGAGCCCTACATATACAAGTATGCAGGACCTATGACCCAGCCAGCACTGGGTAAGATAGAGTAGTGGCGCGGGTAGCTAGATGACATGGCAGCGGTCATATGGAGACCATGGGTGACTATAGAGGTTTGGGATGATGCTCGACATGAGCTCCCACACATGTTCATCTCACATCCACTGATCAGACATGCCATTTCTATTATTGAGTACTTCCTACTCACATGAGTCCTACGGTAGTTTGGGAGACTACAGGACACCTCCCAGGAGTATTGTACTTATCCCTGATTCATTGATGAGACAAAGAAGGGTTTGAAACCTAGGTTAGATCAAGGCAAATGCATGATCGAGGAATGAGTACCACCAGCTTGGTGGGATTACATGGTGGGGGTAACCAATGCAGGGATGACGCCTACATATAGAGATCATATCTTGGCTCGCCCACACCTGAGGTTCATAGATCCTATTGGCATGGGCCAAAAAGTGTAGTAGGCAGTACAACCTACATAGTAGTAGCAGGCATAGCAATAGCCTGGACAATAGTAGGCTACTCAACAGCAGTAGTAGAGAGTATTGAGGCTGAGGATAGGGTAGATAGATATCCCCCTAGGACTATGGGTTTAGATGCAGGTGCTGGTAGCAGTGGGACCTAGTAGAGGTCCATGAGACAGAGGACAAGTGACACATCGTAGTAGCCACCTCCTGACAAGGGGACATAGGGTGAGGATATTGACATGTAGTATCAGGTCACATAGGGGCCACCTTAGGTTACACAGCTACAGGAGGCTCTCAGGAAGAGCTAAGAGAGGATCAGGCAGGTGCAGAGGGAGAGGGATGACTTCCACACTCAAGCCATCATCTAGGAGACCTGGGTATTTGAGCAAGATCAAGAGATCAGAGGGCTCCAGGAGGCATTGGCCAGGGCACAGTTGGAGGCTAGATATGAGGCTACATAGTCAGCCTATTATTATGCAACGTATGTCAGAGTAGTACTAGATTTAGCAAAGCAGGTTCCACCATTCTCAAAGTATGCTAGAGCACAAGCCATTCCACAGGGACCACCTCCTCAAGCACCACTACTGGGTCCACCTCCATAGGCACCACCTCCATAGGGTCCTCCTCCTCCACCTCCAACAGGTGGTTAGGGTCAGAGCTACATACATCTTGATACACATTCTAGCCCATTTTTGATACTGTGCTCAGGTAGCATCATTTTGTACATTGATATTTGTCGACCAAGATATATGAGATCACCATTTTGATATGATTGTACTTGTATCTATAGTGCTTTTATGTTGATATTTATGAGATGTTTCCTATATGATTAGATGTACAGATTAGATATGGGATGCACATGATTTTTTTGATATATGAAATGCAAATATTTTATGCACATATTTTATTAATGTATATGCAAATGTAAAATGCAATGATAGATGGTAGATAAATGAATGCAATGTATGCTTTAATTTATGCTTATAATGGATGCACATTTTGATGAATATGTAGATGTAAAATGTATGCATGTCGGTTTATGGATGCAAATGGAAATACAATGTTCATGTAATGTATGTGGTGCTAATCATCTCATGTAGGATTTTTCAATATATGATAGGTACTAACCAAAAGAATGTTTTGAAGATCAAGAGTGAGCACCGGATACTTGTGCAGCCAAGACGAACTTGAGATGAAAGATGAGAACCTTTGATGAACAGATCCAGAAGAGGACAAATGAGTTAGCACCAAAACACTATCTCAATGCAAGCCTAGAATGAAAATGCAAGCCTAAGCTAGATGCAAACCCTAGGACTTGGTTGTTGGACTCATTTTATTATCATCATAGAGTTTTTAGTAATGAATGCTCATAGGATGCCATACAACCCTCACTAACATTGCAATCATGAGAGTATGAATATGACATTATTCTTAGATTTGTCAGAATGAGGTATAAGCATTAAGGCACAAGAAGCCAAAATGACCTGAACACCTATTCCTTTTAATTTAGGAAGTAAACATAAGCATCAAAGCATAGTTGCTACAATGACCTGAATGTTGCTTGCATATAAACACGCCAGACACCTAGGAGTTCCTCCTTTTGCAAAAGAATGCTCATAGTGACCCTTACATTCACTTAACAAGATGAGAATTAGTAATTTCACTTGTAGCAGAAAGAAGTCACTCAAAACAGACAAGGAGAAGAACCAACCTCACCAAAGTTTCCATATAAAAGGAGTCAAGGTACACATGGCCATCCAATACTAGATGAAGGCTCTCATAGTGGACACCCCTCTTATATGAATTCATTGGATCATTGGAACTAAACCAGAAAATAGAAAGAAAAGAAAAGATCATGCCCCTAGTCTTCATGTCTCTCAGTCAAGACAAACATCTTAGATCCGCTTGAGGGGGAATGATAAAGCAACAAAATAAGCACTTGAAGAAAAATCTTAGAAATCTCTAGAGAGTTAAAAATTTAGTTTTCTATTTCAGTTTTAGTGGATTGATGTCAAATCGGAAGTATACAATGTTCAAAGTCTCAATAGGATAGTGATAATAGGCAGACACAGTGAGAACCACTGGTGACTGACGTGAGAGACAGAGTCTCAAAGAGATATTGGAGTGCTAACCAAGTATCAACAGGTAAATGTAGTGAGAACCACTAGTGACTAAAACAAGAAAGATTATCAAAAGAGAAAATTGAGAGCGAATAAAACATCAGCAGGCAGATGCAGTGAGAACCTCTGGTGACTGATGTACAGGAGATCCTGAAAGAAAGGGATTTGAATGAGAGATAGGTATCAGAGGCAAGAGCAGTGAGAACCACTTGCGACTGATACATGAAAGATCCTCAAGGAGAGAAATCTCTAAAGTAGCTAGGCATCAGCAGGAAAACATAGTGAGAACCACTAGTGACTAATGCACAAACAAAACTTCCAAAAGTGATAGGACAATGCCCCCTAGACCAGGAAGGTGCCCCCAAGTGTGACCAGTTTCAATCTATGAAGAGTCAAGAATAATCTCAAAGATAACTAGGAGCAAGTGTATGAGCTAGAAAACTAGAGCAGGAAATGAACTAAAGTAGGAAAGTGAGAAAGCAAACTAAAGCAGGAAAGAAAGAGCCAAGCGGTGCTATAATAGGTATAGCATTGGGAAATAAGAGGTGCCTATTTACCAAGTTTTCACCATCTTGGAAGAGATTCTATTTTTGCTAGCATGACGCCTATTTGTCAGGTTTTCATCAATGGCACATTTCTTCTTTTTCAATTTTTTTGTTCTTTTCTCTTTTTGATATTTTTGTATTTTTTCAAATTTTATATTTTTTTGTATTTTTTAAATTTTTCATTTTTTTTAGTATGATCAAGGTACCTGTTTATCGGATTTTCACTAGGATAATAGATACATCAAAGCACCTATTTACCAGGTTTTCACTAAGATGATCATTTTTTTCAGGACATTTTGCAATTTTTAGGATTTTTTTAGAATAGAGTATATACATGAGCACACAGGAAATGTCTCAATTGTAGAATCTTTTTAGGTGCAAAGCATTGATCAACTCTTTGAGTTGTTCTCCTTCAGTAGTAGATAGTTGATAAGCACCAAACCCAAATGCTACAATGATAACATATGGACCAAGCTAGTTTGGTTCAAATTTCCCTTTCTGCATCTACTGTTGTTGATTCTTGGGGTTCTCTCTTAGGACGAGATCACCCACTTGGAATTTGCTACGTTGGACTTTCTTATTGTAGCTCTTAGACATCATTTTCTAGTATGCTCTTAGATGATCAAATGCCACTTTTTGACATTGATCCAGTAACTCAAGCTCTTGTAGCTGAGATATTCTAATGTCTTCAACAGTAATGAGGTTCTTCAGAGAGACTCACAATGTCAAAATCTTGACCTCAATTGGCAAAACAACATCTGCATCGTAGACTAAGGAAAAGGGTGTGGCCCCTATTGGAGTTTGAATGCTTGTTTTGTAGGCCCATGAAGTCATATTAATCTAGAGGTACCAATCTCTACCAGATTTGTGAATTGTTCTGTGTAAGATCTTGAGAATTGTCTTGTTAGAAGCTTCTACTTGTCCATTACCCTAGGGATAATAGATCAAGGACGAATGCTAGATGATTCTAAATTTAGTGCATAACTCCTTTAGATCTTTTTTCTTGAACTGCCCCCCATTGTCAATGATTATTGAGGAGGGTACAACATATCTACAAATGATGTAATTCAATATGAACCTTGCTACAGATTTTTCATCAGCTATAGCCAAAGGTACTGCCTCAACCCATTTAGTAAAGTAATCTATGGTAGTAATGATGAATTTGTATCCTCTTGAAGAAGACCAATTAATTTGACCCACCAAATCAAAGGCCCCTTATTGAAATGGCTAGAAACTAATAAATGGAATGAGCTCCTTGGTAGGAGTGTGGATTAGATTTCCATGAAGCTAACATTGTTTACAAGATTTGGCATATTGTATAGCTTCTTTTTCCATATCTGGCCAGTAGTAACTAGCTCTAATAAGTTTACAAGCTAATGTCAAACCACTCTAATGAGAACCATAGATGCCTTCATGCACCTCACCTAATGCACGCTTGGACTCGTCAGGCTCTAGACACCTAGGGAGGGTACCGTCTAGACCTTGCATATACAAGTTGTTAGCAATAATGACATAACATGAATCACTATGGATTAGGTCACCTTTTTTGTTCTAGGTATAAGTCTCTAGGATAATTTGGTCCTAGAGATAGGAGTAAATATGATGGTAGTGCGATGAATCATGTCCAATGACTGAACAAATCATCCTAGATTCAAGATTATTATATCCTAGGCAGCATAACGTTTCCACCAAGAACTCATGTTGGATGTCATTTTTTGGCATCTATAACAAAGAGGCAAGAGTAGCTATGCCATCCGTTGCTTTGTTATCTGCTCTTGGAATTTGGTGGAAAGTGATGTGTGCAAAGAATTTTCTAAGTTCATTGACCATCTATTTATAAGGCACTAGTTTTTCATCCTTGGTTTGATAGATATCATTAACTTGATTCATGACCAATTGTAAGTCTCCAAAGACCTTAAGTTCATCCACGCACCATTCAACAGCTATCTTCATGCCATTGACCAAAGCTTCATACTTAGTAGTGTTGTTTATGCAAGGAAACAACATTTTGTAAGCTTTTGGTAGAGAGTATCCTTGTGGTGTAATGAATAATATTCTAGCACCTGACCCCTGCTGGGTAAATGAGTCATCAAAGAACATAGTCCACGTCTGATGTGTAAGAAGCATTATGGACTCATTTGGAAACTCAATGCTCAATGGTTGATAATCTATTATAGGTGCTTCCTCTAGTTGATCTGCAATAGCTTTCCCTTCAATAACTTTCCTCTCTACATACTCAATGTCAAACTCACTGAGTATCATGACCCATTTTTCTAATCTACCTATAAGGGCAGCTTTACTGAGTAAGTACTTTAATGGATCAATTTTAGCAATAAGTCTTGTAGTGTGAGCCAACATATAGTGCCACAGTTTCTATAAAGCAAATACCACTTCTAGACAAGCCTTTTCAATGAAATAATAGTTCATCTCATAAGAGACCAGAGTCCTACTGATATAGTATATAGCTCTTTCTTTGTTATTATGTTCCTCTTGAGCTAGTAGTGCACCCAAAGACATGTCTTTAGCTAAAATGTAGAGGATGAGTGGCTTCCCATGAATAGGAGGCATCAAGATTGGTGGATTAGCAAGATATTATTTGATCTATTGGAATCCCTTCTTACATTCTTCATTCCATTCATAGGTCACACCTTTATGTAGAGTTTTGGTAAATGGCTGTGACTTATCGGCCAATTGTGCAATGAAGCACCAAATAGATTGTAATCTACCTTGAAGTCCCCTCATCTGATTGATGATCTTTGGAGGAGGCATGTCCATAATAGCTTGAACCTTCTCTAGATCAACTTCTATACCTTTTTCAGAAATGATATATCCCAGTAGTTTACCAGAAGTGACCCCAAATGCACATTTTTTTGGATTGACTCTCAAACTAAATTGTTCCATCCAATCTAGTATAGGACCTAGATCTCCAAGATGTGTTTTCCGCTACATGCTTTTATCCAAAGTGTCATCTACATAATCTTCCATTGTTTTGTGCATCATGTCATGAAAGATGGTTGTATCAGCCCTCTAATATGTAGCTCCAGCATTTTTTAGTCCAAAGGGCATGACATTCCAAAAAAATGTTCTCCAAGTGCATGTGAAGGCTACATTTTCTTGGTCTTCTGGAAAAATGTTTATCTAATTATAACCAGAAAATCCATCCCTTAGAGAGTACATCTGGTAGCTAGTCATCATGTCCACTATTATGTTAATATTAGGTAATGGGAAATCATCTTTAGGACATGCTTTATTTAGGTATTTGAAGTCTATGCACACACAGATAGATTTATCATGCTTTGTGACTAGAACAATATTAGAGATCCACTCTACATAATCAATTGCATGGATGAAACTATCCATGAGAAGTTTTTCTAATTTAGCTTTGACCAAAAGTGCCACATGTGGATGCATCTTTCGAAGCTTTTGTTTGACAGGCTTAATGCCTAGTGCAATAGACAAATGATGCATGATTAGGTTGGGATCCAATCCAGGCATATCAGAGTAAGTCCATGAAAAATTCATTTTCTTGCTTTGAAAGAAATTGGTGAACTCTTCTTTTTCCTCTATAGATAGTGACTATGCTAGATGAATAATTTGAGGTGCAGCCTTTGTACCCAAGCTCATTGGTTGGGTTGGCTCAATCAGCATTGATGATCTCTCTTGAAAATGACTCAGAAGTGTATCAAGTATCTCATCCTCAGGCACCTCAAAGAGGTTTTCACCCATGGATACATCTTTTATTTTTACTTTTTTTAGCTCTGACACTGCCACAATGTGGTTTTCACCATCAGAGAGCATATTCTTTTTCTTTTAATTTGATGACTAAGATACTTGATATCAGCTTTGGTCATGTTGACACTACTTTCACTAGTGAAAAATGTTACAGGTTCAATAGCATTAAGATAGTAGGCCAAACTATAGTCATTCTAGAACATAAGGACTTCACTAGCTAGAGAGGGAGAGTTCCAGTTGATAAGTTCAGGATGGCAGAGTGAAAGAATAGTGGTGGGTTCAAGTGCATTCACAATATAGTCATCAAAAGTGTAGATGAGTAAGTTGAGACCTAAAGCAATCACATCCAAAGGTGTGTTTGATTCCTCTTGAGACCTCATGTTGGAAGTAGCAGGTATGTCAGTGTTAGTAGATTCACACTCAGTCATCCTAACACTAGACCCTTCACCTACTTCGAGAAGGTTTTCATAAACATGAACAACATCTATATCTTTGTCAAAAGTAACATCAGACAAAGAGTCAAACTCATACTCATGCGAATCAGTGATGCTTGATATGGGAATTTCATCAACACTGATAATACCATCTGACTCATCTTCATTTCTTTTAGTATTTATGGTTTTCTAAAGTTGATCTTGTTGAAATCTCTTTTAGAAAGATGGTGGTATGTATTGTTCACCCTAAAAGCTAGAATTGTCAATTTACATTTCTCTCCATTGGTCATGTGTGAGTATATGTACTGAAGTAGTGTCATCTGAATCACTATCAGTCCCTACCAAATGGATAGGTATAATAGGTTCATCTAGTTTTGTAAAGAATGTAGCAAGGTCTAGAGGAATAGGATACAGAAAGATATCCTCGTCAGAGCTATTTTATAATTTATCAACTAAAGCAGTGTTTTTAGGTTATGGCTGGCATTCTGGTTCTAGCACAAATTAGTTAATCCCTAGATGAAACAAGATCTTCTTGAATCCAAGACCTAAGGTGTCTTTGGTCCTACAACCTGTGGCTTCAATTGGTTTGACCAAGCCATTATCATTCACTCCTATAGAACCACTTCCTTTGTAACCAAAGCACTTCATGATCTTGAAGGATTCACTATATGGTTCTTGTTCTAAGTCATGAGAAGGAGTGATTTGTTTAGATGTTTATTTTCCTTTGCAAATGTAAGTTGCAATAGCTCTTTCTTCTTCCTCATCTTCTAGTGGTGTTGTGGCCTTGAAAAAGGCACCATCATAGACTATTTGGGGAGAACAAGAAAAAGGTTTGTTGTTCTCAGAAGGTCTCCCATAGGAATGTGGAGACAGAGGTAGAGATGCTAATAATAACACAGGTTCAATTTGATAGCCTCCCATGCCTATATCCTTGAGTTTCAGAGTATATTCCATTTATTTGAGTTTGGCATCATAGAACTCAGTAGACTCTCTATTAGCTGGAAAAAAATTGTCTACAGATTGCATGAGGGTATTGCAAGAATAGTTTGTGTTGGTAGGCACTATCACTTTTGCACCATGGAAAGAGAACTTAATACATTGGTGATAGGTAGATGGGACTGCTTGCATTTCATGGATCCATGGTCTTCCCAATAGAATATTATAGCCAAGGGGAATATCTAGAACTTGAAAAGTGACATCCATCTCAACGGGGCCAACTCAGATTGGTAGCACAACTAAACCTTGGGATTTACATTCCTCTTCGTCATATGCCTTGATAGTGATTTTCTTGTGGGCATCTATGCAATATTCATCATAGCCTAATTGAGTAAGTAGCTTAGCAAAGAAAATATTAAGGCCAGCACCATTGTCAATAAGGATGTGGTGGACATGCTTGGGACCTGTCATGACTTTTATGTGCAAAGGAGCATTGTGCGGATGGCTCAGCGAGTGGTCATCTTCTTCAGAAAAGGAAAAATAGTGGGGTAAGGTCAGGTAACCCACCATAGATTGAAACTAATCTAGATCTAAATCTTTTGGGACATTTTCCTCAGTGAGGGCTTTATAAGTAATCTCCCTATGAGCAGGTGAGATCTTCAACAGCTCAAAGATAGTGATCTGAGCATTGGTATGTTGTAGCTAGTCTAGAATGCTATAATTATTTGTGCTAGGCACAGGGACCAATTTTGAATTCTTGTTGGCAGGGCCAACAGCATCTTTATCTACAAGTTGCTTTGGAGTAGATGTAGAAGGGTTAGGACCCTTGATGGTGATTTTTGCACAAGAGAAAGTAACAATGTTTGCACAATCCTAAGATGATTTAGGTTCAAAAGAATGAGACCCAAGGCCTCACAAGATAAAAGGAGTCTTAGAGTTAGGAGCATCCTCGCTCCCCTTGATAGTAATCACACTACAATACTCAACCTCAACAGGTTCAATCATGTTGATGAAATTGTCATTAGTAGTGTACATGTAGTTCACTTTGGCATTAGTATTCTTAGTCTTGGAAGACTCGCCTTTCTCGTGAGGAGGATAGGGATCTTTAAATGCTTGATGATCTAAATTCTTGTTATGGCTATCCAAAACAATGTCACCATTGTCAATCAAATCTTGGATCTTATGGCGCAACTGAAGACAAGTAGAAGTCTTATGACCATTATTTTGGTGATAATCATAGTATGCATTGTCATTCCACTAATGAGGTTGTGGTTGTGAATCATAGAGACACTTTTCCAAAGGAGGAAGTATCTAGCTCTACATGAGAGTCTTATAAACCACATCAAGTGGTTCTCCTAAGGAAGCGAATTCACGCTTGGGTCGAGAGGCCCAAGGTTTGTTTTTAGCAAATCTCAAAGGTTGTTCAGTGTCTATTGCAGCCTTTTCAATATTTTTGATTATCTATATACTAGAGGAAAGATTGAAGACATATTTTGTAGGCTTTGGGGTCACATTATCAACCACTCCATCATTCACAACATCTCTATTCTTGTTGACAAACTTCTCTTCATCTTTGTTTGAGGTTGAAGACCCTTATTTTTTATCTTTGTTCAAAGTCCACTCCCCTTTCTTGATCATAAATGCCTCTATTTGCATAGCTTTCTTAATCATACTATCGAAGGTTAGGGGACCTTGTAATTGTACTTGATATCCAAAATCTGGGACAAGATTGTCTAAAAAGATGTCGAGTCTCTCAGACTCTAGTAGCTTGCAAGGATACTTTGTACATAGTTGTCTCCACCTCTGGAGAAATGTTAGGAAAGGTTCCCCTTGTCATTTTTTCAAATTGCAAAGATCACAGATGTTGACCAGATGTTGAATATTATGTGAATAATGTTGGAGAAATAGATTAGCAATTTTGTCAAAAGTCTTAATGCCAGTGGGTAATCGAGAAAACCACTCCATAGTTGGTCCACCTAGGCTACGGGGAAAGAGATGCATGAGGTATGTCTGGTCATGTATAAATTCCATAGAGAGTGCCAAACTCTCTCAAGTGATCTTGGGGATTGGTAGTAGCCAAGTATTTGTCATATTTAGGTAGCTCTATACCTTTGGGAAAAGGTAGCATGTGAAGACTATTATCAAAGGGGAAAGGACATATGCTTTCCATTATGAATTGTTGTATGGGTTTATCCTTATCTCAAACCATCTTTTGAAACTTAGTGGTCTAAGTTTCTTCCTCTTTAACCACAAGTGTCTCAACTTGATAGTCTAAGGGTAATTTGGCCCCTTGTTTAGCCAGCTCAAGAAAGTATTTTTCCTTCTCTTCTAGAAGGAGGATCTCAATCATCTTAATAAAACTCTTGTTGGCTTTCACAACATCTATGTCATTTTGGGTTATCACCTCATCATCATTACCAAGAATCTTGTAAATGCTTGGGGCTTGATCTTGACTTTGGTCATGTGAAGGAGGAAAATAGTGATATGCTTGTTGATTGCCTTGAGATTTGTTTTGAGATGGATCATTTTGGGGTTGATCATTTTGGGATTGACCATAACACTAATTATTTTGAGATTGACCATGATGCTGGTCGTTTTGAGATTGGTCATCAGTTTTGTTGTATTTGCCCAATTGGAAGTTGAAGTTGCTGAAATGGTGCAACTAAGGTAACCTTTGGTGCTTTAACAAGATCAAAAGGGTCAATAGGTTCAAACAGCTCAATAACTTCGGCAGGGTCAATAGATTCAATAATAGGACTAGTCCAAGGAAGTGGCCTTCCAAAGTTATGAAATAATGAGTTGTTTTGGAAGAATGATTTGTCCTATTCTTGAAACGATAAGTCAGGTTGCGCTTGAAACAATGGATTATAACACTGCTGGAACACTAGAGGTGATGATTGAGATGGGTTGTCTTTCAATGTACTCAATGAAGAGGAACTTGAGGAACCCTCACAATATTCAGATTGCACGATAGGTTCAGGTTGACCTTGATGCAAGAGCATCCTGGGTGTAAGAGCAATCTGGCATCACCCAAAAATATTTCTATTTTTGTATTCAATAAGGGCTATATTGTGTAGAGCTACTACTTATGGAAACTTGTTATTTTTAGTAAGTTGGTCATACGATCTTGGAATGTTCTGATTTCACATGTGTAGGTTCATCTTAGTCGTATCAGCCTGCCAATAAAGTTTCATTGATAGCTCAAGTCCAGCTTTGGAGATATTGAAGATTTTTAGTATTGGTAGCAGGGTACAGAAACTTTGAACTCAGTTTTGAAGGCATTAGAGGCCACAGATGAGGTTAAAAATTTGGGTGATGGGTGCTTACACAAGTCAGCCTTGTACAGCACTTTGTGGCCTTTTTGAAATGGGGTCATAATAGTCAATCAGGTCAACTGGCGATGACTTATCATCTTCGAAAGTTGGGTCACCTGAAATGTCAAAAAATAATTTTCTTTCAAAATTTTTGTTCGAGTTTCAAAAGTTATTTTGAGCTAACTTTGATGTAATAAATAGAAAAATAAATAATTCTAAGTTTGGTCGGCCTTAAGGGCTAAATTTCTAGAACCTTCTCGGGCAGTAGAAATTGCCTATATAAAGAAGGCCCATAATGTTGTCTAGGGTAGTTCTAGGTAGATCTAGGTAATGATTCGAGGCTTTGTCTAGAAGAATATTGTAAGGGGAATGCCCATGTGGCTTTGCATATTGTAATTCTAAAATTTGTAACTCCACACTTGTGGAGATAATAAGAACCCCATTTTTTGTTCCTACAAATTATTTTTATTTCTTTGTTTCTGTTATGTGTTTGTAGTATTAAGGTGAGCACCCTTCATCAAGTGGTATCAGAGAAAGAGTTCCTGAGTGTGTAAACAGATCATCGACTGTGAGGCAGTTTGCACCATGACCATGGCTTAAGGTTTTTGTGTAAACAGATCACCAACTGTGAGGCAGTTTGCACCAGGACCGTAGTTAGGGTTTCAACACACATTATGAAAATGCCTCCATGAAGGGAACATGGTGGAAGAGCTGGTGTTGTAACACTTGAGGTTAGGGCACTGTAGAGAAAAGTGCGAGCATTGTAAGAGGATATTCGTAGAGGAATGAATCTTAATGTCAAAGACCAAAGTGAGGATGAAGCCGAAGAAGAAGGAAATTCTGATCAGGAAGGAGAAGTCGAAGTTTTTAATCAAGAAGAAGAAAGACTTTTTTGGGTCATTTCCTAGATTGGAAAAAGACCTAAGATTGATGTTCTTACATTTTCAGGGAATCTTAACCCAGAAGAATTGATCAACTAGATCAATGAATGTGAAGAATATTTTGAGTATGAAGATGTTGAAAATCTTGATAGGGTCAAGTTTGCAAAGGCTAGATTGAAGGGCCATGTAAAGATCTGGTGGCAAGAGATTTAGTTAGAGTGAAATAGAAGAGGAAAGGAAAAAATCACAAGATGGGATCGGATGGGTGGATAAATTGAAGTGATAGTTCATTCTTGTTGATTATGAGCTTGACCTACTAAAGAAAATGGAAAGTTTGAAGCAAGCAGGAAGATCTATTCAGGAGTATATGGAGGAGTTCTATCGGCTCTGTTAGCACCTGCAAAAAATTTCATGGCTATATAATTCTCCTCTGGCTTCTGCAAATATTTTCCTATCTCTGGCCCCTAAACCCTTGGTCAGATTTCATATTTCTAGCTATTGGAAGAAAATACCCTAGTTTATCCAAGCCCTGTTCAAATTCCTCATTACCTTTTCAGGCCACTTAAGTGATTTATAGCGCATGTGCACTTTTATCTCTCCTAGTTAGTCACCAAGTCCCTAAGTCCTCCAATGGTTAGCTTTCTTATTCAGTGATTGCATGAATATGTTGTCTCCTATTCGCTTAATATTTGGTGGTTATGTCTTAACATTCCACGACCGGGTGGGCAGTTTGCTTTCTCTTCAGTCGCTGAATCACATAATGGTGGGCCTTCTTCATGAATATGTTATAGGTGGATATGTTGTCAGATGGAGCTGAGGTGTCAATTAATTATTGGTTGCAAGATAGTGAGTTGGCTTTACTGTTAGCAGGGCCTGGTATCTCAGTCTCCTTTTAATCTTGTGATGGGTGCATGATCTCATGGAATCTTCTGACCCCATGCAATCATGCACCAACCGTCTGATCTTCTAGCTTGTTTGGGTCAGTATGCAGTGGGTCCTCGATTGCCATGTCACCATGATGTGGACATTTTTGATTGGTTGAGAAAAAGGATTATGTGGTAGCTAACAGGACCATGGTTATTAAAGAATAATTCAGACAAGGGGCCCACTTTGTGTAATGTGGCATTTTCTGATTTGACAGTATGGTTGACGCAGCAGGGTGGGGTCAAGCTTTTGTGGCATTGGCAATAGATTCAAGATCGATAGTTGGCACATGATCTCATGGAATCTTTTGGGCCTATGAGATCTTGCACTAGCCATCCAATCTTCCAGGTATTCAAATAGACTGTAGTGGGTCCATTGCCATGCATGCACAAATGGCATTTTCTAATTAGATGCTGGTGCAGTCAGTTGGCTATTGTCAGTGGGACCAGGGTTTCCAGCATGTCTTTGAGGGCTCTAACATTTGTAGAGGATCTACAGTTGGTGTAAGTTCTCATGGGTTCTATCAGTCTTATGTGAACTTATGCCAGTCGTTCATTTTTATTTTGGCCTGCGGCACTGTGAAGTGGGTCTGATGTGCCAAGTGTGCTGACGTGCTCAAGTTTTATTGACTGTGTGACCTATGACATGGCTGGAGACTTTTTGAATAGGTTTACAACTGTTTTGGAGATTAATATGAACCATCTGATGTGCCAGGAAAAGATGAGATTGACGGTCAAATTTTAAAGTTGATCCTATAGCCATTTTTATTCAAATTCAAATCTTTCTGCAGGGTTTTTGCCAGTGTTTTTTGTAGAGAGCCACATAAAACAAAATGGTGGTTCAGAATTAATTTTTTTAGAATAGTTGCAGTTGGAGAATGATGTAGATGATCTGGATTGTCATCTTGATCTGATTTTTCTTGCTCTGGGTTCCATGCCATTTTAAATGTAAAGGATTGTTATTTGACATAGGCGGCTAGGGTTTGATGTTTGTCAGAGATTTCCATGACCTATACATGTAAGATCTTCTATGGTTGGCTCTGACATTAATATTTTGTTTCATGCAACAAGAAATTAGTTGAATTTGTATATGCAGTATGCCTAGAATGTGAAACCAAATAATTGTACATCAGATTTGATCTAATTTTCTAGGGTTTCAAGGTCTATCTGCATTCTTTATTTCTTGTTGTATTGGTTGTTGTAGACTTAATTTTTCCCTAAATGATATGTAGCTTGTTGCAATCCTTGTTCCTATAAAAGGATTTTCAAGATCATTTAGAGGGGTTCCAAGTCTTTTGGTCCCAAAGGTTGGATGGTTGAGTTTTCTGCCTTGTAAATATTTTCCTTCTTCTCTGCATATAGGGTGTCCCTATTTCCTTTCTAGTTTTGAGAAAAGAATACATGTTGTAACAGCTTGTCTTATGTATGAGATTTCAATATGTTTGTAATGTTATCAGACTATCTCCATTTGAATCCTAAACTTGTTGATTATAGTATCAAGGGTGTTTAATCTTTCCATTTGCATTTCCTATGTGGAGGCAATAGAGTTGCCTTTGTAGAGATAACTGAGTTCAAGATTGGTTTTCAGATATGTATGAGTTGGGATATCAAGGGTGTCTCATGCTTGTCTTCTAGTAGATGTTGGTTAATGTATTAGTTGTTTATAGGTCTCTTCTAAGGGGAGGGTTAAAATCTTTTGAATAGGTGATAACATATCTAGGTACATAGGTGGATTGTTAAAGTGAGGTATGCTTAATGGTGTATGATTGATGTCAAGCATCAACATATTTGAATGCATTGTTTTCTTGTTTCATAGCTCTCTATTGCAATATGGTATTTGACTTTGTTGCCCATTGGATAAGGCACTGGTCTATGAGAGAGTTAGGGTATTTCAGGGGTCCATCCAGCCCAAATCATCAAATCATTCAAGTAAAGCACCACCTTTCTCTTTCATGTTGTTAGGATAGGCTTCTAGTTTTCAGAATCATTTCATTCAAGCAGGTAGTTGCATGTGGTTAGGGTTTCATTGGGGTACAGGATACCTATAGGGGTCTAAAAACTATTCCACAATAATCTATCTGTAGGCCTTTTGTTCATCAAGAAGTGTATGAGTGTGCAGATAAGGCAATACCCGCCTAAGTGATGTGGATCTCAAAAAAGAAGGAGGATGCCCTCGGTCCTCATCAATTGGCACTTTTTCTCTGTTAGATTTTAGAGTGAAAACTAACCAATTTGTCATCATAGTGTAAACCTGACACTGTGTGAGAAAAGTGGGAACCAACAAAACTGGTGACTCCACTGGATAGAACATTACAAAGCAAAATCTATTCAAAATCTTTGGTTATGGTTATAAAGCATATCATTAATATTATATTTTCTAGATTGATTTGCCCATCTGAGTCACCAATAGACTGGTGACTCTACTGGGGAAGAAGTAAAAGACATCAAGTTTCTTTACTTGGCTTGATCATCCTAGAGTCTAGTTAAATGATCATAGAGTTAGATAGACAAAACACATTTGTGAAATCTTCTCGCTGTGTGTTGAGTGGAAACTCTGACTCTCTATTTGATCAGTATTTTTTGACAAAGTGTGATATGTCTATGATCTTGACAAGAAGTTGTCCTATGAGATTGTGTTGTGATTGTGGGTTTTGAAGAAGGTTCAAAGTTGGGAAAGGTTCTCAGCTAATTCATGTTTATCCTCTGCAAAGAGGTGGTGACTCTACCAAAGTTTGAAAGGTGATTTGGAGGAGACTTCAAGTCAATATTTTGCAGCATTCACAACATCTCTAGGTAATCCTATTTTATTAAGCAAAAACAGTCCCTAATTAGATGAGCAAGTCACCATTGAAAAGGGAAATTAGTTTTGAATTTTTAAAGCCATATTTCTGGATAGAAGCTTTGGTTGTTATAAAGAATATCAAAAATATGTTGATGAGTAATGAAGCCATTGGTTGCATGAATTTGGATAGAGCTATTGTCATAAGAACAAGTTGTGTTATTTTGTCAGTATTTTAAAATGGAGTTTCCAGCCTTGATCAGTCAAGATGATGTTTCTAGGTTTGAAAGGTCTCTATCAGATTTTAGAAATGTTAATAGAGAAAGAGATATTTATTTGATGAGTCCAAAAATCCAGCAAACTTGCATAAATATTTTAAGATGTACAATAGGAGAAAGAAAAAGGGAGTCATCCCATTCATACTATAAGAAATTTCTTGTAGCTTGTGATGAAAATTTTGTGGGTATTGAGCTTCATGAATTCCAATATGCTAAAATATTTCTAGCACTTGATATGCCTGAGTCAATCAGTTGGTCTACATCCTTTAGGAATGAAGCACTAGAAAAGGTGAAAGAATGGATGGCTTCATTTGTGGATGATGAATCTTGTTATGCTGATGTTGATGATAGAACTTATGGTTATCAAGAGGTAGAAGATTAATCTACAGATGATGATAGTTCCTGTCGTGATGACTTTGCACAAGATATTGTGACACAAGAAATTTCAGCCCCTTCCTCACATGGGGAAGATATTTTTAGTACTAGAAGTGAGACCAATGAGATAGAATGTGAAGCTCAATGCTTACTAAGTAGTGAGCAAATTTCAGAGCTCTTGGATGCAGAATTTTAGAGATGCACTCCCAAGTATGTTTCCAAGATCCCATGCCTGGTAGATATTATTTTTTATGAAGAAAAAACAAGTGATGGCATGATGTGTGAAACTTCTATTGAGGTCCTTTCTCCCATTTTTGATATGTAAGTGGATAGTACACATCATTGTAGTGAATTTGATAATGTAACATTTGATGAGTATGATGATGTGTGTACTAGTGTGGATTCAGTTTTTCAAGAGCCTAATGTCAGTGGTTCTTGTTTACATTTTGATGCTGGAGAATGTGGTAAGTTTGAATGTATTTTCTTAGATTTACAAATGACTAATGAGTCATTGACTAACAGTGCTTGTTCCTTTCTAGAAGATGTTGATGTGATTTTTGATCAGCAAGTTGTTTCCAATTTCATGCAATCAGATTTTTATCTTGAGAAGTTTTATGTTAGTTTGCAAAGTAGGGAGATAAAAAGGGTTTATTCTTTATTGCAAACTAATGATCAGCATGCTAATGTGTCCATCCATGAGGTTGAGTTGGACTATTTCCTTTTTCAGCATGATAGTGAAAGTGAGGAGTGTGATATTTTGATATCACAAAGTGATCAATATTCATGGCAGCTTGATGGCCCTATCTTATTGAGTGATGGTGAGTATGATGATCATTTTTTATATAATATGTTGAATATGGATCACAATATTTTTGACAAGCTGGATGCAAAATGTAATTTTAATTTTCCTCTCCTGAATGGAGATGAAAATTATTTGTTTGATAGAGGTAAAAATTGATCAGAAGTTTTGGGGCCCTGAGCCTTTTGTAAATATTGTAAATCCTTGTATAGTTGTTTTCCCTTCCCTGTAGTTTTTCCCTTCTTGTTTCCCTGGTTCAAGTGCCAATTTTTGTGGTCCCTTGTTTTTGTCCAGTGGGTGGTCTGCTTCATCGAGTGATCCTGAATCCTTTCCATGCCTACAAGAGGCATACATCCCCAGACAGAGCCACTGTTAGCACCTACAAAAAATTTCATAGCTATATAATTCTCCTCTAGCTTCTGCAAATATTTTCTTATCTTTGGCCCCTAAACCCTTGGTCAGATTTCATATTTCTAGCCGTTGGAAGAAAATACCCTAGTTTATCCAGGCCCTGTTCTAATTCCTCATTACCTTTTTGAGCCACTTAAGTGATTTATAGCACATGTGCACTTTTATCTCTCCCGGTTAGTTGCCAAGTCTCTAAGTCCCCCTGTGGTTAGCTTTCTTATTCAGCGAATGCATGAATACATTGTCTCCTATTCGCTTAATATTTGGCGGTTATGTCTTAACATTCTGCGACCTAGCTGGCAGTTTGCTTTCTCTTCAGGCGCTGAATTACCTAATGGTGGGCCTTCTTTGTGAATATGTTATAGGTGGATATGCTGTCAGATGGAGCTGAGGTGTCAATTGATTATTGGTTGTAGGACAGTGAGTTGGCTTTACTGTTAGCGGGGCCCAGTATCTAATTCTCCTTTTAATCCTACTGTGGGCGCATGATCTCATGGAATCTTCTGACCCCATGCGATCATGCGCCAACCGTTCAATCTTCCAACTTTTTTGGGCCTGTATGTGGTGGGTCCTCAATTGCCATGTCACCATGATGCAGACATTTTTTATTGGTTGAGGCAAAGCATTATGTGGTAGCTGACAGGACCATGGTTATTAAAGAAGAATTCAGACAAGGGGCCTGCTCTATGCAACATGGTAGTTTCTGATTCGACGGTATGGCTGACACAGTAGGGTGGGCTCAAGCTTTTGTGGTCTTGGCAATAGATTCAAGATCGATGGCTGGTGCATGATCTCATGGAATCTTTTGGGCCTATGAGATCTTGCATCAGCCGTCCAATCTTCCAGGTATTCAAATAAACTGTAGTGGGTATGTTGCCACGCATGGACAAATGGCATTTTCTTATTGGATGCTGGTGTAGTGAGTTGGCTATTGTTAGTAGGACCAGGGTTTTTGGTGTGTCTTTGAGGGCTCTGACATTTGCAAAGAATCTACAGTTGACGTAAGTTCTCATGGGTTCTATCAGTCTTATGCAAACTTACGCTAGCCGTTGATTTTGCTTTTGGCCTGAGGCAGCTGTGAAGTGGGTCCGATGTGCCAAGTGTCCTGACGTGCTTGGGTTTTATTGGTGGTGTGACCTGTGACATGGCTGGAGACATTTCAAATGGGTTTACGACTATTGCGGAGATTAATGTGAATCGCCCGATGTGCCAAGAAAAGATGAGATTGACGATCGCATTTTAAAGTTGATCCTGTATCCATTTTTATTCAAATTCAAATCTTTCTACATGGTTTTTGCGAGTGTTTTTCGTAGAGAGACATATAAAACAAAACGGTCGTTTAGAATTAATTTTTCTAGGACAATTGCAGTTGGAGAATGATGGAGATGATCTGGGTTGCCATCTTGATCTGATTTTTCCTGCTTGGGGTGCCATGTCGTTTTAAATACAAAGGACTAGTATTTGACACAAGCGGCTAGGGTTTGATGTTTGTTAGAGATTTCCATGACCTGTACACATAAGATCTTCTATGGTTGGCTCTGGCATTAATATTTTATTTCCTACAACAAGAAATCAGTTGAGTTTGTATATGCAATATGCCTAGAATGTGAAACCAAATAATTGTACATCAGATTTGATCTGATTTTTCATGGTTTTAAGGTCTATCTGCATTTTTATTTCTTGTTGTACTGGTTTTTGTAGACTTAATTTTTCCCTAAATAATCTATAGCTTTTTCCAATCCTTATTCCTATAAAATGATTTTCAAGATCATTTAGAGGGGTTCCAAGTCTTTTGGTCCCAAAGGTTGGATGGTTGAGTTTTCTACCTTGTAAATATTTTCCTTCTTCTCTACATATAGGGTGTCCATGTTTCCTTTCTAGTTTTGAGAAAAGAATACATGTTGTAATAGCTTGTCTTATGTATGAGATTTCAATATATTTGTACTATTATCAGACTATCTCCATTTGAATCCTGAACTTGTTGATTATAGCATCAAGGGTGTTTAATCTTTCTATTTGCATTTCCTATGTGTTTGCAATAGAGTTGTCTTCGCAGAGATAACTGAGTTCAAGATTGGTTTTTAGATATGTATGAGTTGGGATATCAAGAGTGTATCATGCTTGTCTTCCAGTAGATGTTGGTTAATGTATTACTTGTTTATAGGTCTCTTCTAAGGGGAGGGTTAAAATTCTTTAAACAGGTGATAACATATCTGGGTACACAGGTGGATTGTTAAAGTGAGGTCTAGTTAATGGTGTATGATTGATGTCAAGCATCAACATGTTTGAATGCATTGTCTTCTTGTTTCATAGCTCTCTATTGCAATATGGTATTTGACTCTGTTGCCCATTGGATAAGGCAATGGTCTATGAGAGACTTAGGGTATTTTAGGGGTCCATCTAGCCCAAATCATCAAATCATTCAAGTAAAGCACCACCTTTCCTTTTCATGTTGTTAGGAAAGGGTTCTAGTTTTTAGACTCATTTCATGCAAGCAGGTTGTTGCATGTGGTCAAGGTTTCATTGGGGTACAAGATACCTATAGGGGTCTGAAAACTATTCCATAATAATCTATCTGCAAGCTTTTTGTTCATCAAGAAGTGTCATGAGTGTGTAGATAAGGCAATACCCACCTGAGTGATGTGGAGCTCAAAGAAGAAGGAGGATGCCCTTGGTCCTCATCAATTAGCACTTTTTTTCTGTCAGACTTTGGAGTGAAAAATAACCAGTTTGTCATCATAGTGTAAACCTGACACTATGTGAGAAAAAGTGGGAACCAACGCTCCTCATCAAAATAGGTCATGTGAAAGCTGATAAGGAGAAAATTGCCCGTTACCTTAATGGGTTGAGGTCGAGCATTCAGGATGAGTTGAATTTGGTTCCAATGAACAGTATTGAAGAGTCATACCAGTTTTCCCAAAAAGTAGAGGAAAAGCTAAACAAGAAGTTTGAACTTAGTTTTGAAGGCTTTAGAAGCCTCAGATGAAGTTGAAAATTTGGGTGATAGGTGCTTGCATGAATGCGGCCTATAGAGCACTTCGTGGCCTTTCCAAAATGGGGTCATAATAGTCAATCAGGTCAACTGGTGATGACTTATGGTCTTCAAAAGTTGGGTCACCTAAAATGGCAGAAAATAATCTTCCTTCAAAATTTTTGTTTGAGTTTCAAAAGTTATTTTGAGCTGACTTTGATGTAATAAATTAAAAAATAAAATAATTCTAAGTTTGGTTGGCCCTAAGGGCTAAATTTCTAGAACCTTCCCAGGCGGTAGAAATTGCCTATATAAAGAAGGCCCGTAGTGTTGTCTAGGGCAGTTCTGGGTAGATCTGGGTAATGATTCGAGGCTTTGTCCAATAGAATATTGTAAAGGGAATGCCCATGTGGCTTTGCATATAGTAATTCTAAAATTTGTAATTTCACAATTGTGGAGATAATAAGAAGCTCATTTTATGTTCTTGCAAATTGTTGTTGTTTCTCTATTTCTGTTATGTGTTTGTGGTATTAAGGGGAGCGCCTGATGGGTGTGCAAACTACTTTTGTTTTTCTACATTCTTTATACACTTTTTCCTTGTCTTAAGCCTGTCCAAACCCTTGTTATGACATTAATTATTAAGGAATATAATGCATTTAATAGACTTTTAAGTTTTGAAATATTTATTGAAGAATGGATGGTTAATGCATAAATATTGATGCATTTTGATTCATTTGGCTACAGGAACTTAGGATGTGAGAGTATGGAGTTGGCTGTCTAATTGAAGGAGCAGTTTGGAAGCTATAATTTTGTTATATCATTTTAGGCAAATAGTTTTGAATGGCTAAATAGATCAGTTTTGGCCATATGTTATTTTAGCCAGGTTGTTTTGTAAACTATTATGTGTGGCCAGTGGCCAAAACAAATCATTATCCATGTTTAGGGAGTAGGCCACCGACCATTCTAGTTAGTTATCAATATGGTTGAACATTTTAGACTATATAAGCAAATGTGAATCAAAAGACAAGATAGACATGATATATGAAAATACTCTGTTTATATTATATCTAAAGTTTTAAGAGCATTGTTTTTCAGTAGCAGCTGGTGTCTAGAATATCTCTCACCTAGCAAACCAGAGGAGCGCCCCCTCTCAGGAAACTTGGTGAGATTACTTTAGTTTGCTTTGTGAGTATTTCAGTATTATCGATTTCATGTGTTCTTTTCAGAATTGATTGTGTGCATTTATAAGAAGTTTGCCATATATATATGTTTACTAATCAAATCTATACAAAGCTTGTTGATTGATCACAGATACAATTGTCTCATGGAGTAATTGGTTGTGATAGTTTTATAAAGAAATTATTTGTTATATATCATTGTTCTGTTAATACATAAAACTATTTACTGTCTGTTGTATTCTTCCTACCACCTCCATTCAGTTATTAAACCTTGGTACTCATAATATCATTTGTTGTATTACTCTTACCACATCCATTCAATTATTGAACCATAATACCCATAATACCCACAACTTCCTATCTCCATTCATAATACTCTCTGTCACCACTTATCATACTTCCTGTCACACTCTATATTTAGAACCAGCCTGTTGAAAACAACCTCCTGTCGCCATAAAACCTCCTTTCACAATATAACCAGATTACAATTCTTAATTAAACCAACCTTTAATCAGACAAATACTTTGCAATAAGCATTCATAAGAACATTGAGATTAATTGTTTAGAGGAGTGTGATTAATTGTTTAGAGGTGTGTTAACAACATTCATAGCATTCCTAAATACATTGTGTTTAATTGTTTAAGGGTGTGAACTTTAGATTATAATCTATTTGCAAAAGTAATCTTAGATGTGTAGTAATTTGGACAATTCAATTTATAAGCAAGTAGTAAGTTGCATTCATAAACCTCTTGATTTATTATTTTCACCCCTTGAGCAAATAGTTGTGATATCTCTCGCAAGTCTACAATTCCCGGATTGACATTCTTAGGGTAATTTGGATTCAACCATATCCATACAAAGGCTATCAAATTAAACCTTAGTTTTACCCCACATTTTCGATGTCACTGTCGGGGAGAGATATTAAAGGCGTGAAACTATAATAGGTCAAGATAGGAATAGTGAGCCTTTGAGAAGTCTTAAGTAATTGTCGACCTTGCTTAATCTAATACCTTTGGTTTCCACTATAGTAAATCATTTAGGTGCATGAATAGACCTAGAGATAGTCAAGGCAGGTTTGTTAAGAAAGAATTAGTAAGTAGTTCAAAAATTCAAAAACCACAAAAAGAGAAGAGGTCATTGAATAACAAACCTAAACCAAACAAAGAAGCCAATTTACAACCACCTTTATAGTCTAACTTCCCTACTACATGCTCTGAAATCTTTCAATAATTCAAAGACTCATACGACACTAGGTGTAGTAAACCTCAAGATCTATCAAAGAAACCTTTTACAACACATTACACACCTTGGGCAACACAAGTCTTAGAAGGAATCATGGGTGATAATGCAGGGAATGTGGGGGAAGGAAATAATGTTGGTAATGCCATTGTCCAACACAATACGACCTTTGAATTTCCCATTCGACCTCTTGAGGATAATGCCCCTATGAAAAATATCCCTCACTCAGCACTTCCTATATTTAGAGGGTCAACCTCTAAGGATCCTGATATGTTCCTATTTGAATTTAATGTCATTTGTAATAGCTATGATTACCAAAATGATGCACAAAAATTAAATTTATTCCTAGCCACATTGAAAGATGCTACATTACGATTGTTTATGAGTCTTAGGGACATTAGAACATGGGATCAAATGAAAGAAGCTTTTCTATAAAAATACCAGGAGTATTGTAAGACTAAGGAAGTATGGGATGAAATCTTTTGCATGACTCAACAGGAAGATGAGTCAGTTGAAGATTTCCTAGAGTGTTTTGCCTTTAGTTTACAATGCTCAAGACGCCCTAATTTAACTACAGACACTATCAAAATGCTCTTTCTAAGAGGGATTTGCGATGAAACCATGGATGCCTTAAATTTGATTGGTAAAGGTGATATTTCTAAAATTCCCTTTGATGATATTTGTGACACATGCAGGAACTATTCATGATCTCATAGATCTATTCGTGGACCTTCAAGTAAGTTTTCCACCATGGGTAATGCATCAAGTATCTCCAAGTGAGAAATTGGTAACTTACTTGAAGACCTTAAAATTGATTTATTAAATCACATGGGCAAGCAAATTGACACTTTATATACTCACAAGAAACAAGAAGAAGCTAAAAAGGCCTTGGCAGTATATTGTCCAACTTGTCGTAAGAAGCATGGACTAGAAGACTGCCCTTATAATAGGACTCATATCGCATCCCTTGAGGAAGCTAGAAAGACTTCAACACTACTCCCATTTCCTAAAGGGATTGCTCCTATGGAGTACACCGAAGAACCAATTTATTATATGGCTCCACGACGCCCGTTTCCACCTAAAGGGTTTTCTAATGAACATTTTTCTGGACCATCTTAGCAATTTTCCAACCAAAGTCCATGGTACGGTGGTTGGCAACAACCTCAACCCTATTCTCAATGGCCCCAAACTTTTCAACCTAGTACACAACTATGGCATCAGGCATGGAGGCCACATTCACCACAATTTTCGTATCCACCTCCACAACCTTATACACCACCTTATTTTCCACAACAATCCTTTCCACCACCACCAATGATAAGTCCCTATCAACAACCTCAACAATTTCTTCCTCCAATACCTTCATCTTCTTCAAGTCCACCTTTAAATCCACCACAACTGCCTAGACCCACATCCATGCCAACTCAACCGAATCCAAATCCCAACAACAAACCTCCTCATCCCATATATAATAATGAGGTGGCAATTTACCCTACTTATCCAATCAATGCAGTCAAACTGGAAGGATTTCAGTTAAGGTCAGGAAAGGCTCTCCAAGGGCCAACTATCATAGAAATTGAAGAAGAAGATAAGGAGGACATTCCAAAGGAACCTCCCTTTCCTTTGCCTTTTCCTGAGTGCTTGCTTTCTAAACCTGTACCAAAGGAACATACACAAACTGAGTTTGATTTTATGAATGAACTCAGGAATGTTAACATCAAAATTCCTCTTCTGCAGACTCTTAAGGATATTCCAGTATACAATAAAATAGTACGCGAGTTATGCACTCGGTGATAAAAAAAGAAGGAAGATCCAAAGACTATTCAAGTTATTAGACAGTTAGTTGAATTGATGTTGGGGAATATAACCATTCCAAAATATGCAGATCTTGGTAGCCCTATTATATAGGTAAGTATCCATTCAATTATTATTCCTAACACACTTTTAGATCTAGGTGCTGCTATAAATGTGATGACCAATGAAACAAAAATCAAATTATCTTTGGATGGACTTAGACCTACTCCTACAGTGCTTCAGATGGCTGATCGATCCTTAGTCAAACCAGAGGGGTTTATAGAAGATGTTGTTCTTTCCATTGATAGTTGGGATTATCCAACCGATTTTATGATTTTGCAACCAAAAGCTAAGTTGGGGGGGTATCCTTTAATTCTAGGGAGACCTTGGTTAGCCGCTACCAATGCCCACATCAATTATCGGTCAGGTAATATGGTTATTTCCAATGGAGAGAAAACAAAACAATTGACCTTATATCCTCCTGCTCACCCTTTGCTAGATACAGAAGATCCTGTGTGGATTGATAGTGATCTAGAAGATTCAGTCCCAATCCTTGCCATCGAGCAAGTCCATCACCTTAAGGAGTCTACCGAAGACACCATTTTGATGAACTTTCTTCAGAATAGGTATGAGTACAATGATATCTTAGAAACTATGGTTTTTGCTTCTCATACAACTGTTGATTGTCCTTTTGGAAATTTTCCCCTTATCAACAATCCTCAATCTATCAAACACTTTTTCATCTTACACCAACTTTTGCCACATCAATGTTTGTATAGTCCATTATTATCTTTAGATAAACTAAGAACATCAGTAGAACTCATTCTTAATGCTCCTACACCTTCAAAACCTATGGAGATTTTACAAGGACATACCCTTAATATTAACCCACAGTTGACACCAACTCAAGTCAAAGACCTCATAGGTGTGCTCAAAGCACATAAAGATGCATTTGCATGGGAGTATCAAGATATGTGAGGTATCCATCCAGACACTTGTATGCACCACATTTACATTGAAGAAGGAAGTCAGCCCATTCGACAACCACAATGAAGACTTAATCTTGCTTTACGCGACATAGTTAAGGAAGAGCTTCAGAAATTATTGAATGTTGGTTTTATATATCCTATCTCAGATAGTAGGTGGGTATCTCCTTTGGTTGTTGTTCCAAAGAAAAATGGTAAGTGGCGTATTTGTGTTGATTATAGAGCTTTAAATAAGGCTACTAAGAAGGATCACTTTCCATTACCCTTTATTGATCAAGTTTTGGATACTCTTGCAAGGAAACGATTCTTCTCTTTCTTGGATGGATTTAGTGGGTATAATCAAATCTGCATTGCCCCAAAAGATCAGGATAAGACCACTTTCACTTGCCCATGGGGAACTTTTGCATACAATGTTCTTCCTTTTGGATTATGTAATGCCCCTGCTACATTTCAATGAGCAGTATTAAGCATCTTTGCTGATCTAGTTAACGATTGTGTAGAAGTTTATATGGATGATTTTACTGTTCATGGGAATACTTTTGAAGAAGCTAGAGATAATTTGGAGAAAGTACTTAAAAGATGTATTGACACTAACCTATCACTGAGCCATGAGAAGTGTCATATGTTAATGACTGAAGGAATTGTCTTAGGCCACCTTATCTCCTCAAAAGGTATCCAAGTTGATCCAAAAAAGGTCCAAATAATCCAAGATCTCCCTACACCTTCAACTTAGAAAGACGTTAGAAGTTTCCTTGGTCATGCTGGATATTATAGGAGATTTATTCAAAACTTCAGTAAGATTGCTTCTCCTTTATTTGCTTTGTTAGGCAAAGATGTTGCCTTCACTTGGACTCCTAAGTATCAAGAAGCCTTTGAGACTATTAAAAGAAAACTTGTGACTACTCCTATCCTTAGAGGCCCTAATTGGGAATTACCATTCCATATTCACACTGATGCTTCTAATTTTTCAATGGGAGTAGTACTCAGACAAAAAGAAGACAACCTATTCTATTCCATTTACTATGTCAGCAAGATCTTCACTGGTGCCGAGGTAAACTATACAGTAACTGAAAAAGAATTTTTAGCTGTTGTTTATGCTCTTAATAAATTTTGACACTACATTACTGGTTATAAAGTGTTTGTTCATACTGATCATTCTGCAATTCGATTTCTAATGAATAAACCCATGGTAATTGGTAGAGTTATTAGATGGTTACTTTTATTACAAGAATTTGATGTCACTATACTTGATAAGCTTGGTCAAGAAAATGTGGTTGCAGATTTCTTGTCTTGGTTACAGCAATCAAATGGTGAATCTATTCTTGTTGATGATACATTTCCTGATGAACACCTCTTTGCCATTTCCACCAAGAGTCTGTGGTATGCCGACATCGCCAACTATTTGGCTACATGTAGGTTTCCAACACACTTCTCTCCTTGAGAACATCAGAAGTTGGTTAGCCTGAGTGGACAGTATACCTGGATCAATGGTCTTCTCTTCCGTACTGGCATTGATAACATTATGCATCGATGTGTCCCTGAAGAGGATGTCTTTGATATTCTACGTGCCTGCCATACTGAACCTTGTGGAGGACACTTTGCTGCTCAACGGACTGCTCAAAAGATTCTTACTGCTGGATATTACTGGCCTACACTCCATAAGGATTGCAAGCATTATGTTCATCATTATGATCAATGCCAGTGAATGGGTCATCCTACTCATTCTAATGAAATGCCACTCCATCCTCAGCTTTCTATTGAACCTTTTGAGAAGTGGGGTCTTGACTTTGTGGGCCCCATTAATCCACCTTCTAACAATAAGGAATATATTCTTATTTGTACAGATTATGTTACCAAGTGGGTTGAAGTGGTTGCCCTCAAGCATGCTCGTGATACCAAAGTTGCTGCCTTCTTGTAGTCTGAGATTTTCACTCGCTTTGGTGTTCCATGGGAGACTACTACAGATCAAGGACCTCAGTTCACTTCAGATCTCATTGCTACATTAGTCAAAGAGTATGAAATCCATCACTGGAAATCATCACCCTATCACCCTCAAGCAAATGGACAAGTAGAGATCACTAATCAGGAACTGGAGAATATTCTTACCAAGACTGTTGCTCTTCATAAGCGTGATTGGGCCACACAGCTTCCTAAAGCTGTGTGGGCCTATCGTACAATGTGGAAGACTACCACTGGTCTGACCCCTTATGAGATGGTCTATGGTAAGAGGGTTGTTCTTCCTATTGAGTTTGAGATTAAGACTCTTCAAACCGCACTTCAACTTGGTTTGAGTATCTTTGATGCTTAGTGGGAATGCCTAACACAACTCCACTCCTTGGATGAACTCCATCGGGATGCACTCCTCCATACTGAACTTGTCCAAAATAAGTGAGCACTTGGCATGACAAACATATTTGTCAACGTTCCTTTCAGCCAGGTGATTGGGCACTTTTGTATGATTCTCAGTTTCAAGACTTCAAAAGTAAATTCCATACTCGTTGGCTAGGTCCCTATGAAATTTCCCATGTATATGACAATGGTGCAGTTCAGCTCCGTACTGTGGACTCTGAACATCACAAGCTCCTCGTTAATGGTCATCGACTGAAGCTATATAAAAAGCCTCTTTCTAAGGAAGCTTTCTTTCTGGAGCTTGCCAAGGAACTCACCATGGTTCCTTTTGGTCTCCTTCAACATTGCTAGAATATATACATATATATATATATATTGACAAAAAAAAAAGATCCAACAATGAAAACCAGTCTCTAGCATTGTTGGCCAACTGCTAGTTGAAAACTAGGTAATCCAGCGATTTGTAGTTGTCCAACTCTCTGGTAGTGAAAACTGGTTTGCCAGCACTTCCAAGCGGCACTTGATTGAAAAGCTATTTCTCAGCGGTCTTGTGTCGTACGTAAATAAAAAATTTTAAATTTTAAATTTAAAAAAAAAAAAAAACTTAATCTCTGATGGTTGCGACAGGAGGTTTCCTTGTTCCTGTCACCCTTCTCTTGCTGTCACAATAGTACCCACCGTCCAACACTCATCTCTGACGGATGTGACAGGAGGTTTCCTTGTTCCTGATGCCCCTCTCTTGGCAACTTGTGACTCTCCTGTCACTCTGGCTTTTTCAAACGGACTCCATGACTCTGCTTGCCACATGTCTCTACTCACAATCTTTCGCTTTGGTGATCGTTTATTTACAAATCTTTTTTCAGCAAATTTTATTTACTCCTTACGTGCCTGCTGTCTCTTTCTTTGCGGTTGGTGGCTCCTTTCTTTAATGAGATGACCTCCTTGGATTTGCTGACGACTTCATATCTTCTTTCCTCACTGTCGCCATGTCAGGAAGTATTTTCTCACCTTATACTTTATTTTATGTATTTTATTTCTCTGATGATTACTTGGCATGACCGAGATAGATCAACCGCTTAAGTTGGGGGGGTTCTGGTCTAGGTCATCATTTCCACGTAAGTCCTTATTTACATGGCATTAATTACATGCTCCCTTCCATTATTATTAAGCATTTGTGGGTTCTATGCTAGGTCATTTCTACACGAGCCCTTTTGTCCTCTGAAATTAATTATGCCTACCTTGCCATTATTCCTCTACTGCTAAATTCATACTTCCTGTCATTTTCACCATTGCCTTTTGCTCATTTCCTACTGTGATAAACCTCTTCAAACTCTATCACTTGTCATCATGGGGGGAAAACATCTTTTCTTTGAACCAGAGTCCTTGGCTAAGTTATATGTTGATGAGGAAGCCTTGAAAATTTTTGCTCATGCTAGATGGATAGATTTCTTTAAACGCTTGTGTGGATTTGATGCGACCATAGCCGCAAAGTTTGCTTCAGGATTTTAGGGAACACATGCTATTGTTTGGGGACTATAGTTTCTTGTGAATTTACAAACAATTGCAAAGGTTATCAGTCTTCCCCAAATTGGTGACCATTACTTTCCTAATTCATCATCAAGGGTTATAGATTTAAAGCCCCACAAAAAGTAGTTTCTTGAGTGAGGAGAATCGGTTGAGAATGTACATGGGCAAGGGGTAGCACGGAAATCACTTCCAAAACCATGGGATGTTGTTGCAAAGTTTTTAATTCATTATATCATCTGCGAAGGATGCTACAAGTATGTATTTACCCACCATTTCTGCCTCATGTTACATTTGCGATATGGTATTCTTGTTAGTCTTCCATATTACCTATTTTGCTCCCTGAAGCGGTCCTGTGACCAGTATAATCAGGGTCATGTTGGTTCCTTGGCTCACCATGGATTAATTAAGCTCATTATTGACCACAACCTTCATCTAGCTCAACCAATTCTGTAATGGGATGCATTTGTGAACCAGACCCATATCGAAGACCCTCAACCTCTTGCCCCTGATAATACCCTTGAAACTGGCTCTTCCAAAAAGTGGCATTTGAAACCCTCAAGCCCACTAAAAGAAAAACCCTTAAAGCCCAAAAGAAAAGTGGGAAATGAAACCCCAAAACTTAGCCCTCATCCTATGATTACTTGACAGAAGTAGCATACCCCTGATAGGTTGCAAGGGTTACCCAAAATAGTAGGGTCTGCATGTGATATGGAAATTCTGCGTACAAAAGAACCTCTATTAAAGAATGCCCAGCTTTTAAGGAGGATGAGAAGCTAGCAGCGTAGGAATAAAAAGCAAAAATAGAAAAAAGATGACTCTACTCCTGAGAAACCAATTTCAAAAGAAGAAGAAGAGACACTTGAATAAAGAAATGAAGAATAAATTGAATACCATGATACCAAATTTAGTGAAGAAATTGGGGAGGACACTCCACCATATAACATGAATGTTGAGATTAATGAAGAAGAGGGCACTATAGAAAATCAGCAAGAGAATCTTGGAACTGCAAAATTATAGGAAGATGTCCATGAAGAAAATACTCAACAAGAAGAGACCATAATATAGGAACATTCAAATACCAATACTGGTATGGTCCTTTATCAGGGTATGAATGTTGAGCATCCTCTTCATGAAACTACCCTTGCAATGGTTAATATCAGTAAAGATAAACTCCCTGTCGCTCTTACAGTTTAGAATGACTTCAATCCAATTGCTACAGGAACAAGTGGAATTCATGGAGTTCCCAATGCTGAACAAGATATGCCACTCTTTTCTAATCCACAATTATGGCAGATTGTCACTCAACTCCAACAATCCAATCAATAGTTATAGTTGCAGTTGCAAGCACTTGTTTCTAAGGAAAAGGGAACCATTGGTGCAACTAGAGTTGAAGCGAATACAGAGATATTAAATGTCAAGCCCATTGGATCTAGCCAAACACCTCATTTGCATGAGGACATGCAAAACCTTTAAGCTAGGGGGAATGATGGGTATGCAAACTGCTTTTATTTTTGTACATTCTTTATACACTTTTGCCTTTTCTTAAGCCTGTCCAAACCCCTATCATGCCATTAATTATTAAGGAATATAATGCATTTAATAGATTTTTAAGGTTTGAAATATTTCTTGAAGAATGGATGTTTAATGCATAAATATTGATGCATTTTGATTCATTTGGCTATAGGAACATAGGATGCAAGAGTATGGAGTTGGCTATCTAATTGAAGGAGCAGTTTGGAAGCTACAATTTTGTTATATCATTTTAGGCAAATAGTTTTGAACGGCTAAATAGATCAGTTTTGGCCATATGTTATTTTAGTCAGGTTGTTTTGTAAACTATTATGTGTGGCCAACGGCCAAAATAAATCATTATCCATGTTTAGGGAGTAGGCCACCGGCCATTCTAGTTAGTTATCAATATAGTTGAACATTTTAGACTATATAAGCAAATGTGAATCAAAAGACAAGATAGACATGATATATGAAAATACTCTGTTTATATTATCTCTAAAGTTTTAAGAGCACGGTTTTTCAGTAGCAGCTAGTGTTTAGAATATCTCTCACCTAGCGAACCAGAGGAGGGCCCCCTCTCGGGAAACTTGGTGAGATTACTGTAGTTTTCTTGGTGAGTATTTCAGTATTATCGATTCCGTGTGTTCTTTTTAGAATTGATTGTGTGCATTTATAAGAAGTTTGCCATATATATATGTTTACTAATTGAATCTATACAAAGCTTGTTGATTGATCACAGATTCAATTGTCTGATGGAGTAATTGGTTGCGACAGTTTTATAAAGAAATTGTTTGTTATATATCATTGTTATGTTAATACATGAATCTATTTACTGTCTGTTGTATTCTTCCTACTACCTCCATTCAGTTATTAAACCTTGGTACTTGTAATATCATTTGATGTATTACTCTTACCGCATCCATTCAGTTATTGAACCATAATACTCATAATACCCACAACTTCCTGTCTCCATTCATAATACTCTCTGTCACCACTTATCATACTTCCTGCCGCACTCTGTATTTAGAACTAGCTTGTTGAAAACAACCTCCTATCACCATAAAACCTCCTGTCGCAATATAAGCAGATTACAATTCTTAATTAAACCAACTTTTAATCAGAAAAATACTTTGCAATAAGCATTCATAAGAACATTGAGATTAATTGTTTAGAGGAGTGTGATTAATTGTTTAGAGGTGTGTTAACAACATTCATAGCATTCCTAAATACATTTTGTTTAATTGTTTAAGGGTGTGAACTTTAGATTATAATCTATTTGCAGAAGTAATCTTAGATGTGTAGTAATTTGGACAATTCAATTTATTAGCAAGTAGTAAGTTGCATTCATAAACCTCTTGATTTATTATTTTCACCCCTTGAGCAAATAGCTGTGATATCTCTCGCAAGTCTACGATTCTTGGATTGACATTCTTAGGGTAATTTGGATTCAACCATATCCATACAAAGGTCATCTAATTGAACCTCAGTTTTACCCAACACCCTTCATCAAGTTGTATCAGCGCAGGAGTTCTTGAGTGTGTAAACAGATCACCGACTGTGAGGCAATTTGCACCAGGACCATAGGTTAGGGTTTCTATGTAAATGGATCACCGACTGTGAGGCAATTTGCACCAAGACCATGGTTAAGGTTTAGCGTGCATTGTGAAAATGCCTCCACAAAATGAACATGGCGGAAGAGCTGGTGTTGTAACACCTGAAGTTAGGGCACTACAGATTCAAGTGCAAGCATTACAAAAGGAGATTTGTAGAGGAATGAATATTAATGTCAGAGAGCAAAGTGAGGATGAAGCCAAAGAAGAAGAAAATTATAATCAGGAAGGACAAGTTGAATTTTTCAATAAAGAAGAAGAAAGACTTTTTCAAGCCTTTTCCAAGATTAGGAAAAGACCTAAGATTGAGGCTCCTACATTTTTAGGGAATCTTAACCCAGAAGAATTGATTGACTGGATCAATGAATGTGAAAAATATTTTAAGTATGAAGATGTTGAGGATCCTGATAGGGTCAAGTTTACGAAGGCTAGATTGAAGGGCCATGTGAAGATCTGGTGGCAAGAGATTCAGTTGGAGAGAAATAGAAGAGGAAAGGAGAAAATCGTGAGATGGGATCAGATAGTAGATAAATTGAAGCAATAGTTCATTCTTGTTAATTATGAGCTTGACCTACTGAAGAAAATGCAAAGTTTGAAGCATGCAGGAAGATCTGTTCAGGAGTATATAGAGGAGTTCTATCAACTTTTCATTAGAATAGGTCATGCTGAAGCTGATAAGGAGAAAGTTGCCCATTACCTTAATTCGTTAAGGCCGAGCATTCAGGAGGAGTTGAATCTGGTTTGAATGAATAGTATTGAAGAGGCATACAACTTTTCCCTAAAAGTAGAGGAAAAGCTAAACAAGAAGTTTGAAAGCAAGTAAAGTGAAAGAGGTCATGATAGAAGATTTGGTGGATGGTCATATGCAGATCGAAATAAACATCCAAAAAAGTAGGATGAGGCCAATAACAGTCAGAATCAAAGAGGAGATAATTTCAATCATTTCCATGATCAGAATAATAGAGATCAGAGAGGAAGAGGAATAGGACAAGAATAAAGAAGAGGAGGCTTCCGTGGAACATGTTTTCACTATGGAGAAGAAGGTCATAGGGAATTTGAATGTCCTCCATGCCAAGGAAGGATTGATAGGAGAAATGAAGGCTAGGCTAAAATTGCATATGTAGATGAAGATATCAGATCATCAAATTCTGAAGATGCTAAAAAAGAGAAATGTTGATTAACAGAAGAGTCTTGTTGAGTGGTGAGAATGAACTTGAGCAAAAAAGGAGCCTGCTTCGCACCAAGTGAAAGTGTGAAGGTAAATGATATGATATGATTATTGATAGTGGAAGCACTAAAAATTTAGTGTCAGAAGAAATGGTGGCAAAGTTGAAGCTTAAGAGGCAGAAATATCCACATCCATATCGGGTTCCCTGGGTACAAGATGACCACAAGGTCATGGTCAGTGAACAATGCCCAATGAAGTTCAAGATCGGCGGGTACCAAGATGAGGTGCTATGTGATATAATATCTATGGATGCATGCCATATGTTGTTTGGTAGGCCGTGAAAATTTGATAGATGTGTTGTACATGATGGTCATGCGAATACCTATTCCTTGACAAAGGATGGAGTGTGACATAAGCTAAAGCCATTAAAGGAGACTAAAGAAAAGTAATGTGGTAATCCAAGAATAACTTTTGTTGATAGAGAAAATTTATTAGATGGTATGCGGCATAAGCATGTGTGTTTTACCTTAATTGCAAAGGATGGTAAGGAGGAAGTAGAAGATGTTCTTGTAGAAGTTATAGATTTGTTGAATGAGTTTTAGGATATTGTATCTGATAATGTACCTAATGGATTACCACTAGTGAGAAAGATTAGTCATTAGATACATTTGATTCCAAGAGTCAATTTTCCAAATAAGGTAGCACACAGAATGATACTAGCAGACAGTCAAGATTTGAAAACAAATTTAAAGTTTAGTTCATCACATCATCCACAAATCGAATATAAAAGTAGTCCCAAAAATGCATCTGAATTGAGAAAGATAGATAAAGGAGAAATAAGTTGTGCTGAAGCTAAGGATTTTGCAGAACATTAGAATAACATCCATGAGGAGGTGAGGAAGCATACTAACAACATGAATGCATAGTATAAGGCTAAGGTAGATCAGAAAAGGAGGCATAAGGAATTTCAGGTTGGAGATGAAGTCATGGTTCATTTGCGGAAGGAGCAGTTTCTAGTTGGTACATATAACAAGCTAAAAATGAAGAAGTTTGAACCATGTAAGATAATGAAGAAGCATGATTTAGGAAATACATATGAGGTAGAACTACCTAGTAAGTAAATATTTGACTAGTTTTAAATTTGACAGAGTATCATGAAGGAGGTGTTGAAGATAAGATCAAAGTGGCATAGTAGAGTATTCCAGCAACTAGTTCTGATACCAAGGAGATTGAGGACATATTAGATAGTGATGTTGGTAGAAGTACAAGGAACAAGACATGAGGAATATCTAGTCAAGTGGCAAGGATGAACTATTAAAGATTCATCATGGCTGACAAAGAAGGAGGTTAACCATCTTGGTTTTCCTCTACACACCTAAGTTGTCACAAGGTCACTTCTCAAATTACCCTAGGTGTCTAATGCAGGAGCATCCTAGGTGTAAGACCAATAAGGCATCACCCAAAAATATTTCTATTTTTGTATTCAATAAGAGCTATCTTGTGTAAAGCTGCTATTTATGGAAACTTGTTATTTTTAGTAAGTTGGTCATACGATGTTGGAATATTTTGATTTCACATGTGGAGGTTCATCTCTATTGTATTAGCCTTCCAGTAAAGTTTTATTAACAGATAAATTCTAGCTTTGGAGATATTGAAGATTTTTGGTATTAGCAACAGGGTACAGAAACTTTCAACTCAATTTTGAAGGCTTTAGATGCCCTAGATGAGGTCAAAAATTTGGGTGATGGGCGCTTGTGTGAGTTAGGCCTGTAGAGCGCTTTGTGGCCATTCCAAAATGGGGTCATAATACTCAATCATGTCAACCAGCGATGACTTATGGTCTTTGGAAGTTGGGTCACCTGATATGGCATAAAATAATTTTTCTTTAAAATTTATGTTTCAGTTTAAAAAGTTATTTTGAGGTGACTTTGATGTAATAAATTGAAAAATAAAATAATTCTAATTTTGGTCAGCCCTAATGGCTAAATTTCTAGAACCTTCTCAGACGATAGAAATTACCTATATAAAGAAGACCCATAGTGTTGTCTAGGGTAGTTCTAGGTAGATCTAGGTAATGATTCGAGGCTTTATCATACAGAATATTGTAAGGGGAATGCTCATGTGGCTTTGCATATTGTAATTCTAAAATTTATAATTCCACACTTGTGGAGATAATAAGAAGCCCATTTTCTATTTTTGCAAATTGTTGTTGTTTTTCTATTTCTGTTATGTGTTTGTGGTATCAAGGAGAGCACCTTTCATCAAGTTGTATCAGATCAGGAGTTCTTGAATGTGTAAATAGATCACTGACTGTGAGGTAGTTTGCACCGGGATCTTGGTTAGGGTTTCAGTGCGCACTGTCAAAATGCCTCCACAAAGGGAACATGGTGGAAGAGTTAGTGTTGTAACACCTGAGGTTAGGGCACTGTAGAGACAAGTAGGAGCATTGCAAGAGGTGATTCACAGAGGAATGAATCTTAATTACAAACACCAAAGTGAGAATGAAGCCGAAGAAGAAGGAAATTCTGATCAGGAAAGAGAAGTTGAAGTTTTCAAACAAGAAGAAGAAAGACTTTTTTGAGCCATTTCCAAGATTCGGAAAAGGCCTAAGATTGAGGTTCCTACATTTTCAGTGAATCTTAACCCAAAAGAATTGATCGACTGGGTCAATAAATGTGAAGAATATTTTGAGTATGAAGATGTTGAGGATCTTCATAGGGTCAAGTTTGCGAAGAACAGATTGAAGGGCCATGTGAAGATCTGGTGGCAAGATATTCAGTTGCAGTGAAATAGAAGAGAAAAGGAGAAAATCACAAGATGGGATCGGATGGTGGATAAATTGAAGAAAAAATTCATTCCCATTGATTATGAGCTTGACCTACTGAAGAATATACAATGTTTGAATCAAGTAGGAAGATTTGTTCAGGAGTATACAGAGGAGTTCTATCAGCTCCTCATTAGAAAAGGTCATGCGAAAGCTGATAAGGAGAAAGTTGCCCGTTACCTTAATGGGTTGAGGTCGAGCATTCAAGAGGAGTTGAATTTGGTTTGAATGAACAGTATTGAAGAGGCATACTAGTTTTCCCTAAAAGTAGATGAAAAGTTAAACAAGAAGTTTGAAAGCAGACAAAGCGACAGAGGTCATGATAGAAGATCTAGTGGACGGTCATATGGAGATCGAAATGAAGATCCAAAAAAGCAGGATGAGGCCAATAACAGTCAGAATCATAGAGGAGATAATTTCAATCATTTCCATGATCAAAATAATAGAGATCGGAGAGGGAGAGGAATAAGACAAGAATCTGGAAGAGGAGGCTTCCGTGGAACACGTTTTCACTATGGAGAAGAAGGTCATGGGGCATTTAAATTTCCTCAACACCAAAGAAGGACAAATAGGAAAAATGAAGGCCAGGCCAGAGTTGCATATGTAGATGAAGATGTTAGATCATCACATTCTGAAGATGCTAAAAGAGGAGAAATGTTGATTAACAAAAGAGTCTTGTTGAGTGGTGAGAATGAGCCAGAGGAAAGAAGGGGCCTATTTCGAACTAGGTGCAAGTGTGAAGGTAAATGATATGATGTGATTATTGATAGCAGAAGCACTAAAAAATTTGTGTCAGAAGAAATGGTGACAAAGTTGAAGCTTAAGAGGTAGAAACATCCACCTCCATATCGGTTTGCCTGGGTACAAGATGACCACAAGGTCATGGTCAGTGAACAATGCCTAGTGAAGTTCAAGATCGGCGAGTACTAAGATGAGGTGCTATGTGATATCATATCTATGGATGCATGTCATATGTTGTTGGGTAGGCCATGACAATTTGACAAATGTGTTGTACATGATGGTCATGCAAATAACTATTCCTTGACAAAGGATGGAGTGCGACATAAGCTAAAGCCATTGAAGGAGACTAAAGAAAAGGTATGTGGTAATGCAAGAATAAGTTTTGTTGATAGAGGAAATTTCTTAGATGGTATGTGGCATAAGCATATGTGTTTTACCTTAATTCCAAAGGTTGGTAAGGAGGAAGTAGAAGATATTCTTATAGAGGTTGCAAATTTTCTGAATGAGTTTCTGGATATTGTATCTGATAATGTACCTAATGGATTACCACTGGTAAGAAAGATTAGTCATCACATAGATTTGATTCTAGGTGTTAGTTTACCAAATAAGGTAGCACAAAGAATGGAACTAGTAGACAGTGAAGATTTGAAGATAGATTTAAATTTTAGTTCATCACATCATCCACAGATTGTATATGGAAGTAGTCTCAAATATGCATCTGAATTGAGAAAGATAGATAAAAGAGAAATAAGTAGTGTTGAAGCTGAGGATTTTGTAGAACATTTGAAGAACATCCATGAGGAGGTGAGAAAGTATACTAACAAGATGAATGCAGAGTATAAGGCTAAGGTAGATCAGAAAAGGAGACATAAGGAATTTTAGATTGGAGATGAAGTCATGGTTCATTTGTGGAATGAGTAGTTTCTAGTTGGTACATATAACAAGCTAAAAATGAAGAAGTTTGGACCATGTAAGATACTGAAAAAGCATTATTTAAGAAATTCATATGAGGTAGAACTACCTAGTGAGCTAAATATTTGACCAGTTTCAAATTTAATAGAGTATCATGAAGGAGGTGTTGAAGATAAGATCAAAGAGGCACAATGGAGTATTCTAGCAACTAGTTTTGATACCAAGGAGATTGAGGATATATTGGATAGTCATGTTGGTAGAAGCACAAGGAACAGGACATATGAAGAATATCTAGTCAAGAGGAAAGGATGACCTATTAAAGATTCATCATGGCTGACAAAGGAGGAGGTTAACCATCTTGGTTTTCCTCTACACACTTGAGTCATGACAGGGTCAATTCTCAAATTACCCCTGGTGTCTGATGCAAGAGCATCCTGGGTGTAAGAGCAATTTGGCATCACTCAAAAATATTTATTTTTTTGTATTCAATAAGGGCTATCTTGTGTAGAGTTACTTTTTATGGAAACTTGCTATCTTTATTAAGTTGGTCATACAATCTTGGAATGTTCAGATTTCACATGTGGAGGTTCATCTCAGTCCTATCATCTTGCCAATAAAGTTTTATTTACAAATCAAGTCTAGCTTTGGAGATATTGAAGATTTTAGGTATTGGCAGTAGGGTACACAAACTTTGAACTTTTTTTTGAAGACTTTAGAGGCCCTAGATGAGGTCAAAAAATTGGGTGATAGGTGCTTGCACAAGTGAGGCCTATAGAGCGCTTTGTGGCCTTTCTTAAATGGGGTCATAATAGTCAATCAGGTCAATTGGCGATGACTTATGGTCTTTGGAAGTTGGGTCACCTGAAATGGCAGAAAATAATTTTCTTTTAAAATTTTTGTTTGAGTTACAAAATTTATTTTGAGTGACTTTGATGTAATAAATTGAAAAATAAAATATTTTTAAGTTTGGTTGGCCCTAAGGGATAAATTTCTAAAACCTTCTCAGGTGATAGAAATTGCTTATATAAAGAAGGCTCATAGTGTTGTCTAGGGAATTTCTGGGTAGATCTGGGTAATGAGTCAAGGCTTTGTCCTATAAAATATTATAAGGGGAAAGTCCATATGGCTTTGCGTATTGTAATTATAAAATTTGTAATTCTACACTTGTGGAGATAATAAGAAGCCCATTTTTTATTCTTGCAAATTGTTGTTGTTTCTCTATTTCTATTATGTCTTTGTGGTATTAAGGGGAGCACCCTTCATCAAGTGGTATCAAAGCAGGAGTTCCTGAGTGTGTAAACAAATCACCGACTATGAGGCAGTTTGCACCAAGACCATGGGTTAGGGTTTCTATGTAAATAGATCACCGACTATGAGGCAGTTTGCACCAAGACCTTGGTTAGGGTTTTAGTGCCCACTATGAAAATGTCTCCACAAAGGGAACATGGAAAAAGAGTTGGTGTTGTAACACCTGAGGTTAGGGTACTATAGAAATAAGTGTGAGTATTGTAAGAGGAGATTCGCAGAGGAATGAATCTTAATGTTAGAGACCAAAGTGAGGATGAAGCTGAAGAAGGAAATTTTGAAGTTTTCAATCAAGAAGAAAAAAGACTTTTTCAAGCCATTTCCAAGATTGACAAAAGACCTAAGATTGAGGCTTCTACATTTTCAGGGAATCTTAATGCAGAAGAATTGATCGACTGGAACAATGAATGTGAAGAATATTTTGAGTATGAAGATGTTGAGGATCCTAATAGAGTCAATTTGTGAAGGCTAGATTGAAGGGCCATGCGAAGATCTAATGGCAATAGATTCAGTTGGAGCAAAATAGAAGAGGAAAGGAGAAAATCATGAGATGGGATTGAATGGTGGATAAATTGAAATGACAGTTCATTCCTATTGATTATGAGCTTGACCTACTGAAGAAAATAGAAAGTTTGAAGCAAGCAAGAAGATCTATTCAGGAATATACAAAGGAGTTCTATTGGCTTCTCATTAGAATAGGCCATGTAGAAGCTGATAAGGAGAAAGTTGCTCGTTACCTTAATGGGTTGAGGCCGAGCATTCAGGAGGAGTTGAATTTGGTTCGAATGAACAATATCAATGAGGCATACCAATTTTCCCTAAAAGTAGAGGAAAAGATAAACAAGAAGTTTGAAAGAAGACAAGAAAAAAAAGTCGTGATAGAGGATCCGGTGGATGGTCATATGGAGATCAAAATGAAGATCTAAAAAAATATGATGACACTAGTAACAGTCAAAATTAGAGAGGAGATAATTGAAATCATTTCCATGATCAGAATAATAGAGATCAGAGAGGGAGAGGAATAGGACAAGGATCTGGAAGAGGAGGCTTCCGTGGAACATGTTTTCACTATGGAGAAGAAGGTCATAAGGCATTTGAATGTCCTCAACACCAAGGAAAGATAGATAGGATAAATGAAGGCTAGGCCAGTGTTTCATATGTAGATGAAGATGTTAGATCATCACATTTTGAAGATGCTAAAAAGGGAGAAACTTTGATTAATAGAAGAGTCCTGATGAGTGCTGAGAATGAACCTGAGCAAAGAAGGAGCCTGTTTCGCACCAGGTGCAAGTGTGAAGATAAATGTTATGATGTGATTATTGATAGCGAAAGCATTGACAATTTAGTGTTAGAAGAAATGGTGACAAAGTTTAAGCTTAAGAGATAGAAACATCCACACCCATATCGGGTTGCCTAGGTACAAGATGACCACAAGGTCATGGTCAGTGAACAATGCCTAGTGAAGTTCAAGATTGGTGGGTACCAAGATGAGGTGCTATGTGATATCATATCTATGGATGCATGTCATATTTTGTTGGGTAAGCCATGGTAGTTTGATAGATATGTTGTACATGATGGTCATGCGAATACCTATTCCTTGACAAAGGATAGAGTGTGACATAAGCTAAAGTCATTGAAGGAGACTAAAAAAAAGGTATGTGGTAATGCAAGAATAACTTTTATTCATAAAGAAAATTTCTTGGATGGAATGTGGCATAAGCATATGTGTGTTAACTTAATTCCAAAGGCTAGCAAGGAGGAAGTAGAAGATGTTCTTATAGAAGTTATAGATTTGTTGAATGAGTTTCAGGATATTGTATCTGAATATGTACCTAATGATTACCAACAGTAAGAAAGATCAGTCATCAGATAGATTTGATTCCAAGAGAGAGTTTGTCAAATAAGGCAGCACACAAAATTACACTAGCAGATAGTGAAGATTTGAAGACAAATTTGAAATTTAGTTCATCACATCATCCACAGATTGTATATGGAAGTAGTCCCAGAAATGCATTTGAATAGAGAAAGATAGATAAAGGAGAAATAAGTAGTGCTAAAGCTAAGGATTTTGTAGAACATTAGAAGAACATCCATGAGGAGGTGAAGAAGCATACTAACAAGATGAATGCATAGTATAAGGCTAAGGTAGATCAGAAAAGGAGGCATAAGGAATTTTAGGTTGGAGATGAAGTCATGGTTAATTTGCAGAAGGAGCGGTTTCTAGTTGGCACATATAACAAGCTAAAAATGAAGAAGTTTGGACCATGTACGATACTGAAGAAGCATGATTCAGAAAATGCATATGAGGTAGAACTACCTAGTGAGCTAAATATTTGACTAATTTTAGATTTGACAGAGTATCATGAAGGAGGTGTTGAAGATAAGATCACAGTGGCACAGTGGAGTATTCTACCAACTAGTTCTGATACCAAGGAGATTGAGGATATATTTGATAGGCATGTTGGTGGAAGCACAAGGAATAGGACATATGAAGAATATCTAGTCAAGTGGAAAGGATGACCTGTTGAAGATTCATCATGGCTGACAAAGAAGGAGGTTAACCATCCTAGTTTTTCTCTGCACACCTAAGTTATGAATGGATCACTTCTCAAATTACCCTAGGTGTCTAATGCATGAGCATCTTGGGTGTAACAGCAATCTGGCACCACCCAAAAATATTTATGTTTTTGTATTCAATAAGGGCTATCTTGTGTAGAGTTGCTATTTATGGAAAATTTCTATTTTTAGTAATTTGGTCATATGATCTCGAAATATTTTGATTTCACATGTGGAGGTTCATCTTAGTCATATCAACCTACCAGTAAAGTTTCATTGATAGATCAAAACTAACTTTGGAGATATTGAAGATTTTTGGTATTGGCAAAAGGGTATAGAAACTTTGAACTTGGTTTTGAAGGCTTTAGAGGCCCCAGATGAGGTCAAAAATTTGGGTGGCAAGTGCTTGCACAAGTCAAGCCTTTAGAGCACTTCATGGCCTATTTGAAATGGGGTCATAATAGTCAATCAGGTCAACTAGCGATGACTTATGGTCTTCAGCAGTTGGGTCACCTGATATGACAAAATATTTTTTCTTCAAAATTTTTGTTCGAGTTTCAAAAGTTGTTTTGAGCTGACTTTGATGTAAGAAATTCAAAAATAAAATAATTTTAAGTTTGGTCGGCCCTAAGAGCTAAATTTTTAGAACCTTCTTGGGCGGTAGAAATTGCCTATATAAAGAAGGCCTATAGTGTTGTCCAGGGCAATTCTAGGTTGATTTGGGTAATTATTCGAGGCTTTTTCCTACAGAATATTGTAAGGGGAATGCCCATGTGGCTTTGCATATTGTAATTCTAAAATTTGTAATTCCACACTTGTGGAGATAATAAGAAACACAGTTTCTATTCTTGCAAATTGTTGTTGTTTCTCTATTTCTATTATGTGTTTGTGGTATTAAGGGGAGCACCCTTCATCAAGTGGTATCGGAGTAGGAGTTCCCGAGTGTGTAAATAGATCACCAACTATGAGGCAGTTTGTATGAGGACCGTAGTTAGGGTTTTAGCATGCATTGTGAAAATGCCTCCACGAAGGGAACAGGGTGGAAGAGCTGGTGTTGTAACACCTGAGGTTAGGGCACTATAGAGACAAGTGTGAACATTGCAAGAGGAGATTCATAGAGGAATGAATCTTAATGTCAGAGACCAAAATGAGGATGAAGCTGAAGAAGAAGGAAATTTTGATCAGGAAGGAGAAGTTGAAGTTTTCAATCAAGAAGAAGAAAGACTTTTTTGAGCCATTTCAAAGATTGGGAAAAGACCTAAGATTGAGGCTTCTACATTTTTAGAGAATCTTAACCCAGAAGAATTGATCGACTGGATCAATGAATGTGAAGAATATTTTGAGTATGAGGATATTGAGGATCCTGATAGGGTCATATTTGCAAAGGCTAGATTGAAGGGCCATGTGAAGATCTAGTGGCAAGAGATTCAGTTGGAGCGAAATAAAAGAGGAAAGGAGAAAATCATGAGATGGGATCGAATAATTGATAAATTGAAGTGAAATTTCATTCTTGTTGATTATGAGTTTGAACTACTGAAGAAAATGCAAATTTTTAAGCAAGTAGGAATATCTGTTCAAGAGTATAGAGAGGAGTTCTATCGGCTCCTCATTAGAAAAGGCCATGCGGAAGCTAATAATGAGAAAGTTGTCTGTTAGCTTAATGGGTTGAGGCCGAACATTCAGAAGGAGTTGAATTGGGTTTGAATGAATAGTATTGAAGAGGCATACTAGTTTTCCCTAAGAGTAGATGAAAAGCTAAACAAGAAGTTTGAAAGAAAATAAAGTCAAAGAGATCATGATAGAAGATCTGGTGAATGGTCATATGGAGATCAAAATGAAGATCCAAAAAAACAAGATGAGGCCAGTAAAAGTTACAATCAGAGAGGAGATCATTTCAATCATTTCCATGATCAGAATAATAAAGATCAGAGAGGGAGAGGAATAGGGCAAGAATCTGGAAGAGCAAGCTTCTGTTGAACATGTTTTCACTATGGAGAAGGTCATAGGGCATTTGAATTTTCTCAATGCCAAGGAAGGATAGATAGGAGAAATGATGGCTAGGCCAGAGTTGCATATGTAGATGAGGATGTCAGATCATCACATTCTGAAGATGCTAAAAGAGGAGAAATGTTGATTAATAGAAGAGTCTCGTTGAGCGGTGAGAATGAACCTGGGCAAAGAAGGGGCCTGTTTCACACCAGGTGCAAGTGTGAAGGTAAATGTTATGATATGATTATTGATAGCGAAAGCACTAACAATTTGGTGTCAAAAGAAATGGTGACAAAGTTGAAGCTTAAGAGGTAGAAACATCCACATCCATATCGGGCTGCCTGGGTACAAGATGACCACAAGGTCATGTTCAGTGAACAATGCCTCGTAAAGTTCAAGATCGGCAGGTACCAAGACGAGGTGCTATGTGATATCATATTTATGGATGCATGTCATATGTTGTTAGGTAGGCCATGGTAGTTTCATAAATGTGTTGTACATGATGGTCGTGTGAATAACTATTCCTTGACAAAGGATGGAGTGCGACATAAGCTAAAGCCATTGAAGGAGATTGAAGAAAAGGTATGTGGTAATGCAAGAATAAGTTTTGTTGATAGAGGAAATTTCTTAGATGGTAAGCGGCATAAGTATATGTGTTTTACCTTAATTCCACAAGCTAGTAAGGAGGAAGTAGAAGATGTTCTTATAGAAGTTGCAGATTTGTTGAATGAGTTTCATGATATGGTATATGATAATGTACCTGATGGATTACCACCAGTAAGAAAGATCAGTCATCAGATAGATTTGATTCTAAGAATCAGTTTGCCAAATAAGGTAGCACACCAAATGACACTAGCAGATAGTCAAGATTTGAAGATACATTTGAAGTTTCGTTCATCACATCATCCATAGATTGTATATGGAAGTAGTCCCAGAAATGCATCTAAATTGAGAAAGATAAATAAAGGAGAAATAAGTACTGCTAAAGCTGAGGATTTTGTAGAACATTTGAAGAACATCCATGAGGAGGTGAGGAAGCATACTAACAAGATGAATGCATAGTATAAGGCTAAGGTAGATCAAGAAAGGAGGCATAAAGAATTTTAGGTTGGAGATGAAGTCATGGTTAATTTGTAGAAGGATCAGTTTCCAGTTGGTACATATAACAAGTAGGAAATGAAGAAGTTTGGACCATGTAAGATACTAAAGAAGTATGATTCAAGAAATGCATATGAGGTAGAACTGTCTAGTGAGCTGAATATTTAACTAGTTTCAGATTTGATAGAGTATCATGAAGGAGGTGTTGAAGATAAGATCAAAGCAGCACAATGGAGTATTCTAGCAACTAGTTTTGATACCAAGGAGATTGAGGACATATTAGATAGTCATGTTGGTAGAAGCACAAGGAACAGGACATATGAAGAATATCTAGTCAAGTGGAAAGGATGACCTGTTGAAGATTCATCATGGCTAACAAAGGAGGAGGTCAGCCATCTTGGTTTTCCTCTGCACACCTGAGTCGTGACAGGGTCACTTCTCAAATTACCTCTGGTGTCTGATGCAGGAGTATCCTAGGTGTAAGAGCAATTTGGCATCACTCAAAAATATTATTTTTTTTGTATTCAATAAGGGCTATCTTTTGTAGAGCTTCTGTTTAAGGAAACTTGTTATTTTTAGTAAGTTGGTCATACGATCTTGGAATGTTCTGATTTCATATGTGGAGGTTCATCTTATTCGTATCAACCTACCAGTAAAGTTTCATTGATAGATCAAGTTTAGCTTTGGAGATATTGAAGATTTTCAATATTGGGAGCAGGGTACAAAAACCTTAAACTTAGTTTTGAAGGCTTTAGAGGCCTCGGATGAGGTCAAAAATTTGGGTGGCAAGCACTTGCACAAGTGAGGCCTATAGAGCACTTTGTGGCCTTTCCGAAATGGGGTCATAATAGTCAATCAGGTCAACTAGTGATGACTTATGGTCTTCGAAAGTTAGGTCAGCTGAAATGGCAGAAAATAATTTTCCTTCAAAATTTTTGTTTGAGTTTCAAAAGTTATTTTGAGCCGACTTTGATGTAATAAATTGAAAAATAAAATAATTCTAAATTTGGTCAGCCCTAATGTCTAAATTTCTAGAACCTTCTCAGGTGGTAGTAATTTCCTATATAAAGAAGGCATGTAGTGTTGTCTAGGGAAATTATGGGTAGATTTGGGTAATGAGTCGAGGCTTTGTCCTATAGAATATTGTAAGGGAAATGCCCATGTGGCTTTGCATATTGTAATTCTAAAATTTGTAATTCCACACTTGTGGAGATAAAAAGAAGCCCATTTTCCATTCTTGCAAATTATTGTTGTTTCTCTGTATCTATTATGTGTTTGTGGTATTAAGGGGAGCACCCTTCATCAAGTGGTATCAGATCAGGAGTTCCTCAGTGTGTAAAAGGACCACCGACTATGAGGTAGTTTGCACCAGAACCATGGGTTAGGGTTTTTGTGTAAATAGATCACCGACTGTGAGGCAGTTTGCAACAGGACCATGGTTAGGGTTTTAGTGCGCATTGTTAAAATTCCTCCACAAAGGAAACATGGAGGAAGAGCTGGTGTTGTAACACCTGAGTTTAGGGCACTGTAGAGACAAGCGCAAGCATTGCAAGAGGAGATTCACAAAGGAATGAATCTTAATGTCAAAGACCAAAGTGAGGATGAAGCCGAAGAAGAAGGAAATTTCAATCAGGAAGGAGACGTTGAAGTTTTCAATCAAGAAGAAGAAAGACTTTTTTGAGCCTTTTCCAAGATTGGGAAAAGACCTAAGATTGAGGCTCCTACATTTTTAGGGAATCTTAACCAAGAAGAATTGATCGATTGGATCAATGAATGTGAAGAATATTTTGAGTATGAAGATGTTGAGGATCTTGATAGGGTTAAGTTTTTTAAGGCTAGATTGAAGGGCCATGCGAAGATCTCGTGGCAAGAGATTCAGTTGGAGTGAAATAGAAGAGGAAAGTAGAAAATCACAAGATGGGATCAGATGGTAGATAAAGTGAAGTGACAGTTCATTCCTATTGATTATGAGCTTGACCTACTAAAGAAAATGCAAAGTTTGAAGCAAGCAGAAAGATCTGTTTAGGAGTATACAAAGGAGTTCTATCAATTTCTCATTAGAATAGGTCATGCGAAAGCTGATAAGGAGAAAGTTGCCTGTTACCTTTATGAGTTGAGGCTGAGCATTTAGGAGGAGTTGAATTTGATTTGAATAAACAGTATTGAAGAGGCATACCAGTTTTCCCTAAAAGTAGAGAAAAAGATAAACAAGAAGTTTGAAAGAAGACAAAGTGAAAGAGGTCATGATAGAAGATCTAGTGGACGGACATATGGAGATCGAAATGAAGATCCAAAAAGGTAGGATGAGGCAGCTAATAGTCAGAATCAAAGAGGAGATAATTTCAATCATTTCTATGATTAGAATAATAGAGATTAGAGAGGGAGAGGAATAGGACAAGGATCTAGAAGAGGAGGCTTCCATAGAACATGTTTTCACTGTGGAGAAGAAGGTCATAGGGCATTTGAATGTCCTCAATGTCAAGGAAGGATAGATAGGAGAAACGAAGGCCAAACCAGAGTTACATATGTAGATGAAGATGTCAGATCATCACATTCTAGAGATACTAAAAAGGAGAAACACTTATTAACATAAGAGTCATGTTGAGTGGTGAGAATGAACCTGAGAAAAGGAGCTTGTTTCGCACCAAGTGCAAGTGTGAAGGTAAATGTTGTGATGTGATTATTGATAGCGAAAGCACTCACAATTTGGTGTCAGAAGAAATGGTGACAAAGTTGAAGCTTAAGAGGTAGAAACATCCATGTCCATATCAGGTTGCCTAGGTATAAGATGACCACAAGGTCATGGTCAGTGAACAATGCCTAGTGAAATTCAAGATCAGCGGGTACCAAGATGAGGTGCTATGTGATATCATATCTATGGATGCATGTCATATGTTTTTGGGTAGGCCATGGTAGTTTGATAGATGTGTTGTACATGATGGTCATGCAAATACCTATTCCTTGACAAAGGATAGAGTGTGACATAAGCTAAAGCCATTGAAGGAGATTGAAGCAAAGATATGTGGTAATGCAAGAATAACTTTTGTTGATAGAGGAAATTTCTTAGATGGTATGCAGCATAAGTATATGTGTTTTACCTTAATTCCAAAGGCTAGTAAGGAGGAAGTAAAAGATGTTCTTGTAGATGTTGTAGATTTGTTGAATGAGTTTTAGGATATTGTATCCGATAATGTACTTGATGGATTACCACTAGTAAGAAAGATTAGTCATCAGATAGATTTGATTCCAGGAGTCAATTTTCCAAATAAGACAACATACAGAATGACACTAGTAGATAGTGAAGATTTGAAGATAGCTTTGAAGTTTAGTTCATCACATCATCCACAGATTGTATATGGAAGTAGTCCCAGAAATGCATATGAATTGAGAAAGATAGATAAAGGAGAAATAAGAAATGTTGAAGCTAAGCATTTTGTAGAACATTTGAAGAATAGCCATGAGGAGGTGAGGAAGCATACTAACAAGATGAATGCATAGTATAAGGATAAGGTAGATCATAAAAGGAGGCATAAGTAATTTTAGGTTGGAAATGAAGTCATGATTCATTTGTGAAAGGAGCGGTTTCCAGTTGGTACATATAACAAGCTTAAAATGAAGAAGTTTGGACCATGTAAGATACTGAAGAAGCATGATTCAGGAAATTCATATGAGGTAGAACTTCCTAGTGAGCTAAATATTTGACCAATTTCAGATTTGACAGAGTATCATGAAGGAGGTGTTGAAGATAAGATCACAGTGACACAGTGGAGTATTCTAGCAACTAGTTCTGATACCAAGGAGATTGAAGACATATTGGATAGTCATGTTGGTAGAAGTACAAGAAACAAGACATATGAAGAATATCTAGTCAAGTTGAAAGGATGACCTATTGAAGATTCATTGTGGCTGACAAAGGAGGAGGTTAACCATCTTGGTTTTTCTTGGCACACCTGAGTCATGATAGGGTCACTTCTCAAATTACCCCAAGTGTCTGATGTAGGAGCATCCTAGGTGTAAGAGCAATCTAGCATCACCCAAAAATATTTCTATTTTTGTATTTAATCAGGGCTATCTTGTGTAGATTTTCTATTTATGAAAACTTTCTATTTTAGTAAGTTGGTCATACGATCTTAGAATCTTCTAATTTCACATGTGGAGGTTCATCTCAATCATATCAACCTACTAGTAAAGTTTCATTAACAGATCAAGTATAGCTTTGGAGATATTGAAGATTTTTGGTATTGGCAGCAGGGTATAGAAACTTTAAACTCAGTTTTGAAGGCTTTAGATGCCCTAGATGAGGTCAAAAATTTGGGTGATGGGTGCTTGTGTGAGTCAGGCCTATAGAGTGCTTCATGGCCTTTTCGAAATGGGGTCACAATAGTCAATCAGGTCAACTAGCGATGACTTATGGTCTTTGAAAGTTGGGTCACCTAAAATGGTATAAAATAATTTTCCTTCAAAATTTCTGTTCTGGTTTCAAAAGTTATTTTGAGCCAACTTTGATGTAATAAATTGAAAAATAAAATAATTCTAAGTTTGGTCGGCCCTAAGGGCTAAATTTCTAGAACCTTCTCGGGTGGTATAAATTGCCTATATAAAGAAGGCCCGTAGTGTTGTCTAGGGCAGTTCTAGGTAGATTTGGGTAATGATTCAAGGCTTTGTCCTACAGAATATTGTAAGGGGAATGCCCATGTGGCTTTGCATATTGTAATTCTAAAATTTATAATTCCACACTTTTGGAGATAATAAGAAGCCCATTTTTTGTTCTTGCAAATTGTTGTTGTTTCTCTATTTCTATTACATGTTTGTGGTATTAAGGGTAGCACCCTTCATCAAACCTATTTCTTGATTACAAGATCTACCTCTACATTGTCCAATACCATGAATGGGAAAAGTGTTGCCACTTCTAGTCATAACAGTCATAGATGAAGATTAGGTATCGAGAGAGGACTTGGGATTATGCTAAAACTCTATCTCTAGGAATAGAAAAAAGGAGATAAAGGCTAGAACAACCAAGATGTGAGATGCACCCAGCACAAATCATCAAGAGAATGGCTAGAATAGTTAAGATGTGACTATCACGTTGCAAGGTACAAAAGCACAATAAGATGAGACAAATAATAAAGAGACAATACAATTTTAAGAAATAATCGATTGGTTCACAGCTTGAGACACTCAGTTTCAGATAGTGGATGATAAGAAAATAGGCAAACAGACCTCAGACAAAAATCAAATGAGGCAGAAAGTTGACCAGTCAACAAAAAAAAATCATTGTTTTGGAAATCTGGGTACAAGTTCATACAAGAAAGTGTTGGGCTGCATGAGGAAATATCAGGCTTTGCATGATAAAATATTAGCTCACACAAGGAAATGCTCAGATTTTGAAATCTCACGCATGAAAAAGCCAAAGTTTGATAGTTCGACACAAATTTTGAGAAAAAGATCAGTTTTTGAGACACAACCTGAACTATTCTCTAATGGAATTTCTAGTTCTTAGACAATTTTAGGATAGTTGCATCACCAATCTTAGTTTGAATGTTACAAGCAATGATTTACAAGCATGAAGTTTTAGACCAAGCAATAGTGACGCAAGAAGTAGTCACAAACAGTTCTACCAAGGACAAAGCAACTTGGTAGAATCATGAGAGTCTTTGTTTAATCATGATGAAAATTTTAAGAATCGAAACAAACACTTAGTTATCCCTATAAAAAAAATGGTAGAGAAGAAAAAATTCCTGCCTCACAACTTATGTGCATGCATACACCTCACATAGTCATGTCACCCCCTAAAGGGCGTCCATATTTTTGTTGTTTCCAAGGATTCAATAATATATGTTCAAAGGTTACCCTTGAAGCAAGGGCTAGTGTCATATACCACCTTCAAATGTCCAGGTGCATGCCTATGGTGAGAATCTAGGGGAGAGATTCTTCCCCCTCCTTGCACAAAGATTATGTCTCCTTTCAGAGGTGATCCGGGTAGGCAACTAACCAAGAAAGTATTTAGTGGGCTTCTATTTACACTAACCTCTAGTGACCCTGTGATGCAAGGTAGGGATGGAGGATCCAATAATGGATAGTCCAAGCCTACAACTACCAATTATAACAAAAATATGCACAGCGGAATACAACAAGATAATGATTCAAAATAGAATTTCATTCAACATGCCTGGCTATAAGGCCTTCCAAGTTGCGGCCCTATACAATGAAATAGAAAAGTATCAGCAAGATATCGCAAGATCCAAGGAACCACCAACTAGTTTAGATCTACAACAAGCAGTCTCTGATAGGAATAGGTCTAAACTTGTACTCACACTTCCAAGCAACCCTTTATTGTCCTAAGCCCGTAGGCCACTAGTTCTGCTACCAACTCCTAGATTCTCAAATATAGTTCTACACTACTCTTCCTAATGATCTAAGTATCATCTACTACTCTCCTCTAACTTCTAATCCACCTTCTACATCAACCTAAGCTCTTAATATATAGCCAGCTAAGCCACAAGTCGGCCAGTCAGGCTTTAATTACAATATAGGTCCAGTCCGATAAAAGAAACCAAAACTAATGCAAAAATAATCAACACTTAATGTGCCTTTTGATTTAGGTCCACACATGACACAAAAACATTCCTTTAAGGGTGCAAGGCCCCATTTGATCACATGGCACAGTGCAAGATAAAACACTCCACATTTCATGTGAAAACTGGCACAAAATAGGTCCCGGGGAAAAATAGCCATAACTTTTTACTCATAATGAATTAGGAGTTGTGCTCTTGGTAAATTGTATCACTTTAGGTCCTCTTAAATTCCATAAGAGAACAAAGGCTGATTCATTAAGGATCAATAACTCCACTATGTGCAATCAGCCCCAAAACTGCAAGAACGGCTCCAGCGGGAACACAGACAGAAATAGGTCCCCGGGAAAAATGGTCATAAATTTTTACTCAAAATGAATTAGGAGATGTGCTCTTGGGAAAAGATATTATTTTAGGTCCAATTTGAGGTCATAAGAGTGAAAAGGATTATTCACTAAGAATCAATAGCACCACATCCCACAATCAGCTCCAAAACTATAGGAAAATACTGCTCTAACGGCAAGGAAAACAACTCCAACTTTGAAATGGTTCATCCAATATCTCCCAAACCATGCCACCTCAAGAGCTAAGACCTTAGACACATCTTCCACATACATCAAGGAACAAACACCTTCCATTGAACATGCTAAAGATCTCCACAGATCAACACAACCCAAAAACTCAGAAAACTACCAAAAACAAAGTTCTGCATCCCTCTGCCAGGGAATTCCTCCATGACTAAGAAAGATCTTCAGGAACTCAAAATGCTCCTACATCAGACTACCTAGGTAAATAGAAAGTATGTTCCATACTTTAATCTCAAGAGAATTACCTAAAATCAACTTCATCTTCACCAAAGGCTTCCAATCCCTCAAGAACAAGAGAACAAATCTAAAAATCAACCATCTATGCTTCATCCATTCAAACATTAGGATCACATGAATCTCATCAATCCAATCAACATACCACTAATCACCACAATCAATATCAGAAATAAGAGTATCCAACTCCCCAACAAGTAGATCTAAAGTCAGATCCACATCAATATGAAATCCCTCATCATCAGCATCCCATATCTGTAACTCATCACAAGACCCATTACTGTCAACCAATAATTGAAGTCCACAATGATCAAATAAGATCTTCACCATAACACTGAAAAAAAGCAAGTCACTAACACCATCATCACAAAGGTGTTCAGCAATAGATAACTCATCACCAACAATAGTTTGATCACACCCAACCAAATGCTCTGCAATCTCCATGTCAAACAGAACCGACTGAACATGAAAACAAATCTTCTCACCAGCCTCAACATTAGGTAAATCTTCACCAATAATAGTCTGATCACACCCAACTAGATGCTCTGCAATCTCCATGTTAGACACAACTGACTGAACATGAAAAAAAATCTTCTCACTAGCCTCAACATCAAGTAAATCTTCACCAATAGCAGTCTGATCACACCCAACTAGATCCAACTGACTGAACATGAAAACAAATCTTCTCACCAACCTCAACAAGGTCAAAAATATTTTTGGCAACCACAAGTATCTCAACAATAGCCACAAGTTTCTCTATAGGTTTCATGTCAGACTCCACCAACTGAGCATCAAAACCAATCTCTTTACCACCAGCAATCTCATTGCGCACAACAACAAGTTGCTCTACAGGTTTCATGTCAAACTCGAGCATCAAAACTAATCTCTTCACCACCAATAATCTCATTGCACACAACGAGATACTCTGTAAGTTCCATGCCAAATCCATCTATATGCTCATGCGAACCAATAGACATCTCATCAACTCTATCCAAGTCATCAAGGACTTCCACAAGCTGTCATCGTCTCTTCACAACCTTATTCTTTGTAGTCTACCTTCTTAATTTCTCTTTTAGGTCTTGCACTTGTTTCTTCAAAGCTCTAAATTCATCTGCATATGCACTAAGGCCCAATCCTCTTGGAGACATCCTTCAAGATCTTCAAAAACCCAAGGCAACAAATCATTAACAAGGTCCTAGTGCAACAACCTCAACTTATTTACACAATCAAGATCTTCAAGCTCTGATACCACTTCATGTAGGGTAGGGATGGAGGATCCAATAATGGATAGTCCAAGCCTACAACTACCAATTATAACAAAAATATGCACAATAGAATACAACAAGATAATGATTCAAAACATAATTTCATTCAACATGCCCGACTATAAGGCCTTCCGGGTTGCGGCCTTGTATAATGAAATAGAAAAGTATCAGCAAGATATCGCAAGATCCAAGGAACCACAAACTAGTTTAGATTTTCAATAGGCAGCCTCTAATAGGAGTAGGTCTAAACTTGTACTCACACTTCCAAGCAACCCTTTGTTGTCCTAAGCCCACAAGCCACTAGTTCTGCTAACAACTCCCAGATTCACAAATCTACTTCTACACTGCTCTTCTTAATGATCTAAGGATCATATACTACTCTCCTCTAACTTCTAAGCCACCTTCTACATCAACCTAAGCTCTCAATATATAGCCAACTAAGCCACAAGTCGGCCAGTCAAGCTTTAATTACAATATAGGTCTAGTCCAATAAAAGAAACCAAAACTAATGCAAAAATAATCAACACTTAATGCATCTTTGGATTTAGGTCTAAACATGACCCAAAAACATTCCTTTAAGGTTTCAAGGCCCCATTTGATCACATGGCATGACACAAGATGAAACACTCCACGTTTCACATGAAAATTGGCAGAAAATAGGTCCCGAGGCAAAACGGCCATAACTTTTTACTCATAATGAATTAGGAGTTACGCTCTTGGTAAATGGTATTAATTTAGATCCTATTAAATTTCCTAAGAGATAAAATTCTGATTCATTAAGAATCAACATCTCTACTATGTTCAATCAGCCCCAAAACTGCAAGAATGGCTCCGGTGGGAACACAGGCAAAAATAGGTCCCCGAGAAAAATGGTCATAACTTTTTACTCACAATGAATCAGGAGATGCACTCTTGGGAAAAGATATTATTTTAGGTCCACTTTAATTTCCTAATATCAAAAATTCTTATTCACTAAGAATCAACAGCACCACATCCCGCAATCAACTCCAAAACTCTAGGAAAACACTGCTCTAACAGCAAGGAAAACAACTCCAACTTTGAAATAGTTCATCCAATATCTCCCAAAAAATGCCACCTCAAGAGCTGAAAGCTTAGACACATCTTCCACATACATCAAGAAATAAACACCTTCCATTTCACATGGTAAAGATCTCCACAGATCAACACAACCCAGAAACTCAGAAAACTGCCAAAAATAAAGTTTTGCATCCCTCTGCCAGGGAATTCCTCCAAGACTAAGAAAGATCTTCAGGAACTCAAAATTCTCCTACATCACCCTAATACAGGGATAGGACCTCATAACTACACCGACATCTAAAAGTCATACACCCTTGCAAGCAAGGCTAGGAGCAGCGTCGCTCAGTACAACAGATAGAGCTTTCTCAAGATGATAGTTGAAATCAAGAGAAAGAAGTTAACATGGCTTGGAGTCTTTAGACTCAAAAAATGTTTCTTCATTATAGTGAGGTGGAGTCACCAGAAATATAGGTGTGTACTCACTTGGGTCATTCCTAGAGGTTCAACTTCTGGCAGGCCCTCTAAAGGTGACACGGACTTTGGCTTAGATCCAAGGGTCTAATTTTCTGATTCTTTCAAAGAGAGAAGAGCATACTTCTCTACCTCTTCACCTTACCCAAACATGCAAGACATATTCATCACCAAGCTAGCTCCCCCTTAACTAATCCACAAGCTTTTGGGTTTCTAGTTCTCTTAAAGAGAGAAGAGCATAATCCCCTAACAAGTAGATGTGCTAAAAATTCACTACCTTTCCTTACTTCCCCAAGTATTTATCATGCTAGAAAAATCTGGGTCTCAGATTCATCCATGGGCATCACTTCCATGTAATGAAGAGCCTATTACCCTATCCTTCTTTGAAGACCCTTAATAAATTTTAACAAGGCCCTAATTATACTATGTGATGAAAGCAATAAACAAGCACAACATTTTTAAGTGTCTTTGACAATTGACCTGCAAGCAAACTGTTAGTGATTTTATGTGTCTTTGACAAGTGTCCTACAAGAAAACCATTAGTGATTTTATATGTCTCTTACAAGTGTCTTACAGCCCACTGTTATGCTGTAATAGAAAATAGAGATATGAAAATCAACAGCACATAGTAAATGTTAGAAAGCTGCAACAGAAAATATAGAAACTAGAAAAATTTAAAAACTGATGCCCAAAACTCGCGCGAGGAAGTGTAGCACTACGTGCGAGAAAGTGCAAGGTCTGATGTGAGAAAGTGCTTTTTCACGTGAGAGAATTCTAATGAAAGAAAAACTTTGTATGGCATGCTAGGAAATCTCGCGCAAGATTCCGTACATAGTGAAGTACAGACGTACGACAAAGTGCATAATTTTTATCAGAAAATTATTGAGAGTGGGGCCAGAAATCAATTTTCTGCCCCATGGTGGGCACCAAAATGTTGATAGCTGAACGTGGACCTCTAATCCAGCCATAGACACAACATAGTCATTTCTCAATCATTGAATTATGACAGTAAATATGAATTATTTATTTTTCAATATTGATTGAATCGACCTGTTGCCTCCTATTTAGATGGGGTGTTTGAATTACTCTCAGAATGAGATCCAACAAACATTGGACTAGCTCTAAATTGGAGGATTTGAAAACTTGAAATTATCAAATTACAATTAATTAACCTAAAGATGATTGTGCAAATTAAGCTAAGAACTTGAAAGAAATATGAGAATGTAGATTTAATATAAAGAGCTTGAAATGAACATTAGAATTAAGCTACTAACAAATAAGAAAACTATATTAAGATGAGAATGCAATTAAATGCTAAATAACATGAGATTGTACTAATAATGCAATAAAAGCTTGAAAGCATGAGAGAATTGAGACAAAAATTGACTATAGTTTTGATACTCTAAAATTGCCTATCCAAAATGAAGGAAGAAGGTTCATAATATAGAAGAGCCCGGGATATAGAAGAGCCCGGGAGAAGGATGAAGAGTTTCTTGGAAAGAAATGACTGACTCTTCATCTCCATAGAAGAAGGTGAGACAAATTGATGAATTATTTAATTAAATGAATGAATATTGCCACATGGGTGGCTTTTTGAGTTATTTTGAATAATTAAATCCAAATAAAGATGTCCATTCAAATAACCAAATATTATTTAATTCCCTTGATGTGTATTAGCTAAAGGAGGTGGAATTAATTCAATTTAAAAGCACTAGGACTTTGGAATTAAATTAATTAATCATAGGGATTTTTAGCCAATAAATGTCAAATATTTAGGAATTAAATATAGTGTATATTTAATGCAAATTTAGGGTTTTTTGTATTTGGCACCAAGTCAAATAAAGTCAAGTAGGTGATATAATTGACTAGTATAGTAGGACTTTGATGATGTAGAAATTGAAGAAATGCACCAAAATTGATTAAAATTGTAAGGTGCTAATTTTGGGGTATTACACTAGGTACATATGCAACTATAGTTTCCCGAACTAGATAGCACCTGAAGTTTTTTATAGCCTTGAATAATGCATAGGCATGTTTCTCATTTATATCATACTTTAATTCAACTGCTTGCAAGGATTTGCTAAAGAAAGATGTGGGTTGTTCAAAACCCTCTTAATTATTTTGTAACAAGACTGCATCAATAGTATGATAAGAAGCAAAGGAAAAGATTTGAATAGGCTTGCTAAAATCTTGTGATTTTAACACAGGAGCACTTTTAATAGCTTGTTTGATGTCACAAAAAGCTTACTTGGCTTCTTCACTCCATTCAATTTTTTCATTTTTCTTAAGCATCTTGGAGATAGGGACACTGATTTCAACAATGTTTGTGACAAACCTTCTAACAAAATTTATCTGCCCAAAGAAGGATTGGATACCTTTGACATTTCTTGGTAATGGCACTTTGTTATGTGCTGCCACCCTTTTAGGATCAATCTTGACTCCATCCTTGGATACAATGTGGCCCAAAATTTTACCCTCAGTCACCCCAAAAGCACACTTCCTTGGATTAAGGGAAACCCCATACTCTAGAGCTCTTACAAAAAAAATTCCAAGTGGCCACAATGTTGATCTTTTCTTTCTGAGTAAGCTATCAAATCATCTTGATAAACAATAAGAAATTTATTTATAAAATCTGCAAATGCTACATCCATGGCTCTTAAAAAAGTAGCCCCTGCATTGGTCAAACCAAAAGGCATCCTAACATATACATAAGTACCCCACGGAGTAGTGAATGTAGTTTTGAATAGTTCTGTCTCTTTGACAACTACCTAATTGTAACCTAAAAACCCATCCATCATAGACATTAATTTAGACCTAGTAACTCTCTACAACATGGCTTCCATGTTTGGTAGACCATAGTTATCTTTCAAATAATTTATGTTCAAATGTCTAAAATCTACATAGAGGCTGATATCTCCATTTTTCTTTCTCACTTGGATAAGGTTAGAGACCCGTGTTGAATGTCTAATAGGCTGAATGATGCCTGCATCACTCATATTTTTTAACTCATCCTACATCTTTGGTTCCAGAGTAGGGTTGATAGGTCTCAGCTTTTGTTTGAAAGGTTTGGTGTTCTCTTTTAAGGGGATCTCATGCTGAAATAAATCCTCTTTATATGCCTTTAAGTCATCATATGACAAAGCAAAGACATGTCTATACTTCCTTAGAAGGTTTATCAATGATTTTCTTATTTTAGGAATCAAACTTCCCCTAGTATATACATTTTTGGGGGCTTCCCCTATTCCTAGGTTTATTTCCTCCACATCTTTAGGCTTACTCAAAGGCTTGGTTTGAAAAGAACTATCATGATTATCAAATGCTCTTTCTAGCACTACCAAACCCTTTGGGACCCTATTTGATTTAAGTTGCAAGATTTCTTTGTCAAGAAAAGTATCCTTATTATCTGATGTTTTTACACATTCACCAAAATCTATCTCCTTGTCTCCAAAATTTGCATCATAATGCAAAAATCTTAAAATATCTAAGTCATCCTCAAAAACCTGCCAATTTTCAAAATTACCTGGTAGAGATGGCCTAGTTTGAACCTAAATCTTATATATCCCTACAAAAGTGATATCTTTTGGCCTTAAAGCAATGTTATCCAGTAAATCAACCATCCTATTATGGCTTCTATCCATCCAATCAATACAGAAGGCATCAAAGTGTTCTATCTCATCCCAAACAACATTCCTATATTGTTTTAACCTTTTTTTTCTTGATGCATATTTGGATCTCACCTGAGATACAACTAATTCTAAATCCCCAATAACTCTGAGATTTTTTATCTTATCTTTTGAGGATAACCTCAAACCTATCAATAAAGCCTCATATTTTGCAGTGTTATTAGTACAAGTAAATAGTAGGGTGAAGGAAAACTTAAAAGTTTTTTCAGCAGGTAAAATCAATAACACACCTACACCAGACCCTTCTTTAGAACTTGCACCATCAAAATACATGGTCTAGAGGTCATTTTCACTTGTAACATTGCCTTCGTCCTCAATTAAGAGAGGAGATTCATCCTCATTTTCATTTTCTCTATTCTGTACTTGGAAAGATTTTATGTCAATATCCAAGAAATAATTCATGTTATCATCATTAGTTTCTTCCTCAATCATATGAGGGGTTCTAACTTCCCTGAATACCTTGATACTCTCACCATTGATGTTAAATGTGGCAAAAGATAGATCACACTGAATACTATCTCTCATTGATGCACTCTATTTTCTTGATAGCAACATCCCATACTGGGGAGGTATGTCAACAACTAAGACACTCATGGTTAGTTGTTTTCTTGGATAAGCAGCAGGCTTATAGGGCAGGGCCTTAATTTTTCCAATTACTGATACTTCTCAGGAGTCCATAGCTTGGCATCTCCCATGGGGGATGTCAACTTGTAATCCCATTGACCTCATGATTTTAGTAGGCATGATAGTATTAGATGCTCCTGACTCAATCATGAAATTTTTACATCTTACCATTTATGACTAATGTCAAGAAGAAAGGGTCAACAGTTCCCAAAGAAGTATTCACAACATTTGCATCTAAGTAGATCTAAGGTATTTTTGAAACAATCTCCTTGATGTCTTTCCTTTTAATTGGAGATTGACCCTTTACCTTAGTGCTTATTGGTTCTTGGATATTTGTAGCCAGAACACCACTTATCCATGTGAGGGCCTTTTCTTTGTGTTCACCTATCCTCATCATTTCCATTAGAGATACTTAAACTATTATCTGAGATAATAGTTGATTCATGTTAATAGGTGTATAATTTAAGATAGGCAAATCCTGTTTGCTTTGTGGGACATCAATATTCTCAAATTGTGTTGTTGCATCCAGTTTGTTTTCCCCTTTTGATTTACTTTCATGTTGGGGAATTTGGATATTGGCCAATGGATTTTTGGCTTTGATTTTGAGCACACTATGTGACTCATTTGGCTTTTTAGTCCCTTTTACCTTAAATTTTCTAGCATCATCAACAGCCTTATTTTTTACAACAAACTACTTTGTGTCTTCCTTATTTTTTTTAATAAATACACCTGTTGGCTTACCATTTGTATTGCCAATAGTTATGTTTCTAAGGAAATAATTACTTCTGGCTTTTGTCACCATATCAGTAGTGATCTGGGCTATCTCTTCCTTACAGAGTCTTCTCAGTACAATAGGTTCTTCAACCCCTTTGGAGTTGTTGTTTATGTTATCAACTTCCTCCTCTTCTTCATCAGAAAAGATCTGTCATTGGTAGGCCTCTCTTTTGCTCTAAGAATTATTCACATCCTGATTATTAGTTTCCTCCTCAGATTCAACCTCTTCAAATAACCTATTAGAAGTCATTCCATAGCCTCTGTCATCATATGATTCATCCTCTTCCTCTCTTTGTTCCTCATTTTTAGATATATTTTGAGAGATCACACAATAATTTGAATCATGAGGGGATTGGCATGTTTCCCACCATGGAACCTCATCATTCATGTTGATTGAATTCTTTTGCAAAGGTTCAGGGGTCTTATCATTAGGCTTTAGGTCATTTCTCTCTGGAACAACAGGTTTCCCATCCTTCCACTGTGTATGGTAGGGAAAGTTCTGCAACCTAGGCTGCCTATTGAAATTATTGGGAGGAGGCCTATCATTTCCCTGAAACTTATTTTTATTTTCATTTGGCTTTAGATCCTTTAAGGCATTTAGGATCTTCTTGAGGTTATCATCCTCCCTAGGCTTTCCATTAGTAGGTTTATCAGTTTCTTTCTTTCCAAACCTAGGGGGCTTAGGATCTTCTCTTCTCCCTAATTTTCCAAAAACTCTTCTATTGATTTCAATATTTATAGAAAACCTTTGAGCTTCCCTAATAGTTCTATGGTTTTTATCCTTGAGGAGGTATCCCATATTGGCATCAAAAGCATTTAGATATGTTTCCAAACATACCTTCTCATCTAATCTCATGACTTGGAAGAGATTGTGCATTGCCTTTTGAAATCTAACATTGAATTCAAGGACTTCTTCATTTTGGTTCTTTTTTATATTATTGAACTCATTCAACATGAAGCCCTCATTTGTCTTATCACCATACTGGTCTTTGAAACAATTAATGAAACCATCCCAAGAACCAATACAATCATAAGGAAGTCCTCTAAACCGATCCCTTGCATCCTCAGTCAAAGATTGAACAAATAATTTCATGATTATATCTTCATGCTCTATTTCATAATCATCAATCATATCAATGAATTTCTTTAAATGCTCCTCACAAGTGAAAACATTATTACCAGTAAATTTAAGCAACTTTTCTCTAATTTTTGTAAGAATCAAATTAGGATAACTAATAATGTTGTTTAAAAATAAGTTGTTTGTACTTTTCAACATGACCTAGTCCCCTTTGCAATGATCCACAAATCTGAGAAGTAGAAGCTTTGTTATTTGTTGTGTTAGCAACATCTACAGTAATCACTGGTGTGACAATGGCAGTCTGAGTAGCATAATTTACATGTTAGCATTAGGTGTTATCACAGGGCTAATTGTAATTGAAGGGCCAAAATTTTGTCTAAGAAAATCAACTTTCTTTTTCATTTCCAAAGTAGTGGCTTCAATTTTTGCTTTCTCTAGCTCTTTAGCTATAATCTCATTTTCTCTTTTAGCCCTCTCTACATCATTATCCAATTTGGATAATTGATCTAAATGGGTCTTTTCACTGATAGGCTCATTTATTTGGATCCCTGCTGAGACCTGCTTTTCCTTATCCTTAGGTATCCTAACTTTGGTAGTGGGTTGGATAACAGGTTGTTCAACAATTTTCTTGGGGGTTTTAACAATATTTATAGCTTCCAAGGTCAGAAAGTGCCTTCTTAATTGTTCTACCCTAATTTGAGCATGTCTTACCTTGACTTCCTTCTCCTTTTCCCTATCCTTTCTAATAGCAATTTGTTCCTAGATCCTTTTGTCTAGATTATAAACTTCTTCAAAAATATCTTCAGAATATGGGAGAGTGGTTTTAGATTCTGAATTTCCAAACAGAAACTCTTGTTGTTAACCTCTTGGATTATGAGGGCTTTTAGAAGGAGAAGTCCCCCAGGTTGGGGGATCATTTCTTCCTTCTAAACCCCTACTCTTACTTCTTGACCTTTTATTCTCTCCTTGAGGCTCTGTGTCTAGGAACATTTTATTCCTATGGTGTACTTCATCATTTTCTTCAGAATGATGAGAATAATAATCATCATATGCTCCTAGACCTAGATCTACTACTTCCTTATACTTAGAAGCCTTTCCATCTTGGTCATGATTAAGTAGGTCATTCTCATTTACATTTTTCTTATGTCTCCATGCTTAAGACACATCTCCATTATTTTGATTTCTCCTAGGTTGACAAGCCCTAGAAGTTCTTGGAGGTTTATGCTCTAACCTATTCTCTGGATGATCCTTCCTCCAGGCCCTAGTATTTCTCTGACTCATACTTGAAAGTGTGTGAAATAATATTTATTCTTATTACCTTTTACTCAGCACTGCTACAAAGATCTTAGAGTCGCCACCAACACAAGTTGTGAATTATTTTCACAAATTTAGTAATTCAGAGTATTCAATACTTGGAAGGAAATCAATGAAAGATCTTACAACAAATAAATGAAAAGCTTGCTAAGATTTTCAAGATTATGCAAAAATCCAAAGCTTGCAAATAATTATATGTTCTTCAATGGTACTTACTGGTTCTAACAAATAAGAAGGTCGGGGGTCTAGCTCAACTTGTACATGCATTATTTAATATCAAATTTACACCGAAGATCTAAAATTTAGATTTATCATGGTTATTTCATCTCTACTCCCCAGTAGAGTCACCATTTTGTTGGTTCCTCAAACTGGACTTTATGCTTTCAAAAGCAACCAATACATCTATAGGGTTTTAGGATGGGTTAGATCCAAATATGGAATTATATGATGATTCAACCAACTATAGGGACAAGACTACCCTCTGCACTTCTGGCTCTACAAAACCAAGGAGGGTACTCCTAATCCAGTAACAACAAGCGTTACTTCAACAATAACAAACTAGATTTAATAATAACAGAGAAATGATAAGAAAATACTAAATGATGACCATTCATTCATTGATTCTCCATTATCATTTGGTGGAATACTACTTTGCAAGTCATTGTACTTAAAGAATTTCAACAAATTTATATCAAAATGTTAGGAATACAAATAGAACCATTTCAAACACTAATCTCTATAAAATAGCTCCACTGCTAGCTAGTGCCTTATCCATTGGGTAACACCTTCACTACAAATTTGTGATACACAAACAAATATACTAAACTTTGATGACCTTGTCCTTTGAAAATGCTATCACCCTACAGTGGATTTTATCAAAGGAATCCTAGATTCATACTACTTATTTATATCCTTATGTAAAACTTAAATAATTTATGCTATGTCTAAAGCTTATTTAATCTGATCTTGGATCAGAGCTGAAGAACATCAACACATACATAGAGAATATCCATGCAATGAATTTTGACAATTCATAACTCAAAGAGAAATACACAAAGGAGAGATATAAACTTTGGATTTTATTCAAATGTTGTATCAATATCATGTATGCAAAATGTTTTAAAATGAAAATTGTCTGGATATTTAACTTGAACCAATAATATTGCTCTTTACAAAAATTTGCCTAATACAGTCTACAGTATCCTAGACTCAAAACTTGTTAGAAAGAATGTCCAAGTTTTAGTCCTTACAAAATGATTCTTGTAATCCTTTTATAGAAATAAGGATTGCATACAAGCTTTAGATCTTTCTTAGAAAAGACAAAAAAGTGTCCACCATATAAGACAAAGAAGGTAAATATAACACCTTCTTGTTACAATTTTACAAAATGGCTTGTAGATATGAGCGCCAAAATTTGCAACAATTCCCAAGGATAGTTCAACTTTTGTCAGGTGTAGCCTTCATGCTTTCTTTAACTGTTTGAAGTCTTTGCACTATTTTCTTTCTTTTAAGGAGTTGGGGCATTGCCATCTATTACCTCCTCAGTGGATGTTTGATCTTCTTTGGTATTTTTGAAGGATATGTTGTTTCCCAAGATGCATAAATATCTTCACTTGGCCAATGAAAGGCCAGAACTTCATCCCTTTTAGGTAGCAATTTGTCCCTCTCTGTAACTACATGGTGCACCTCATTCCTTACATTAGTGAAATTTATTATGACATCCTGCAATATTTTAATTAATTGTACAAAAGGGGCATTATCTTCTATATTCAAAATAGTATCAATTCTAGTTGACACCTCACCATTAATTTGTTCTAGCCATTAATCCCTATCCTTTATAGTTCTATATGCCTTGATAAAACTAGGAAACATTTGAAAATTATCCTGGAAGTACCTTGCCCTTAGGATCTCTTCCCTTCTTTTCAAACTATCACTTCTAATTTCAAAATCAATCAGGTCTTTAACAAATTCATAAGTATTTGTTAGTTGTGCATCCACAATATGCTAACTCTTAATTGTAGAAGAGAAAGATTTTAATTTATTTTCTCTAACAACCCACCTATCCAAAATTGGGTTGACAGTGGCCCTTTCTTTCCTAAAAGTGATCAAAATGCCAAATAATTGCTTACCAATCCTGTAAGTTTCCTTGGGCTTTATATTAGCAACAAAATGTAGAATTGTATCCTTTATTCTTTTCTCATATATCTACTTCTCTCTTTTCTCTATGTCTTCATCACCTATGGAAGGGGTAAGAGGGGAAAGGGGGTACTCAATGATAGGACTTGAAGAAGAAGGCACAGTAGGGGAAGAAGCAATCTGCAATTGTCCCGATGCTTGAATTGGGCCCTATTCACCCAGCCTCTTCTTTAAGTATGCAATTAATATATCATTTCCATATATCCTTTGTCTTAACTCCTCATAAGCCTTCAACATTGTTTCCAGCCTTAGTGTGATCTCCTCTTTTTCCTTGACTTCTTTTTCTGCCACCCTTGATGTAAGTTGGGTTGTTGCTACTACCATGTCTAATGCCTATACCAAAGAAGTATCAGTGACCCTCTTGACTTTTAGGCTACTTGAAAGATAACCCTTGGTAATCTGCTTCCCTTTGTTATTCTCATTTTTCTTTAAGGACCACATGACTAAGGCTTGATGGTCATCACTAAAAGTGAGTCCTTTAATTACCCGTTCTTCCTCCTCCTTGGTCTTGTGAATTGGTGTGGTGTATATTTTGACTGCATCTAAGACCACTGCATCAGCTATGTCCCACTCTGGGAGGATAAGCACTCTTGAATTTCTCACCAAGTCTCTCCCCTATTCTGGAGTGATCTTATCAAACCTTTCAGTCATTTCCTTCCATGGGTCTAACTTTCTATGATTTTTAGATCCTTATCTGGATTCTCCTCATGCTTCTTCTCATATATTTCTTCAACCTGACTCATGTGTAACTTCCATATAAATTGTATGAATTATGTAGCCTTTACAAAGGCATTGTCAGATAAGAACTCATCATAGGCCTATTTCATTATTGGGTCCAACTCTGTAACTACCATCTCTCCCACTATCAAATCTAACTTAGGTTCTTTTGGTGGCTAAGGTACCCCCTCATTTAATTCTTCATAGGCCATAAAAATTTGACCTAGAGCTCCCAACTATTGCACTTTCTCTATGACCTCTTGATAATCCATTATGTTTAGAGGTGATTGGGATGGAAATTAATCCCCTTCAACATGTTTAGGCCTCTCTTCTAGTTTTTGTTTCTTTGAGGGAGGTGGGGAGTCAAGAATATCTTGAGCTAGTTGATCTTGATGTGAGTCTGGAATCTCTACAACCACTTTGTGTTTTTCCACTTGGTGTGATGTGGAAGAGATATCCTCCTTTCTTTTTGTTTTTCCTTTCTTATCGTGTCTTGGTACCACCACATTCTAATCAATTTTCTTTTGTACCATGTATTTACCTGAGGGAAATACTTTAGTAAATGTAGGTTTTCTCAATATTGACTAAACCTTCTCTAGGTCATCTTTCATGGCTTTCTCCTTCTTCTCATTTAGGGTTTTAAAAATACCCTGAAAGTGATCCATAAGGGTGTCTATCTTCTTCCTAAAAGGAGTGATGCTTTTTAGGGGATCATATCCCTTGTCAAAATGTTGGACAAAGTCTAGTGTCTTCTTGTATACCAATCATTTCTCCTTTATGATCTCTTGTTCTTGTATATTTGGGACATTTTTTATGATATCCTCAAGGAAGTTAAAGATGTGATCTATCAAGGAGCACCTGACCTTATTTTTTAACATTTCATTATAAAAACCCTCTGGGTCTGTTGTCCGAGCAACTGAAGTAGTCATATGATATGGTACCAGGACTTGATACATATGAAGCCATCCACCCTTTGTAATTATAAACTGGTATGTAATTGTAACATTTGGGAATAGAGTTCCTCTGGCTTTACCTGTGAGAGTGTTCTTTTCAATCTCCCCTAATTATCTAATGAACTCTACAATACCAATCTTGAGGGGTACTTGATATGGTAATATGAATGGAGCCTCTCTAAAACCATATAGTCTGATAACAGTAGAAACAGGATAAAAAATAAAATCACCCCAACTATGCACAATTTTGAGGCCCTTAGAAAAATGTTTTGGCCTAACAAGTTCAACCAAGGCCATTGGGATTCTTGGGTTCTCATGGACAAATAATAGCCTGAGCCTGGCAGCAAAACACCTATCAAAATTGATGAAACTATTATCTTCTCCATCCCATGTCATGTTGAGGTTCCACAATTGGATTGGCATATCCTCACCATCCTTTTGTTTCAACAAATCCATCTCCTTCTCAAAATAACTGGCACCTTTAAACAAGAACATATACATCATGAAAGAATACCAACAAAATGGCTTGTCAACTTTACTTTTCTGGATTCCCACCAATCCATTACAAATTAAATCAGCAATGAAAGGGGAAAAGTCAAATGTAACTGATAGGTATGGGTGTAAAATTTGGACCATCATGTACATCAAATGTATTGGCATTCTCTCTTCAACATCTTCTCCAAAGATTTGACATAGTGACTAGTATGCACCCCTTGCTCTTAAGTTAAAATATTCTATTTTGAAGGGTTCCTTTGTACTTGGTCCCATGGTAATCATCCCCCCAATTTTGTTGCAAAACTCCTTCAAGGGGCCACTCCTAAGGTAATCTCTCTAAGCATTGTACACTTGCTTTAATTCCTCAAAATCAATTCTTTCCAGGTCATTTGAGGGTTCACTTAGTCTAAAAACTTCCTGATTTCTTTAGTTGGGATGCTTATCAATAGGTTTCCTTTCACATCCCTAACTACCCTAGTAATTAGGTCATAGCTTTTTGCAACTTAAGTCATCAAATCTGCATCCATGAAAACACTAGGTACCACAAGCTTTCGCAAGTCAAATTGCCATACATCATTGGTAGGAGGGATGACATTTCTCTGGCTAAACCCTACTTTAAATAACCCTAGACTAGTGATATATGAGGTGCCACTTGCATTAATTGTGCCAATCTTAGCATCCCTTATACAGTTTCCCATATCATACAAGTCATCTTCTACTTTTACCCTAGGGCTCTTTGGTACTAGACCTTTGGCTTTTACTGTATCAGTCATTGAATGAGGTAATAGTTCTAACAAATCTTCATGTAAACCCCTATCACTGTACTCAACTTTACCGATTAATTCCTTTCTTGGTGCCATTCTAGGGTTTGAGATTCTTTATAATTTTTGTAAAAGAAAAATGACAAAATTATGATGTTACTAATAGGAAAAATAATTGCGGAGATATTCACCAACCTTTTTTTAGAAATTTCTCAAGAAACGACAACCAGCTCTTCAAATTTCCTTACCCAGGGTTCTACAAATTCTATCTCTTTGTGTTTCCAAAAATGCATGAATCTTCAATATATTGGCAATCAAACACCATCTTTTTATAAGTTTACTCCACACGATCTGGCCATTACTTCTCTAAGAAATCAAACTATCATCACTCAACGGGAAAATTCAATTTCGCACCAGTTTTGCTTCAAGTTTGAAACTAGACCGTTGATCTTCTTTAGAACATAATCTAACAGTCGTCGCATGATCGCAAGGCTTGAAAAGATTCCTTGTGAAAATATGACAACCATTCGATCAAGATGCATCGATGATAATCCTTTAATTGTATCACCCAAGACCCACTTGACACTTTGGATTCATCACTACCATTAGATCTTGCATCTAACGATCAATATTATTTCTCTTTCCTGAGTGGACATAAAGTAAGACACCATGGCATTGATACTAGATTGATGGTTGTCACATGATCACAAGGCTTGAAAAGATTCCTTGCAAACATATGGCAATCATTAGATCCTTCATTCGCTATTGATCCCTTAAGTAACTGGCCTCACCTATCTCCAACCAATCAGAAATGCCCACATCACATTATTCAGAAAGTGGACATGCTATTTTTTCTTATTTAGCACCAATCCCAATGATAGTTTCCACATCATCAAATACCATAGCCAATCAGGAATGAACACTTGTGTACACCTGGCAGCGAACCCACCTTTTTCAAATGCTTGATAATAAAGTAAGATCAATGGTTGTCACATGATCACAAGGGCTAAAAAGGTTCCTTGCAAACACACAAAAACCATTGATTCTCTACAGAGTGTCAGTTATGTAGAAACCTTAGAGACTGGGCCCATGTGCTGACTTGTCAACAAGATCAATGGTTGTTGCATGATCGCAAGGGCCTAAAAGATTCCTTGCAGTCTTGCACCAACCGTTATGTCAAGACAATATTCAAAGCTTATATGTGATGTTAGAACATTAGGGAATGAAGTATTAAAGACTTAGGAACATTTAATAATATCACCAGGCTTTAGAATTAGGAAAATTAAAATGGGCCTAGGTAGAAAAAAATGTTAGGAATATGACCCCGCCCGATGACATAATTAAAGCACATGTGTTTTAGGAACTTAAGTGATTTTGTAAAAGTAATGCTCAAATAGAACATAAAAGAGCGATTTAGGGTTTTCTCTTAAAAGAAAAGGCACTTAGGGTTTTTTCATGCCTGGTTATTTAAATAGAGCTTCCTGGATTTAGATGAAAACTCTCATAATTTTGCAAGGTTTTTCTAGGTTTTTTGCAATAATTTTTCTCAGTTTTAAAACAAATAGCAAATTTCTCATTTTTTGTAAAAAATGCAAAATTTTATGCTTGAAAATTGAGGTGCCAACAGTTAGAAAATTTTACTTTGATAGGTTATTTTTGGGGGTCTCCCTGTGAAATCCTACTTTGGGATTGGGTTGCTAAGGCTTGGTTCCCCCATGGGTTCTATCTTAATGGCATTCAAAACCTAACCAAATTTGTATTTATTTTTATCTTTTCTCAGACTAATCATGTTTACGTCATTTTCCAACATAGTCCTTGGCATGTTCAGTCTTCTTTTCTTTTTCTTTTTAACTATAGTCTTGAGACTTGATGCAAGGGCATTCTAGGGCACTCGAAAAATCTGCATGGTGGTGTGTTGTTTTAGTTTTGCGTTATGCGATTGCATCTTTAACTAACAGTCCCGATTATTGAAGGAAGCTCGGTCGCTGAAGGAACTCAACAATGCTTGTGGTGCTCGGTCGATGTGCTTTCTCTGTGATGCCTGTGTTGCTCAGTGATGCTTGATGTGGTTAGTTAATTCATTGGTGCTTAGTTGTTTCTTTGGCACTTGGTAGTTTTGGTTTACCAACTAGAGTTCTTGGAGATTTGATTGGCTGACTTGGTGCATTTATTATTGATAGCTTTTGTTGTATTCTCCTATGTAGATCTTGTGGCCGACATGGATAATTAAATGTTTGTAAGGCTATTTGTGAGCTAATTGTTGTTGCATTTAATATTTGTTTGTAATGGGAGCTGACTTGGCTTAGGAGTTAATTGTTTCTTCCAATTGACTTGTGGCCAAAGATTAGTATTTACGGAGTGTTTGGGTAGATGTTTAGAAGCAGAAGTCAGGGAAAAAGATAGAAGATTAGATCTTGAAGATTAGATTGTTATTTGATAGTTTGTAATAGCAGAGCTAATGGTTTTCATGCTTGGAGACAAGGAGATTGCTTCGAGGCTTGCGAGCTCAAGTTCAAATCTGCCTTAGGGTTTCTATTAATTGCTGATTTGTTTCAGAGCTGGACTAGCTAAGAGATTACATAAATACTTTGATTGTATTTGGCCCTAACCTTGAAGGCCTTACAACTGGACATGTTAATGAAAATTCAGTTGGAAACATTGCCTTGTTGTGTTATTCTACATTGTGGTGTTTGGTTGCTTGTTTGGATTGTCCTTAATTGGATCCTCTTTACTTGTCCTATGTCAAGACTTCTCTATCTCTAATGACAAAAAAATTTGGGTTCCTATTCAGATTGAATTTATAGGTCTCCCTTTATCCTATTGGATTTTTTACAAACCATTACTTTATCTCTTGGTAAGCTTCTCTATGTTGAGCGTTGTCAGTTTTAGCATGCTTGAACCTAGAAATAGGTTTGTGTTGAAGTGGATTTATCTCATTACCATAAAAAGATAATTGATATTCAGATATGATATTTTTTTGACACTCTATAGGAGAAATAGTTCTCTGATACCAAGTAGAATATGATGATTATATCAACCCACAAGCCATAATTCATTCTACCAGTACACCACTTGTCACAAAGTGAAGGTCAAGAAGCAAGATAATTTGCATAACTTGCAAACTCTATATTGATCACACAATAATGAATTGGAATTATAATGAGGATTGAATGACATAATTACAATGCATATATAAATTTCTTTTATAGAAAGCAATAACCCTAAAATTAGGAAAAAAACCAACTCAAACTATTAAAAAACTAGGGTGCATGATATGCAAATTGGAGCCCAATTAGACTAAATTAAACTAAATCATACTCAACTAAGTGAACTTAATATATGTATGCATGTGCAAACATGTGATCAATTATGCATGACAACACACATGAGAATATTCTTTGAGCATGTACACAATTAGAAATGCAACATATGTGAATGTGCATGATGCAACAACTATAGGTATATGCATGCTCCAATACACTCTAAATGTGCTCTATCTAAATTTTTCCAATACTTGTTTTTGGTTTTGGTCCTCAAAGCATAAAATTAATGGCTTGCCTTTGGTTGTTCCATGGGTTAAATATTCCTCCTAAAGAGTTGGATCCTATACACATTATGTCCCATAAGGAGGGGGGAGGGGGGGCACACTATCTACCAATGCCACCAATAAGCCCTAAAAACTAGCTATGTAGGTATTGGAACTTGTGTTGCTAGTTTTAAACCTTCAAGAGAAGGAGAAGTGAGTCACCACTCCTATGACTATTGAGGAATATGTTCCTTCATCTTTGGTGTGAACCCCTCAATGTCTTTGATTCTCTTTTCTCAGACTAACAAGCTTTTTTATTCTTCCAACCTTCTTGAAGAGAAGACCTGATGATGAAAATACTATAGAAAAGCATAGGGTGGCATATGCTAGCTTCTAGAAGTCATTTGATTTGTCGCGTAATATTTTCCTTCCCTTGAGAATGAGGATGGCATGGAAGAATTTTAATAATGCATTTCTTGTCATGGAGATTATAAGGTCAATTAACATCGCCAGGAAGTATTTAATGATAGATGTACCTGATAAAAATATCCTAGCATTGATTTTTTAATCTCCAAGAAATAAAAATTTCTTTGTGTATTTTCCTAGAATTGCATCACTATGTAATTCCTCATTTATATTTACCCCATTTTAGCATGTATGGACTTCTATGTTAATTTATGATACCCCAGCCTCAATCCTACTTTCCATTATGGCATCCTCTTTTCAATAAAGATCCATGGTTCAAATTTTTGGCCACATTAGGGGGAATAGGATAACCCATTTTTTTCTAATGTTTCCCCCTAAATTTGAATCAAGAGGTTCTCTTAATAGGTTGGTAGGGAATTCAAACTCTTGTTAGCTTTTTTTGAGTTTTGAGCTCTAAAATGTTTGCAAGGGGTATATAGTCTAAACTTACCTCTCCTAATTTAGAGAACACAACGTAAGTACAAGTTTGATTGAAGAACACACTTAGAATTTTGGTATCTCTAGCATTCTAAAGTAGATTTCATGTCTGATATTAGCTTGCAAATTAGATCTTTTGATTTGATTTGTCCTCTCTTTGTAACCTAATCCTAGTTAGGGTTTTAACTTCATGATAAATTAGAGTTATGCCTGACCTATAAAGGCAATGCTTGTAAATATTTTTACGATCTCTTCTTGTTTCTTTGGCAAAATTCCTTTCCTCTGTAATTATAAACAAGCCTTGTCCAAATTCAATAAAATCATTGATTACCTATTTCTAAAATTTAAGTTTTCCTGTGCATTTGGCCTAAATATTTGGATTTATTCCATCATCTAAAATTGCTTGTGTTGTGTAATCATTGTTGATTGATTCCTATGTGAATGTTGTATTCCTTGTAGGCCTAATTTAATCTCTTACCTTAATAATAGATTGAAGTTTATAAGTATTTGGATAGTGTAGTTGTGTGTTTTCCTTGAGTTTAAGTGTAGTTATAAGAAAAGGAGGAAATCAAAACATTCAATTTGGCACATCACCTTTTTACTTTCAAGCAATCCTTCTCCTTTTCCCCTTTAAGTCCTTAGATCCTAGGTGCATCCTAATTGTAAAGGAGGCCGAGCTTCTCTGAAGATTCAAGCTCATTAGTCAACTCCCACACTTGGAGATTGTTTCCATGTTTCAAAAGGTTGTTTAGGTCACTAACCATCACGTAAATAAGGGTGCAAACTTTTGTAACAACAAGAACCTGAGAGGAAAACACTATTCTAACCCAAATAAAGGTGCAAATATTTTTTTTATAACAATTAATATAATTTCCTTAAACATAAATACATTATTTACTTAAATATCCATTTCATTATGCATTTTATAAAGTACATTAAATGAAAGTAGAAGTATCAATGCATCATATTACTAAACTACTCATTAAACATGAATGTATAATTAACCACTTAATCCTAAGCCCTCTTAGGGTTCCCTAGCATTGCTACCTAAGCAACACACAACAACATATCTAACCATCAAGATAAATTAATGAAATAAGAATCATAAACACTAATATAATACATCATAATAATTCTAAGCATTAATTACCTTATTTCTAGGTTGATTTTACAACACCAAACTTTAGTGTACCTAAATTCTTTATTTTCCAAATTAACATCATCATATGATCACTTGAGATAACAATGTTTTTTAACTCTAGCCTAGTCATTTCTCATTTTCATAACCTTAATATTGATTAATCACTAATCTATAACTAACTCTATTCATCATCTAATGAATTCCTTATTGCATAATCATTCATTATATACAACTACCAATATCATATATTCTAGCCCATAAGTACATTGTCCACCATTACATATACATAACCATTAAGTAACCAAATACATTAATATTCTTCCTAATTATAACATAACATTCATGAAATCACATATAAATTATATCTCATCACTTATTAATCTACAATTCATAATCAAATACAATTCATAATCAAATTTCACATCAAATACATTTACAACATCATTTATCCTAATCTGCATAAATAAGGAACTTATTCACAATTACATTTTCATTATCATAATTATAAGTATCTCATGAAAGGAGTATATAGATTATATCAATATACATACATGAGTACAATATGACATATGATAGAAATATGTACAATATTGTATCGTCTTAAAATGGAAGCACTTCCATGTTAAGAGCATTTAGCCCTCTGAGTAAGTGGTCCAGGGTCATGTCAAGTACCTTGATCAGGTCTTTGCATGGATCTGGCTCTTTCCCCCTATTCTGCTTCTCTCCCTTTGTTTCTAGCCTCTTTCTGACAGACTTTCTCTAAGAATCTGGAGATTTTGACTTTCTGGGTCAAGGACGACCTAAAGGGTCAAGGAAGACCTAGTCCGTGACCTAGGTCAAGGATGACCTCAACCCTGACCTAGGGAAAAGACTAGCTCATCCCTGACCCCAGATTCAAATTTTAGTTTCAGGATGTTGGGTTTCAAAAAGTTTTATTTTCCCACTTTCAGGTCGGCTATTTTGGTCTCCGAAATGGTAAACTCTTAATTGCATTTAATCTAGGTCCATTTCTAGGGGTATGGGCCCAATTGGAATTTAATTCCCCAAGGTGGCCCCTCTAGAGGTTTGTGCCCTAGATCACTATAAAAGGAAGCCTTCCTCTCTCATTTTCACATCCATTTTACTCACCAAGCAACTTCATGATCAAGAGCTCTCAAGGAGATATTCACAAGCCATCAAGTTCTCTCTCAAGAAAGATCAAGCAAGCATTTAAGAAATCATCCATTCAAGCATTCAAGCTCCCCATTGAAGATCAAGGATTCAAGAATTCAAGCCTTTGAAGGGATTTGGTTCAAGTATTCAAGATTCATCATTCAAAACCCTAGATCTAGCCATCATGGTGGTGTGATCTTCCTTCAAGATCCTTTGTTCATCTTCAAGATCCATTCATTCTTCCCTCAAGGTGGATTCCAAGCATGCAATCATGGAGGTTTTGATTTATATTTATGGCTTTGATTTACATTGTTGAGTCCAAGCTTTCATATCAATATCCTTGTTTACATTTCAAATACAATTGCATATCTATTGAATATCATAGCTTCATTGTTAGATCTACTTCTACTACTTTCTAGCATTCTCTATTTCAATTCCATTATTAAGGTTGATTCCAAATCAGGGTTTGACTAAGGCAAACCCCTCATCCAAATAACAAAACCTTTTTTCTTGCAGGTACAAGTGCGGGACAATGAATTAAAGTGTACATCTAGATACCCTTTTTGATGAATTTATGGGATCCACGAACAGAATTTTTGTCAAAGCTGTAGAGGGAAAGATTCTACCCCAGGGTAAGACCTTACACCACTATTTGGGTCAAGGACAACCTCCCTCAAATCAGAAAAATATTTATGGATTTTTTCGATCTCACAATTTCAGTTTGGGAGTGCGATAATCAATAGTTTCTGAGACTGTTTGACAGGGTTTTCAGCAGGTTCTTTTCAGAGGTAAGTACCTGTATTTCTTCATTTCAATATTAGTATTCTACATTTACTTTCCATATCAATACAATTCAATGTAAGTATAAAATATTGGTTTTGGGGTCTCTTTTATGTGCAAATCATTATTCTAGGACCCATTCCATATTTTATTATCTTATACATTTCAGCACTTACCCCTTTCTTTTGTGGAATTAGATGCCCTATTGTGTTAAATTTTCTTTTGTATCCTCTTGTGTGTTCACCTTCATCTTACATTTTAGTGAACTCGACATGCTTACCCCTTTCTTTTGTGGAATTAGATGCCCTATTGTGTTTATGGTGTTTGATTTCCTTTTCATGCTTATAAATTTCATTTGAATGCATTTGGATATATCTAGATCTATTTTCTATGCATTTATTTATTTGTTATCATGTTGCACAAGTTGTTTCAAGTGTTTTCCAAAAATTCTTCTATAACTTTTGGGATTACACAACATCCTCCTCTTACCTTACCATTGCATGGTGTCACACCTAGAGAGACTTTATCTAGTGCATGTGATGTTGCTTTGTCCTCTCTTGTATTACCTTGTAAGAATGTATTAGAGCAAGAAGATTACTTTAATCTATCTCTCCATCATATTTCTCTTTACGGAGATGAGTTGGGGATTGATGTTAATTATTATCCTAATACATGTCTTTTCTATGAGCCTACTTTAGAATATAATTTACCTTCTTTCCCCTCTAGGGATCCTAAAATGTGCTTTATTGGTAGGGATGATAATCCTCCTATTTGGGATGAACCTTTGGATTTGGATGTTTATTACTCTCTTCCTCATGACACCATGTGGATGATCCCTTGGATAAAGACATTGATTTATTCCCTCCTCACGAAGAAGCTTTGATACAAGAGGGTGATTTATTAATGGATGACATATTCATACATGATGATAACTCTTTTTCTAAAACACATGTAGACATTTTAGTGAAAGAAGATGACATTATAGATGCTTTACCTCCATTTGGGATTCCTTCTAGTGATGAGGCATTAGCAGAGAATGATATGAATTCCTTTAATACACTTCCTCTTAGTGATGATCTTATGGAGAATCAAGATCTTATGGTTTTTCTGAAACCCTTGTTGACTATCAAAGGTTGTCCTCACATTACTATCAAAGGTAAACCTATGGAGTCTTTAGAGTCTTTCAATGACCAAGATTCAATAGCTCACACATATTGTACAAGGAATATCCTTCAACCTAATCTAGTGGTTTCTACTTCTTTGCCACCTTCCCAACCCATTCTTCCTCCTCCACCTTGTCTTCCTAGCAAGGAGTATGATTTGATAAACCAATTGCAAAATACTCCTCCTGCCAAGATTTCTTTATGGGAGCTTCTTCAAACTTCACCTACCTACTATGAAGCATTGTAAAAAGCTCTAGTAACTCTTCCCACTCCACCTCCTAATCAAGAGAACATCAATAACTTCTTACAATGCATGCATGCTACCTCGAGTCCTCCTGACATTGTATTTACTCAAAAGGATTTACCTTCTAAAGAAGTTCATAATCAATATGATGCTTGTATGGTTGTTGTTACTATCAATAAAAGTATCATTTGTAGGACCTTGATTGATAATGGATATGGGCTTAATGTTTGTAGCATGAACATGCTCAAAGTGATTAACGCTGATCTTTCAACTATTCAACCTGATAATGTTCCTATACGTGACTTTGATAACATTGCTAAGAACACTTTGGGAATCATTACCTTACCTATCAAAGTAGGTCCAGTCATCCTGAATACACCTATTCATGTTATGCCTAGACCTCTCAATTATAACCTTCTTTTGGGTAGACCTTGGTTGCATGAGATGCATGCTATTCCTTCCACCCTTCACCATAAAGTCAAGTTTATACATAACAACAAGATGTATACACTTCATGCGGATGATGCACCAAATCCTTGTTTGAATATTCAGACCCACACTACTCCTACTCTTAATAGTAATCCATCTACCTCTAATGCTCTTCTTGGAGACGATTGGGGAACCTTGGATTTTACTCCTACCTTTATTGGAGAGTATAAGGTTTCAGATCTTGATTTTATGAAGCAACAAAGAGAGTTTGAACAACGTGTTTTTACTTCTACTTCTAACACCCTTAGTAATAACTTTTTCGCTGTTTCTACCAACAATGAATCTGTCAAACCTACTAATGATGACATAGTGACTACTAAAGTTCCATTGACTCCTTCTGATATGGCTTCTAGTTATGGTCTTGGTTATCATTTCCTAGTTAAACAAGGATTTAATGGTCAAGGATGTGGTAAGCATAAACAAGAAATTCAAATGCCCTTACATACTGGGGGGCATGAGCATTCTTATGGATTAGGATTTAATCCTCAACAACAAATCAATGTAACAACATCTCAAATAACACTTTAAAGCATGATGAAACTATGAAGGAATTTGACCAAGAAGTTCTTTTGCATAAACTCCTTCGTGCTAAGATGATTACTAGACCTAAACGCAAAAAGAAATGTAGTCCACACTTGAAGACTCTTCCTTTTTGTTTGTATCATAGATTTCATGATCACTCTACTAATGAATGTCAAGCTTTACATTATAAGATTAGGCAGCTCATTGATAGTAAGGTTATGTATATATCATGTGGTAATGAGTTGTATTTCAATCATGTTTTCTCTAAATAACATTTATGTTCCTATTATAGAGCTCCACATTATGTAAACAATGTTAGCCTAATCCTTGGGGGCTCATTGTCTTTTATAGTGTTGCAAGCAATATAATAGGTCCCCTTCCATCCTTGTTCCTACACTTGGGGGGCAAGGATGCCATCTCCTTTTTTTGTATTTCCAGGATCCACTTTTCCCTTGGTTAAGCAGTATCTATCTATTATGTAATATCCAATCATACATGAAAATTTTGGTTTCCATTGAGAATATTTGTCCTTGATCATAACCTATTTCATTGTTTGACATTGGGTTTCCATGGTTGATAAATCTCTCACCTTGGAAGCTGAACAATGTGCTATCCCTCACAAGGGTTACTTTTTCACTTCTTGCATGATATCTCTTTGCATTTGTCCCTTCCATGGCCTCATAGGAGCTATGACCTTCTTGGCTTGGACTGGGTGTTGTCTGTGGATATTGTCTTGATGTTGAAGAAGGCTTTATCCTTGTTCTTTTTCTTTCCTTAACATGTCAAAATAGTATGTTTTTGCCATCTTAAGGAGGGGGGCATATATATGACCTCCCTCATTCTATATTATGCATTTTTGTTCTAACCTTTTATTTTGCAGCATGCTAAATCTCATAAGGTAACACACATAAGTTGCTAAATCCTAAAGAGACACACATTTACAATTTCAAATATGCTAAATCTTGGAAGGTAACACACATAAGTTGCTAAATCCTAAAGAGACACACATTTTCAATATGAAGGTAATGCACATAAGTTATTAAATCTTGAGGAGACACGCATTTCATATTCATAGTGATACAAGAAGGTGTATCTATGGGTATTCCAGAAGCCGTCAGAAGATGCATTACAATTTCAAAGCACAGTGTATGGGTGAACTATCTGGTCTTGCTACCTATTGGGCTCTCCCACCAGGGTGAGTCATGGTAAGGTGGACATCTTACTGGGTGAGGTAATCACTTTCTCCTTTCTCTCTTTTCGATTTCATGCTATTAGGACTGGATCATGAAGCTATGTTATTTATAGTGTTTCTCTTTTCTTTCTTATGTAATCATTTATGCTTTTATGATATCTTTCCAAATATGATATTAGTTTAGGAAATATTTCTTAGCAAGGTTTCCTCTACTAGTTGATTTGGGTTTGTACTAACCCTTATTCTTTTGGTTTTCTCTTTTTACACCCTCGTACATGTATGTTGAGTTTGAATCCTTAGCCTAGGGGCTTGTGTCCTTAGCTAAGTGTTATTTTATCTCGTTGTGAATCCACTTGGATCTCTTCTTTCTTCTCCTTTACCAAGAGTTTGCATCGAGTCCATACTCTTGCTAAAGTGGGGGCTTAATGTATCATCTTAAAATGGAAGCACTTCCATGTTAAGAGTGTTTAGCCCTCTAAGTAAGTGATCTAGGGTCATGTCAAGCACCTTGATCAGGTCTTTGTACGGATCTGGCTCTTTCCCCCCTGTTATGCTTCTCTTCCTTTGTTTCCAACCTCTTTTTGATAGACTTTCTCTGAGAATCTGGAGATTTTGACTTTCTAGGTCAAGGATGACTTGAAGGGTCAAGTATGACCTCAACCCTGACCTAGGGCAAAGACTACCTTGTCCCTGACCCTAGGTTCAAATTTCAATTTCTAGAAGTTTCAGGATGTCGGGTTTCAGAAAGTTTTATTTTCTTGCTTCCAGGTTAGTTGTTTTAGTCTCTAAAATGGTAAACTCTTAATTGCATTTAATCTAGGTCTATTTCTAGGGGTATGGGCCCAATTAGAATTTAATTCCCCAAGGTGGCCCCTCTAGAGTTTGTGCCCTAGATCACTATAAAAGGAAGCCTTCCTCTCTCATTTTCACATCCATTTTACTCACCAAGCAACTTCATGATCAAGAGTTCTCAAGGAGATATTCACAAGCCATCAAGTTCTCTCTCAAGAAAGATCAAGAAATCATTCAAGCAATCTTCCATTCAAGCATTCAAACTCCCCATTAAATATCAGGGATTCAATAATTCAAGCCTTTGAAGGAATTTGGTTCAAGCATTCAAGATTCATCATTCAAAACCCTAGATCCAACCATCATGGTGGTGTGATCTTCCTTCAAGATCCTTTGTTCATCTTCAAGATCCATTTATTCTTCCCTCAACGTGGATTCTAAACATGCAATCATGGAGGTTTTGATTTATATTTATGGCTTTGATTTACATTGTTGAGTCCAAGCTTTCATATCAATATACTTGTTTACATTTCAAATACAATTGCATATCTATTAAATATCATAGCTTCATTGTTAGATCAACTTCTACTACTTGTTAGCATTCTCTATTTCAATTCCATTATCAAGGTTGATTCCAAATTGAGGTTTGACTAAGGCAAACCCCTTATCCAAACAACAAAACCATTTTTCTTGCAGGTATAGGTGTGGGACAACGAATTAAAGTGTAGATCTAGATACCCTTTTTGGTGAACTTCCAGGATCCATAAACAAAATTTCTATCAAAGCTGTGGTGGATAGGATCTTGCCCCGAGGTAAGACCTTGCCCTGCTATCTGGGTCAAGGATGACCTCCCTTAGATCATAAAAATATTTCTAGGTTTTGTAGATCTCGTAGTTTCGATTCAAGGTTGGTGGAAATCAACAATTTTTTAGACTGTTTGACAAGGTTTTTAGCAGGTTCTTTTCGAAGGTACGTACCTTTATTTCTTCATTTCAATATTAGTATTCTACATTTACTTTCCATATCAATACAATTTCATGTAAGTATAAAATATTAGTTTTGGGGTCTCATTTATGTGCAAATAATTGTTTTAGGACCCCTTCCATATTTTATTATCTTATACAAAAATGAAGATCACTAATGCAACAAGAATGAAGGTAATAGTACAAAGATCCATCCACACAATCACAAACACAAACAATACCTTGATATAGAAATATCACTACCACCTGACCACATAGAACCTAGAGGCCCATTCTCACTATGCTAAGGAGGTAGACACCAAGGCCCCACACAACACAAGCAATCCAAACAAGAAATCAAGGAAGTGACTAATTTCTAACAATGAAAAGAAATACAAGCAACATAAACAAGGCATAGTCTACTAGAGGTGAAACATAAATCTAATGGAAGAGACTCTAGTATACATGTAGGAAGAGTTTCATCACATAGCCTCTGTCTAAAGTTGCCCTAGCCTGATCACTTTGGACCCCAACTCTCAAAATTCTTGGATTACATTTGTCTGGTTACTCTAGACCCTAACCCCCAAGTGAGACTCATGTAGAATTGAACAATCTTTCATTAGGACAAGAAGGTTTGATCATGCCAGTCTCCACATACATCTTTTCCCACTCCCATCCTTAGCTTGTACTAGTACTAAAGGCATGGGTGATGCAACATAATTTTCTTATTTAAGGCATATTCCCCTAGTTCATTTATTAGGTTATCACTTGATTATAAAACTCATTAATGGGTTATCCTGGCCTGACCACCTTAGAGCCCTAGCCCCCATTTATAGCCACTCAACCTACCATGCATCTAGGTTTCCTATTCCTTATGGTCAAATGAAATAATAGAAGTATACATGATTCATATACAAATAAAATACAATATCACCATGAGTCCATTCTATAAGATAAAATCACACAATCTGAAGAAGGACTTTCTACGAGTCTCATATCTAAATATGACTAAGTTTAAAACTTCAATTGAAAGCGTAACTTCATGATTTTATGAACAATAATAAATAAGAAGCATAAGACATTCAAATACAATCCATATAACTATAAATCACTTTATCACAATTTCATAACACCAAATAGGATCATATGAAAATGAATCAAGAACTTTTACAAAACCTCTCACAAAAACAACCTCTAATCTCAAAACAAGAATCATATTTAGACACAACTTGTACATAATAAAATGAAACATACAAACCATGAAAATACTTTCAATCTAATTTTTTAGACTTTAAATAACTAATAAAATAGAGTGCAAACTGATCCCTAAGCCTCTAGTATGCATTAAAAGACACAAAAGGTCAAAATCCCTAGTTGTAGCCTGAAACTATGAATCTGCCTAACTAAATAATGCAATCTTCAGACATCAATTTGGTCTTGGAAGTAAAATCAGAGAGAGACCCATTTGACATCAATTTGGTCTTGGAAGTGAAAAAAAACTAAGTGTCCCCCTTGGTAAGATTTGTGTTTTAGTATACGATTTAGACATTTCTCATCCACTTGTATTGTTTATCGTCTCCAAATCTATGAAGAAGTGTCATGTGCTTCCAATTATCGAAGTCGAAGTTGAAGTTTGAGGGTTTTCTCACCATCAATCTGGAATTGGAAAACGGGAATTGGTGAATTGGTATAGGTCAATTCTAATTTTGGTCCAAAATGAGCATTATGCCAATCCACCTCATAACCTAGAATTAGAATTGAGGTATGGAATTGGAATTGAGAATTCAATTTTAGTATATGATTTAGCCAATACAGATGAGAAACAAGTGGCCAAATAAGATTTGTAGTAATTCAAGATGCCATTAATGTCATACATGTTAGACGGTTGCCAAAAACTAGCCATTTTCTAGGTTTAAATCTCAGCCTTTGATGTGGAGGATTGAATAGTTCAGATGGCTTCATAGTCATTTTTTAGGCCCTGTTTGTTTGCGGAATTGGAATTTGAGTCAAAACCTAATTATCTCAAAATCAGGTTTTGATAGTCTAGTTTTGTATATTCAGAAGATGTTTTGGACCGTTTGGTTGACCCAGAAGATGGATGAGACAATCCATCTTCTGCGTTTGGTTGCTATTTTCAAAATTGGAATTGGAAGATAGAAATTTCTTTTTATGTGTTTGGTTTGCAATTTCAAATTGGAATTGGAAGATAGAAATTCCTCTTCTCTGTTTGGTTCTACATTTTGAATTGGAATTAGAATTTAATTTTTATTTTGATATTTTATTATTTTGGTCCATTTTTTATGTATAGTTTTTTTATATTAATTTATAATTTTATGTAGTAAATTATAAACAAAATTTATTATATTTTTTTCAATTTTGTGAACAGAAAACTTAACTTTTTTCAATAATTTTATACATTTATTATTTTGGTTCATTCTTTATGTATAGTTTTTCTTATATTAATTTATATTTTTATGTAGTAAATCATAAATAAAATTTAATATATTTTTTTCAATATTGTGAACAGTAAACTTAATTTTTTTTTAATAATTTTATACATTATCATAAACAATATTATAACAAAAAAATAATTATAACATTGCTCGATATCACATCAAAATATAAATAAGTCATCTAGTCCACATATATATCTATCTCAGCATAATGATCCAACAAATGATCCCACAAATGATCAAACTAAATAGTGCGAATGTTGCACAAAGAAAACATCGTAAATACTGTAATGCCCCAAAATTGGCACCTATTTAATTTCATCAATTTTGGTGCATTATCTCGATTTTACATCACCAAAGCCCTAGTTCCCTAGGTAATTTTCTCTCTCCTATCTGACTTAATTTGACTTGATGTCAATTGCAAAGACCATAAATTGCAATAATCAAATGCTAAATTAATTCCTAAAGTCTTTGACTTAATTGGCTAAATTACCCCTATGATACATTAATTTAATTGTAAAGTCCTATGCGCTTTAAATTAAATTAAATCAAACCACCCTCTTTAGCTAATTACCCATAAAAAGGAATTAATAATTGCTTGTTATTTGAATGGACACCTTTTTCTTGAATTAATAATTTGAGATATTCGAAAGGTCCTCATGTGGCATTTTCCATACTTTTAATAAAGTAATTCATGCTTATTTGTCCAAAAGGGATATGAAGGGTCAGGAGTTTCGAATCAAGAAACTCTTCCTCCTCCTCTTGGCTCTTCTTTTTATTTGACCTCTTTTTCTCATTCGGGAGGACAATTTTTGAGAGTAAAGGCACTATAGTGAATTTTTGATTGAATTTCAAGCTTTCATTTGCAACTAGTTTAATTTCTCATTCTAGTGTAATTGCATTTCTCATTTAAATTAAATTTGCTTAATTATTCTTAGATTAAGATCATTTTTATTCCAAAATCAACTAAAAAAAATCTGCATTTCATATCTTCTTTCAAGTATTCTTAGATTAATTGCATTCATCTTAGTTTGATTCTAGCTTTGCATATCATCTTTATGGCTTTCTTGGAAAATCCTTCGTTGTAGTAGCGGTCTGATGGTTGTTGGTTCTCCAATCTGAGAGCAATTATACACCCCCGCCTGCATAGGAGGCAACAGGTCGCTTCCTCACGAATTTCGAATTGAATAATTCATATTTTCTTCGTAATTTGACCATAGGAGTAATGACTATGTTGCGTATGTGGTTGATTTAGAGGTCACATTCAAGCACACACATTTTGGCGCCCACCGTGGGGCAAAAAGATCAATTTCTGGCCTCATTATCATTTTTTTTTTCGGACAGGAAATTTTGCTCTGCTGTGCGTCCGTACTGTCTGTGTACGGATCTTCACACGAGAATCCAGAGCGTCCCGCGCGAAGTTTTACTCCTGTAGCACTCTTTCGCGTGAAATTTTACTGTCTCGCCCTAGAGTTTGCAATTTCTCGCGCGCTGGAGTACTTCATCGTGCGAGATTTTAGTTATCTCGCGTCGTGTGCTGCACTTTCTCGCGCATATTTGTACTTTCTCGCGCGAAGTTATATTACAGTTTTTTTTTTCAGTTTCCAGTTTTCTTGTTCTTTCTGCTCTTAATTTCTGATAACTTCTGATAACTGTTGATTTTTATCTCTCTGATATTTTACAGCATTAACAGTTTCTGCAGGACGCTTGTCAAAGAATTTGAAAACATACTAATGGTTTGATTGCAGGACGAATAATTGAAGATCGCTAAAACGTTGTGTTTTTTTCCTGCTTTTACTCACATAGTATAAATAGGGCTCCGTTAAAATTTCTTGAGAATTTCGATAGTGAGTAGGAATTTTGGCTCTTCATTACATGGAGGTGATGACCATGAATGAATCCGGAATTCTAATGATCTTACTAATATGACGAATTCTTGGGGAAGCGGAGAAAGTTAGTGAATCTTTAACATTTCTATTCGTCAGGGAATTATGCTCTTCTCTCCTTGAGAGAGAATCAGAAACCCAAAAGCGTATAGATTTGGTGAGGTGAAACTAACTCGGTGATGAACTTTCTTGATGTGTTTGGGTGAGGAAACGGGATAGAGAAGTATGCTCTTCTCCCTTTGGGAGAATCAGAAAATCAGACTCCCGAATCTAAACCAAGTCTAGTGTCACCTTTAGAGGGCCTGCCGGTATTGAACCTCCGGGAACGACCCAAGTGAGTACACACCTATTGCCGGTGATTCCACCTCACTATAATAAAGAAAGTTTTGTTGAGTCTAAAGACTCCAAAACCATGGTAACTTCCTTTTCATGACTTTGACGATCATCATGGAAAGGCCCCGTCTATTACACTGAGCGGCGCCGCTCCAAGCCCTGCTTGCGGGGGTGTGTGATTTTCAGGTGTTGGTGTGGCTGTGAGGCCTCAACCCTGTATCAGGGGCACCGAAGGTTATTGTGAATGGAGGCCTAGTAAAAAACCTTCTTAGCTAGTGGCCTACCCGGTTCATCTCTGAAAGGAGTCATTATCTTTGCGCAAGGAGGGGGAAGAATCTCTCCGTATGTTTATCATACACAGATTCCCATCATAGGCATACACCTGGACGTTTGGAGGCGGTTGCGACACTGGCCCCTGCTACAAGGGTAACCTTTGAACGTACACTGTTGAGTCCTTGGAAACACCGAAAACACGGGCGCTCTCTAGGGGGTGACATGGCTGTGTGAGGTGCACGTATGCATTCAAGCAATGGGGCAAAGGTTTTGGCTTCTCACCATTTTTTTGTAGGACTAGGCTATGTGCTTGTTATTGAGTCTTAAACATTGTCCATACATTATCAAACAAAGACTTCCCTGATGCTATCAAGTTGCTTTGTCCTTGATAGGTCTGTTAATGACTACTTTTTGCTTCACAAGTGTTTGATCTAAAACCATTGTGTCTTTAAACGAATGCTTAGAATCCTAAAACGAGTGTGTTGATTAAACAATTCTGTCAACCTGTCAGGAAATTGGATTTTCTGTCAGACATCAGTTCACACTGTACCTCAAAATTCAACTCAAACTTCGAAAATTGCATCAAAACTGTCAGATTTTATCTGTTTCCCGCGTGAGCTTTTAGCTTCAGAGCACTTCCTCGCGCGAGATTGTATTTTCTCACGCGAAGTTCTGTGTTCTCTCGCGCGAGCTATCATTTCCTCGCGCGATCAGGCATTTTCTCACGTGAACTTGTAGCGCAGTTTTCCAAAACAGAGACCTATTTGCAGTTCACTATTTGACTTTTTATCTGGTCTGCTTTTTGTCTGGGGTCTGTTTTTTTTGCTTCCCTGTTGTTTACCGTCAGAAACTGGTTGTGTTGAGTTAGGAATCGATCGACCTTTGCTTTGGTTCGTGTTGTCTCTTATCTATTCATCTTATCTCTTTATGCCTTTTGTACCTCGCTTTGCGGTTGTCTTATCTCGGCTGTTCTAGCCATCTCTTTTTGACAATTCGTACCAGGTCCATCTTGCATCTTGGCTGTTCTGGCCATTTATCTCTTTTTCGTTATCTTAGAGACAGAACCTAGCTTTATCCCGAATCTTTGCTCATTACATCTTCATCTATGACTGTCACAACTCGAAGTGGTAAGACTTATCCTATCCAGAACGCTGATCAAGGTCAAAGTAAATCTCATAATCAAAACATAGGTCATTTCCAATTGGTTGAGAAGTCTGAACTTTGTAAGAGTTCTTCAAATTCGTCATTAAGCACTCCACAAGATAATTTGTCTCAGACATCTCCTCCGGTTTTCCAAGAGTGCTTTAATCCTTTATTTTCGCAATCTAGTTCGTCACGCCAAGAACAAGACAACTCTTATTTTCAAAACAATTCATTGTTTTGTGGCTTTGGGAGATCATTTCCTCGGACGGAACCCATTATTGAAACTATTGATCCCACTGAAGATAGTGATTCATCTGAAGCTATTCACACACCAAAAGTTACATTGGCTGCACCTTTTCGACATCGTTCTCATCACTTTACTGAAGCTTCAATTGCAGCACAAATTCATCTTGACAAGATGGGAACCAAGAACCCATTTGACTTTCAATCAAGCCAATACGGTCAAACTTATAATCAATACCATGGTCAATCTTCTCATGACCAAAATCAGACTCATCACAATCAGTCTCATAATGACGATCAATCTCGCAACAAAACTCAAGCTGATCAACAAGCAGCATATAACTATCGCCCTCCTCCTTATGATCAAAATCAAGATGATCAACAAGATCACACACAAAGCATATATGAGACTCTTGGTAACGAGGATGATGTAATTACTCAGAATGATATAAATGTTGCGAAAGCTAACAAGAATCTCATTAAAATGATGGAAATTATTCTTTTGGAAGATAAGGAAGAGTATTTTCTTGAGTTGGCTAAGCAAGGAGCCAAACTACCTTCGAATTTCCAAGTGGAAACTATTGTAGCTAAAGAAGAAGAAACTGAAACCGCTAAGCTACAAAAGATGATTCAAAGTATGCAAGATCAAATTACTCAACTGACAAAAGAAAAGGATAAGCCCACACAACAATTTACATTGGAGAATATATGTCCTTTTCCTTTTGATAAGAATGTTTACATGCCTCCTTTTCCAAGAGGAGTAGAGTTACCCAAATATGACAAGTACATGGGTACAACTGATCCTCAAGATCATCTAAGAGAGTTTGGCGTGCTATCCATGGAATTCATGCACGATCAAACGTATCTTATGAGACTCTTCCCCCGCAGCTTGGGTGGGCCAGCTATGGAATGGTTTTGCCGATTACATCCTGGTATTCAAACTTTTGACGAGATTGCCAATCTTTTTCTTCAGCATTATTCTCACAACATCCAACACCCTGTCAATATTCGTGACTTGTGTAATTTGAAACAACAACAGGGAGAACCTTTCTTGTCTTTTCTCCAGAGGTGGAGACAACTTTGTACAAAGTATCCTCGTAAATTGGCTGAATCTGAGAAACTTGATATCTTTTTAGACAACCTTCTTCCAGACTTTGGATATCAAGTACAATTACAAGGTCCTTTGACATTTGACAACATGATCAAACAAGCTGTGAGGATAGAAGCCTTTATGGTCAAAAAGGGAGAATTAATTCTGAATAAAGACAATAAACAAGGATTCTCAACGAACAAGGATAAAGGGAAGTCTGTAAACAAGAATAGAGAGGTGGTAAATGATGGAGTGGTCGATAATGTCACCGCAAAGCCTTCAAAGCCTGTCTTTAATCTTACTTCTAGCATACAAGCGGCTAAGGCTGTCGAAAAGAATACAACATATAATCAGCACAGTTCAAGATTTTCTAGAAATAAACCGTGGGCTCCTCGACCTAAGCGCAATTTCACTTCTTTGGGAGAGCCTCTTGATGTAGTCTTTAAAACTCTCATACAAAATCAGATTCTCACTCCTTTGGACAAGCGAACTTATGACCCACAACCAAGACCTCACTGGTGGAATGACAATGATTATTGCGACTATCATCAAAATATTGGTCATAAGACATCCACTTGTCTTCAGTTGAGACATAAAGTTCAAGATTTGATTGACAGCGGTGATATTGTTGTGGATGGTCATAATAAGAATTCTGATCATCAGGCATTTAAAGATCCTTTCCCTCCTCATGAGAAAGGAGAGTCTTCTACAACTAAGAACAACAATGCTAAGGTGAATTACACTTACCTTTCTACCGATAATGTTATTAACATGATTGAACCTATGGGAGTTGAATATTGTGATGTGATCACTTTTAAGGGGAGTGGTGATGCTCCCAAGCCTAGAGTTCCTTTCATCTTACAAAATTCCACATCTTGTTCATCTGAATCTAGACAAACTCAAGATTGTGCAACTGTTGTCACTCGATCACGTGGAAGAGTTGTTTTGAAAGGTCCTGATCCTCCGAAGCAAACTGTAGACAAGGATACTTCGAGACAAAGCACAGACAAGGTTGCTTCGAAACAAACAATGGATAAGATTACCACTGGCCCTACCAACAAAGCTTCTAAATCGACTCCCACATCTAGTGTTACTAGTTATAGTATCTTAGATCAACTCCAGCGAACCAATGCTCAGATTACTATTTTTGAGTTGTTAAAAATCTCGCCTGCTCATAGGAAAATTTTGGATAAAGCCCTCGCTGAAGCAAATGTCCCCAAGGATCTTGATCTAAACCGGTTCCAATCTATGGTGGGTCATTTGACCTCACCGCATTATTTGTCCTTCTCAGAGGAAGATGATCATTCTTTGAACCACCCGCATAATGCTCCCTTACACATAGAGGTTATGATAGGTCCCAAATGTGTCCATCGTGTGCTTATTGATAATGGCGCTGGTCTTAACATTTGTTCTGCTACATTGCTCACCCAGCTAGGTTATGATGAGGACTGCATAGACTCCCGTAAGACGATTACCATAAAAGCTTATGATGAAGAAGAACGCAAGTCCCAGGGTTTAGTTGTGCTACCTATCCGTGTAGGTCCTGTTGAGAGAGATGTTACTTTCCAAGTGCTCGACATTCCTTTAGCATACAACATTTTGTTGGGTAGGCCTTGGATTCATGAGATGCAGGCTGTTCCATCCACATATCATCAATGCATCAAGTTCCCATTTCACGGGGCGGAAGTCACTGTACCCGCAAACACCAATCTCTCTTGTAATACTCTCATGCAAACTACAGATAGCTTTGTTCCTGCCAATAGGGACTCCACTGAGTTCTATGACACTAAGCTTAGAGAAATGGAGCAAACTTTGAAAATTAAAGATACGGGCATGGGAGAATATCAAATAGAACCTGTGCTATCTCTAGCAGCTTTACCTCCCTCTCCACGCCTCTATGGGAAACCTTCGGAAACTCATGGACTTTCTGATAATCTTCCTCAAACAATCTATGATGGTGCTTTTGTGCGAGCCTCCATACCTTTAGAAGATGAAGATGAGGAAAGAGCTATCAAAGCTTGGATCTATAAAGGAAAGGAGATATCTGAAACAACTACTCCTCCAGAGTTAGAACAAGAACCTTATAGTGAAGGTTTCAAAATCATGAAGCGCTTTGGATACAAGGGAAGTGGTCCTATAGGGGTAAATGATAATGGATTGTTGAAGCCTATTGAAGCTGTAGGTCGTAGCCCAAAGGACACTACTGGCTTAGGCTTTAAAAAGACTCCCTTTCATTTGGGGACCAAGACATTTATGTTGGCTCCTATGTCTGATTCCAAGCTTGAACCTGAGCATGAACAAGAAATTGAAGATACCACTCCAAAGATGAATCCAGAAAACAGCTCTGATGAAGATACATTTCCGTATCCTATCCCTTTGGATATTGCGAAACTCCTTGCTGAACCTGATGAGCCTATCATACCTGTTCATCTGGTAGAGACTAATACTGAGACATGCTCTGAGGCTGATTCTGAGAAAACTTCTTCAGTACATCAAGTTACATATGAGGAATGGAAAGCAGCATTAAATGATGATCCCAATTTTACAGGTGAGCAATATAGGCCACCATATTTTCAAAAATACTATGAACAAGAACAACTTCAGCAAGTTGTCAATGACAGAAGGAATAATAATGAGACTAATGATGCTGCTAATGAAATTCCTACATCAAGTACGGACTCACATAAATATGAGTTTGACTCTACATCCGATGCCACTTATGATGTAGACATAGATACTGTTCATGAGTATGAAAGACTCCTCGAAGTAGGTGAAGGGTCTGGCGCTAGAACACAAGAATTTGATGTTGTAGATGTCGACTTGTCTTCCGCTTCCGACGTAGGATCTCATAGGGATTCGAACACTCCTCTGGATGAGACTGCTCTAGCTCTTGACTTGCTTGTTAACGCTTTTGAGGGTTATACCGTGAACGTAGTTGAACCAGCCACTACTTCCCTTTCACTCCACCGTCCTGATCTAATAAACTGGAATTCCCCTCTCGCATCCAATGAAGTCCTTACGTTCCAGAATGATTATGAACTAGCCTGTTACCTCCATGCTCTCGAACCTGTAATGTCTTCCACCAGCGAATACAGCATCAGCATGACAGAAGGGGATATCAAGTATCTTAGTCAATAAATAAAAAATAGAAAAAATAAGAGCTCTGATGGTGAAAACCACTTTGTGGCAGTATCAGAGCCAAAAATAGTAAAAATAAAAGACGTATCTGAGGGTGAAAACCTCTCTGAGGCGCCCAAGGATGAGATACTTGATACTCTACCAAGCCATTTTCAGGAAAGATCATCAGTTCTGATTGAACCGACACAGCCGGTGAACTTGGGCACTGAGACTACTCCACAGATTATACATTTAGCATAGTCATTATCTGCTGAAGAAAAAGAAGAGTTCACTAGATTCTTCCAACGCAAGAAAATAAACTTTGCATGGGGTTATTCTGATATGCCTGGATTGGATCCCAATCTAATCATGCATCATTTGTCCATTGCACTAGATGTCAAACCTGTTAAGCAGAAGCTTCGAAAGATGCACCCTCATGTGGCACTGTTGGTTAAAACTGAACTAGAAAAGCTCCTTAAAGCTGGTTTCATAAGAGCAATTGATTATGCCGAATGGATTTCAAACATTGTTCCAGTTACTAAACATGATAAGTCCATTCGTGTGTGTACAGATTTCAGAGATCTCAATAAGGCATGTCCAAAAGATGATTTCCCACTGCCTAATATTGATATACTAGTAGACATGACAGCAGGATATGAGATGTACTCCTTGATGGATGGCTTCTTTGGCTATAACCAAATTAAAATTGCGCCAGAAGACCAAGAAAAAACCACCTTCACATGTGCTTGGGGCACTTTCTGCTGGAATGTTATGCCTTTTGGGCTTAAGAACGCCGGAGCAACATATCAGAGAGCTGTTACTACTATCTTCCATGATATGATGCACAAAACTATGGAGGACTATGTAGATGATACTTTAGCCAAGAGTATGCAGCGAAGAACTCACCTTGCAGATTTGGGTCCCATCCTTGACCGCATGGAGCAGTTTAGCCTTAGACTTAATCCCAAGAAATGTGCATTTGGAGTAACTTCTGGAAAACTCTTGGGTTACATTATCTCAGCCAAAGGCATAGAAGTCGATCCAGAAAAAGTTCAAGCTATTATGGACATGCCTCCTCCTAAGAACATAAGTCAGATGAGAGGTCTACAAGGAAGGTTGCAATCCATTCGGCGGTTCATCTCACAGCTAGCTGATAAGTCACAGCCGTTCACTAAAACTCTACATAAAGGTGTCACCTATGAATGGAATGAGGAATGTGACAAGGGACTCAATCAAATAAAACAATATCTTGCCAATCCACCCATTTTGATGCCTCCTATCCATGGGAAGCCACTTATACTGTATATTTCAGCCACAAGTACATCTTTGGGTGCTCTCTTAGCTCAAGAAGATCAGAACAATAAAGAAAGAGCTATTTATTACATCAGCAGAACATTGGTGTCCTATGAAATGAACTACTCTGTTATTGAAAAAGCTTGTCTAGCTGTAGTGTTTGCCTCACAGAAACTGCGACATTATATGTTGGCTCACACTACAAAGCTTATTGCAAAAATTGACCCGCTAAAATACTTATTAAGCAAGGCTGCTCTCACGGGTAGGTTGGCTAAATGGGTCATGATCCTCAGTGAGTTTGATATTGAATATGTGGAAAGGAAAGCTATTAAGGGACAAGCAATTGCTGATCAGTTGGCAGAGGCTCCTCTACATGATCACCAACCTTTGAACATTGAGTTTCCAGATGACTCCATTCTGCATCTCACACATCAGTCTTGGAGTATGTTTTTTGATGGCTCATTCACTCAACAAGGATCAGGTGCGGGTATTCTGTTTATAACACCTCAACGCTATTCTTTGCCCAAGGCCTACAAAATGATGTTTCCTTGCACCAACAACATAGCTGAATATGAGGCTCTTATCAATGGTATGAAATTAGCCCTTGAATGGCGTATAGATGAGCTCCAAGTCTTTGGCGATTCTCAGTTGATCATTAATCAAGTTAATAATGTATATCAAACAAAGGATGACAAGCTAATACCCTACAAAAGAATGGTGGATGATCTTAAGTTATACTTTGCACATATTTCCTTCCAGTAGATTCCAAGAACAGATAATAAGGCAGCTGATGCTATGGCTACTTTGGCCTCAATATTACAAATGCCAGAAAATGACTTCAGGCATGAATTCCTGGTGGAAACATTATGCTACCCTGCCTATGACAATCCTGAATCCAAGATGATCTGTTCAGTTATTGGACATGACTCATCCCGCTACCACCATATTTACTCTTATCTTCGGGACCAAATTATCCCTGATACCTATACCCGGAATGAGAAACGTCACCTCATTCGTACTGCTTCACGGTATGTTCTTATAGCAAATGACTTGTATAGACGGGGCCTAGACGGTACTCTACTTAGGTGTCTAGAACCCGATGAATCCAAACGTGTGTTAGCTGAGGTACACGAAGGTATTTGCGGCTCTCATTCGAGTGGTCTGACGTTAGCTCGTAAACTTATCAGAGCTGGATACTACTGGCCGGATATGGAAAAAGAAGTTGTCCAATATGTCAAGACTTGCAAGCAGTGTCAATATCATGGGAATCTGATCCACGCTCCTGCTAGGGAGCTCAGTCCTCTCATTAGTTTTTGGCCATTTCAACAATGGGCTTTTGACTTGGTTGGTCAGATACACCCTTCTTCTTCAAGAGGACATAAATTCATAATCACTGCTACAGATTACTTTACCAAATGGGTCGAGGCAGTTCCTCTGACTATAGCTGATGGAAGGACTATTGCTAAGTTCATTTTGAACTATATTATTTGCAGATATGGTGTACCTTCATTTATTATCACTGACAATGGAGGATAGTTTAAGAACAAAGATTTGACAGACTTATGCACTAAATTCAGGATCATTCAGCATTGGTCATCTATTTATTATCCTCAGGGAAATGGACAAGCAGAAGCTTCTAATAAGACAATCCTAAAAATTTTACACAGAACAGTTCATAAATCTGGTAGAGATTGGCATCTCCGGATTAATCCGGCTTTGTGGGCTTACAGAACAAGTATCCGAACACCAACGAGAGCCACTCCTTTTGCCTTAGTCTATGGGGCAGAAGCAGTATTGCCAATTAAGGTTGAGATTTCGACATTGTGAATCTCTCTGAAGGGCCTCATCACTGATGAAGATACCAGAATATCTAGGTTGCAAGAGCTTGAATTATTAGATGAACGTCGGAGGGTGGCGTTCGATCATCTTCGAGCATATCAAAAGAGAATGTCAAAAACATATAACAAGAAAGTCAGACAAAGGGAATTCCAAGTGGGTGACCTCGTCTTGAGGGAGAACCCCAAGAATCAGCAGCAGAGAACCCAGAAAGGAAAATTTGAACCAAACTGGCTTGGTCCATACATTATTACTGCAGCATTTGGATCTGGTGCTTACCGCCTCTCCACCACTGAAGGAGAGCAACTCAAAGAGCCTATCAACGCTCTTCATCTGAAGAAGTTCTACAGCTGAGACATTGCTTGTATGCTCATGTACATACTTATTGGCCCTGAAAAAATCCTAAAAATTGATATATTGCAAAAAATCCTAAAAATTGCAAAATGTCCTAAAAAAATGATCATCTTAGTGAAAACCTGGCAAACAGGCGCTTTGATGTATCTATTATCCTGGTGAAAACCTGGTAAACAGGTGCCTTGATAATACAAAAAAAAAATAGAAAATGTGAAAAATACAAAAAAAAATGAAAATATCAAAAATACAAAAAAATGAGATATTCAAAAAAATACAAAAAAAATCAAAAAAGAGAAAAGTACAAAAAAATTGAAAAAGAAAAAAAATGTGCCATTGATGAAAACCTGGTAAACAGGCGTCATGGTAGCAAAAATAGAATCTCTGCCAAGATGGTGAAAACCTGGTAAACAGGCGCCTCTTGTTTTCCTGAAGTAACATCTCATCTCAGCATCGCTTGGCTCTTAGTTTCCTGCTTTAGTTTCCTTCCTTTCCTGCTTTAGTTTATTTTCCCGCTTTCCTGCTTTAGTTTGTTTCCTGCTTTGGTTTGCTAGCTCATGCCTTGCTTTCAGTGTCTTCAAGATTTTTCTTGACTCTTCATGGATTGGAACTGGTTCACACTTGGGGGCACCTGCCTGGTCTAGGGGGCATTGTCCTATCACTTTCAAAAACTCTCTTTTGAGCATTGGTCGCCAGTGGTTCCCACTATGCTTGCCTGCGGATACCTAGCTTTCGTTCGACCTCTCACTTTTGGGACCTCTCCCTTACATCAATCACCAGTGATTCTCATTACGTCTGCCTACGGTCATTATCTCATTGAGACTTCGAACGTTATCTTTCTGAATCGACTTCAATCCGTTTGAACATGAACTTAAACTGAAACTAAAACTAAATGTGTGTTTCTTTGAGGCATGTTGAGCTTTGTTTTCTTTGAGTGTTTGTTTGTTTGCTTTCTTTGCTTTCTGCTTGTTGGTTTAGTTCCAATGATCCAAAGAATTCATTTAAGAGGGGTGTCCGTCTGTAAGAGCCTCTATCTCGTATTGGATGGCCATGCGTACCTCGACTCCTTTTATATGGATGCTTTGGTGAGGTTGGTTCTTCTCCTTGTCTTTTGAGTGACTTCTTTCTGCTACTGATGAAATTGTAAACGCTCGTCCTATTAAGTGAACGTAAGGGTCACTGCGAGCAATCTTTGGCAAAAGAAAGAACTCCTGCGTGCTTGGTGTGTTTGTTCGCAAGAGACATTCAGGTCATTCTAGCATTTATGCTCTAATGCTTATGTTAAATTGCTAGATTAAAAGGAATAGGTGTTCAGGTCATTCTGGCTTCTTGTGCCTTGATGCTTACACCTTATTCCGACAAATTTAAGACTCATGTCATATTCATATTCTCATGATAGCAATATTAGTAAGGATTGTATGACATCTTGCGATTGTCCGAACTTGAAAGGCTCTATGATGATAAATACGGTGAGTCCAACAACCAAGTCCTAGGGTTTGCATTTTCATTTTAAGCTTGCATCTTTAGCTTAGGCTTTGAACTTAAGACGATGCCTTATTTACTCTCTTAATAGTCTTCATCAAAGGCTCTCATCTATTACCTCGGGTTCTTCTTGGTTGCACAAGTATCCGGTCTTCATTGTCGATCCTCGAACATATCTATCCTTTGCTTAGTACCTGTTAAATATTGCTACAATCTTGCATGAGATGATTAGTACCATATCCATTACATTGTATTTCCATCCATAAACTCGTTGCATCTACATCAACATGTGTATCCGCTATAAGCATAAACTATTTATCTATCACTACATTGCATACATTTCTATTCATACATCTAAAGCATATAAGAGCACATCTCCTAAACATTATACATTCAAGCAATTTGCAACAAGTACAATGATATCAACGGAATCATCGATCTCATATATATATATCTCTCGATCTAAATGTCATATACAAAGAGGTGCTACTCGAGCACAGTACCAAAACAACAAAAATGAGCTATGATACAATCAAGATCCACTCCCACTGGGAGGGGGTGGAGGTGGAGGAGCCTGTGAAGGAGCCTGTGAAGGTCTCTGTGGAGGAGCCTGTGGAGGAGCCTGTGGAGGCACTAGGGGAGGAGCCTGGGGAGCCCTAGCATACTCGAAAAATGGCGGCACCTGCTCTGATATATCTGGAACAGCCCCACAGTATGCTGCATAGTAATAAGCCACCTGGGCGGCCTCATATCTCGTCTCTAATCTCGAATGCGCTAACTCCGCCCGTAGCTGTCTAATCTCTGCATCCCTATCTGCTACTCAAGTCTCCTCTCGGATAAGACGTGTGTGAAAATCATCACGCTCACGCTGCACCTGCCGTACTCTCTCTCGGCTCTTCCTGAGAGCCTCCTGCACCTGTCCTACACCTGCTCCAGCTGCCACGTCTGGCATGTCAGTATCCTCTCCTTGTGGTACCTGCTGGGATATATCAGTTGTATGTGGTCTCGTAGATCTCTGCTGTGTACCGCTACTCCCTGCTCCAGGATCTGAGCCCATGGTCCTAGTAGGGATGCTCACCTGTCCTGATCGGGGCCTCAACACTCTCTGCCCAGGTCTCTGCTGTGATGCCTGCTGCTGTATAGGCTGCTCTCCCTGTGCCTGCTGATCCTGTGCTGCCTGCTGCTGCTGCACAGCCTGCTGCTGTATAGGCTACTCTGCCTGCGCCTGCTGATCCTGTGGTGCCTGCTGCTGCTGTGGTGCCTGCTGCTGTGCTCCTATGCCAACTGGATCTGTGAACCTCGGATGAGGTCGTGCCATCAACTGGTCCCTGTATGCAGGTGTCACCCCTGCATTGGTGACATCCACCATGTAATCCCATCGTGCTGGTGGGATGCGTGACTCTATCGCGCATCGCCCTGGATCCAATCGTGCACGCCACCCCTTCTTCTCCTCGTCGGAGAAGCGAGCGTAGGGGCAATACTCCTGTGAAATATCCTGCTGTCTGCCAAACTGACGTAGGACACGTGTAACCACGAATCTCTCAATCGTCTGAATGGTTCGTCCAATCAGTGGACGTGATATAAACATGGTAGCAAACTCTCTCCGAGCATCGTCCCAAGGCTCAGTAGCTATCCAAGGTCTCCAAACTACAGCGACCATGTCATCCAACTGTGCTCTCCACTGCTCTGTCTTACCCAGCAGGGGCTGGGTCATCACACCTGAATATCTGTAAATATAAGGCTCCAGCGCCTGTCGCGTATCATGGAATAGGGGTCTACAAATGGGGAGGTGCTCCCAGGCCCAGACCTGTAAGAGGAAGACTCCTTCCGCCATCGATCTCGCACCTCTGTACACAATCTCATGCATCTCGTGATACATGTGTGCCAGCATACACTTCCCCCCATCCAAATCTCACAGCTGGTCTGTCCAACATCCTCTGCAGCATAGTACCCCAACCACACTCTAGTCCATGCTGACCTCGATCAGGTACGAGGTAACAACTCAAAAATATAACCAACACGACCTCGAATGGATGCGCTCCACCATATCTGTGCACTAGATCCTCCCAGGAGATGGCCCGACCCGTCACAAGATCATCCCTGAAGATAGTCCTCAAGGCCACTTTACCCTGCCGTGGCTATGTATTGTACTCAACACGAGTACCATGAATGGGTATCCGCAGGATCCTATATATGTCCTTGGTGGTCACTGTCATCTCTCCCATCGAAAAATGAAATGTGTTCGTCTCTGAATGGAAACGCTCTACCAATGCAGTAAGAAGACCGTGATTCACCCAAATGTCGGGTAACTCACGCAAATATCCCAAGCCCAGAGCATCAATGTGAGCACTCTCAGCATCTATCAGTCGCTGAACTAATGTAGTAATAACCGGGTGATGTGCTCGAAATGCGATATCTGGAAAGTCAACCTGCATAGCAAATAACGACACTGGGTCAGTAACTCAATCATGTTGGTTTTCACTACTACAACAACAACTACAGCAGAGTATCTATCCTATGACAAGGCTCTACAAGACTTTATTTGGCTGATTTCATGCAAATCTGATAAAATTTGGCCACTTGCAACAGTCTTTCGCGCGAGAAAAGTGTTCCTTCGCGCGAGACAACTACCATTTCACGCGAGAAAATAAAATTCTCGCATTGACTACCTCTTTATCTCGCGCGAAGTTCTATCCTTGGAGCTTGTTAGTTCGCGCGAGAAAACCACTTTATCGCGCGAAACGAAACCCGCCTTCGCGCGAGAGAACTACTTTCTCGCGCAATATTTCACACTTTTTACATTATGCTAATTTTTAAAAAAAAAATCTAACCTATCACGCTATACGAATTGAAATACAAAGCAGTTTATCGACTACTTACAGGTGCGTCATACTCCGGTGGCCGGGCATGTCATCGAGAGCGCTCAAATCGGTGTGTATGTAGTGGCAGACCCTCCATTTCTCTATCTTAGAGCTCAGAATCACTAAAAGACAACGATGAATAATGATTTGAAAATGACTCCTCCGACCCTTATATAGCTTTTGACCTAATTTTTGAAAGTGCTCCGTTTTCTTTGAAAATTGCACCCTTTGCTAAATCGACTGTTCTGAATCCATTTTCGGGATCAAAATCAAAATCTGACATCTCTAAGTGGCTCAAAATCATGTTTTAAATATTGGACTCCTTCTGGATCGGATGCTTGTGCAGTCAGTCTCCTAGTGTCATCTTCCTGCTAGATCCTCATCTTTGCATCATGTTCTCAAATCTTTGCTTCTTTTCATCAAGTCAACCCTAGTCAAAATTTGGTCAACTATGGTCAAACTTGGTCAACAAGACCTCTGCTTTGCACCGTTTCACTTCTGTAGCTTCGCGAATCTGGTCTAATTGCTTTTGCTCTGCAATCTCTTGTTGTTTATCATCCTTCTCACATGTCATCTTTCGATTTCGCTCCCGAGGGGGCAGGATGATTACATCATTTGAATCTTGTCAAATCTATTCTTGAATCAGTCTGATTTGAATCATCAGTTCTCATCGCTAGGGGCATCTTGGTGCCTCGCATCTTGTTATCTTATCATCCATCTTTTAGGTATCTGAGCAATCTAACTCGGATCCTCAAGGGCCAAACTTCGTTCTGGAGATGGTTCTTGAAATCTTTTGGGTATTGGGGCAATCTAACCCTAATTCCTGGGAGTCAAGCTTCGTTCTGGAGATGATTATCAAAATCTCTTTTAGACCATTATCTGGGCAATCTAACCTGGGTCTCGGAGGACTAAGCTTCGTATTGGGGCAATCTAACCCTGATTCGGAGATAGTCCTAAATCTGCATCTTCATCAATTGGTATTGGGGCAATCTAACCTCGATTTCGGTTCTCTTTTAAGATCGTTGTCTTCGCAATCTAACTTAGACTTCAAAAAATTCATGCTTTGATCTGCTTTCATCTGTCACTTCAGACTATTCTTTGAATCAACGCGCTGTTCGCACATCAATTCAAAGAGGGGCAAATGTAATACCCCAAAATTGGCACCTATTTAATTTCATCAATTTTGGTGCATTATCTCGATTTTACATCACCAAAGTCCTAGTTCCCTAGGTAAATTTCTCTCTCCTATCTGACTTAATTTGACTTGATGTCAATTGCAAAGACCATAAATTGCAATAATCAAATGCTAAATTAATTCCTAAAGTCTTTGACTTAATTGGCTAAATTACCCCTATGATACATTAATTTAATTGTAAAGTCCTATGCGCTTTAAATTAAATTAAATCAAACCACCCTCTTTAGCTAATTACCCATAAAAAGGAATTAATAATTGCTTGTTATTTGAATGGACACCTTTTTCTTGAATTAATAATTTGAGATATTCGAAAGGTCCTCATGTGGCATTTTCCATTCTTTTAATAAAGTAATTCATGCTTATTTGTCCAAAAGGGATATGAAGGGTTAGGAGTTTCGAATCAAGAAACTCTTCCTCCTCCTCTTGGCTCTTCTTTTTATTTGACCTCTTTTTCTCATTCGGGAGGACAATTTTTGAGAGTAAAGGCACTATAGTGAATTTTTGATTGAATTTCAAGCTTTCATTTGCAACTAGTTTAATTTCTCATTCTAGTGTAATTGCATTTCTCATTTAAATTAAATTTGCTTAATTGTTCTTAGATTAAGATCATTTTTATTCCAAAATCAACTAAAAAAAATTTGCATTTCATATCTTCTTTCAAGTATTCTTAGATTAATTGCATTCATCTTAGTTTGATTCTAGCTTTGCATATCATCTTTATGGCTTTCTTGGAAAATCCTCCGTTGTAGTAGCGGTCTGATGGTTGTTGGTTCTCCAATCTGAGAGCAATTATACACCCCCGCCTGCATAGGAGGCAACAGGTCGCTTCCTCACGAATTTCGGATTGAATAATTCATATTCTCTTCGTAATTTGACCATAGGAGTAATGACTATGTTGCGTATGTGGTTGATTTAGAGGTCACATTCAAGCACACACAAATACAAGATTTCGGCTTTATAGGCAGCCTCTGTTTTTGCCATATTTTTCTCGAGTGTTTTGCAATTCTTGCACTCCTCATCTACAACAAGTTTTGGTGTAACAGGTGTGTGTGTAGAACATGCTGTTGATGTAGACAATGACGGGGTGTCATTGACCCATCGAAAGTACTCGCATCCACCTCCATCCTACAATACAAATCTAAGTTAGTCTCGCTATAATGACTAATATTTTTTCTTGGTTAAACATTTCAATATTGTGCAATTAACAACCTTAGTGTAGTTTTTACAACCCCAAAATTTACGGCCTGGATTTCCCTCTGTCAGTGACTTCCTCAGCACACAACGCAATCCATCACCGCAGTAACACGTAGGAGCATTCCTCGTAGCCATCAGCACTGTATCAAGAAAAAATTTGTTCATTCATACTAATTTTGTTCACTATAACAACATGACTATATTCTATGAGTACAAATTGAAAAAGTTATACAAAAAATATAATGACACAACTATAGCATTAGATATAACAATATCCATGAACTGGTTGGTGGTGTGAAAACACACCGTTAAATAAGAAAATGCAAGTAGATCCACAGTCTACGCCCTTATGCCCCACATTCGATGATCAATCCTGCATCTACAAAGTAAACATTACAGAAAAACTAAAACTTGTTTAATTTTAAATGGAATACACCAAGGAGTACCATCAGAAATATTGACCGTTTACAAACAGGAATAGTAAACAATCATCAGATAGCTCATTTTTTATCACCATATGTGGATTATTTTTTCATCAATGTTTGAAATACCTTTTGGATTTGATTGTATAGATAGTTTTGGATCACACTGTGATCCATGATCAGGATGAAAGAGACCAAAATGATGGACTTTTCTGTCAATCATTTTTCTCTCTTCCATCGTGATGAGGGATCACAAAGTGTGATCATAAAATATCTACAAAATTGAATCCAGAAGCTATTTCAAACATATTTAATGTCAGCATATGTGTAGTCTCACTTTATCATCATATGTGTAGTCTCAAAACTATCCATTTCTATTTCTGTAAAAATAATGAAAAATGAAATGAAATTGAAGATGAAATAGATGATTGAACAAAGTAGAATTATTTAACTTAATTTTGTAACACAACAATAATAACAAGATGGTAAATATACATACAAAATCATGAACAATACAGTCGTCTACCAAAACACATTTATAAAATCATGTCTAAAGAACTAGAAATGGATAGTTAAGAGACTAAACCTTAACATTGCATTAAATGAAGCATTCATCATGTGGTACTCCTTCGTGTATTCCACTTAAATATGTTAAAAATAACAACATGAAAAAATGCAAGCTAAAAAACACATTAATGAAAATAATGGTCAAGGGAGGGCATGCTTGTTTCCTGCCTTGAAGTAGAAACAAAAACTCAAAATTCAAAGGAAACACAAAATTAACACAATAAGTATACCAGTGGGTACTTACTAGTGGCTACTGTAGACCAGTGTATATGAAAACAAAGAGGGAAAAATGAAAGAAATAAGTTGATTGGGTTGACACCTGATCCCAAGATTGGAAAAAATCCGCATTTGGAAAAAATCATTGCAAATTTAATAAAATCGTCAGGTCCGCATCTTCCTGAATTCATCGTTGAAACATCTTTGCATGGCCATTGAGAGAGCAAGTTTTTACTTCTGCATTGCATACTAATTGCAGTTCATTGCAAGTATGTATATGAACTGCAATTAGTATGTAATATTTCAAGTATGTATATGAACTATACATACTTGAAATATTACAAGTATGTAATATTTCAAGTATGTATATGAACTATAAATACTTGAAATATTACAAGTATGTAATATTTCAAGTATGTATATGCCATTGAGAGAGCAAGTTTTTACTTCTGTATTGCATACTAATTGCAGTTCATTGCAAGTATGTATATGAACTGCAATTAGTATGTAGTATTTCAAGTATGTATATGAACTATACATACTTGAAATATTACAAGTATGTATATGAACTATACATACTTGAAATATTACAAGTATGTAATATTTCAAGTATGTATATGCCATTGAGAGAGCAAGTTTTTACTTCTGTATTGCATACTAATTGCAGTTCATTGCAAGTATGTATATGAACTGCAATTCATTATAACTCTCAATGGAAGGAAAAATAAACAATTTTCTACTCTCGCACCAAATTGAAACAAAAATGCAATATGACACTCGTATTTTCATTTCCTGCACTATGGAAATTTTGTTCTCTTTCGATTTTCTGTTGCAACACATCTTAAATATGAATGATTACTAAGGATTCATTTGTTTAATATATGTTTCAGCTAATATCCTAAGCAAGCAAGAGGATTTCTAGACAAATTAAAGCATACTTTGTCATTTATTTTTTGATCTATCATTAAACACGAAAACAATTTCAGCTAGTTCATTCTGTGACACGTGCTATTCTTCACATACGTATAACAAATGTTTATTTAAGATCCCCTATTACTCAAATCTAGCAACCTTTGTTTATTCAAGATAGTGTGATCACCGGTACAAACAAAATAAACTTAATAATGCATACCCTATAAACTTAATAATGCATACCCTCTCTATCAAGTAGGATAGTCATCCATGACCATTTTAAGCAAAATCATTGGTATTTGTCACTGTCAAAAGGCACAAAGATATTAGTGATTTATGTTCACTATCCAATGCACAATGGATTTGCATCAAAAAGGCCAGAGTCGAAGGAGGATCTAGAGTCCAATGAGCCAAATGATGAATGCAAAGTGAAGTGAGTAGTCAGGGAAAGCCTGACATTTTATCAAAAAAAACCATGTCACAGTGAGGTCCCATTATCCAAGCAGCAATACAACAGGATATACCATTGTCTTAGAGGAGTCCTTATCAAGAACACAATCCAAAAGGCCGATAGGAATTACAACTAGTGGTAGAGCATCTAGGAACACATCACAAAGCATCAATGTGATCTCAAGGGCATTGAGAATAAGGTCTTGACATATCTGAAACATTGTTAAGCACAACATAACCAAGCTTTCTAACTCATCTAAGCATGAAATCACCTCAATGAACTTGGCATTCATTTCATATCTCAAAGTGACAAAGACCAAGATGAATGCCCCTAACTCGGCCAGGAACCATGAGAGGCTTCACGAAAAACCATGTCAGCTTTTGTCCAAGTGGAGTTGGCACAAGCAATCAACAAGAAATGAAGAGCTTCAACAGCTACTTCTCTCTGTCACAACGATTTTATTAGAGGTCCGCTTATGGAATCCCTTAAATTGGTCTCGATGTTTGAGTATTGATGTCAAATACATCCAAACATTTGAAACTCTTCTCTTCAAAACTACAAAATATCTATCATTTTATTAATATCAGAATGAATGACAAAAAAAAGAGAGAGATTTAAATTGAATAAGAATCCAATTACATGGGAAAAATGAAAGTATAACGTATGACAATTATAATAAACAGCAATGGCAAATGAACAGGGCATTTGAAAAAATAGTCACAGCTAACAGAGGATTGTGTATGAAAATCACCTAATGCGGAAGCAAGAGGGTAAGGATAGCATAAAATTCTATGAACCCCACCAATATATAAGGTGTCACAATAGTGATAGAGGGTAACAGAGAAGTAGTTGGCATAAATATTTTCAAAAACCTATCCAAATACTCGATCTAGAGTGAAGAACAGAAGATATAGGTGCAAAGAACAGCAGGCTTGAAGGATGTGATGCATGAAAAAGATAAATGAATGTTTAAAGACAGTCAAAAAAGCTTTGTAGCAGCAGTAAACGATGGAATAATAGTGATAAGAAGAAATGATATTGATAGAATTGTCATGAAAAGATGAATGATATGTACCCACCATAGAAGCAGGATGATGGTCATTATTATGGAATAATAGTCATATCAAGAATGCATGCTCACTGAACAAGTCAATCAACAAAGAATATGACAGTTATAGGACAAGAAGAAACCTGAATATGACAGTTTCAGGCAACAAGAAACCTGAATTTTCCAACTCAGAGTTTAGATTAATCATGCCATCTGTTATCACAATCCTTACCTAGTGCATGAATTAAAGACTGAACAAACACATGTGCATGAATTCAATGTCAATTGGCAAACAATAAAGATAAATCAATATGGTTTATATTAGTGCATCTAGACAAATATAATTCATTGGAATAACAAGTAGCGCAAATGCCACTCCCACTATCTATATCTAGAAATGACACTGTGTATTTGATAAAGTATGTAGAAAATCATGATAAAGTTTGATAAAGTGACAATCATCAACCATAAACAATCATAAACAATCAACAGTGTATGTGAACAACTATGATAAAGTATGTAGAAAATAACTATAATCCACCATATGTGGCTGCAATCCAGTCCACTCTCTCATCCAAGAAATTAACACAATAAAAATACTGGTGGGTACTTACCAGTGGCTCCAACATAAATATCCAATGCCTCCATTTCTCATAAAACTATATTTTGTAATGGAGATGAACAACAATATCATATTCAGCTTATGATACTGAATATGATACTGCTTATGATACTGAATATGATACTGAATATTCAGTATCATATTCAGCTTAGTATCATATTCAGCAATCATATTCATGAACAACAGTATCATATTCAGTATCATAATCAACTTATGATACTGAATATGATACTGAATATTCAGTATCATATTCAACAATCATATTCATGAACAACATTATCATATTCAGTATCATATTCAGCTTATGATACTGAATATGATACTGCTTATGATACCGAATATGATACTGAATATTCAGTATCATATTCAGCAATCATATTCATGAACAACAGTATCATATTCAGTATCATAAGCAATATCATAAGCAGTATCATATTCAGTATCAGGACATACCATCATATTCCATGCTTATCCATTTGCATTTCATAATTATGCTCAATTTTTAATTTTCAATATGACATGAAATCTGAATATATGTGTATGCCAAAGGCCCATTCAATTTTTGCTGAACATGATAGTGAATATGATAGTGCTGTCCATGATCATGATTGCTGAATATGATACTGAATATGATACTGTTGTTCATGAATATGATTGTTGAATATGATACTGAATGTGATACTGTTGTTCATGAATATGATTACTAAATATGATACTGAATATTCAGTATCATATTCAGTATCATAAGCAGTATCATATTTAGTATCAAGACATACCATCATATTCCATGCTTATCCATTTGCATTTCATAATTACGCTCAATTTTCAATTTTCAATATGACATGAAATCTGAATATATGTATCATATTCAGCAATCATATTCATGAACAACTATATCATATTCAGTATCATATTCATGAACAACAGTATCATATTCAGCAATCATGATCATGGACAGCACTATCATATTCACTATCATGTTCAACAAAAATTAAATTAAAGTTGGCATACACATATATTCAGATTTCATGTCATATTGAAAATTGAAAATTGAGCATAATTATGAAATGCAAATGGATAAGCATGGAATATGATGGTATGTCCTGATACTAAATATGATACTACTTATGATACTGAATATGATACTGAATATTTAGTATCATAAGCAGTATCATATTCAGTATCAGGACATACCATCATATTCCATGCTTATCCATTTGCATTTCATAATTACGCTCAATTTTCAATTTTCAATATGACATGAAATCTGAATATATGTATCATATTCAGTATCATATTTAGCAATCATATTCATGAACACCAGTATCATATTCAGCAATCATGATCACGGACAACACTATCATATTCACTATCATGTTCAACAAAAATTGAATTAAAGTTGGCATACACATATATTCAGATTTCATGTCATATTGAAAATTGAAAATTGAGCGTAATTATGAAATGCAAATGGATAAGCATAGAATATGATGGTATGTCCTGATACTGAATATGATATTGAATATGATACTACTTATGATACTGAATATGATACTGAATATTCAGTATCATAAGCAGTATCATATTCAACAATCATATTCATGAACAGCAGTATCATATTCATGAACAACAGTATCATATTCAACAATCATGATCATGGACAACACTATCATATTCACTATCATGTTCAGCAAAAATTGAATTAAAGTTGGCATACACATATATTCAGATTTCATGTCATATTGAAAATTGAAAATTGAGTGTAATTATGAAATGCAAATGGATAAGCATGGAATATGATGGTATGTCCTGATACTGAACATGATACTGCTTATGATATTGAATATGATACTGAATATTCAGTATCATATTCGGCAATCATATTCATGAACAGTAGTATCATATTCAGTATCATATTCATGAACAACAGTATCATATTCAACAATTGCATTTAAATTAAAATATTCAAATAATCATTTTGTTACAATATGAGCATATAATAGTAAAAAATCTAAATATATATCCATCCACATGATAAAGTACAATACCACTGAAAATCAGTAACAACATGATAAAAAAATCAATGTTCTTGAACACAAAATACACTAGATATCATCATAAAGTATCATGCCACATCACAACAAGATCATCATGTATATATGATCAAAATGGTAATCACAAGTATGATCAAAATGGTAATCACAAGCATTGTAAATGTAGTTATGGAATGATTGAATAGCAGTATCATGTCAGTTTTTTAGCCTTTTATAGGCTTCCAACTCATTTAAAATCACAAAATGATGTCCTTTAAAATAACTATAAACCACCATATGTGGCTACAATCCAGTCGCTTCTCTCCTCCTTGGTCATCAATAAGAACCATTTGGCTCTTTCACGTTGACCCAAGAAGGTTTCGTATACCTTGAGGAATACACCTCTACTCAATCCAGGCATGGATTTGAGAGCGTTATAGGCATCCGTCAAAGCATTCTCATGACTAGATTCATCAATTTTAACAAGGTGAATATTGTCCATGCCCTCTTTTATTTTTTTCATTGTTTCGGACATGGAATCCAATGAAGCAGCCATACTTGCCTTCTTCCTCTTTCCCACCTTTTTGCCTGATGAACTAGGAGTCCCTCTAGTACTTGTTGTTGCAGTGGACTGAGTGGAATTATAAGGCTCATCATCCCAATCAACAACACTATCAAGATGTACAGTGTCCTCTTCATCATTCACATCGAATGGCTCTTCCAAAGGGTTCCCTTCTTCAAACTCAAGGGCCGTGGTAGCTGCATTTCCTTCAACCATGTCATTACCGACAATTACACCCAATTCAGTGAAGTACTGAAAGGGCTGCCTCTTATACATTCTTGCATTTTTTAACTCTCTTCACTGCATGTTGGCATAAATAAATGGATTAGGTTCTTTGTCTTTCATTATTAACTTAAAAAGAAGGCAATATTATTTCCATCAAAATAGTAGAGAGATTACCCTACCTTGAGAAGCTCATCCCACACACTGTCCTCAGCATCCATTGACTGAGTAGCCTCGTTCCAAGCTAAACCGCTTGTATTCCGAAGCTCCTTCATGACTCTATATGTAAGCTTCCAAGTTTTCAACTTGTTTTTGAAGTTTCCCTTGGATAGACTGAGGTTCAAATCAGCATTGAACTGCCTCTCAATTGCGGTCCAGGCTTCTTTTTTGAAGCCTCCATCACATTTTCTTCCTAGTTGTACTTGCTCAAGGAGCAAGTCTATAAGCTTTCGTTCCATGTCCTTTGACCACATAATCTTCTTTGACGAAGAAGATATCTGGCTCGTGTTAGCAATCTCATTCATGTTCATTAATGATTATGTGTAAGTCGTGCTGTGTATACAAATTGTTGTTAATCAAAGTATCTTCATACATCAGTTTACTCAAATAAAACACATTGACCATTACAAGTCCAATACTTGCAGATAAAAAGACAAGAAAAAGGAAACCATCATGTATATCAAAGTATCTTCATACATCAGTTTACTCAGATAAAACACATTGACCATTACAAGTCCAATACTTGCAGATAAAAAGACAAGAAAAAGGAAACCATCATGTATATCAAAGTATCTTCATACATCAGTTTACTCAAATAAAACACATTGACCATTATAAGTCCAATACTTGCAGATAAAAAGACAAGAAAAAGGAAACCATCATGTATATCAAAGTATCTTCATACATCAGTTTACTCAAATAAAACACATTGACCATTACAAGTCCAATACTTGCAGATAAAAAGACAAGAAAAAGGAAACCATCATGTATATCAAAGTATCTTCATACATCAGTTTACTCAAATAAAACACATTGACCATTACAAGTCCAATACTTGCAGATAAAAAGACAAGAAAAAGGAAACCATCATGTATATCAAAGTATCTTCATACATCAGTTTACTCAAATAAAACACATTGACCATTACAAGTCCAATACTTGCAGATAAAAAGACAAGAAAAAGGAAACCATCATGTATATCAAAGTATCTTCATACATCAGTTTACTCAAATAAAACACATTGACCATTACAAGTCCAATACTTGCAGATAAAAAGACAAGAAAAAGGAAACCATCAAGTAGTGTTCAGCCATACAAGAACAACTATTGTCGGGATCTATACTCTTCCCACATTCTACTTGCTATATCATTTCGGAACTATGCCCACTGGTCTCTATCATTCTGAGACAACCCATATGTCTCTAGCACTGGTACATCTACCCCATCACGATCATCTTCCTCTTCAATGTCAATTTCTAGTGGAATGTCATCCTCTACTGTAATGTAGTTGTGTAGTATGCAACATGCTAATACAATATGGGCTTGTGTCATGATAGGATAAGACGTGGCATGCCTCAGGATTGGAAAATGCTGCTTGAGAATACCAAATGTACGCTCTATTGAGTTTCTAAGAGAGGAGTGTCGATGGTTGAACAACTCTTCTTTTGAGTTTCTTGGATTTTCTCTTGAAAACTCTTTCAGGTGGTAGCGTGTACACCGATAAGGAGCAAGAAATTCAGGTGCATTGGGATATCCAGCATCCACTAGAAAGTATTTTCCTACATAAATAAAGTATATTATTAATATGTGAAACGTGAAAATATTTTCCTACATAAATAAAGCATATTATTAAACTATGATTTGGCTTACCGGGGGGAACAACAAGAGGATCTGCTCTTGACAGAGCTGAAGCTAGAACACGACTATCTGCGGCAGACCCTTCCCAACCAGCAAGGCAGTACTGAAACTTATGATCGAAGGAACACACACCCATAACATTTTGCGACAGGTTGCCTTTTCTATCATGATATTTACCTTGCATGTCGACATCGACGGTGACTGGTATATGGGTTCCATCGATAGCTCCAACACAATCCTATACGATATGATACAATCATCAATTGTAAGGTCAACCAGTCCTCAATGATAAAAATCTCTACAAGAAAAATGTAACAACACAACAATTACCTTGAAGAATGGATCAAAGCGTTCATTCCCACTAATTTCAAGAGGAGTGTTTGGACTAGGTGGTAGAAAGCAATCCTTGTGGAGTCCTAAGATAGCCCTCAACACCTTGTGGAAGTATCGGCTGATTGTCTCTCCTGAGTGGCCAAAGTTGTGGGCAATCTTGCGGTTCCTCAAATTGTGGCCAACGGTGTGGAGGAACATCACAAGTTGTTCTTCTAATGTCAAGTGTATCGTATCTTTCAAGGATCCATTCGGCCTTAGGATAGTAGCTAGACGAAAGAAGGCTCCCCTACTCATGCGAATTTGATCATGACAATCCACATCATTGGAATGAATAACCATTCTATAGAAATTATTTCCTTTTCTTTTTTGTTTACCCCTATCTGCATTAGATTCTAGGGCCACCACTGCTGTGGCTGCGGCAACACAAGCAATCAGAGCTGTGAGAAGCTGAGAATATGTGGTCCCCACAATTACCCATTCTAGAACGTCAATATTCTTAATAGGATCCATCAATGGCCTGAAAACATAGGTACATATATATACAATTAGATAGATAAATAGTTACATAGATACATACCTACATACATAGATATATAGGGTTAGATAGTTCATACATATAAACAATTAGATAGATAAATAGATACATAGATACATAGAAACATACCCACATACATAGAAAAGCCTCATTCTTTTCTTAAGATATCATAGCAAGATCAAGAGATATACCAAAACTTGAATCAAAATGACATTATCGAGCCTAACAACCAACTAATATGATAATGAATATGATACTGTTGTTCATGAATATGATACTGAATATGAAAGTGTTGTTCATGAATATGATACTGAATATGAACATGCTTATGATACTGTTGTTCATGAATATGATGTTGAATATGAAAGTGTTGTTCATGAATATGATGCTGAATATGAACATGCTTATGATACTGAATATGATACTGTTGTTCATGAATATGAACATGCTTATGAAACTGAATATGATACTATTGTATGATACTGAATATCATACTGCTGTATGATATTGAATATGATATTGCTGTATGGTACTGGATATGGTACTGTTGTTCATGAATATGATTGCTGAATATTATCATCTCAAAACCTGAATATGGGCCTAAAATGAGAATATGTATCTTCCAACCAAAGAGGTGGAATATGTTTTGATAACCCAATTTTGGCCGATTATATACCCAATTTGATTCTCGGTCGGGTCCGCAATCTTCCCATTATATTGTTTCGTGGATACGATATATTGTTTCGTGGATACAACTATGGATGAGTATGTGATATTGCTATCCATGAAATGTATCCCTATGATGGTATAGCACATATCTTGTGATTCAAGCTTAAAATGTTTTCTTTGTCATGTAATGGTGCTCTCGTGTGGGGAAATGATTAAGTTACCGTATAGTCAAATATGTTTAAATAAGTCAAAACTAAAACAGCTATGAAGTTTAATCCACATGATGTGATAGTTTCTTTCTTGGGCTTGGGCTTCAAACTGTGTTTCCTTGTCCTGAATATAATTATAATCAATTCAATGATGCCCCAATCAATATTTATCTCATTACCAATTTATGGGAGGTGTAATATGGGAGGAAGTGAATAAACAATGGTGGATAGTAGGGCCTATGGTGGCAGTGAATTTGTTACAATTTAGCTTGCAGGTGGTATCTGTAATGGTGGTAGGGCATTTAGGGGAGCTTTCTTTATCTAGTGCAGCCATTGCTACTTCCTTTGTAGGTGTCTTTGGCTTCAACAGTAGACCATTGATAGGATAACATAACAGTATAACATAGGTAAGCATTTAAAGAAACAAATATATTGAATTAAATTTCAAAGAATCAATACATATTTCTCAAATTCAAAGACTTTCACACAGAGATCTCAAAAAAAAGCTATGAAACACAACCGCACAGTTAGCATATTGAATCTATTTCTCAAATTCAGCCCTCACAAGTCAATCTTTTCAAAATTTTAACATTAAATAAATTACAATTGCCAACAATCTTTTCTTTTCTTAAGTTAATGCAATTCAATTTCTGTGTCTATAGGTTTTCAGTTTACCATAATGTTGCAACCCCTTTGGCTCCACTTTTGTCCATAAACAAAGGTGCATTAAAATTGGCACGTATTTTTTTTCCCATGCTTCAGCTTTTCCTTTTGTTTGCATAACAATTTTCCTTGATTGATAGCATGCTCCTTCTGTCTTATTGTTTATTGCCATGGTGTGATTGGCTTCTAATTTGGAGGTGGAATAGTTGGGTCACGTTCAACTTATTTAGGATATGTGTTCAATGCAACATTACCAGTTCACTCACATTAGCCACTGGATTTGGGTCTAGTTTGCCTTAGGCTCTGCAGAGCACATCCTGATTCATCCAGGCACACCCTGTCGTGTGTCCAGGGCAGAGTGCATTCAGGCAAAATCGGGGTTGGTTCGACAGAGCCTGAGATGAACCAGCATTTCAAACCTTTTTTATTTTTTTCTATTTCTGGTTTTTAATCAAAAAGCACTGTTACAGTTAGGAAGCCAATAAAATGTGGTAAGAAGGGCATCATTCCTGTCCGCAGTTGTTCAGATCTATTTACTTGACCCTTTTGTGGTTGTATTAAAACAGTGATATATTGAGCACCCGATATCACAGGAAGGAGGGGTACTTTTCAGAAAAGGAAACCCTCATGTATGTTGAGAACAGGCCCACATTTTTCTCTTACAAGTAAAACCCTCATTATTTTTACTTGCCTTGAGAACAGGAGCAGAAAGAATGACAACGAAAGTTCAAAGCACGTGCAGAGTAAGCCCTAAAACTACTAGCACTTGTAAAAGAGTTGATTATGATGTTGCATTCTCAATGATACTAAATATGATACTGAAAATAATCGTTGTTCATGAATATGATACTGAAAACAATCACATTTACACATTGAGCATTGAGTTTCAGACAAACCTGCAAGTCACAACAAACCCTTCAGCAAACCAGCTCGTTGACACCACGAAAACCCTCTCGATAGTCAAAACCACAGACCCTCTCGACAAAACCTTCAGCAGCGTCGTATCCACGAAACAATCTTCAGCAAAGCCCAATCTTTAGCAAACCCTTCAATAGCGTGTATCCACGAAACAATATATCGTATCCACGAAACAATATAACGGGAAGATTGCAGACCCGACCGTTCATCAAATTGGGTATATAATCGCCTAAAATCGGGTTATCATTTCATATTCCACCTTTTTGGCTGGAAGATACATATTCCCATTTTAGGCCCATATTCAGGGTTTGAGATGATAACCCGATTTTGACTTTAAGGGTTCCAAACAGTGGATATTGGTCAAAATCGGATTATCATCTTCTAATTCCACCCATCTTCCACCAAACAAACGGGCCCTTAGGGTAGTGGCTATCTAGCCACGAAATTCATTTTTTTTATATAGCTTTTTGCAAAGTTTTGAGAAAAAACACTCTCCCCTTCGTATGGTTAAAAATTTTCGTGGCTGCATAGCCCCTGCCGCATTTTAGCTGGTTCCCGAGGTGTCCGTTAGAATGTGTGGGTCCATTTCGTTGTTTCAAAACTTCACAAGAAAGAAAACTTCTGTTAACAAAAAAAAACAGAAAAAACGAATTCCGAGAACCGAAACTGCACAACCAACGAGAAAGCTTGCGAACAGGGTGTGAACATACGTCAAAACGCAGATGAGGATAGAAAAACTTGGTGGAGTATTTCAGAAATCATTGCACTGGCTAACATTAGAGCAAAATGTAGAATATGCAGAGCGCACGAAAGACTACTGCCAGCTAGAATATTCTTGCGTATTTCAAAATTTCGGGTTAAAATTCGGTGCAATTAGAATCTGAAATTCTCAAAAATGGAGGAGGTAAGAAGACAGAATAAATGGGGACTTGGTGGGCCTCCCGCAATTTTCGCAGTGGAAGCTGCAGGAGAGGCTCGAATGTTGCCAGAGGTTGAATATGTAGAAGAGGAGCGAATCCATGGAAAAAACTGTGCGCGAAGCTTTTATCAAGGTTAACGTTATCAAACTGTTAATTAACATTTTTTTAAGGTCACCTGTGTCAGAATGAAAGCTTGCGAACAGGGTGTGAACACAGGTCAAAACGCAGAGGAGGATGGAGAAACTTGGTGGATTGTTTTCGAAATCACTGCACTCGCCAACATTAATGCAAAATGTTTTAGAAATCATTGCATTAGCCAAGGTTTGTGCAGAATGTAGAAGAATGCAGAGAACACAGAAGATTAGTGATTGCCAGCTAAAAAGAATTTGATTGGCGCGATTACAATCTGAAATCCTCAAAAATGGAGGAGATAAGAAGACAGAATAAATTGGGACTAGGTGGAGCTCCCAAAGCACGCGTCCATTGGTCTGATCTTTGCCTTTATGCTTGCGAAATTGCTTCGCATCGTTATTTCTTTCAGAGACGACAGCGAATTATCTGTGACGTAGCGGAAGCAGTATGAGAGACTCAAATGTTGCCAGACGTTGAACATGTAGAAGAGGACCGAGTACATAGAAGAGCTGTGCGTGAAACGCTAGAAGAAGATGCTAAAGTTGTAAGAAACGAGGGCTTCGAGCTTCGAACTCTAGGTTTGGAAAATGAAACCCAAATAGACGAGGATTCAGCAGTTCAAGCTTTAAAAAGAGGGCGAGAAAAATTAAGTCTCTGGAGAATCAAACCCTAGAAAAAGAAGCTAAGCCCCCGAGAAGCAAGGGTTTAGATCTTCAAACCCTGGGAGAACAGAATAAAACCCTGAAAGGCAAGGGTTGGAGGTTTAAGCCCTGGAGAGTGAGGGCTTAGATGGGACCCTCGGAATGGGGAGTGAAGCCGTAGCAAGTGAGGGTTTGAGGGATGAATTTGGAGCTGGGAGGCTGCACGATGATAGCCATTTGGGCGAGGAGGATGATTGTTGACAGGGTGTGGAGAGCACGGAATTGGATGGAAGCTTTTACTATGGTTGGTCAATTTGCAAAGAGTATTTCGAATGATTTGCAGTTGCAGTTTTACGGGCCTTATAAGTTCGGTACGGAGGGCGGCTGGGTACTGTTTCTCAACCTCCACCTCTTAAGATCTCTGCCAGTGTTAAATGGTATTGCTCATTTACTTACTTGTGTTTAATGGATGATCTTTTACTGTAGAGGCTGATATTGTAAATTTTTGCCGGCTGTGGAGTTGTTTGTTTAGAGGCATAATGCAGATCACCATTTCTATGTAATTTGTTTTCCTGTCTTGCTTCTCCATATTGCAATGATTTTCTGGTATTTTCGGGCCTTAAATTTATTTAGATTTTTATGTCTTAAATCATTTCTGATGGCATTCCCCCGCTTTTTGTATGCCTGTTACAACTCGTGTTGTGCATTCCTTAAACAGTCAACTATGAAACTGGCAATATTTTTCAGTTTTTGTGGCTGTGGGCTATGAACCTCGGAAAATTGGGGCCTCTACTCTGGTTAATTCTTTTCCAGATTTCCATTGAAAAGTCCACAGCGACCCTTCTACTTCTGTAAATGTTGTGCACCGCCTTTTTATATGGTTTCTTCTTCCCAACTGGACATGTTGAGGTAGAATTCAGAGACAAGAATGAAAGTACATGTCAATTTCATTGCTTTTACATGCATTCCACTTCGCTTATTCCCACTCATATTTTTAATCATTAACCCTTTCCTTTTACTTTCACAGTTGAAAACATAGAGGATAATTTTACAGAAAGTATGTAAAAGGGATTGGAAATTGACTGGAGGTTCGTTTCTAAGCTTGCAAGAATTCCATGGTGAATTTTCTCAATCGAATGAAACTGCTTATTTTCTTTTGTCATGTTTTTGGAAGTTTATCTTACCCAAAATTTAGTTTCATCGACGGGGTTGTAACAGAGTACAATCTCCATAGAAGATCAAAATGGAAGAAATGTTGGGTAAATTAAACTTCCATATTACAGGAAGTTTTAACTATTTGTTAATGCTGCATAGGGCATATGATCCATTTCTGTGTATGGACTATGGAGACAGCAGAAGAAATTCATTCTGTTAATATTTGTTGCAGACATATCCAAGTGTAAATCAAAGTGGAATGCATCCACCAGAGCTAGCCAATCTGTCACACCTTGTGGGAGCAATGTTATATTTTCACAATTTTATGGTCTGGGTTTGGGCCAGCTATAGAAACAGTTGGCAAAATTTTTACAAAAAATATTGATGGAAATTACCACACCTTACTAACAGGATAATAATTATATGATTATATAGGAGCAGATTGAACAACTAATGTTTGTTCTGTTTTGCACTTGTGTGGAAACTAACTTGGACCTTGGGTACATACAGGTACATACAGGCCTAATACTAGTTTAAGTTTTGTAGTTGTCAGGCAATCTTCCAGGTTTATCATTTGTCTTATTACATAGATCCATCCACTTTTCTATAGACTATTTTTTGGGCTAATGTTTTCCTTTATAGATATTGATTGTTGTTCTCTTTGACAGAGATCCCATAGACAATTATCTTAGCAGTTCAATATGTAAAGAATTTGATTTCCTGCCCGTTTTGATAAATTTGTAAGCTCTCTAATCTTTTCTCTCATATTAAGTGCTAGAGTACCATTGTTTTAATGTGTTGCATTCATCGAAGAATGCTTTCTTGTATGGAAAAGTTCAATTAGATTAGGGTTTTTTTGTCATTTTTGTCTATGATTGAAATTTTTGATTGCCTGATCAGATCTATGTTGGGAAATAATGGCTATTATTTCAACTTTTGCTTTTGCATTTTGAACTTCGGTTTCCAATGGCTTTTCAAGAACTAATATTCACTTCTGCCTTATCTTCTTCATTCCCAAAACTTGAGCAAACTTCTTTCAAAAGATGCTCTATTTATTCTCGCTTCGTATTCGGATTCTGATAGGGGTTCTGGAACTAACTCTCTTACTTCCTTTTGTGGACGTCGCGGTTTCCAATCCTTATGTAAGTCTCTGTCATTTGTATTTGAGAGTTCCTTTTAACTTGTCGGAATCAGACGGGTGTTCTGGAACTAAGCTTTATTTCCGCCTTGTGGGGAGTCACATGATTTCGAAGCTTTATATAAGGAACTTCTCTTCCGTTGTTTATTAGTTCCACTTTTCTTGTCGGGTCCTGACTACACTTCTGACACCAACCACGGGCTCCGCTGCTTAGTTGTAAAACATGAGGACGCCGACTTAACAATATTTTGAGGGAAGGCCTTTGACATTTGCACAACAAAATAGACTGAAAGATAAATGTGGGGACGCAAAAGGAAAAGACGAGGTTCCAACTACTATATCAGACTTCTATGTTTGTTCCGAAAATATGCATGGGTTTTGACCCACTGAAAAAGAACATATTAAAGACTTGCAATTTGAGGAAAGATAAATCAATCCTTGGCATTTTTACTTGGGGAGGAAAAAAAAGGGGCAACACCGTGGAAGCTGCCTTGGTATGCAGATGACAAAATTATACTGGTAGAATTGAGCAGACAGATATGTGAGGTGAATAAGATGTGTGCAGAAAGACACAAAGTAGGTATTTCGTTTCCTATTCAATTAGGAGCATATATGTGTCAATCATCCTCCAATGCCATAAATGTTACTAAAGCAATAGGCAAGTACTCAATGCAGACCTATGACGTTATAAGGGAATTTTTTATCCAAGTAACTTCGTGAAGGACAATTTGTAGGTGGGATCAACATACCAATATGTGTCTGCATTGGAGGACTTCTGGGCAAATTGTGCAGATGAATATGAGGTGTTGAAGAGGTCTTGGTCTAGATTAATCATTGAGCAAATCCAAGAGTACTGTCTTCCATTTGCTATCTTTGGAATTACAGATGACGCCTTAGACATAGTGGACAATTGTTACTTTGTAGAGATACAAGATAGCCCACTGGAACCAATCAATTTGGAGGCTCCTGAAATGGGTGACCTAGATGTGAGGACAACACCCGTCCTCAAAGAACCAAAGCATGTCTGGTAAGAAAAAGAGAAGGGAAGGATGGTGCAACATCAAGCAATCCTGCAACTCCCAATTAAAATCCAACATCCCCACCAGCTCAAAATCCTTCAGTCTCAAACACACCAGCAATAATGACATCAAGTACTGTTGGAGGAGGCAATAGGCAGTCACTGGAGAAAGGGTCAGGAATTATCCCCACCTGTGGAACATGTCCCTTACTAGATATTGACTTGACTGAGGATAACGAGGTCCTTGACAAAGGAGACTAGAAAAAGAAAGGAAAAACAAACCAAGAGACAAATGAAGAAAAGGGGAAGAAGCCAACCCAAGACTCCCAGCAATCTGGTCCAAGCCTGGGTAAGGCAATAAAATCTTTTCCTTTTTCCACACAAGTTTCAAATACTATCACTTAGCCAATAAAAAGGACTCTATTTTTGTAACCCAATGTCCTAAAGGTTGTGTCCTAAGTGTTAGCGACCCCTTCATGGCTTCAGGCTACCTTGGATAAAAAGACATAGAGAGAAGTTGATAAATGCCCTCCTCAAGATGTCATTACCCAAATATTGCAATCTTTCCCAGCCCCTAAAGCTAAGAAATTTGAAAACCACCTCTCGTCTCATAGAAGATGACAATTTGGGCCATGTGTTTTTAGAAATTGCTCATCCCACTGTTCAAAAAGATCCAAGTGCAACTACTTCTATAGATTTTGATGTCACCAGGATAGATACAAGTGATCCAAATTTTGATGCAGACTTGTCCATTTGGCAACTTTCGAGTAATAGGGTAAAGAAGAGGCTTGAGAAAACAAAGATGGATAAGGATCAACTGAAGGTCATGGTAGAATTACTTTCAGAAAGCCTGAGGTCATTATTGACACCCTTGTCCGCTCAAATGCCTAGCTCTTCTAATACCATCTCGGACCCCACCTCAGACAAGAAAAAAGAATTGATCTCTCAATTACAAACAGATAACCAGTTTGAGAGAGTGGCCAGGGAATGGGTCGGAGATTTAAAAGTTCAAGGCCTACCCTTCATTGATAGGTTGAGCGAGTCTTAAGATGCTTTGGTGTTGTCTAGAAATGTCAGTCTCAAAGATTAGAGTAGCCAAAATGAAGGGAGTAACACATAAGCAAACCATGAAGCAAATAAATGAGGTGATTGATATGGGAACCACAATAGCCATAAGTTTCGGCCTCATACAGTCACATGATGGACTCCTTCAAAGATGGATGTTTAGTTTGGGATATAAATGTGAATGTATACAAAATAGTGTGGCAAATTTGAATAAACTCCTAAGGGAAGCCAAAGAAATGATAGATCAAATTGTGCAATATTTTAAAGACATTAGTTGTGAGCTGTAAAAGAAAGACAATTCTGGAATTATCACAACAAATGCTTGAAGAAAGAATACTAGCATAATATTGATGTTATTATTGATCCTCTTGTATTCTGCAAGGAGTATAAGAAATTAGCAAGAACTAATGCTATCTTTGGTTTGGTAATCAACACCAAACTTTTATTGCTAAGCCGAAAGAGATTAATGAACAAATGGTATTTTGGGCCATCATAAATATGAATGTTGTTATTCCTGAACATAACAAGATTGCAGCAGCTGTAAGTGCCTTATAGGTGTACAAGGAAAAATAGGCGGCTCAAGAACCACCGACCAAGGAAGACGAAGGAGAAGCATCTTGACAGTTATCGGAAGATTTTCTTTTTTAGTCTTTTTCATCATTGGATGCTTTTGAAAAGTTTTGCGTTAAAAGACTTTAATTTATAATGTATTCGAAAGACTTCAGTGATATATGGAAATGAATGAGAAAATAAGGGATCGACAATTTTTCAAAATTTCCCAATTTGCTTTGACAATTGAGTGTGACTCAGATTTTGATTGTTGTTGTTCAGTAGAGTATAAATAAAGAAGTTTTTTTCTTTGGCTAATATGTATGATCAAATTTTAGTAGATAGAAAAATCTTCTTGTGGCAAAACTTTGTTTTCGTTACACAATAAGTTTAGGCATTCTTTGCGATGTTTTATGTTCAATGAAACTCTCATTTGTGCTATTGGTTAAAGATCAGTGTTGGAATTTTTGAATCTGAGTCATATTTTCATCTTTGTATGGAAATATTAGTTGGAAATTATATGTACATGTGATTTGTGGGTTTACCTCTTTATACGCAATTACTTCATAGTTATGGCTAATTGTTAGCAACTTTCCTGCTTTCTGGTTAAAAACATACCCCTTGTTAGTAATTTGCTGAAAGCATAAGATTTCATATCAGAAAAAGGGAGCTGTACCTTTCTGAAATTCAGAGAGGTTTTGTCGCTAGTTCTCTCAACTGTTAATTGATGGGTTGGCTTGTAGGGACATAGGAGTTCAAATTTGAGAAAGTCCAATTTATTAACTAAAAAGTTGTTAAAAAGGATTACAGTTTTGTTTGTACTATTGATTCACCTCCCTGCTCCCTCTTAGTAGTACTTCTGTGTTCTACAATTGGTATTAGAGTCAGTACTTGCAAAAGACCTAACACATGGCGTGTCAAGAAGGAGCATCCTCTAATAAAGCACCTCTCCTTGATGGGATTGCTTATGCATTTTGGAGTATTTTGTTTTGTTTCAATTGGTTTTGACGTATGGATGTCTGTTGAAAATGGTTATACTAAACCTAATCATCCGTTAATTTTTCCTGCACACAAGAGGGATTATGAAAATAATGCAAAAGCTAAGAATGCAATATTATGTGAATTACCTAAAATTGAATTTGTTAAAGTTATGGAGCACAGCTAAGGAAATTTGGGATAAGCTAAAAGGTATTTATGAAGGCAATGACAAAGTAAAGCAAGCAAAGTTGTAGACACACAAAGCTAAGTTTGAAGAATTGAAAATGAAAGAACATATCGCATATTATCTTCTCAGAGTTGACGAGATAGTAAATGCCATCAAGGGTTTAGGCGAGAAAGTGCTTGAAGCAATAGTTGTTCAAAAGGTATTGCAATCCTTACCCTCTAGATCCAGTGCAAAAATTTCTGCTATAGAAGAGGCAAGGGATCTCACTAAACTCAAATTAGATGATGTTCATGGAATGCTAATAGCCTATGAAATGAGAATGACAGGTGACGAAGAGATAAGAAAGGAAGTTGGTTTTAAAACTGGTAAAAAGATAAAAGATGAGAGCACAAGCTCCAAAAATGAGTTAGAAGAACAATTGGCTACTTTAGTTAGAAAATTCAAAAGGGTTGGTAAACTTCAAGGAAAAATTTCTCTTAAATGTTTTAATTGTGGGAAAAATGGGCATTTTTCAACTAAATGTCCATATGCTAATAGTGATGAAGATGAAAGTTTTAAGAAGAAAAATAAGGAACAACCTTTTTACAAGCAACGTTCATTTCTTAAGATGAAGAAAAACTTATGTGTTAAGGAAGAAAATTCTGATTCTGTTGCTAGCAAAGTTTTGATTCTAATGATTGTGCAACTTTGTTTATGGCCTTGGGATCATCTTCAAATCATAATGATGCTAACTCATGCAGTGATGCAGAGAGTGAAGTGGAGCTTGAGGAAGAATTGGTGTGTGCTCTTGACGAAATTGGTAGATTAAGGGAAACAAGTCACAACAGTTGAAAGACATTGAAGTCAAAGATCAGATTATCACAAATCTGAAAGTCGAACTTGAAGGTAGAAACCAAGCAGAATTGGTAAAATCTTAACTTTCCTTGAAATCTGAATATTGTTCAAAACTAGAAAGTGAACTAGTTTCTTTAAAAAGAGAAATTGAGAAGTTAAATATGGTTTCTGAAAAACAAACCAAGGTTGGAAAAAGTTCAGAAATGTTAAATGAAATGTTGGCTGAACAGAGAAAGACTAACAATCAATCCAGTTCGGGGTTTGAAGAAGGTGAAATTTCTAATACCACAAAGAAGGAATACTTGGTATCCTAGAAGATTTTATCCTTTCTATGGCTTTTGTAATTTTTGTAACTATTTTGGTCACAAATGAATTAACTGTAGAATCAGGCCAAGGAGAGAAGAATCAATTTTGTTAGTCCAAATTTATTTGATCCCCTAAGGCATTTTATTATGGTTTGTTTTAAATGTCAGACTGCTAGACATATTGCAACAAATTGTCACATGAGTTTTGTAGATTCTGGAGACAAAAAGGAAGTGAAAGTCTGGAGAAAGAAGGAGAAAAGATCTCTCGTTGTTGAAACAGCCCTACATGCAACATGAGAGAATCTTTGGATAGTAGACAATGGTTGTTCAAATTACATGATAGGTGACAAAAGCAAGTTTTCTACATTTATAGATTGGAATGATGAACTGGTAAGATTTGGTGACAGATCTTCAGTACAAATTCATGGTAAGGGATCTTTGAGTATTAATGGCATTTTGGAAGCAAATAATGTACGGTGTGTTGATGGATTGAACCATAATTTGCTTAGTGTTAGCCAATTGTGTGACAATGGTTATTTTGTGAATTTTAATGCTCAAGGATGTGAAATAAGAAAGTCTAAATCAGGAAAATTAATTGCCGAAGGAAAATGAACTGATAGTAATGGTTATGATTTAATAGAAGTAAAAGGTAGAAGTTGTTTGATAAGTCAAACTGATGAGAGTTGGCTTTGGCATAGATGACTTGGACATTTGAACTTTGATAATCTTGTGAAAATCATTTCCATGAATTCAGTGAGACATATGCCTAAGATTGTTAAACCTAAGAATATCATTTGTAAATAATGTCAACAAGGTAAACAAACTACAATCAGTTTTATGTTTAAAGAATATTCAAGTTTGCAACCTCTTGAACTAATCCATACTGATCTTTGTGGTCCAACAAAAGGACTAAAGGCTTAAAAATTGAAAGGTTATTTATGTTATTTGTAGATGATTTTTCTTGTATGACATGGGTGACATTCTTAAAAGAAAAATTAGAAGCTTTTGATAGGTTTATGAGTTTTAGGGCAATGGTAGAAAAAGAAAGTGATTTTCAAATTAAATGTCTCAGATAAGATAAGGGTGGAGAATTTCTAACAATTTTGTGGGTTATTGTGAAGAGCATGGCATAAAGAGACAATATTCTACAACCAGAACACCAAAAAAGAATGGTGTGGTGGAAAGACGAAACATGACAGTCAAGGAAATGGCACGAACTTTGCTTTATGAAGAAAAATTTTCTGACAGGTTTTGGGTGTAAGTAGTACTTACAGTGGTCTACATTCTCAATAGAGTTTAGTTAAGGCCACATAGTAAGAAGACTCCGTATGAATTGTGGTATGGTAAGTCTACTTCGGTAAAGTATTTAAAAGTCTTTGGCAATAAATGCTTTATTAAAAGAGAAGATGATGGTTTGGGTAGTTTTGATTCTTGGTGTGATGAAGGGTTGTTTTTGGGTTATTCTACTCACAGTAAAGCTTACAAATGCTATAACAATAGATTGAGCAGAATAGTTGAATGTGCTAATGTAAAAATTGATGAAAACTTTCAAAGTGACAACTATGAAGAATCTATTGTTGAATCTGATCCTAATGTAGAAGTTAATCATAATATTATTTCACATGATTCTGCTGCAACTAATCTTTGCAAATACTTCTGATAATGATGTTGAATCTAATTCAGAAACTACTAGTGATATTACTTTTCTAAATATTGGTGAAAAGAAACCTTCTAAGTTTGTCAGAAAAAATCATCCCGAACAACAAATAATAGGGCATAAAGATGATGGAATTCAAACAAGGAAAAAGGTTGTTAATTATAATGAAGAAGCATATCTTTATTGTCTGAAACGGAACCTAAATCTTATAAGGAAGCTAGTTCAGATACTAGTTGGATTAATGCAATGAAAGAAGAATTAGCTCAGTTTGATAAAAATAATACTTGGGAATTGGTTCCTAGACCTAACAAAAATGTCGTCGGTGCAAAATGGGTTTTTAGAAATAAATTGAATGAAAATGGCGAAATTGTTAGAAATAAAGCTAGAATGGTTTGTAAGTGTTATGCTCAGATTGAAGGGGTTGATTTTAATGAGACATTTGCTCTTGTAGCCAGATTAGAAGAAATTTGTATGTTTTTGGCATTTTCAGTTTATAAGAACTTCAGTGTTTTGTAGATGGATGTTAAATCAGATTTTCTTAATGGACTTTCGGAAGAAAATGTTTATCTCCTAGTTATCAGATTCGCGTATCTAGGCCACGAATCGTATTCGGATTTGCGAACCGATTCGTGCTGGATTCTCACAGGGTTCAGATTTGACCTTGTAATTCAATGTGATGATTTTCTTTTGAATCATAATGTTTATTTTTGACATTTGGCATTGATCAATGATCAAGCATCATAGATTCATACTATGAAATGATTTAGTTTTACAATTATGTATATTTCTTTTATTTTTTGAATATATACTGCACACACACACACACACAAATCCATACAAATCCTAAGGGGAAAAAAAATTCACGAATCCACAAATCGGATTCTTGTACCCGAATCCATCCCCAAATCCGAAACGGCAACCTAGTTTATCTGGAACAACCAAAAGGTTTTGTGTGTGCAGGCTTAAAAAGGCTTTGTATAGTCTTATGAAAGCCCCTAGGGCTTGGTATTCCAAACTTGATCAACATCTTTTGCAACAGGGTTTTCACAAAGGTAATTCTGGAAGTAATTTATATTTCAAATCTATTGGAGATCAAGTGTTTGTTGTGGTTGTATACGTTGATGATATTATTTTTGGTGGGAATGATGAAGTTTGTAAGGATTTTGCTAATCAAATGTAAACATCATTTGAAATGTCTATGATAAGAGACTTATCATATTTTCTTTGATTGCAAGTTTCCCATTTAGATGTAGACATATTTTTGTCACAAACTAAATATACCAAGGAAATGTTTAAAAAGTTTCAGATGGACTGCAAACCAGTTTGTATGCCAATGATTACAGGCTGCAAACTCGATAAGAATGATGATTCACCAGCCACAGATCAAACAGAATACAGGTCAATGATAAGCAGTTTGTTATATCTCACAACATCAAAACCTGATATTATGCAATCTGTTTCTATGGTTGCCTGATTACAGGCTGCTCCCAAGGTGTCCCATCTTCATGTAGTTAAATGGATTTTCAGGTATCTTCAAGGTACTTTTGATTTTGGTTTATGATATCCTAGAACTGATGATTTTACCTTGACCACATATACAAATGCTGACTAGGTGGTATGTGTAGATGATAGAGGAAGCACCGATGGTGGTTTGTTTCTTTTGGGAAATAGGTTGGTTGCATGGTTGAGCAAGAAACATGATTTTGTCACTTTGTCTACAGCAAAGGTGGAATATGTTACTGCTGCCTCTTGTTGCACACAAGTCTTGTGGATGAAGCAAACCCTCACAGATTTGAAGGTGGTATTTGATTGTCCAGTTTCTATATTTTGTGATAACTCTAGTGCTATCAGTATTTCCAAAATTCTTGTTCTTCGTTCTCGCACTAAGCATTTATCTATCAAATATCCTTTTTTGAAGGAAAGGGTTGCTGATCGTGAAGTTTGTCTTGAGTATGTTACTACTAAACATCAGTTGGTTGATATCTTTACAAAACCTCTTCCTATAGCTACTTTTGAAGCACTTCCTATAGCTGATAACTAGTTTTGGTCTCATTAGTGCATCTTCATAGGGGGAGTTAATTTCACGATTTTCATTTTGGCCCCCACCCTTTGTCATTGATGTCAAAGGGGGAGAATAGCTTTATGCTTCAAGAGTTTTTGCTTCAGGTTTCCTTTTGCTTCAGATTAGTGTTTTTTGTTTGATATTGCAGATGCTTCATTCAGATTTCAGGTTGATTGTGGCAGATTGTGGTGGATTCAACTTCAGGCTGTGACAGATTGTGATGGTTTCCAACTCAAATTTTGTGACTTGACACTTGCAGATTTAATAGTGATTACAGTGTTTTGTTCCATTCAGTGATTTGTTTCAGTTGCAGATTTGATATATTGCGTTGCAGATTGCTTATTTAGTTTTTACATACTTCATTTGACTATCCAAGAGGTTGAAGTACTTCATGTGGTTGACTCTGTTAACATCAACAACAAAGGGGGAGACTGTTAGCCTTGATTTTGTCATTGATGTTCCCAGCGTTCATCTCTGTTGTTGCATTCTATGCTGTTCATTCTGTCACAAGGAAAAAAGTTCAGAGATATTTTCTAATTAAATGATAATGTCAGTCACAAGAATATCAGGAAATAATAATGGAATTTACCTTGGATCTGAATGTATTTATCTCTGCAACATACTATCAATTGGTGTGATAGAAACTTAAGCTTGTGTTTTATTTTCATCTCTTCTTCTCATTATTGGCAGTATGGTGCCCTAAGTTGGTTTTTGAAGATCGTATGACTGGTTGTCATTTAGTTACAACTGCTTATTCAACCGAAATATAACTATTTGTTTGTGAACACAAATTAAAACATACAATGTATGCTTTTGGCAGAAGAATAAACAAAGAACGGTTTTTGGTTTCAAACTGTCTTTGACAGTTACTACTTCCTAAGTTAGTTGAAAGGTCTCCATCGACAAGCAAGGATTATATAATATGTTTCTGTTTGTGAAGTGTAGAAAACATCTTCCAATGGGCGCTGAAGAAGTTAATACATTTCACGTGAAGGAAGAGTTATGTTTCTTTCAAGAAATTCGAGAAGTCTCTTCTTCTATATCATAGTGCTGATAGTACAGAACATTTGTTTGAAAGACAGAGGGTTTAACAGGAGTATGGCGTGATCTCAATTTACAGGATTGAAGGTTCATCTAATCTCAGCATAAGGGGTAAAATTGCTATGATTCAAGTTAATTGGTATAATCTTTAGAGCAATTTTATGTAAGCTTTTCTATATTTCTGAACTGTTCTTGGTTACAAATACGAACTTTTGAGTGCTTACAACAGCAGTATCTAAAGATCTTAAAATTCTGATTTCTACATTGATTACACGGGTTTTTAACAGTTGCAGATTGGAAACATCTTAAATGATATTTTTAAACTGCTGTATATTGTGGATGTAAAGAAACAGATCAGAAAATCTAATACTTATGTTAAACTTCATAGTTAATTTTTTCAGAATACTGAATTGGTATTCAGTTTGACAAAATTGTAACTTGTATTTTCAGAATACTGAATTGGTGTTCAGTTTGACAAAGTTGTAAAGTTCAAAGAGCTGGTGCTCTCAGAGGGGATTGGAAGATTCCTTGGGTTGTTACCCTAAAAGGTTGTAATGCATTTCAATTGTGAGGCCAGATTAGGACAGTAGATCCTAGCGGCATTTGTCTCCATGGCTTTCCCACATTGGGGTTCAACATAAAAACTTGTGTGTTGTTCTTGCTGGTGTATCTTTTTGGTTTTTGTTGTTGTATCTTTCAATTTTCAGATTAAAGTTTGGCGAAAACTTAAGTTGTTAAAAAGGATTAAAGTTTTATTTATATTAGTGATTCACCCCCCCTCTTAGTAGTACTTTTGTGTTCTTCAAGCTTGAAAGGCCTTCATCCCATTTAATGTACTCATCATAATATAAATAGCAATATCTATATCTTACATGCTATCCATCATCATGTCATTCTTCCGCTTTTAACATTAATATTAATCTTGCTTTGACATCAATGACAACATTTCAACAATCTTGTCCATACTTGTTTGATGTTAATTACAAGAATGAATCCCTTTGACATCATTGACAATATTTCCAACACTATATTCATTAAAAACTTAGTAAACCGTTTATATGGTAATTTATGATCTTCACAAGTTCGCAAAAAATTAGTGGAACTCAAAATATGGTAGGGAGCACAAATGAAACTATGTTATAAGATAAAAAACAAGACCAATTCTTGTGCTCTCAAAATTTGACTCTCTTAATCTCTACTATATCAGTTTATCAGTTTCTAGATTGAATTGTGTAGAATTTTTTGTCATCAACGTTTCAGATCATACTACATGATCCATCATCAGGATGCACGAGAGCAAAAGGAACATAAGTGTTAGAATAACAGTCCACAATACAACTGAGAGGGGGAGGTGAATCAGTTGTATGACAGATTATTAAACTTTAAACTTTAAGTAGCAGCAATATCAGATCCAATAAACACAATGAATGCCAACACAATAACACAATATTTTGGTGTCGGGGAAACCCCGTTAAAGGTAAAAACCCCGGTGGGAATTAGCACCCACAAATGATGTACTGAGAGTATAGTATCCTTGTTAGAAGATTTAGCCCTGTTAGGAGCTTATTGAAACATTACAGTACATAGTCCTTGTTAGAGGACAAACCTTGTTAGGAGTTAAGAAGAAAAGGGAGGGCTCACTGCCCAAAGAAGGTTAAGTCCACCTTCAAAACTCACTGTTCACAACACAGATGTATATAAAGAAATACACAATCTTTTTGAACTGTTTGGCAGCAACTGTCTTTGCTTGATCAGCTCCAATGAAGTCCACCAACAAACCTCTGCTCTACATACAATAGACACAAGCTCATAGCTTTTACAAACTCTCTATATCATCTTCTTCTCATCCATATCTTTTCCAAAGAAAAGACCTTACATATATACCCTATTACAATTCTCCATGATTAGGTCGGCCCATAAGGCTTTCCTAATTACAAACAATTACATAAACCCTTGCTAAGATACACACGGTATCTAAAACAAGTGAACAACAATTACATTACATCATTTAAGGACCGACATCCTTAATTTATGTTTTGCCAAGCAAAACACACGCTTCATCTCTTGAGTTAGCTTCTAAATAAGCCTTCACCAAAACACACGCCATAGCTAACGTCACCAATCATTCCGTACCTTGCGCTGACCAACAAACATCCTTCAGTACCTTGTCTATCATCCCTCAAGTTCGCATACCTTGAGTTCATACCATCTGGAAGATAGACAAGAAACACAAAGACTAACTCTGTCATTTCTCACTGTCACAGTCTAATGACTAGTCTCCACCAAATCATCTATAACTCATCCAATATGAAACATTTCATGATGCGATCTTGGATATAAGATCACAACATATCCCTGAACTCTCATCTGACTTTGCAACCTTTGAATCATTCGTACAGTATCTGTACATTGTGATAACCAGCTTGATCTCCTCACAAAAACATATGTTGACATCAGTGGCAAAACACAAATGACAACAGTACGAGTGCCCATTCAGTAACGTAGTGATTAAACATATTAAATGTCTGAATCACCTCCCTATGCATTAGCAATATTCAACAATCTCCCTCTTTGGCATTGATGTCAACATATGGGAAAATCCATCATCCCAAAGTTATATCAATCCAAAGTTATGCTACATACAATCTCCCCAAACAGTAGGGATTTTCTCATAGCAACACTCCCCCTTTAACAGTAATGGCAAAGGGTGCCATGAGTCAGCAACTATTTGTTGACTTGGTGGTCAGCACCTCCTTGGAGATTCGTGACATGGCTTAACCGCCTCCCGTGGATCGGGTTAAATCTGACATTTGTATCGGGCATTGATAGTTCGAGCTTTTGGTGCAACGACAAATGATTCCAACAATTGGTATCAGAGCCTTGGGTCACAAGTTCGAGTCTCCCTTCAGTGGGTGCTGAAGGCTCAGTTGGTGCTGAGGGGGAGATTGTTGACTTGGTGGTCAGCACCTCCTTAGAGATTCATGACATGGCTTAACCGCCTCCCGTGGATCGGGTTAAATCTAGCATTTGTATCGGGCATTGATAGTTCGAGCTTTTGGTGCAACGGCAAATGATTCCAACACTATTTTCCAACACCTTCCTTCCACGATCACTCCCCTTGAGGAGTAGATCCTTGCATCCAGTTCAAAATATGATAAGGCTCTAAAAACCTTTGGACTAATGCATCTTTGCATCATTTAATTCTGACTAGGAGGGGCCTGAACCCCCAACATATCTCTGAGATATTCAAATGTACCTTTTGGCAGCGGCTTTGTGAAGATGTCAGCAATTTGTTCCTTAGAGCTAACATATTCCAACTTTATCTCATTTTTTGCCACCTTGTCTCTCAAGAAGTGATACTTGATAGAAATATGTTTGGTTTTAGAGTGCATCACTGGATTTTTTGACATATTCAACGTACTGGTGTTATCACAATGGATAACCACTAGCTCATCAAAAATTATTCCAATATCCTTAAGCATTTGCTTCATCCAAACAATTTGAGTGCAATTAACAACAGCAACAACATACTCTGATTCCGCAGTAGATTGAGCTATACAATCTTGCTTCTTACTTAGCCATGAAACCAACTTTTTCCCAAGGAAAAATGTACCACCACTAGTACTTTTTCTGTCATTAATGTTTCCTGCCCAATTAGCATCAGTATAAATATGAAGTACAAAACTATCATTCTTATCATACCATAAGCCATATTCAATTGTCCTTTTGAGATATCTGAATATCCTTTTCACAGTAGCTAGGTGTGTCTCCTTTGGCTCTGCCTTATATCTAGCCACAATCCCAACAACATTAGCAATATCCGGTCTGGTATGAGTCAGATATTGTAATCCTCCAACCATTGATGTGTACTTGGTCTGAAATACACACTGAGTCTCATCATTACATGATAGTTTATTACTGGTCACCATAGGTGTTCCTACTACTTTACAGTTTTCCATTCCAAAAAATTTTAGCATTTCTTTGAGATACTTAGTTTGAGAAATAAAGATACCATTCTCATTTTGAGTTATTTGTAGTCCAAGAAAGAATTTTATTTCACCTATCATGGACATCTCAAATTCATTTTCCATCTCTTTTGAAAATTTCTTGCATAGATCATCATTTCCTCCAAAGATAATATCATCAACAAAAACTTCAATTATCACAACTCTATCTTCACTAGTTCTCAAATATAGGTTACCGTCAGCATTACCTTTTCTGAATCCAAGGCGAAGTAAGTATTTGTCTAACCTTGCATACCAAGCCCTTGGAGCTTGCTTTAGTCCATACAATGCTTTCTTTAGCTTTCATACCATATCTCTGTCTTCGGATAGGGGAAATCCATCCAGTTGTTCTATGTATACTTCTTCTTCAAGATCTCCATTTAAGAATGCAGATTTCACTTCCATCTGATACACCTTGAAGTCTTTATGAACAGCATAAGCCAAGAACAATCTCACAGCCTCTAATCTAGCAACATAAGCAAATGTTTCTTCAAAGTCTATGCCTTCTTGCTGTGAATATCCCTTACATACTAGTCTTGCTTTGTTTCTTGCCACAGTTCCTTCTTCATTCATTTTGTTTCTAAAAACCCATTTTGTTCTTATAACATTTTTGTTTTTAGGTCTACGAACCAATTCCCAAGTATTATTCTTCTTTATCTGATCTAACTCTTCCTTCATAGCATTTATCCAAAATTCATCTTTACATGCTTCAATTGTAGTCTTTAGTTCAATATGAGAAATCAAACAAATTTCTTCTCTAATCTTGTATCTAGTCATTACTCCTTGATTAGAGTCACCAATAATTTGATTTTCAAGATGATTACTTTTTACATACCTCGGAGTCTTAAGAACCTCAATAGCAACACTTGTGTCAACATCACAAGTTTCCTTTTCACATTTTGTCTCAACAAGTTCTTCTCTTTCAGCAGCAGTAGCTTATTTGATTTCTGAAATCTGATTACTGTCATACATTCTTTCTTGTATCCGAAACTTTTCATCTATCCTTACATTGTTATTTTCAATCATCTTTCCTAATCTCAGATTGAAACATTTGTAAGCCTTTCTCTTGGTAGAGTAACCAAGAAAAATTCTTTCATCACTTATAGCATCAAACTTCCCTATCTCATCATCTCTTTTAATATAACACATGCTACCAAATATTCTGAAGTATTTTACAATAGGCGTATGATCAAACCACAATTCATAAGGAGTTTTATTTGTACCTTCTCTAATTTGAATTTTGTTTAATGCGTACACTGTTGTCCCAACAACCTCTCTCCAATGTACATGAGATACATTTCCTTCAATCAACATTGTTCTAGCAGCATCAAGTATAGCTTTGTTCCTTTGCTCTACTATCCCATTCTGTTGTGGAGTTCTAGGAGTTGATGTTTGTCTCTTTATTCCATGCTCTTCGCAGTATGAATTGAATAAATCTGAAGTAAACTCTCCACCTCTGTCTGACCTTAGACATTTTATCTTTATACCTGATTCATTCTCTACTTTTGCTTTGAACAACTTGAATTTATCAAAAGCTTTTGATTTCTCTCTTAAGTAAGTAACCCACATCATTCTAGAAAAGTCATCAACAAAGAATATGAAATACCTTTCACTATAGTATGATCTTGTTCTTGTAGGTCTACACAAATCTGTATGTACCAAATCCAACTTTTCTTTTGATGTATATGCTTTGCTTTTGTAACTGCTTCTAGTTTGTTTTCCCATAACACATTGTCTGCATACAGTGTTAGATGGTTTCACAATCTTCGATAGATCTCTTACTGCATTAGCCATACTTGCCTTCACAATGTTGTCAAAATTAACATGACAAAATCTTCTATGCCATAACCAACTGTCATTTACCTTCGCAACAAAACAAGAGGCTTCAGATGTGTTTAATTCAAATACATTACCTCTAGATTTTGTACCGGTTGCAATCAGCTTTCTTGCCTTACTTCTGATAAAACATTTGCCATTAACAAAACTTAATTGAAACTCTTTATCCATCAGTGATCCAATACTTAACAAGTTATGTTTCAGTTCATCAACAAGCAGCACATTATCAATATTAGTCTTTCCATCCAAAGTAATAGATCCTACACCAATGATAGGTTTAGGAAGATTGTCTTTGAATCTTACAACACCACCATCGTACTTCATTAACTTAACAAATTTATTTTTATCACCAGTCATATGATGTGAACAACCACTGTCTATTATTCATTCAGTTTCTTATCAACATGAGATACTAAAGCCTTTTCCCCATGCATTGGTTCATCTTTAATAACAACAAATGCAATCTCTTCATAATCTAAATCATCATAGAAAATGCCTTCACTAGCATAATAGCATTTTTTATCCTTTTTAATCTTGGAAAAATTTGGTTTGTACTTAGGAACTCTTGTAGGACATCTAGATGCAAAATGACCTACCTTATTGCATGAAAAACATTTCAAAGGTAACTTGCCTTCAAATTTTCCCTTACCTCTCTTTTCTCTTCTAGCAATTAGTGCAACAAGTTCATCCATCTTTCTTTCTTCTGCCATTATCTGTTCCCATTCCTTAGCATACTCACCAAGCTCTTCTTTTAGGTCTTCATTGCTGGTGCTCGAAGGTGCAGACAATTTCTTGTGTGCAGATGCCTTAAATGCAGATTCAACTTTAGGTACAGCCTCTCCCAATTCTGCAGCTTCAAAAGTAGTTTTTTGCAATCAACATCTCTCTGCTAAAGTTCGGAGTCAGAGGTATAGTTTCTTCAATAGACATATCCTTGAACTTGTAAGCAGATGTTGATGATCTAAGGATCTTTGCAATAACTTCTTCATAAGTGCCTCCATAGTTTCTAATTCCAACTACAGCTTCTGTAACTCTTTGAACATAAGCCCTAATGTTCTCATCCTCATTCATTTGTAACTTCTCCATCTTTGTCTTCCACTTTTGTAACTTCGCTTGTTTGGTATACTTGTCTCCCTCAAATAGTGCTTCTAATCTTTCCCAAATCTGGTATGCCGAATCCAGGTCTTTAACTTCAGTAAACTCTCCTTCAGAGAGTGCGTTGATCAATGCCTCTCTTGTAATCATGTTAAGTGAAAATATCTTCTTTTCATCCTCAGTAGTAGTTGTCAACTCATCTTCGGTTTTTATAGCTATCTTGTTCCTTGTAATCAACCAATAGTCAATGCCCAAACAAAATAGGTGAGTTCGCATTTTGTTCTTCCAACTGTCAAAGTTTTCAGGATTAAATTTCGGACTATCCTTCCTATAGTATGCCATCTCCAAAATCATCTCAAGCTATTAAGCTCTCTCTAAGGACCACTTGCTCTGATACCAATTGTTAGAATAACAGTCCACAATACAACTGAGAGGGGGGGGTGAATCATTTGTATGACAGATTATTAAACTTTAAGGAGCAACAATATCAGATCCAATAAACACAATGAATGCCAACATAATAACACAATATTTTGGTGTTGGGGAAACCCTGTTAAAGGTAAAAACCCCGGTGGGAATTAGCACCCACAAATGATGTACTGAGAGTATAGTATTCTTGTTAGAAGATTTAGCCCTGTTAAGAGCTTATTGAAACATTATAGTACATAGTCCTTGTTAGAGGACAAACCCTATTAGGAGTCAAGAAAAAAAGGGAGGGCTCACTGCTCAAAGAAGGTTAAGTCCACCTTCAGAACTCATTGTTCGCAACACAAGTGTATACGAAGAAATACACAATCCTTTTGAACTGTTCGGTAGCAACTGTCTTTGCTTGATCAGTTCCAATGAAGTCCACCAACAAACCTTTGCTCTAGATACAACAGACACAAGCTCGCAACTTTTACAAACTCTCTATATCATCTTCTTCTCATCCATATCTTTTCCAAAGAAAAGACCTTACATATATACCCTATTACAATTCTCCATGATTAGGTCGACCCATAACATAAACACTTGCTAAGATACACATGGTATCTAAAACAAGTGAACAACAATTACATTACATCATTTAAGGACTGACATCCTTAATTTATGTTTTGCCAAGCAAAACACACGTTTCATCTCCTGAGTCAGCTTCTAAATAAGCCTTCGCCAGAACACATGCCATAGCTAATGTCACCAGTCATTTTGTACCTTGCACTAACCAATGAACATCTTTCAGTACCTTGTCTATCATCCCTCAAGCTCGCATACCTTGAGTTCATACCATCTGGAAGATATACCAGAAACACAGAGACTAACTCTATCATTTCTCACTGTCATAGTCTAATGACCAGTCTCCACCAAATCATTTGTAACTCATCCAATATGAAACATTTCATGATGCGATCTTGGATATAAGATCAGAACATATCCTTGAACTCTCATCTGACTTCGCAGCCTCTGAATCATCCGTACATTGTGATAACCAGCCTGATCTTCTCACAGAAACATATGTTGACATCAGTGACAAAACACAAATGACAACAGTATGAGTGCCCATTGAGTAACGTAGTGATTAAACATATTAAATGTCTCAATCACCTCCCCGTGCATTAGCAATACCCAACAATAAGATGGTAGATTGCAGGTCTAGCAAACAATAAAAAGAGGAAGAGGGAGAAACGAAGGGAAGAGAGAGAAGAGAGGTACACAAAGAAGGAATTTTTTGTGTACCTGTCTTCTCTCTCTCTTCCCTTCTTTTCTCCCTCTTCTTTTTATTGTTTGCTAGACTTGCAATCTACCATCTTATGTTCATTTTACTCTCTTGCATCCTGATGATGGATCATGTAGTATGATCTAAAATATTGATGACAAATAATTCTACACAATCGAATCCAAAAACTGATATAGCATTTGTATGGATTGTGGAAATCTAATAGATTTGATCTCTTAATCTCTACCATTTTAAAAAATAGTTAAAAGATTAGATTATGAATATTTGTTCTTATCTCATTGTCAAAATTTGATCGTTGGTGTGTCAAATTGTTCATTGATATTAAACTCTTGTTGATTTTATAGAAAAATGTAAATTTTGATCCCTGTTTGGCCCTCCATTTCCATGCTTTTTATTCATTAATGGATGCAACACATAGTTTTGCATCATAATTAAACCCTTCAGCTTTGATTGTATTTTGTCAATGAGGTCTTGTACCCGTGCTTAAGACATGCAAGTTTTGGTGTATTGACCTTTAAGTTGATGATAAATATAAAATGCTTGTTCATTCTATGATCTAGGAAGTTGTTTATTGGGATTTAATGGACTAATGGGATCTGGAGAGAACATAAATTATAATTCCACAAACTTTGAAGAACAATAACTCTAGAGTGTTGAAGTCTATTAAGCTTCCCATATGCATGTGATTTGAAGGAAAAATAGATGTGGGTGCAACTTGAGGAACATGTTCTTTTATGTCACTGCCCTTTGAAAGTTGTTTAAATTTTGATATTGTAAAGGCCAGGGAGAATTTTAATTAGAGGATTCATGTTTGAAGGCATTTTGTGCTTGCAGTTTGGACTTCATTAGTTTTTACATGTATGCGTAAGCCCATGAAAGGAGAAAATATCTAATTAAATATTGTCTTGGACTGGTTCAAGTAGCTTCTCGATAAATATGTTTTGGTACTTAAAATCATGTAAGGGTTTGAAACATAAAAAGTGAAATTTAGATAGCATAATTACTAACGTGTTCTTTTAATCTTTAAGCATGCTCAAATAGACTGACAACTATTAGTCAATGGCCCGTGTTCACTTTGAATTGTTTTAGGAACACATCAGGGAAACAGCTTTGTTATTAACATATCCTCATAAAGAAAGTTTACACATCTAGAAACATGTGATCTTAGATTAATGTTAGGGCCACATGTTCCATCACACAACAAAAATCTAAGGGCCATGAAACTCACGAATAGTGGATATTTCACAATATCAAAAGTGAATGGTATATGTCTAGCATCTCTATGTTCACTGCTGTTGTCTCTATTGAAATTTCTATGCACCTGTTTGCCCTATTCATCTATTTTGTGGGAAACGCATTCAGGGTGGAAGAAGTGGTAACCAATGAAAGTTGAGGACAAATATAATGTGTGAGCATGGGTTTGAGAGCCAAGAGGGTTGAATGAAGTGATAGCTTGGGATACTTGCTTGGAAGAGGAGAGGTAGTCGATTGCATTTAGGTTATGTGACTTAGTGCTGGATATTGCTTAATGTGGTTACAGTAGGTCTGGTAGTGGTAGATAAAGAGGGCTTGGAGGTGTGATGTATCATTTGGGTAATAAGAATCTCAGGAGTAGTATAGCTAGGAGGTAAAGCTATAATGGGGAGGGTAAGTCAAAAATTGATAGACAGGATGTAAGCTATAATGAGGAGGGTAAGTGGAAATGGATAAGTAGGTGGAATCAGATCCACAAATATTAATACATGAAGTATACTTGAAAAGTCTTTAATTTAAATGTCTTATTAGCAAACATATTATGAAACATATTTGCCATCTTAGGAGTTTCTACGATAGCCAGAGTTGCAAGTTCATTTGCAAAGCCTTGCTACTTAAAGTGAGCCTTGTCTTCATCATCTTCACTATTCCCATCAAATATATTTCATTTTTTATTTATTTCTCTATCCAATAAAAAATATTGAAAATGCCTTTTCATCTGTTTTGTGCATTGTCATTACAATCCCCATAATATACAATCTTCATCCCCAAGAATGTGGTATGCTGGTTAATTGAACGGTTAGAATTCACAATACATGTTTATTACGATTCAGCTTCAAAGATGTGCGCCCCTATGCTGAAATGCTGATATTTGGACTCTTGTAGACCGGAGTCCTAAATCTTATCAGGTACACTGCAGTGTGTTAAAATACTCTAGAAATAATTTACTTTTCCCAATGGCTCAGAGTAGGCTCGACATCTGAATCAGTGCTGTGAATGGCTCCTCCGATGTACTCCCCACTGTGGATGGAAAATCATAACTCTTGAATTCGCTTGACATTTGTGATGCTTTTTGGGGAATGCTTGTCTGGTGAAATATTCCATCGTCACTGTCATGGAACTTTGTCTTTCTTGTGCCACCTCTTATCCAGACAAGTTCCTCAACCACCTCTTTCATTGACGGTCTCTTTCTCCTTTCTAAATGAAGGCATACTTTTGCTAGTCTTGCCACATCTTCCATTTGTTGTTGGTTTTCGTCCTGCAATACTTTGCTATCTAAGATTTCTCTGAGGCGGTTGTCATTGAGTCTGGCAAGAAAAAGAGTAGATAAATTCCACTCCCCACTAATCCTTTCTACACTCAGGGGTTTCAGACCTGTCAAAAGCTCAACCAGGACAACACCAAAACTGAATACATCACTTTTATCGGTGAGCTGATATGTTTGGAAGTACTCAGGATCTAAATAACCTTTTGTGCCCATTATATTAGTGGTGTGATGTGTGTTATTGGAAGCAGAGATGAAACGAGAAATTCCAAAGTCTGCAACTTTGGGAGAAAATGTCTTATCCAGAAGAATATTAGATGACTTTACATCCCGGTGGAAAATGGGTTGAGATGCTCCAGAATGTAGATATGCCAAAGCCTCCCCTGTCTCGATTGCAATCTGTAGACGTGATGCCCAAGGCAAAGACACCTCTCTGAATTGTAAATGTTCATAGAGTGTTCCATTTGGAACATATTCAGATACCAACAATGGGAATTTAGTCTGTATGCAGCATCCTAATAATTTTACTATGTTTCTGTGATTTATTTGTGAGAGAATTGCAACTTCATTGAGAAACTCATGGTCATCCTCTAGATTTAATGCTTGTTTGGACTTTTTTATGGCCACAAGAGTATCATCCAATAGAATGCCTTTGAACACGGTTCCAAAGCCGCCACTTCCCAACACCATTTCCTTTGAATAATTATTAGAAGCTCTTTCCAATTCATCGGCAGAAAACATTCTCAAGCTTTCTCTACCCCCTTTAGAAGCAATATATTGCTGCAACTGCTGATAATACTTGGCCTCCACAAGTTTCAAGTGACGTTTCTTTAGCCACCAAACCGAAATAGATGCTACTACACAGATGACAACAACTGAAGAGATGGATCCTGTATATTTTACCAGACCAGAAATTGAAACAAAATTATAGTTGGCAATAAAATAAATTCCCAAATATCTAGATTTTGGATCATAAAAAGGACAATTAAAAATAGGAGACATAATGCATGGTTAAAAACACACATTCTAAGTTTTGGCTTGTTTAGATGTTTCATCTCTTTCTGCTTTTCAATAAGACGAACTTATTAGTGTGATTTAAGTTGAGCCATCTAAATGAGTCAAAACTTAGAATGTGTTGTTTAATAAAAAACTAGAAGGTTACCTATTATTGCAGGAATGGAAGATCTACTTGAGTCTGGTGACTGGCATCTTGTCCCATTTTGAAAGCCATCTCCGTTATAATCCTTTGCACATGAACAATTGTAAGAACCGGGTAAATTGTAACATACACCCCCTTGTGATGGTTCAACGCACTGATCCAAGTGTCGGCTGCATTCATCCACATCTGTACATCCATTATCATTGTCAGAGTGATGTGAATCTGGAGGGTACTGATAATAAAGAGGAATATGATGTCAGCAAGGCTGCAGTCTTATGGGAGCTTCAGGATCTATAATGAAGGAGCAGGGATCTCATGAAACAACAATTTTTTTTATAGGATTAACTAGGAACTGCCTTTGAATCATAGTAAGACTATAAAAACAAACAATAAATACAATACAGGATTAATCAAAATCTTTCTTTAAATAATAGTAATCCCTACTTTTTAGTTTTCAAATTTGAGCAGTGTGGGACTAAAACTTACCTCACTAAGATTGTTTTCCCTGCCACTTGGTTAATCATCTGAGATTGTTGAATTCTCAATAATCTGGTTTATGTTACTTCATACTTATTTATTCTATTACCTTGAATAGACAAAATAATAAAATTCATGAGACAGTTTTTTCCATAAATTTTTTAACTAATACTTTCAAATTTAAACTGCACAAAGAATACCTACTTTAAAATATTTCAAAAAAAATCTCAACCCACTGAAACCCCTACCATAACAGTGTCAAACTGGATAAATTGTTGAAATCATACCTGTGCAACCGGTGCCGTTAGAGTAACCAGTCCCTTCATAGCCCGGAAGACATTGGCATACGTGGCCGCCCCCTGTTGCGTTTGAACATTGGGCAGCCCCGGCGCAAGAGTAATTGGCTGTTCCATTGGCTGTCAAACAATTCCCTTGGCCGATTGCCCACTGGAGGCGGAGGCCGTAATGACCGCCGCCAATGGCGCCAAATTGGTTTGGAGGTAAGCTCCATGTATCTGGATCAAGAATAGTGGAAAACCCACAGGCGGTGTAATACTTGTAACTAATTCCCCCACCTGTGAAATTTATAACCCTCTGTTCTCCTGGAATTCCAGCTTCACAACACCCATATGTGTTGCAATATTTTGGATCATACTGATTTAGACATGTAGTAGTTCTACAGATCACTTCCCCACCATCATCATTATTAACCCCATTATAAACTTTGAAAGAACCTTTTGATCTGCAGCCAATGACCACGAATTTGTTGTTGGAGGCAATGGTGAAGGGCCCATCTGCAGGCAACTCGAACAGCAGAGATGCATCATCATTCCCACTACACGACATGGCTTTAAGAGAAGTGGAATTTATGATGAGAGAGCCCGCATAATCGATCTCTTGAATTTCAAACTCTGTCTGTGTACCATCCACATCAGCTCCAAGAAATAAACCGTGCTCACTGCTTAAACTCCCATTCTCTTTCTCCCTGCAGCTGATCTGAAAACCAGGGTATCCACAGCTTGGATTGTCTATCCAAAATGGGTAACTCACATTCTGCGACCCACATAATTGAATATTGCATTGTGCAGCAGTAGAGGCGGCCAAATTCAACCAAGTAATTATTAGTATTACACCACCCACCTGCCAATGCACATGTAGAGGGAACGATTTTTCCTTTCCAGAAGCCATTACATTGAAGGGTACATGGCCAATGGTTGTACTATTTAACGAGGGCCATCTCAGACTGAGCCCAGTCAAAAATGTCTGCTTCAAAACTGCTTTTTAAGTTTGAAATTCGATGAAACCGAGTCCTTTAAACTACGCGCTGGTTTGAAGCCAACTGATAACAACGTTTAATATTGTTTATATAATTTTTAAAAGTGCGTAGAAAAGCTTGTTTATAAATAAAAGATAGTTCGTTCACCAATCTTATAAAAAGGATGTTATGTTTGACAGAGATTTTTTGATTACATAAATATTTTCTTTATATTCAATGATTATTACTTCTCTATTTAAGATATTGACTCCTCAACCAGGGCAGCTTTTATTCATCTACAATTTTGTATAAAGTCAAACTCATTTATTAAATTATTATTATATTTTAATCTGCCCGTCTCTGTATGTATAATCCTATCTTATCCATTAATTTTCATTAATGTAATTTAATGGTTTCCAGGCACCTTCCTCCTCGCTGCACATCGTCCTCATTCAACTTCAGATGTAATATGTAATGTCGTCTTTATGACTTAACCCATCTGCGTTTTCAGTTTAATGTTTTTTTTGTTTGTAAATATTTGAATACGAACGAACATCCAAATATATAATAACTTATAATTATACATAATAGTAAAGTAATTTTATTGTACCTTATTTATTGAACAGTGATATCAGAGCAGAGGTTATTAGTTATTTTTTAAAATTACAAAGGGTGGAAATTTTTATTTTTAAAAAAAATACTTGACAGGGAAAAAATCCACATGATTCATCCCCAGAAGATCATCAGCGGATTGATGTTTTATTCATTATATTGGCGCTTGTCATTTTGTCAGCCGTTTTCACAGTTTGGCTGTTTCTTTAGCATCTTGTGTTTAGCTGGCATGTTTAATTTTTTTAATTAATAAATTTTTCCTTCCTTTAAAAAAAATGTTGTTTATAAAGTGTAATTTGGTATTAAATTAATATATTCATTAAAGGAAATAGATTATTTTATATTACTTCTTGTTTTAAGTTATTTAGAGGTACTTTATAATATGACAAAAAGAATGTCATAGAATGATTTTGTACATAGAAAAATCAAACACAATCAATTGGTTTGTTGTTTTTATTTGTTTAAAATGAATTTTATTTTTGTTTTATCATTTGAAATAGAATAAAAATATTTTTCATTGCATAACATAAATATAAATGGTTCATGTCTAATGTTCTCTTATCTACAATCTTAAAATACATTATTGTGAAATTGCTCTTGTAACAGGTTTCTAATGTTATTATATTTTAGCCATCTAAAAAATAATGAGAATCAAACATATGTAATATTGATTAAAGATTTAATATCATCTTGATTAAGTAGAAAGTACCTTTTTTTTAATGTTTCATAACTATTAATAAAGTATTTTAGCATATACATTAAAGTTTAACTTTTTTTTTTAAAGTTAACTCATAGAAGAAAGACTTCTTTTTAAGTGTTCAAAAAATAAGGTTCAAATTTAGACCAGCATTATTTGATAAAGATAATTCAAACACTAATTTTATTAAAATATTTTTAATCATCTTAGATATGAGTTTAAAGTATTAGATTGAACTTATTCACTCTTTTTTACAGTAAGTATTTTTCTAAAGAATATATTTATTTAAATAAAAGAAATTTCAATTTTTAAAATTTATAATAGAAATATTTATTTTACAATTAGAAAGTGTAATTAAAAAAAATCAATATATAATTATATTTTTATTTTAGAAAATATTTAAATTTCTAGAAAATGATCTTCCTCTACATATTTTACTTAGAAATCTATTTTTACGAATATAGGTATGCTAGTTTATATTCAACGATCATTAATATTGGATTTAAGGTATCGAATCTTCAACGGGACAACTTTTATTCATCTGTAAGTTTGTAAAAAGTCAAACTCATTTAATAAATTATTATTATTTTTAATCCCCTCGTCTCAGTATGTAAAATCCTATCTTATCCATCAATATTTCAAATAAATTGTTCAAACGGGTGTGATTTTCTTAAATTAGTTCCCACCCATAGTTGAACTATGGTATAAAATGATCAAAAAGCTGAAAGGATTGAACAGTTGTCAATATTTAGATACTTATGCCGTCGACTTTTTCAACTTTGTTGAATATAAAAAAGTATTTTCACTTGTGTAGTTGATGTCAGCACAGGTTTCTAGAAAATTTAGTGCGCAACACCTTGTATTCTAATTTTTAGTCAGTAATTGCAGTTAAGGTACATTCTAGGTGTTACATACAAATGTTCAATGGATAAAGCTTGGAATTTGATGGTTGTATTGGTCATGTTTATAACAATTTAAAAATTTATTGGACGGTATAGATTGACAGTCTATAATTTTATAAAACTATAAATATGATACATTAAATTATTAATAAATTGTAAAAATCATTATAGACAATATAATATTTTACTTTATAATATATATTTATATATGTTATTTTATAATATTTATGATAAAATATAAATTTATTTAGAATATTTTAAAATTGTAAGATATGAATTTAGAAACTTGCTATTATTAATAATTATTATGTGATCATATATATATATATATATATATATATATATATATATATATAGTTTATTAATTTAAAATCTTTATTAATAAAAAACATATATATTAGAAACTTGCCTAGTAAATTTGAGGTTTTTGTATACTTTTTTTATTAAAAATAATATAGTCAAGTTACATCACTACAAAAATATAATCGCAAAGTATCTCAGAATCAATTAGCTAAAGCCAGATATCAGCTTTCTATATATTACATTGGAGATCAAAACATATTATATGTCAATACTATTGAGCTTTACAATTGTGAGAGGTGCGAAATTAGCTTTCACAAATGGTACTGTTTCAGTCATCTAAAATCAAAATGTAAATGACATTTTACAAACCACAAATCAACAATTTCAAATTTCTATTTAAGAAAAAATGTTTGCATGATAGAGATAGTTTTTTCCCTAATAGTCAATTCTTTTAAATTTTGATATGATTCTTAATTAATACAAATTTTCAACAAATTGATATTATTAAAACTTAGAGCAATGTTCTTCATGCAGGTTGTAGCAGAGTAGACCCTACAACTACCAAATTTGAACTCTTACTATGAATGATGGGTTGAATGATAGAGAGGCTATTTTGTTAGGCTTTTGCATTTTGAAAGGTTCTCCCCTCTTGAAAGTAGTCAAAATCGGCATGGATTACAAAACAAAGACATTTGGGCTTGACGGGTTTGATAATTCTCTTCAAATTGCAAACGCTTTCCTCAATCTTGAAAGGGATTTCCCAAAAAATCAAAATTTCAATTTCAAGGGGGAGAGAGAGAGAGAGAGAAATGTTGTTAGATCCTGTTGGATCTAAGCAATGCATGAAACACAAACAACATACAGTAACAATCAAATTTTCAATATTGCATACTAATCTGGTAAATTCAATGCAATAAGGAAATGTACATTCACACTCACTGAAAGGTAGTATTAAAGGGACTTGTTTTTCTAAACATGAAACCTTTTACTATTAATGATCATTCTGGTGTATGATGTTCTTTTTATTAACTAGGTATCTGAATTAAAGGGACTTAGTGTTTCCAACTGAGAAACCTTTTCTAGAAGTTGTAGTACCTTGATAGATTAGTGGACATAATGGTCTGAATGTTGATTCACGAGTGTCATTTTGACATTTTCATAAACTAGATTGTTTATTATGTTCACTAATCTAGCAAGTTCATAATGTTGTTGTTTGAAAGCTTAACAAAATATTTTGCAATGTTTCAAGCTGTTTGATTTTTGCATTTAGTCAAAGAAAAGAGATGTAGAACAAGTTGAAATTTCACAAAGTGCTAAAGTGTTCTAGAATAGTCATGATTGGATGCCAAGTGACAGTTACTTTATACTGGTACAATATATCTTTGCTAATTCAAAAGTACAAATTCAGTAATATCATTGTTGTTGCTGATTACAGAAAGAATGCTACAGAATTGTGTTTAAAAGTATCATAAAATGTTTACCAAAATGTATCTTTGAGTGTCATGAGCCTGTGCTCGAACTTCATTGATAATATACAAACATTTTTACATCTTATTGCATTTCTTTTAAGAATTCAGATTTAGCATCAAAAGGGAACTGTGTTTAAGCCTGGTTTTTTACCAGTGAGTCTAGGAATGTTCTCTATTTTCAAGTATTGAATTAAAGTGCCAAAGTGACTGTACCATCAGAAGAAAATGAAAATGGAAGCATGAAGAAATGAATGGTGATACTGTAGTCGTTGTGTATGTGGATAAAACAGGGAAATGATGTGAGCTTGCATTTATTATTGAGAACTGAATGTACCTTGTGAATATAAATGGAAGCAGGAAGAAATGATTTAAAAGAAATGAATGATTGGTTTTTCTAAATGTGTTAATAGTGATCTGTACTATGCATTCATTTATCTAGCTGTAAGTATAATACTTCTCTACAAATTTTCAAAGTCTAATATGCATCTACATTCGAACTATGGAAGTAATAAGTTTAACAGTGAGTAAGTTGAAGTATTTTTATAAATTGAGAAGTATCAGTTTTTGGCCTTGTGATAATAGTGTGCAAATTTGTAAGCAAAGCAAGTGATTGGGTATTACAATAGTAATTCAAGCTATGTGTGCATGTGTTGACAGTAATAGAAAAAATAGAGATACAAAAGATGTACATAAGCTACTGACAACAGTATAAGACAAATGAAGAGAAAGATTAACTTATCTGTATGTGTTGTGAAAATGATATATCTGATATTCATCATTTAGTCATAAGTTTCAGTAAGCTTGGAAAGGTCGAAGCTTATGACTGATAGATGTCATTCCATAAGACTTGATACATCTTCCACATCTTTAAGAATGCTACAGAATTGTGTTTAAAATAAAAATGGAAGCATGAAGAAATGATTGGTGATACTGTAGTGGCTGTGTATGTGGATAAAACAGGTAAATGATGTGAGCTTGCATTTATTTTTTAGAACTAAATGTACCTTGTGAATATAAATGGAAGCAGGAAGAAATGATTTAAAAGAAATGAATGACTGGTTTTTCTAAATGTGTTAACAGTGAGTTGTACTATGCATTCATTTATCAAGCTGTAAGTATAATACTTCTCTACAGATTTTCAAAGTCTAATATGCATCTACAACCGAACTATGGAAGTAACAAGTTTAACAGTGAGTAAGTTGTAGGAGTATTTTTACAAATTGAGAAGTATCAGTTTTCGGCCTTGTGATAACAATGTGCAAATTTGTAAGCAAAGAAAGTGACTGGGTATTACAACAGTAACTTAAGCTATGTGTGTGTGTGTGTTGACAGTAACGGAAAAAATAGAGATACAAAAGATGTACATAAGCTGCCGACAGCAGTATAAGACAAATGAAGCTCGAAAGATTAACTTATCTGTATGTGCTTTGAAAATGATATATCTGATATTCATCTTTTTGATGAACTACAACTGATTTGAATAAATTGTATGACTTGAAGATCTATGGTTTTAGATCACTGAGTTGCTGATTAGATATGTAAGATGATTAAATCAATAATATGTTGTCATTGATGTCAACTAGTTTTGACAATACTTATCTTGTAAGTTACTATACCCAAACATCTGTAGAAAGAAGAAGAAAAGAGATGAAGAACAAATATATCTACAAGAGGAAGATGGATATGACAGATAAGGATAAGGAATACATTGGGTAACTTATGAATGAGTCTATGACCTTATGTTATTGACTTGATTATGTTGCATTCATCTATGATGAAGGATAGAGAAAAAAGCACAAAGCAGTGTGGTCGGTTGATGCAGGAGCATCCTGGGTGTAAGAGCAATCTTGCATCACCCAAAAAATATTTTTGTTTTTGTATTCAATAAGGGCTATTTTGTGCAGAGTTGCTATTTATGGAAAGTTACTATTTTTGGTAATTTTCGTATGTGTTCAGAATGATCTTATTTCTTTCTTGGAGGTTCATTTTGGTCATATAAGTCTGCCAGTAAAGTTTCATTGCCAGATCAAGTGTATATTGGAAGATATTGAAGATTTTCGGTATTGGCAGCAGGGTACAGAAACTTTGAACTCAGTTTTGAAGGCTTTAGAGGCCCCGGATGAGGTCAAAAATTTGAGGGACGAGCGCTAGCGCTGGTCAAGCCTGTAGAGCGCTTCGTGGCATTTTCGAAATGGGGTTATAATAGCCGAGCGGGTCAACTGGTGATGACTTATGGTCTTCGGAAGTTGGGCCACCTGAAATGGCAGAAAATAATTTTCTTCAAAATTTCTGTTCGGGTTTCAAAGGTTATCTTGAGCCGACTATGATGTAATAAAATGTAAAATAAAATAATTCTAAGTTGGTCGGCCTTATTGGCTAAAATTCTGGAACCTTCCCAGGCGGTGGAAAACTGCCTATATAAGGAAGGCTGTATTATTGTCTTAGGCAGTTCAGAATAGTTCTAGGTAGTAGATCTGTGTATTGATTCGAGGCTTTGTCCTAAAGAATATTGTAAGGGAATGCCCATGTGGCTTTGCATATTGTAATTCTGAAAGTTTGTAATTTCACATTTGTGGAGATAATAAGAAGCCAATTTTCTGTTCTTGCATATTATTGTTGTTGTTTTTCTATTTCTGTTATGTGTTTGTGGCATTAAGGGGAGCACCCTTCATCAGGTGGTATCAGAGCAGGAGTTCTTGAGTGTGTAAACAGATCGCCGACTGTGAGGTAGTTTGCACCAAGACTGTGGCTAGGGTTTCAGCGCGCATCGCGAAAATGCCTCCACGAAGGGAACGTGGCGGAAGAGCTGGTGTTGTAACACCTGAGGTTAGAGAGCTGCAGAGACAAGTGCGAGCATTACAAGAAGAGATTCGTAGAGGAATGAATCTTAATGTCAGAGCTGAAAGCGAGGATGAAGCCGAAGAAGAATATCAAGAAGGAGAAGCTGAAATTGTGAACCAGGAGGAAGAAAGACTTTTTCGGGCGATTTCCAAGATTGGGAAAAGACCTAAGATTGAGGTTCCTATATTTTCTGGAAATCTTAACCCAGAGGAATTGATCGACTGGATCAATGAATGTGAGGAATATTTTGAGTATGAAGATGTTGAGGATCCTGATAGGGTCAAATTTGCGAAGGCCAGACTGAAAGGTCATGCGAAGATTTGGTGGCAAGAAATTCAATTGGAGTGAAATAGAAGAGGGAAAGATAAAATCACAAGATGGGATTGGATGGTGAATAAATTGAAGCGACAGTTCATTCCTGTTGATTATGAGCTTGATCTACTAAAGAAAATGCAAAGTTTGAAGCAAGCAGGAAGATCTGTTCAGGAGTATACAGAGGAGTTCTATCGACTCCTCATCAGAACAGGCCATGCAGAAGCTGATAAGGAGAAAGTTGCCTGATACCTTAATGGGTTAAGGCCAAGCATTCAGGAGGAGTTGAATCTGGTTCGAATGAGCAGTATTGAGGAGGCATACCAATTTGCCCTAAAAGTAGAGGAAAAGCTGAACAAGAAGTTCGAGAGAAGACAAAACGGAAGAGGTCGCGGTGGACGATCTGGTGGACGGTCATATGGTGGCCGAAATGAAGATTTGAAAAAGAAGGATGAGGCCAGTAGCAGTCAGAATCAGCGTGGAAATAATTCCAATCGCTTCCAGGATCAGAATAATAAAAATCAGAGAGGAAGAGGAAGAGGACAAGGATCTGGAAGAGGAGGCTTCCATGGAACATGTTTTCACTGTGGAGAAGAAGGTCATAGGGCATTTGAATGTCCTCAGCGCCAAGGCAGAACAGACAGAAGAAATGAAGGCCAGGCCAGAGTTGCACATGTAGATGAAGATGCTAGATCATCAAATTCTGAAGATGCTGAAAGAGGAGAAACATTGATTAACAGAAGAGTCCTGTTGAGTGGTGAGAATGAACCTGAGCAAAGGAGGAGCCTGTTTCGCACCAGGTGCAAGTGTGAAGGTAAATGTTGTGATGTGATCATTGATAGTGGAAGCACTGACAATTTGGTGTCAGAAGAGATGGTGACAAAGTTGAAGCTCAAGAGACAGAAACACCCACATCCATATCGGATTGCCTGGGTACAGGATGACCACAAGGTCATGGTCAATGAACAATGCCTGGTGAAGTTCAAGATTGGCGGATACCAAGATGAGGTATTGTGTGATATCATATGTATGGATGCATGTCATATGTTGTTGGGTAGACCATGGTAGTTTGACAGATGTGCTGTACATGATGGTCGTGCGAATACCTATTCCCTGACAAAAGATGGAGTGCGGCATAAGCTAAAACCATTGAAGGAGACTCAAGAAAAGGTATGTGGTAATGCAAGGATAACTTTTGTTGATGGAAGAAATTTCCTAGATGGTATGACGCATGAGCATGTATGTTTTGCTTTAATTCCAAAAGCTGGTAAAGAGAAAGTAGAAGATGTTCTTGTAGAAGTTGCAGATTTGTTGAATGAGTTTCAGGATATTGTATCCGATAACGTGCCTGATGGATTACCACCGGTCAGGAAGATCAGTCATCAGATGGACTTGATCCCAGGAGCGAGTTTGCCAAATAAGGCAGCACACAGAATGACACCTGCAGAAAGTGAGGAGTTGAACAGACAAGTACATGAACTGTTACAGAAAGGATTGATCCGTGAGAGTCTGAGTCCCTATGCTGTACCAGCGGTATTAGCACCAAAGAAGAATGGAGAATGGAGGACGTGTATAGATTCCAGAGCAATAAACAAGATCACAATCAAGTACAAGTTTCCATTGCCACGAATGGATGATATTATGGACTGTTTGAGTGGAGCTGTGTATTTCTCAAAGATAGATCTGAAGAGTGGATATCACCAGATTCGGATCAGAGAAGGAGAAGAATGGAAGACTACCTTCAAGACAAAGGAAGGACTATATGAGTGGTTAGTCATGCCTTTTGGGCTAACCAATGCACCGAGCACTTTCATGCGGCTCATGAACGAGGTTCTGAAAGAATTTCTGGGTAAGTTTGTCATTGTTTACCTAGATGATATTTTGATCTTTAGTAAGACATTGGATGAGCATATGATGCATATTCGTATGGTATTTGAGAAGTTGAGAGAAGAGAAATTGTTGATTAATTTGAAGAAGTGCAGTTTCGTGAAGAAAGAGTTAGTGTATTTGGGATTTGTAGTTTCAGTAGAAGGTCTAAAAATAGACCCAGAGAAGGTACAGACTATCCTTGAATGACCTACTCCAAGGAGTGCTACTGAGGTAAGATCTTTTCATGGTCTAGCTAGCTTTTACAGAAAGTTTATCAGAAATTTTAGCAGTATTTGTGGACCCTTGACTGAAACAATGAGAGGGGATAGAAAAGAGTTTAAGTGGACTAAAGGAGCAGAAAAGAGTTTTAAATTATTGAAACAAAAAGTTACAGAACAACCTGTTTTAGCACTTCCAGATTTCAATAAGGTGTTTCAAGTAGATTGTGATGCTAGTGGTACTGCAATAGGAGCTGTTATGAGCCAAGAAGGTAAACCTGTTGCTTATTTCAGTGAGAAGTTAAATGATGCCAAGAGGAAATATTCTGTTTATGATCAAGAATTTTATGCTATAGTTCAGGCATTAAAGAAGTGGAGACATTATCTACTTCCTAATGAGTTTGTTTTGTATACTGATCATCAAGCTTTGCAATATTTGAATAGTCAAGGAAAATTGAATCAAAGGCATTTGAAATGGGTTGAGTTTTTGCAGAGTTATACATTTGTTTTGAAACACAGGAGTGGAAAGTCTAATAGGGTTGCAGATGCTCTTAGCAGAAGGCAACTATTGCTGACAGAAATGCAGATTGAAGTGATTGGGTTTAAGGAACTCAAGAATTTGTATCCAGAAGATCCTGATTTTGGTGAAGCTTGGAAAGCTTGTACAGAACCTGTTACTCTAGACAGGACGAAATGGTTGGATTTCATCATCCAGGATGATATGTTATTTAGAGGGAGTCAGTTGTGCATTCCACGAAGTTCTATGAGGGAGAATCTTATCAAGGAGAAGCATAGCGGAGGATTGGCTGGATATTTTGGTCATGACAAAACCCTTGGTTTGGTTAGTGAGAATTATTATTGGCCACAGTTGCAGCAAGATGTGAAGAAGTTTGTACAGAGTTGCAGAGTATGTCAGATGGCAAAAGGAGTGAAGCAGAATACAGGGTTGTATCAGCCATTATCTATACCAGAGAAGCCTTGGGAGGATATCAGCATGGACTTTGTTCTTGGTTTACCGAGGACACAGCGGAGACACGATTCAATTTTTGTGGTAGTTGACAGATTTTCAAAGATGGCATATTTTATTCCCTGCAAGAAGACTAATGATGCTGTTCATGTAGCAGAATTGTTTTTCAGAGAAGTAGTGAGACTTCATGGTTTGCCAAAGACCATAGTTTCAGATTGGGACACTAAGTTTGTTGGATATTTCTGGCGTACATTGTGGAAGAATTTGAAGACAGATTTGAAGTTTAGTTCATCACATCATCCATAGACTGATGGACAGACAGAGGTGGTGAATAGGAGCTTGGGAAATTTGCTGAGATGTTTGGTTGGAGATAAGCCAACAGGATGGGATTTGATTTTATCACAGGTGGAATTTGCATACAATAATTCTGTCAATAGAAGCACTAGTAAATCACCATTCCAGATTGTATATGGAAGTAGTCCAAGAAATGCATCTAAATTAAGGAAGATAGATAAAGGAGAAATAAGTAGTGTTGAAGCTGAGGATTTTGCAGAACACTTGAAGAACATCCATGAGGAGGTGAGGAAGCATATTACCAAGATGAATGCACAATATAAGGCTAAGGCAGATGAGAAAAGGAGGCATAAGGAATTTCAGGTTGGTGATGAAGTCATGGTTCATTTGCGAAAGGAGCGGTTTCCAGTTGGTACATATAACATGCTGAAAATGAAGAAGTTTGGACCATGTAGGATACTGAAGAAACATGATTCAGGAAACGCATATGAGGTAGAAGATGAGATCATGAAGGAGGTGTTGAAGATGAGATCACAGCAGCACAGTGGGGTATTCCAGCAACTAGTTTAGACACTAAGGAGATCGAAGATATACTGGACAGTCATGTTGGAAGAACCACAAGGAACATGACATATGAAGAATATCTGGTCAAATGGAAAAGATGACCTATTGAAGATTCATCATGGCTGACAAAGGAGGAGGTTAGCCGTCTTGGTTTTCCTCTGCACACCTGAGTCGTGATAGGGTCACTTCTCAAATTACCCCAGGTGTCTGATGCAGGAGCATCCTGGGTGTAAGAGCAATCTTGCATCACCCAAAAAATATTTTTGTTTTTGTATTCAATAAGGGCTATTTTGTGCAGAGCTGCTATTTATGGAAAGTTACTATTTTTGGTAATTTTTCGTATGTGCTCAGAATGATCTTGTTTCTTTCTTGGAGGTTCATTTTGGTCATATAAGTCTGCCAGTAAAGTTTCATTGCCAGATCAAGTGTATATTGGAAGATATTGAAGATTTTCGGTATTGGCAGCAGGGTACAGAAACTTTGAACTCAGTTTTGAAGGCTTTAGAGGCCTTGAATGAGGTCAAAAATTTGGGTGGCGGGCGCTTGCGCTAGTCAAGCCTGTAGAGCGCTTCGTGGCATTTTCGAAATGGGGTTATAATAGCCGAGCGGGTCAACTGGTGATGACTTATGGTCTTCGGAAGTTGGGCCACCTGAAATGGCAGAAAATAATTTTCTTCAAAATTTCTGTTCGGGTTTCAAAGGTTATCTTGAGCCGACTATGATGTAATAAAATGTAAAATAAAATAATTCTAAGTTGGTTGGCCTTATTGGCTAAAATTCTGGAACCTTCCCAGGCGGTGGAAAATTGCCTATATAAAGAAGGCTGTATTATTGTCTTAGGCAGTTCAGAATAGTTCTGGGTATTGATTCGAGGCTTTGTCCTAAAGAATATTGTAAGGGAATGCCCATGTGGCTTTGCATATTGTAATTCTGAAAGTTTGTAATTCCACATTTGTGGAGATAATAAGAAGCCAATTTTCTGTTCTTGCATATTATTGTTGTTGTTTCTCTATTTCTGTTACGTGTTTGTGGCATTAAGGGAGCACCCTTCATCATCGGTTAAAGAAGCATTTCAATATACATAGACGTAGTGTAGTGTATACTGAGCACAGTATAAACCAAGCTTGTGTTCACCAACGCATTTCTTTATTAACCAAGCAGAAGAAAAGAACTAAATGACTAGTTTAGCCGATGTAAGTTGATGAGTTGTAAAGTACTTCGTAATCAGAGTTGAAGATAATGTTTGTTACGAAGATCGACGACTAACATAATTTGAAGAAGATCTAAGGGATTGAAATAAAACATGTTACTAACACATCAGTCGAGGAAGGCTTAAGTGGCAAAATCAACAAAGGAGATTAAGCGGCAAAATCTGATGGATGGAATTAAAACAGTTTACTTGTCTATTTAAGAGACTAGGATTTCATGATAAAATCATGCCGAAAGGAGACTGCAGAGATATCGCATGAAAAAGCTTCATGCATGCTTGATCAGATTGGTTAAGGAGAACTGAACTGCAAAGATTACCGAGTGTCAAAAAGCTATAACTGAGCGACAGTAAGTTACTAAATATTGATTGAAATAGAATTGATATATTGATCAGAGGATTTGAATGAGCTTAACATAGATCTGATAATCTGCAATTGAAGTTGTGTTGTAATCAGATCACCTACTATTACATTTTAACCATTGTAAAGAGATAAATCTCTTAATAGAGTGGACTAGAAAGTCTTGTAATGTCATTCATAGAGTGTACATCTGTTATCCTGTCAACCCCATAGTGAATGATGGTTGGACGATAACAGTTGGTCTAAAATCCTCTTACAAGGTCACACCTCACAGTGTGTTTTTAACCTTTATCAGGGTTGGGTTATCACCGACCTCACTTCAAAAGAGTGAAGAATTTTTGGGTTGCCGGTCCTAGGTGGTTTCTCCCTTTATAGGTTTTTCACGTTAAATCTCTTGTGTTATGTGTTGACTGTAATGATTGTTTGTTGTCATACTTTACATGTTACATATTGGATTTGATCGATAATCACTATATGTTATTAACTGGTAATTGGTAAAAGCACAGACATAATACTATTTTATGTTACTGAGCTGCAAAAGTTTTAGTAAATTGTTTTGGATATACATTTTGTGATTGGGACAGTGGATAACTAATTCACCCCCCTCTCAGTTATTCTAACAATTTGTATCAGAGCTTTGGTTGCTTGGAACAGATTTTTAAGGACTTCAGCACAAAAGAGGGAAGTACCAAAGCTAAACAAGGATAACTTCACAATATGGCAAAGCCAAATGAAGCTGCATGTATTTGGAATTGGGAATTCTACCCTCACACTAATGGAGAATGGCTACATTGCACCACCCACTGGTCCCTTGACCCTTGATCAACTAAGAGACAAGCATGAACATAATGTTACTATGATGGAGATTGCTGCTGCATGTACAGATGCCGAATTTGAAGATATTAAAAATTGCACTACTGCTAAAGATATGTGGGATAAACTTGCTCAAGTTTATAGTGGTGATGTGAATGTCAAAAGAGCCAGAGCTGAAAGCTTAAGGGGAAGATTCGATGATATGAAAATGAAGGAAGGAGAAAATATTGTGCAGTACACAAATATACTAAAAGAGGTAGTACATGCTATTAGAGCATCTAATGGTGTTATTGACGAAGAGACAGTGGTAAGCAAAGTTCTCAGAACCTTATTATTGGTTTATGCAATCAGAATATCTGCAATTCATGAAACTAGGTCTACATTTGGTAACAACCTTACTCTTGATAATCTGATTGGTAAGCTTACAACCTTTGAACTTAACAACTTTGATAATAGTGTTGTACCATCTTTTGAATATGCTTTTATGTCTTCTCTAAAGATTGGTAAGTCTAGTAGTAGAAATAAGAATGATGATAGTGATAGCAATACTAATGATGAGCTTGATGAACTTGAAGCTCTCATGGCCAGAAGGTTACCTAAAGGTAAAGGAAGATATAGAGGTAAATTACCTTTAGCATGCTTTAATTGTAAAGAGGTTGGTCATATTGCTGTTAGATGTCCACACAGAAAAGATGATGACAAAAACAAAGACCGATCTAGTGAAGGAAGCTATGGGAGAAGAGGTAATAGAAGTTACCGACACTACAACAAAGACAACCGAGACAATAATGATAAAGGCAAGAAGGTGTGCTACATTGCAGAAGATGTCACCGATACCGACACTGATGAAGATGTAGAGGTAGTAGTTGTTGCAATGAAAGATGACTCAGAGGAAGATGAAATGTATGTAGAGACAACACTTATCTCTAAGGTTAATAAAAATGATACATGGATCATATATAGTAGCTGTACACATCACATGACTAGTGATGAAGAAAAATTTGATCATCTTGAAGAACACAATGGAGGATCTGTTAAGATGGGTAATGATGCACCTTGTATGGTTAGAGGAAAATGATCCCTGATGATAAATGATAAAATTAGATGTGACAATACTTATTGGGTAAAAGTTCTAAACTATAATTTGCTTAGTGTGGCACAACTGAACAATTCAGGCCACCGAGTTGCTTTTGAGAGCAAGAGAGTGAAGATATTTGATGATGAAGGAAGACTTATTGGAACCAAAACACAATTGAGAGGTAATTTATTTTATCTTGATAATGATCAGTCTTCTTGTTTAATGATGAAAGATGAAGATGCATGGTTGTGGCATAAAAAGTTATGTCATGTGAATTTTGATAACATGATTAAGATCAGTAAAAAGAAAAAGGTTAGAGGTTTGCCTAACTTATCTAAGCCTAATCATGTTATGTGTCATGAATGTCAGAAAGGTAAAATGACAAAATCTAGTTTCAAAAGCAAAGATTATTCAACAAAAAAATTACTTGAGTTAGTGCATACCAACCTATGTGGTCCTATGAGAACTCAAAGTTACTATGGAGACAGATATTTTATTCTTTTTGTTGATGATTATACTAGATTAATGATAGTCATGTTCTTGAAAGAAAAATCAGAGGCATTTAAGATGTTCAAATGGTATAAAGCAAAAGTTGAGAAAGAGACTGGTAAAGAATTGAAATGCTTAAGATCTGACCGAGGTGGTGAATTTATTTTTGATGAATTTACTAACTTTTGTAATGAGCATGGTATTAAAAGATAGGTTTCTGCACCGAGGACACCTCAACAAAATGGAATAGGTGAAAGGAGGAATAGGTCAATTGTTGACTATGCGAGAACACTGATGTTACAAAAGAATGTTGCTCAAACATACTAGAGAGAAGCAGTTAGCACAACTGTTTATGTTCTAAATTGAGTACAACTGAAGAAGGACACTAATAAGACACCCTATGACTTATGGTTTGGCCACAAACCCACTGTAAGTTATTTCAAGATTTTTGGAAGTAAATGCTTTATTCTGAAAGATGAAAGAAATGAGAAGTTTGACTCAAAAGGTGATGAAGGGATATTTCTGGGATATTCCACTAAAAGTAAAGCATACAAGTGTCTTAACAAAGTAACTAATAAAATGACTAAAAGTACTAATGTTCGGGTTGATGAGTTTGATGATAAGAATGTAGAGGAAAGCACAAAGGAACCGGAAGACTACGGTAGATTCACTTACATTGAACAACCAGAGTACCTACCGATGCCACACACAGTGACAACTAGTCAGTAGGAAAATAATACTGAGGAATAGGAAAGAGAAACCAACGAGCAGGAAGCATCTACCGAACAAGCAAATGAACCTCCATAGGATGAACAAGAAAGAAGAGATCAGATATTGGCAAGATTTGTCAGAAGACATCATCCTGAGACAAAAATCATTGGAGATAGACAAGCTGTCATGAAAACAAGAAGTAAAGCAAGACAAGGTACATGTCTAGTTTGTAAATATGAACCGAAGAATGTAAAAGTTACATTGGAAAATGATGAATGGGTTAATGCAATGAAAGAGGAAATAGAACAGATAGAGAAGAACAAAACTTGGAGTTTAGTACCTAGACCTAAGGACAAGAATATTATCGATACTAAGTGGATATTCAGAAACAAGCTTAATGAGAATGGAGAGGTAACAAGGAACAAAGCTAGATTAGTATGCAAGGGATATGCATAGGAGGAAGGAATAGATTATGGTGAGACTTTTGCACCTGTTGCTAGATTAGAAGGAGTTAGAATGTTACTTACATATGCTACACACAAAAAGTTCAAAGTTTACCAAATGAATGTCAAATCTTCTTTTTTGAATGGGATACTTGAAGAAGAAGTCTACATAGAACAACCTGAAGGGTTCATTGATCCAGGAAACAAAGATATGGTATGTAGATTACATAAAGCTTTATATGGTTTAAAGCAAGCATCGAGAGCCTGGTATGAGAGGCTGCATAACTATTTGTTGAGTATTGGATTTGTTAGAACCAGTGAGAACAGTAATCTGTACATGAAAGGAAAATCTGATGATACTATCTTGATTGCTGAGATATTTGTGGATGACATAATATTTGGAGGACAAGATCATATCTGTAAGTCATTTGCAGATGAAATGAAAAGTGAATTTTAAATGTCTATGTTTGGAGAGATTAAGTTCTTTCTAGGCTTACAAGTGATTCAATAGAATGATGGTATATTCATCACACAATCTAAATATATAAAGAAAGTATTGAAGACATTTGGCATGGAAGATGTTAAACCTGTGGGAACACCAATGGCTACTAGATGTAAACTGACTAAAGAAGATGGAACTACTGAGGTAAACTAGACACTGTACCGATCCATGATTGGTAAGTTAGTGTATGTAGTTCACAGTAGACTTGATATAACGCATGATGTTAGAATAGTTGCTAGATTTTTTGCAAACCCTAGAGAGTCACACATGGTTGCTACAAAAAGAATCTTAAGATACCTAAATAAAACTGAAGACTATGGACTATGGTATCCTAAGAAAGGAAAGTTTGAACTGAAGGTATACACTGATGTTGATTGGGCTGGAAATGTGGATGATAGAAAGATTACCACCGGAGGAGCATTCTTCTTTGGTGAAAGACTTGTTACATGGACAAGTAAGAAACAGTCTTGCATTTCCCAGTCTACAGCTGAAGCAGAGTATGTTGCTGCTGCTACTAACTGTTCAAATATTGCTTATATCAAGCAAGTGTTGGAAGGTATGAATGAGGTAATCATTGAGCCGATGATTATATATTATGACAACACTAGTGCTATTAATATTTTAAAGAATCTAGTGATGCACTCTAAAACAAAGCACATATCTATTAAGTATCACTACTTAAGGGAACAAGTATAGGAGAAGCAAGTGAAGCTAGAATTTGTTACATCAAAAGAACAACTTGCTGATATTTTCACAAAGACTCTATCGAAGGATACATATGAATACTTGAGGACTAGACTAGGGGTTCGTCCCCTGTCTACCAGTCACTAAGGTGATCTGGAGGTTGCATCAGCCTAATCTGATTAGAAGATCATACATGTTGATGTAGCAGAGTTCACACTTTGGATTTCTGTCTAAGGTTGTGAAAGGTTGAAGTACTGGAACAAATTTGCACATTAGTATACCGAGATACAAAGAATGCACCAGACAACAGAGAGTTACATGGCTACTACAGAGTTGTATGTTTTTATTGTTCTTTGGCATTGCTGTCAAAGGGAGAGAGATATCAATATGAAGCCAAAGACAAAGGGAGAGAGATACAAAAAAGGGAGAGCGCCAAAGATCAGTTACTAAGAATAGAAGAAAACCTGCGAGCTGAAAAGATCATATCTGCAGAAGTTAGTTTGCACTTGCAAATGCTTTTATGTAACGTAGTGATTAAACATATTAAGCTAGGGAGAGCTTGTATCGAGTTACAACATTTGTTGATAAATTTGTAGAATACATGTTTGGTATGTGTATGACATATTTCATATTGCTTGTGTTGTCATCAATGCCAAAGGGAGAGATTGATGAACTACAACTGATTTGAATAAATTGTATGACTTGAAGAGCTGTAATTTTAGATCACTGAGTTGCTGATTAGATATGTAAGATGATTAAATTAGTAATATGTTTTCATTGATGTCAACTAGTTTTGACAATACTTATCTTGTAAGTTACTATACCCAAACATCTATAGAAAGAAGAAGAAAAGAGATGAAGAACAAATATATCTACATGAGGAAGATGGATATGACAGATAAGGATAAGGAATACATTGGGTAACTTATGAATGAGTCTATGACCTTATGTTATTGACTTGATTATGTTGCATTCATCTATGATGAAGGATAGAGAAAAAAGCACAAAGCAGTGTGGTCGGTTAAAAAAGCATTTCAATATACACCGATGTAGTGTAGTGTATACCGAGCACAGTATAAACCGAGCTTGTGTTCACCGACGCATTTCTTTGTTAACCAAGCAGAAGAAAAGAACTAAATGACTAGTTTAGCCAATGGAAGTTGATGAGATGTAAAGTACTTCGTAATTAGAGTTGAAGATAATGTTTGTTATGAAGATCGACGACTAACATAATTTGAAGAAGATCTAAGGGATTGAAATAAAATGTGTTACTGACACATCAGCCAAGGAAGGTTTAAGCGACAAAATCAACAAAGGAGATTAAGCGGCAAAATTTGATGGATGGAATTAAAACGGTTTACTTGTCTATTTAAGAGACTAGGATTTCATGATGAAATCATGTCGAAAGAAGGAGAGTACAGAGATATCTCGTGAACAAGCTTCATGCATGCCGGATTAGACTAGTTAAGGAGAACTAAACTGCAGAGATTACCGAGTGTCAGAAAGCTATAATCGAGCAATAGTAAGTTAGTGAATATTGATTGAAACAGAATTGATATATTGATTAGAGGATTTGAATGAGCTTAACATAGATATGATAATATGCAATTGAAGTTTTGTTGTAATCAGATCACTTGCTATTACATTTTAACCATTGTAAATAGATAAATCTCTTAATAGAGTGGACTAGAAAGTCTTGTAATGTCATTCATAGAGTGTATATTTGTTATCCTGTCAACCCCATAGTGAATGATGGTTGGACGATAATGGTTGGTCTAAAATCCTCTAACAAGGTCACACCTCACAGTGTGTTTGTAACCTTTAACAGGGTTGGGTTATCACTGACCTCACTTCAGAAGAGTGAACAATTTTTGGGTTTCCGGTCCCAGGTAGTTTTTCCCTTTACAGGGTTTCCACATTAAATCTCTTGTGTTATGTGTTGACTGTGATGATTGTTTGTTGTCATACTTTACATATTACATATTGGATTTGATCTGTAATCACTATATGTTATTAACTGGTAATCAGTAAAAGCATAGACAGAATACTATTTTATGTTACCGAGATGCAAAAGTTTTAGTAAATTGTTTTGGATATACATTTTGTGATTGGGACTATGGATAATTGATTCACCCCCCTCTCAGTTATTCTAACACTTTTAGTCATAAGTTTCAGTCAGCTTGGAAAGGTCGAAGCTTATGATTGAAAGATGTCATTTCATAAGACTTGATACATCTTCCACCTCTTTCAGTCATAATTTTAGCTTTGCCAAGTTGACTGTAGAGAACCTGCACATGGTGGTATGCTGTCAAAAGTTTTCAGTTAGCTTGGTAAGAGTCTCAAGATGAGATTGAGAGATGCCTTAGCCAAGGCCAAGCTCCACATCTCAGTCACAACTTAGACTATTGCAAGATGAATGAAGGAGATCCATAGGTCATGGTACTGTCAAAGGCAAAAGAACCCACATCAGAAAGTGGTGTAAAAAATGAACATAAGCTTCATGCTTAAAATATGCAGGAGGATCAAAGGCTTACCAATTGAAGGATGAGCTATAGCTGAATGTGAGCTCATAGTTCTAAACCCAAGTCAAAACTCAAAGATAAGTCACAACTTTATACATATAGTCATCTTGAAGTCATAGTCACAGTCAAGCCATGACTTATAATAAAAAGAAGCTCAAAATCATGTGGGTCGAGCTCATAGATCTAAACTCACAAGCTGAAAAACCTATCATCAGTCACGACTTTTATGTATTTGAAGGTAATAGAAAATTGCAGTCATAAAGTCATGACTATTAATAAGGTAGAGCTTGAGGCTGAGTCACGGCTTTGGTGTAAGGCCATGCGCGAAGTTTCACACTCAACTCATAGCCGAAAGCCATGTATTCACAACCGAGAGCTGCTCATTCACAATCAAAGCCAAAAGAAGAAGACGAAAATGGAGTATCAGTCACAAAGTAAAAGAGATACATTCAAATGTTTAGTCATAGTCACAAATAAGAAAACATACGGTTGCATACCAGTTGAGGCCAAGAGTTATTCAAACTCACACCTCAAGAACACCATTCACGACATCATTCACGCAAAGCTCAATAAAAAACACCAGTCAAGGCTCCTTTCAAAGAAAATCTAAGCTCAAAGACTCAAAAAATGAAGCTACAACCAAGTAAGAAAAAGCAGAAAATATCTCCAAATCAACCGTAGGAACCGAGCCTTCTTAGAAATCAAGCTCTCAGTATAAATCTGATGCTAGTAAGAAAATGATGAATGACAGAGAGTTCCATCTACAATAAAGTCAAGCTTCATGAAAATTTTAGCAGAGTTTTCTTAGGGTTTCATTCTTCCTAATTCTTCTGTGTAGAGATAGAAAATAAAACACCGGTTTCGAGGAATAAAATGCTTTTGAGTTATTTGGAGTCTGCCAAGAAAGTTTCATTCAATGCCATCAATGCTGGTGTCAACATTTGCAGACCTCAAGATTTCAAACAAGTGCCACCTCACTATTTAGCTACCTGTATTTTCACATTATGCTACAAGTGGTTCGAGTGGTCATGTTGACCTTCCTCACTTTGCATTTTTTTTTATATACTTAGTGATTTATTCATAAGTTAAGAGGTTTTAGGTAGTGTAGGTTATTATTTAATTTTGAAATTAAGTAATTTAAATATTGGTAAGTATTGTAAAAGGGTTTTTAATCCTTATTTAAAACCAATATTTAAAGGCACTTGTTAGGGATTCTTCATAGGCTAAATTTTTGGCACATATTTTGGCCAAATTAGAGCAATTTGTAAAGGCTTTCATTTTTCGGATTTGAGACTAGGGCTTAGTATAAGACTAATTTTTATGATCAGTTTTAAAGGTTGCATATTTTGGAGAGAGGGCATATAGTGAACTTTTTGATGCTAGAGGTTTTGGAGACCATTTTGTAACCACATTTTGTCAAATTTTGGTGAGGAATAAAGCTTATGATTCATTTGCCTCTATATTTTTGAGTTTGATTTGTCAAGATTATGTTTTCATCTTTTCTTGCTAGTGCTTATTTTATTGTTATCTAGGGGAAGCGAGTGTATCTTTATTCCTTCTCAAAGTGATCAATCATTCAAACCTATTGAGGAATATGTATGTTTGTTGATTGTTCAAGCTATTCTTGGTTCAACCCTAGTAGCAAGATCTTTTAGCCTATATGTTGGATAGTGATTCAAGATATTAAAACTCTTAGTAAAAGTGTTGAGGTCACTATTTTATTTTCCAATCAAAAGTCTGAATTCATCTTTGGTGTATCACCCTTAACTATTTTTAGTTTAAATTTCCTTTCTTCCTTTTTCATACTAAGTTACAAATCAGGACATGATATCCCATATCAGATAGGAACCGGCCTAGAATCCAAAGACTCCTCCTCATTTAGAGTCCACCCAAAACTTGAGGAGGTTTCCATTGTTAGGATAGAGATACTGTGTAGCCCCATTGCCTGAGTTGGGATGGTAATTCTAAGCCTGAATAGTTTTACTTTACACATTTCATATTTGGATTAATTAGTAAACACAGTATTGAATTTACTGGTATTTGGTAAATGAACAGAAAATTATTGTTGACAAGCTTAGCGAGTTGATTATTTGTTTGAAAAAGTTTGATTATATACATCTGGGAGTTTGGGACTGCAGGATAACTAGATTTAACTGATTCACCCCCTCTCAGTTCTCTAACATACGTATGTATAAGAAGCTTATAAAGCATCAATTGCCACAAAAAAAAAAACATTTTTTTTGGCTCACTTGGTCTAGCCCACATAACGCTAAATGTATTATGCCAAGAAAGAGGGTCCCAGTTAAGTTGCCAAGAAGAATTCAAATGGGAGATAATATCATATTTATCAACAAGACAAGAATAAATAGTTCTAGCTTTCAGATTAGACAACAGGAAGCCATCAGGCCAACAAAAAAGGTTAAAGTAGTTAATTGAGCTCACATAATGCTTGGAAAGGGATAAGGTAGAAGAGGCTTCCCTAAGCACAAAAAAAATTCCTCTACTATGTTTGAGGAATACCAAATTTTTCACAAATAACATTCCAAGAAACCATCAACCCTTCAACAATGATATCATTAAAATATCTAATACCCTTTCTCTCTCGCTATTTGATTGAACACACTTGCAATAGAGCTAGTAGTTTGTCCAATAATGTTATTATGTCTAATGAGGTGCCATACACGCTCCCAAGATTTCCAAATGGTCTTAAACCCCAACGAACCTGTTGGCCTAACCAGAAAAGACCATCAAGTAGATCACATAGTGGAGGCCTTTCCATTTGGAGTTTTTTTAGGGAGAGACCTAGCAATGTTGTGTCGGATTAAAATTTTCCATTGTTCGTTACGTTGTAAGGCATTAAAGATCCATTTGCTTGCTAAACTTATACCTTGAATTATAAAATCTTTAAGACCAAGATCCCCTTTATGTTTACTCTTTGTACACAAGGACTACCTAACAACATGCTTCTTCATGTTCTCCTTGGCGTCTAACCTAATATACACATTTTTTATATTGTTTATTATATATTTATATTAATTTAGAATGGAAGGATATGAATTTAGAAACTTGTTTATACATGTTTCTATATTGCTTATTATATAGTTATACTAATTTTGAATCCTTTTAAAATAAAAGATATGAACTTAGAAACTTGCTTAGTTATTTTGAGAGGTTTACATATATAATAATGTTTTAAAATAGTAACTAGATTATTTACACTATATTAAAAATAATATTTGTTTTATTTGATATGCATTACTAATTAAATTGATAAAAATATTTAAATTTAAAATGATTTAATACACATTAATCATAAATTAAAATGAATTAGACAATCAATATTTTCCTCAAAATATAAAATGAAAGGCATTAAAATGACCAAAACATATAGAAAATTCATATGACAAGTATGACTGTCAGATTCTAAAGTCATTTATGGTGCTTGAAAAGTCCTCCTTTTTTACTTTTAGCTATAAAACGTGAAAAAGGAATTGGCGGTGCTTTGATTATATGTTTGTTTTGACAAAATGATTTAGTATAATTATATATTGATAATATTGTATTTTTATCTAAAATATGTTTTATTGTCATTTTATCATTTATCAATTTAATTATTGTTTCATATTTTTTGAGAAGGAACTTAAGAATTAGACTTAAGGAATTACATTAATATATATCAATGAGGGAAAATATTTAATTAAAATATTAGCAATAGGAGGTTAGTCAATTTAAAATTTGGCAAAACTGTGTTCAAGCTAGAAACAACATTGATCTCCAAGTAAGAAGGAAGAAAAAAGGTAAAATAAATATTTGATCATTTAGGCTTTTTGTAAGTAGTGCTTGTTTTACATGAAAACATAATCAACAATTCAAAGAGATGTCAATTGTTATGTGAAACAAAGAATAAGAAATGCACATATGGATCTACATGTGAATTGAAGTCACGCGGAGCAATTACAAATAACAATTTAAAGAGATATCAATCTTCATGTGAAACTAAGAACAAGAAGTGCACATATGTATCTACATGCAAACTAAAGTCAAAAGAATCAATCACATAACCAAATTTCATGCCATAATGAAAGTCGATGCCAAATATTTTGAGTAGATTTAAAGTTTAGTTTTAGTGCCAAGGTTATTTACAAATTTGAAAGCATGCTACATTTTCTATAGAAGATTGAGGGTGAAAGTTCTTACTCATACGAAGTTCTTCAAACATTGCCCCAATCAGTCAATTTTCTCAACCTGCACATCACAACCACCTGAAGTGTGACTTGATAGCTAAGGAGATTGCTTGCCTAAGAGACAAAGTTATTGATCTTGTAGCAAAAATGATCACCCTCTCCAAGTTTAGTTTAAAAATTATGTATAGTTTCCAGACCACAGTTTGTCTGCTACAAAAGAAGGATGAGGGTACAAGTTTTAGTTTTGATAAGGAGCTCTTCAAAGTTGTCATGGAGAATTGGGAATAATTATTTGGATAGCTTTACATTTTTTTGTTGTCTTTGGTACTATATATGTTAAAAATATTGATGTTGTGCATTGTTAAAGAGTTGTTAGTGTTGGATCAAAATGACAAAAGGAAAGCATGAATAGAATGTAGATATGAAAAAACTCAACACTCCCTTAGCACTAAACTAGCACTCATGAATGTGGCCTAAGTTTGGAGAGACACAACAAATCGAGCTGAGCGAGCTGAAAATTCATGTGCCAAATGAGTGGACATTATTCTCACAAAATAAGGTAAGTTTGAAATGTTTCTACTCTCTACGTGATCATCCCATCTCTAGGGTTTCTCTTCTCATGGATGCTCTTGGTCTACAGCCTTTTTTTGCCTTCTTATAGTTTGTTAGGATCTAGATCTGTTGTCAATGCTCTTGTGGATAGTGCTTACCCCACGGTGGTTTAGGCTCCTATGGTTGGCATTTCCTTTGGTGTTGGGTCAACTATTCCAGCACACCCTGTTGATTCGACATGTGGGGCTTCTTCCTCTATGTCATCGTGTTGTGTGGATGATTCTCCTATGGTTGTTTGTAGTCAGATGTCTGTTGCTAATGGGGTCGGTGTTGGGTTAGCCTCATGGGTCCTACCTGACCCTCTCCCTTCAATGCCCGTTGGACTTCTTATGTCCCCTTCTTTTCCTGCTAGAAACCTTTCAAATGTGGATCCTTTTATTTCCAAGCTAGTCTCGGTGAATGCTATTAAGGGTTCATCTTCAGTTGTGGGCATGTCAATGGTTTCATATTTTCATCACAAGGCCCTTGTTCCTATGTGTAAGCCCTTTTCTCTCAGATTGTGTGCAAATACAAAGGAGATTGTTCACAACACTTCTATTTACTTGTCTCAAGGTCTAATTTGTCAATTTTGGGGTTTCTAGCCCACCCCTCCTCATCTACATGCCTGGATCTCCCAACACTGGGAACCTCTCCTTACAGTTTATGTTCATATTTATCCCATGACCAAGGGTTATTTCATTGCTAAATTCAATAATGTTGAGGATAGAGTGAAGATTTTATGTGATTAGTTCTTTAGTTGGGTGGATAAGTTTCTACTGATGATTAAACCTTGGCATCTAGATTTTAACCCCTCTTCTGAGAAGTTTAACAAAATCTCTATTTGGGTTAGGCTCCCCAACCTACCTTTTTTGATGCAGGAGCATATTGGGTCTTTGAGCAAACTTGCATCAACCAAAAACATTTCCTATTTTTTGTACCTGTAGGTTGTTTTCTATGTAGCCATTGTGGCTGTTGGTTTCTTGTTATACGAAGATAATGCATTGATGTGGACCTATTTTTGAACCTTCTCCTAAGAGCGCGGATCTTAATTCATCTGGAGTTAAGAGTTATCGCCATTTTTCTCAGGTATTAATTTTCCAGCCAGTTTCACATGGAACGTGGAAGCTCATTGCCTTGTGCAGTTTCGTATGAGGAAATAGGGCCTTGTGAAGTTGGGGATTTTTTCTTGGATCATGTGTGGACCTAAATGTTACTTCGCATTAGGTCATGTTCTTTCTTTCAGTAGTTTTGGTTTTCTCTTCTTAAGTGGACCTATAATGTAATTAAATGCTTGACTAGCCGACTTGTGGCTTAGTTGGCTATATAAGAAGCTTAGGCTAGTTTAGTAGAGGGAGAGGTAAGTAGGTGGTGAAAGTAGAGAAAAGATAATGTGTGAGCAGAGACTCTGAATTCATAATTCTCCTTGTATAAGGCCAAAACCTGGAAGGCCTCACAGTCGAGCATGTTGAATGATTTATAATAATTGTACCAGTGTGGTTGCCAGTTGCCTTGCCTTATTTTATATTGTGTTCTCACTATTTCATGTGAATTATATATTGCTTCCATGTGTAACTCTGAGAAGGGCTGGTTCGTAGGTGCAAGTGGAGTCAAACTGCTTGATTCTACTTGTACCTTCCCTGCCCTTGCATCAGGTGGTATCAGAGCAAGTTCTTTCTTATGGATTGGATCGTGGAGAACCTTATTGGATTGGTTGTAGGGTGGAAAATCTAAGATCTGACCTATAACTTGTAGAATGTTACGATCTTGTTGGAACCTAATTGTCAAGATGGTTCGTGGTAGAGGAAATGATAATGCTATCATGGATATGTTAAGACGGATTGCAACTAGCCTTGAAGTTGTAGAGATAGCCCAGAGAATAGGCACATATCTTGAAGATGTTAGTGATTAAGAAGAGGCAGCACCTAATCTTGAACCTAAAGTTGAACAAGAGGAGGAAAGACTTTTGAGAGTTTTGTCTAAGGCTAACTCTAGACCCGTGGTTGAAGTTGCCTTCTATGATGGAAGACTTGAGATTGATGCACTTTTGGATTGGATCTCTAAGATGGATAAATACTTTGAGTATGAAGGTACTCCTGATAATAAGAAAGTTAAGATAACAATCACAAAGTTGAAAGGTCATGCATCTCTTTGGTGGGATCATTTGCAAACTAAGAGACAGAAGAGAGGAAAAGAAAAGATCAAGACATGAATGAAGATGCTTGGAAAGATGAAGAAGTTTCTTCTAGTTGACTACCATGTTAGTCTGATGAGAAAAATGCAAAATTTGAGACAAAGGAACATGACTGTGAAAGAATATACTGAGGAATTTCACAAGTTGGATATCAGATCTGGACATGTGGATGATAAAGTTGAGAAGGTGGCTAGATACCTGAATGGCCTAAGAACATCGATTCAAAATGAGATCAGCTATGTTAAAATAGATAGTGTGGAAGAAGCATACCAATTTTCTTTGAAGGTAGAAGAGTGATTGACAAAGAGACATGATCAAAGACATAGAGGAACAGGTGGTCTATTTTAGAGAAGTAGAGGTAGAACTTATGGAGAAAGTAGCAGATCTAACAATGCAGTGCAAGATAAAGGATGGAAAGATGAGCTTGCTAGTAGAACAGGTAATTACTCTAGAGGTAGCTATACTGGTTACTCTAGGAATAAAAATAGTGGGAAAAGAGAAGAGAAATCTTGGTTTAGAGGTACTTGTTATAAATGTGGTGAAGAAGGACATAGAGCTTTTGAATGTACTAACTCTGGAAAGAAGAGTGGAAGTAATGGCATAAACAATTTGTCTTGTGAAGAAGTTCCTAATGAACCTGAACATGGTGAGAACTTGATGCTAAGAAGGATTTTGTGGAATGAAGAAGCTGATGAGGAACCCATTCTGAGGAAATGTTTGTTCAAAACTAGATGTAAGATCATTGACAAATGTTGCAAGATAATCATTGATAGTGGAAGTTCTGATAATTTGGCATCCGAAGAGCTAGTTAACAAGTTGTAGTTGCAGAGATTGAGACATCCTAAGCCTTACCATATTGCTTGGATTAAGGAGCATAAACTACTTGTAAGTGAACAATGTCTTGTTAAATTCAAAATTTGGAATTATCATGATGAAGTCTTGTGTGATATTATGCCTTTGGATTGTTGTCATATTCTTTTGGGTAGACCTTGGCAATATGATAGGAAAGCTTTGCATGATGATAGATTGAATCAATATACTATTTGGATGAATGGAAAGAAACAAGTATTGTTTCCTTTAGTAGAGAAGTGTCATGAAGGTCACTGTACTACGATCAAAGTATGCTTGGTTGATGGTAAAAATTTTACAAGAGAATTGAAAGAACATAATGTGTGTTATGCTTTGATTCCAATGAAAACTGAGAAAGAAGATGAGTTAGAACATGCACCTGAGGTTAAACCTTTGTTGAATGAATTTCATGATATCATTTCTGATAATGTACTTGATGGTTTTCCTCCTATGAGAAGTATAATTCATTGTATGGATTTGATACCTGGACCTAGTTTTCCTAATAAAGCACCACATAGGTTGACACCTGATAAAAAGACTGAGTTGAATAGACAAGTGCAAGAATTTCTTGAGAAAGGTTTGATTAGGGAAAGTTTGAGTCCTTGTATAGTACCCATTGTGTTAGCACTGAAAAAGAATGGAGAATGGAGAATGTGCATTGATTCTAGAGCTATAAACAAGATAACAGTAAAATACAAATTTTCTTTGCCTAGGATGGATGACATAATGGATATTTTGAGTGGAGCAAATTATTTCACAAAGATTGATTTGAAAAGTGGTTATCATCAGATTAGGATTAGAGAAGGGGATGAATGGAAAAATGCTTTTAAGACTAATGAAGGTTTGTATGAATGGTTGGTTATGCCTTTTGGTATGACTAATGCACCTAGTACTTTCATGAGGCTGATGAATGAAGTTTTGAAAAGATTCTTGGGTAAGTTTGTGATTCTTGATAACATTTTGATATTTAGTAAGAGTAAGGAAGAACATCTTGAGCATATTAGACAAGTATTGTAGAGATTGAAGGAAGAAAAGTTGCTGATTAATTTGAAGAAATGTTCATTTATGAAAGAAGATATTATGTACCTTGATTTTGTAATTTCAGTTGATGGATTGAAGATGAACCTTGAGAAAGTGAGAGTTATACTTGATTGGCCTACACCAAAGAATGTTGGAGAGGTAAAGATCATTTCATGGATTGGAAAGTTTTTGTAGGAAGTTTATCAGAAATTTCAGTTCTATTTGTAATGCTATGACTAAAACTATGAGAGAGGAGATAAAAAGGATTTCAAATGGACACATGGAGCACAAAAGAGTTTTGAAAGATTGAAACAAAGAATTGCAAAGTTACCTACACTTGCTTTGCCTGATTTCAGTAAGGTTTTTCAAGTTGAATGTGATGTTAGTGGCAGTGCAATAGGAGCTATTTTGAGTCAAGAAGGAAGACCTGTAGCTTTCTTTAGTGAGAAGTTGAATAATGCTAAAAGAAAATATTCAGTTTATGACCAGGAATTCTATGCTATTGTTCAAGCTTTGAAGAACTGGAGACATTATTTGATGCCTAAAGATTTTTTGTTGTATACTGACCATAAAGCTTTGTAGTGTTTGGGAAGTTAGAATAAATTGAACTAGAGACATATGAAGTGGGTTGAGTTCTTGCAGAATTTTTCCTTTTCATTGAAGCGCAAGAGTGGATAGTTGAATAAAGTGTTAGATTTGACAAATGCAAATCATCCCAAGAACACCTGCATGCAAGACTGTCACAAAGAAGAAGCAAAAAGACAGAAAGCTATGGCGGCCAATAGGCCAGAGACTGCAAAACCATGTTGCAAGAAAATAATCTTCTATTAACAATGATGAAAATAATACAATCTCCTTATTGAAATGAAAGAAGTGAATCCTTATAAAAGGAAACATGAAACCCTAAAGGCTAAAACTCTAAAGAATTATAAAGCGCCTAAGTGAAACTTAAGCCTAGAGTATGATAAACTAATAATTAAATGATTTAATTATTAGCTAACATAAGACTACTCTAACACCCCCCCTTAAGTGTAACTTAGGGAGAAGCAAAAAAAGCTAAACTACTGCAGAAAGCAGGAAAGATGGGTCCCGGCAACTAGGCCTGATCAGGTACCCAAACATAAAGCAAAAGATGTCCCAGAGAAAGGAACAAGAAGAGAGCAAGAAACTCCTCTGAAGCATGTCTGAAAACTCTGTCAGAAGATACTGCTGGAACCCCCACTGAAGTGCATGACCAGGTAGAGAAGACAAGTGTCTGAAGAGCTGATCAATCGAACCAGGAAGTAATAGAACCAACAGGTGAACCCCCCCATAATGCTGAACTGGGAGAGGTGACAGGAACACTGAAATGCGATGCCAAAAACAGCTGCAGAAGAAGAACCAGGAACACCAACAGTGCAACAGAAGCACACACACAGGATAAAGGGTGGTGTCATAGACACAGTCTACATGGGCTAATGTCATGGAAGGTACGCTCACTTGACAAGAGTGGATGCGCCTATAGTGGCAAATGCATCAGAATCCCCCCATGGCACTTTATAACTGAGTGCGAATACTAAAACTGAACCAGGTGAAAAAGATCTCAGAAATGCAGAAGAGGGCACTTTATCTTAGTGCGTTTACAGAACAAAGATGCATCAGAAAGAGCATGCAAGCTCAGAAGTCAGAAAGAAGAGTGCACTAAGAAACCAGAAGAAGAGATCCCCGGACCTGTAGAACCAAGCACACCACCAGAGGGCATAAACTGCATAACTCGGAGGAGTGAAAACTTGGAGTAGAATCTAGAAAAATAACCCCTGCCACTGAATAGTACATAGAATCAGCTTTCCGACGATATCTCGTTTGCCAAAAAAGGAGTCCGGAAGAGCCAGATATGACTCCCGGAAGGCAAAAATAGACATCAGACTTCAACAGCAAAAAATGCTATTGAAATGGTAGAACCCAAAACCCTAACCTCCATCATCGGAAAGAGCTCGGAAAGAGCTTTCCGATGATATAAAGAAGTCAGAAAAACGATACCGTATGCACAAGATACGGCCAAAAAACCCAGCTACCCCTAGAAAAAGCTCTAAAGGACAAAAAAATACTTTTTTAAGCCCCGAGGGCTGGAATTACAAAGCCCCTGGGCGCATGGCGCACGCAGGGGGCTGGAGTTGGAGCTCCCGGTCGGTCATATGACCGGCCGCTGGCAATAGAGCCCACGGGGGCAGCAAAAGGCCGCAATCGGCGGGGCGGAGCTCCGGAGCGGCGACCGGGCGGAGGAACCAGCGGAGCAGGGGCCGCGGAGGGCGGCGGAGCCGGGAGGAGCCAGCTGAGCGGGGCCGCGGAGGGCGGCGGAGCCGGGAGGCGGCGCAAAGGAGCGGGGGCCGCAGAGGGCAGCGGAGCGGTGGCGGGGGCCTGAGTGGCCGGAGGTGGCGGAGCTGTGGAGGCCGGAGGGGCCGCTGCCGGTAGCGGCGGAGGCCGGAGCCCGCAGATTGGCGGCGCGGTGGCCGCTGGTGGCGCGGCGGAGGAGCGCGGGTGGCGCTATGTAAAAAACATTGGCTGCGTTATTTTTAACGCAAAAAATCATTAAAAAATGATTTTTTTAAAAGTTTTTTTTTCGATTTTCGAGCCGTACGGCCCTAGGAGGGCAAAAATTTTCTCCCAGAAGTCACAGTGGCCAAAAACTGCAAACTTTATATGATTTTTGACTTTCCCGGACCTTCTGAGCGCAATGGCGGCGTCCGTTTTTGCTCAAAATACCCCCAAATTTTTTTTTTTTTTTTTTGCAGGCAAAAAAGAAACAAAAAATACCGTCTTGCTTCTGAATCACTTCAACAAAAATACGAACAGCGAGCAGCAAGATGGCTCTGATACCATGTTAGATTTGACAAATGCAAATCATCCCAAGAACACCTGCATGCAAGACTGTCACAAAGAAGAAGCAAAAAGACAGAAAGCTATGGCGGCCAATAGGCCAGAGACTGCAAAACCATGTTGCAAGAAAATAATCTTCTATTAACAATGATGAAAATAATACAATCTCCTTATTGAAATGAAAGAAGTGAATCGTTATAAAAGGAAACATGAAACCCTAAAGGCTAAAACTCTAAAGAATTATAAAGCGCCTAAGTGAAACTTAAGCCTAGAGTATGATAAACTAATAATTAAATGATTTAATTATTAGCTAACATAAGACTACTCTAACATAAAGTTGCTGATGCCTTGAGCCGAAGAAGAAATTTTCTGACAGAAATGAGAGTTGAGGTACTTGGTTTTGATGATTTGAAGTGTTTGTATGAAACTGACCTTGATTTTGCAGAGCCTTGGAAAACTTGTAAAGAACAAACAGTGAGTGATAAGTGGACTGATTATTTCATTCAAGAAGAGATGTTGTTTAAGGGAGTTCACTTATGCATACCTAGAGGATCTATGATAGAGAACATAATAAAGGAGAAACATAGTGGTGGACTTGCTAGACATTTTGGGATTGATAAGACTGTGAAACTAATTTGAGAAAGATACTTTTGGCCATAGATTTATAGAGATGTGCAGAGAATGGTTAGAAGTTAAAGAAATGGTCAAACAACAAAAGGAACTAGTTAGAATTTTGGATTGTATACACCTTTACCTATACTTGATAGACCTTGGGAAGATTTGAGTATGGACTTTGTTCTTGGATTGCCTAGAACTTAGAGAGGTAATGATTCTATTTTGGTAGTGGTTGACAGATTTTGAAAGATGGCTCATTTCATACCTTGTAAGAAGACATATGATGCATTACATTTAGCTGAATTATTTTTCAAGGAAATGGTAAGATTGCATGGTTTGCCTAAATCTATTGTTCCAGAAAGAGATATTAATTTTACTGGTTAATTTTGGAAGAAGATGAATATAGAGTTGAAGTTTAGTTCTACATTTCACCCTCTGACAGATGGACAAATTGAAGTTGTGAACATAAGTTTGGGAAACTTGTTAAAATGTTTAGTTGGAGATAAGCCTGCTAATTGGGATTTAGTTTTGGCACAAGCAGAGTTCGCGTATGATAATTTTGTGAATAGAAGCACTAAGAGGACACCATTTGAGATTGTTACTAGATTTCATCCAAAGGGAACCATAGAGTTGAGAGATTTTCCTACTGAGACAAGAAGAAGTGCTGAAGCTAAGGATTTTGGAGTCTTCATGAGAACTTTACATGATGAAGTCAAAAGGAATTTGGAGGACAGTAATCTGAAATATAAATAGAGAGCAGATCAAAGAAGGAGACATAAATCTTTTGAAGTTGGAGAGGAAGTTATGATTAATTTGAAGGATAATAGATTTCCAGTTGGTACCTACAACAAGCTAAAAATGAAGAAGTTTGGACCTTGTAAGATTCTGAAGAAATTTGACAGTGGAAATGATTATGAAGTAGAATTACCAGAGGAGATGGATATATCACCTATATTCAACATTGCCGATATCTTTGAGTATTTTGAATCAAATGATGAGATGGAAGATGATTTGGATTATTTGAAGAAGAATAAAGACAATATTGAGAAAATCTTGAATAGTAGAGTAAGAAAGAGTACCAGAGGAAAGGACTACATGGAATACCTAGTTCAATGGAAAGATAAGCTAGTTGAAGACAGTTCATGGATTACACAAGCTGAGTTGGATCTTTATGATTCGAGTCAGAATATGAGTAGTGCCTGATGTGGACATTAGTTCTTTATTTACCCCAGGTGTTTCATGTAGGAGCATCTTGGGTCTTTGAGCAATCTTGCATCAACCAAAAACATTTCATGTTTTCTGTACCTGTAGGTTGTTTTCTTTGTAGTCATTGTAGCTATTGGTTTCTTGTTATGTGAAGATAATGCATTAATGCAGACCTATTTTTGAACCTTCTCCTAAGAGCACATATCTTAATTCATCTGGAGTTAAGAGTTATCACCTTTTTCTCGGGTATCGATTTTCCAACTAGTTTCACATGAAACATGGAAGTTCCTTGCCTTGCGTGGTTTCGTATGAAGAAATAGGGCCTTGCAAATTTGGGGATTTGTTCTTGGATCATGTGTGGACCTAAATGTTACTTCACATCGTGGCATGTTCTTTCTTTTGATAGTTTTGGTTTTCTCTTCCTAAGTAGACCTATAATGTAATTAAATGCCTAACTAGCTGACTTGTGGCTTAGTTGGCTATATAAGAAGCTTAGGCTAGTTTAGTAGAGGGAGAGGTAAGTAGGTGGTGAAAGTAGAGAAAAGATAATGTGCAAGCAGAGACTCTGAATTCATAATTCTCCTTGTATAAGGTCAAAACCTGGAAGGCCTCACAACCGGGCATGTTGAATGATTTATAATAATTGTACCAGTGTGGTTTCCAATTGCCTTGCCTTATTTTATGTTGTGTTCTCACTATTTCATGTAATTTATATATTGCTTCCATGTGTAACTCTGAGCAGGGTTGGTATGTAGGTGCAAGTGGAGTCAAACTAATTGATTCTACACCTTCCCTGCCCTTGTGTCATCTTCATATATGGAGTGAATCCCTGTTAGAAGAAGTGGGTGAGGCTTTGGGGGAATTTTTGATGATAAATATGGAGTCATTTGATATTTTTCATTCTACTTATGCTTGGATTATGGTTGACATGGATGTGTCTAGTGGACTCCCTGCTGAGATCAAGATTGAGTCTTCCATGCACTAGTACATTAGACCCACTTTTTAGACCAACATTTCCGATCAAGCATTAAAATGGTTTTCCTTGGTCGATTTATAGAAGGAAAAATTTGATTTTTTTAAAATCCAGTCCCGTGTTTGTCGGTATTTCGACAACCATATACGTTGTCAAAATTATGATGAAAACAGGAATATAACTTTTTAAAAAAAACATAGGGATTTCATTTTATATTCGGTGCGCAGCAAAGCAGAGGTGAAAGAAAAGGCCTCGAATCCACCTGTAAGAACCACTCTTCTCTATTTCCATTGTTGTGAAATCGATTATGTAGTGGCAAACAGTGTTAGTATTCGGGAAGATGTGTTAATGTACCCACGGTTTTGTGGAGTTTGTGTGTCTTAGTTTGTTTGATATCTATATCTCTGTCGAGGAAGGAAGTCATTGTTGACTGTCAAATCCGGTCATGCAACTTCGTTGACAAATTTAAGTTGTTTTAGTTTTGTTAATTTTCAAAGCAAAGTAAATTTCTGATAGACCGAAACAAGACTATTGTTCTCGGCCTATCATGAAGTTACGGCCCTAACTTGTATCTTCTCCACGAAATACTTAAGACTGATGGATGAAAGTCAACTTAGGATATAATATTTCAATAAGATCAACACTCATATTTGCAAGGGATGTTAAACTACTTCAGGGCTGATGCCCTAAACCAGATGCATTACATGTATTTATTTAATGGAATAAATAACGTTGTAATAGTGAGTGAATGGAATGAGTATTGAACCTATTGATTCCAGGGTCTAGATTCATCGAAGAAAGTAAGCATCAATACCAACCTCCCGTAACCACCCTTGAATTATTCCAGTCAAAGTTGTTGTTTGTGGATTCAAACAAGAAATAGAGGAAACAATAATTCAATGCTAAATAACTATACATGAATATGTTAATAAACTCTCAGGAAAGAACCCTGTTACAATCAAACTGAGAAGTGGAAGAATTGGAGGTACCCTGCTAATTAGTGGAGTTTAGTTGTGACTAAAGTGAGTAGACTATTTATAAACCTTCACATACATTGAAAATGTTTTATGTTAATTTGAGAGTGAGGGTTTTGTCCAACCCTATTCCATACATGCTTTAAGTATTTGTTTTATTCTATTCTAAACCCTAGTCAACATTTGTTAGTATTGAGTAAGGTATCTTTATTTTGGTTTGTATATACACTATTTTTTATCCTTAACTACTGTTGAGGTCTTGTTGCAAAGATTGTTTAGTTTGAAGAAAAGTTGTTTGTACTTGTTTGAAGATCAAGACATATAATTGGTTTGTGATTAATGATTTACTTACTCTGATTTATTATGAGAAAAGCAGAGACAAACCTACACATTTCTTAAACATTTTCTTAAGGAAAATGATAATCATATTTTTTTGTATAATCAGACACATGCACAAAGATAGTTTGAATAACTTGCAAATAATTTCTACAAGGTAGTTGTATTTTAGTTGGACAATGAAGAATATTATATAAACATGTTAGTGGGGACATTATCAGTGTACAAAAAAAGGTTTTGTTTATTCAATAAACATTCATTGTTCATTGTGCACACTAGTTTTCAAAATCATAAATATCTTGTTGAGAATATTGTCGTACTAATTTATTATGATACACTATTTGGTACATAAGTATCACATGTACCCAAGAATGTATTATATTGGATTATTATTACCATTTCTCTTAGATATTTTGACTTTGTATAAAAATCAAAGGTAAAGAGAGAAAAAGCCAGTGAGACATTGAAAAGTCTATCAGTGAGATATCATTGTTAGTGAGACCTATGTCAAGCTAGTGAGGCATTGTAAAAGGATATTTCACATAAGCTAGTGAGGCAATTCAAGTAGTTTTATTCTCTAGAGGGTTTCTACTCAAGATAAAATCCATGTTATATTCTTTGTGTGTCTTATCTATTTTGTTATCCATTTTTATTTTCATTACATAATACTTCAGGTTTTGTTTAAGTGAAAAATGACTTGTAAATTGTTATATCACTAATTCATGCCCCCTCTCCTCTCTTAGTGATATTGCACTCCAATAACACTCTTGTTACTCATCACATTGATATTTCCATCAAGTCTCCCATTGAGATAATCCTTGAACATATCCTACATCAATTAGAATCCTTGTAAACTAAGCTAAATGCTAATCCTATACCACCTCCCCTCTCCACTTCTACAAAGACATCATCACTATGGACCTTGAGCATAATTTCCTCTTAGGATATTCTCTCTTACATGCTTTCCCTATGTGTTTTGCGACTCCCAATTTAAAATATATAATGGTAAGGGGGTTCACATGACCCATATTCACTCCTTTAATGCCACTTTCCTTGAGTTCCTCTATGATGGCTACTTGCTTGCTAAAAGTTTCCCTTGCACTCCAAAAGATTATGCTTTGGAGTACTTTTACACACTCCTTCATAGCTCTAATGAGCTTTATATTAAGCTAGATAATTACTTTATCTAACACTTTTGATGAAATATCATCTTGAAATTTCCTTTCCAGCATAGTCCAATACAAACAATAAAATATTATAATGACTCAATTTTTTACCCAAGACATTATTGGTAAAAAATATGATGACCAATTTATGATACAAGAATAACGTGTAATGCAAGTCATAATGCATTCTTTCATTCACAAGGTCATCAAACCAAATAATGAAACACTTGGCATATACACCAATACAAAATTCAAGATGAGAGAATCAAAATGCTTAGAGTACCATAGCACAAAATAACATGATCAACTCAAACATTGAGATATGGAGGAGAGTCAGATTCTCATGGCTAACTTATAAACCTTGAAAACTTGCCTACCAAGGTGTGCACTTTTGGCATCTTGGAAAATGGAACTAACAAGACAATCTTACACTAGCTTGGGCTTCAAGGTCTAAATTGTAAGAAGTTTAGATTGTAGAGCAAAATTTACATGGCTCAAACTTTGGGGTTTAAGTGCATATTTGATGCAAGGGCATCCTTAGGGCTCATCACAAATTTTCATTGTACTTGGGAAGTTAAGAACATGTGGTAAATTGTACTCTTGATAGTTGGTAAATAATTTGCGATGAGTAAAGTTGAAGCATTTTATTGTATCGTGTTATTGGGTGATGCAATTTCAGGAGTAGTTAATTTATATATGATTGATTGGTCTAGTATTAAAATGCGAGGTTAATTTTATTGGTTCAATTTTTTTTTTAGTGAATGGATGTCTATAAGTTGATAGTGGTGTTTGGTTGGAATTGTTTAATTTATGAAAGGTTATTTTGAATCTAAAGTCAATATCTTTTTTCCCAATTAATTAACCTTCTTGCACATGTGACTTGAATTGTCTCTTGTCCCATAAGTAGTGAAAACTACACAAAGACAATAAATAAAGATAGGTATAAGATTTCATACACTCAAACATAAAGCTTTGAAAGACAATATGACACCTCTCGTTACATACACTATGGCCCTATAGCTGACTGTCATATTAGTGGGTAAGATTTACATCTTTTAATCTGACCATGTTTTCATCATGTAGTCATTATGAAAGTAGTAAATATCATCCCTCAAGCATTGAATAACATTATTTTGAGGCACTCTTCTTGAACATGAATCTTTTCTTTCACAACACTGTCATTCTATTTTGTAGAAATACTAACAATAGTCTCTTTATGGCATTGTTGATCACTGCACCTTCACATTCATGAAAATCTATTAATGCTTGCATCTTTGTCATGATATAGTACCCTCATTTCAATCTTTGAATATCACTACCTTTTAGAAACTGTCCCACTTTTGATTTTTATGATATCATTCCTTATTGTGGCTATGAGCCTTCATAACAGTGTCTGTTCTTTATTCATTGTGCTTTGCAATCATGCATGCATGACCTCTATTATCTCTTGATGACTATTATAAGAGTGTCTTTGTGACTTATCATAAACCATATGAATCATTATTTTTTATCACTTTATACCACTGTGATAGTGGATAAGCATTGAAGAAGAACTTTCTTTAAACATTTCTTATCCACATTGTTTTGGCATCTTTTTAAATCATGAATTGTTACACTTATTGTCACCTCATCAAGCCTATTTGACAATCAACCTTGTCTATAACTAAGAACTCAAAAGTGTTGTTTGTCATTGGGACTAATCTTTGCTTACAAATTTGATCACCATTTATTGACATCCTTTTGATAGTCACTTCTCAAGACTCTTGGATGCATTTTTTTCTTTCGTTCTTACTATTCCTTCACATGACTGATCATCTTTTGTGCTCATTGTCATGAGAAACTCTATGACACTCTAAAAGTTCCATTCCAACTTCATCAACATTGTCTTTTCCATTTGCAGTGTATATCACTGCTTTTGATGCATGTTGAATGCCCTCCCATTTAGCCAGTGTCTCCTCTAATAGTCATCTTTGAATTTTGGCCTTTTCTCTCTACTTTTGTAGACAATGCCATTCTCTACCTTATCATCTATGTCTACTCTTTACTTTGACATACATTCTTTGAAGTTACTTTGAATGTGGTGGATCATGTGCTCTACATAGTATCATTGCCTGCTCTTCTCTTTTACAGTGACTGTCACTGTTCTTCACAAGAGTGCTTTTGTCACTTACCATGACTACCAGAGATCTAAGAATTCAAAACTCTTAGAAACCCTCCTCAAAATAGTAGAGATTTTATTTTTGCAAAACAAAAGATGTATCTCCCTGTGAACATTTTAATGAAAACTACTTCTCTTTCTTTGACATCTGCCATTCCTTGTTACTTCCTTCAACAATTTACTCTTTTTCTATGTTTGAAACATGCCTTTGAATGTCCAAAGAATGCTGCTATTCTTTACATGAAATCTACATTTCATCTTTCACTTATGCAAGACATTGGTGTGTACTCTATGCTTTTTGATCTACATGCATACTTCTCTCCACCAGTTATAGCCTAATCTACCTAATGATTATAATAGTCGCCAACTTGTAAAAACAATATTGTGTCTCAATGTGTAATGTAGTCCTCTCCAACTCAAGCTTGAGGAGATTATATAATAATCAACTGATTAATGTTTTTGGTTTTTATGTAAATTCTATTAAGACATTTTGACTGCCAACTCACTTATGTTTGGAGTCTTCTCCATATTTTGTACTCTTGGCCCAAATTTATTTATCTCACCGATAATAATTGGAAATGAAATGTTTGTATTTCATTGCTTACCATAGTTATCTGCCGAATATGAATTAATCCCCTTCAATGATGATAAATATTGATGGCAGTCCCAAGTATAGCTTGAACGAAATATTAATTCCTCAATGTGTTCCCCTCTTTGAGACTCTTAAATGTTTTTATTTTAATTTCTAACTTTTTAATTCAAATTACTATTTATAAAGTTAAATCTTAAATGTCAAAGATCATGTCAGATAGATTTAATTCTATTTCAAGCATAGTTAGATAACCTAAAAGATTCAAAATGAAAATTGTTCATCTTACTTGGGAGAATTCTTGAGTTGTTCATAATGATTAGCAACAAAATCCTTGAGAGACTAATTTTGAAATGTAGTAATCTAGACAACACATTTATCTCTATAATAAAATGTCATTCAATTTAACTTTTTGCATGTTAGTTTTTATTTGCTGATTTCTTCAGATCGGGCCTATACATTCCAAGCATTGCTCTTCTTGCAACGTCAAGAAAGACCATGTCTGACGATATCAATGCACAAAAAAATAGGGAGACAATTGCTAGACTGTGGTCTAACTAAAAAAGAAAAGGTGATGGAAAATGTTATTGTCCTTGCAAAATTTGTAAGGGCTTAAATACTTGAAGATATCTAATCAAAACAACTGAGGAACATTGTAGGCAGCATTGTCACATTGAAGGGGGAAACAAATTTCGTCCATTGGTATGTATTTTAATAATTTATAAAATACATAAGACATGATTTGATGATGACATCATGGTCATGGTTAATATAAGGTCATCATTTTCATATAGGTCAACCTCCCTGGGTTTCATGTTATGGACCATGACAATCCGGAGAATGTGGATTTCCAAATGAGGGAACATGGAGGTGTGAATATAGAGGTAGAAGGTAATGATCCCATGGAAGAAGACCACAATGATGAAGAAGATCACAATGATCAAGATGATCACAATGATTAAGATGATGATGATGATGCTGATGTTGACGTAGACCTTGATGTACCTATACTTGAGAAGGCACACAAGCCCCTATATGAAGGCTCCCAAACAACTCTTCTTGCCACTATATTGTTGTTGGTGAACTTGAAGGTTATGAATGGTTTATCCAATATAGCAATGACACATATGTTAAGGTATGTCATCTTTTTTTATTATTTTAGTCGTAATTCCCTTACAATTAACATTGGGTGAATCATGTAGCAATTAATATTCTTTAAATTAACAAATTATATTTTTGGTCGTAGGTTGATAGGTGAGTGTTTGTTACCACAATCAAACATTCTACCTCGCTCGTATCGAGAATTATCTGCCATTATGAAAGATATTGGAATGGAGTATCAAACAATACATGCATGTCCAAATGATCATATTATATATCATAAAAAACATAAATTTACAACAGAATGCCCTGTTTGTCATATTAGTGGTTATCAATCAGATCGAATAACAAAAAAGGTGCCTCACAAGGTTCTTTGATTTATTCCCATTATTCCACGTCTGCAACAATTATTCAGGTGCAATAGCTTGACACAATTTATAGATACCATGCACGCAATAGAAGTCGAGATGGCATTATGCAAATGCCTGTGGATGGTTCAACATTTAAGAAAATAGAGGAAAAATGGCCACACTTTAAAGAACCTCGTAATCTCAAGCTTTCATTGGCAGCGGATGGTCTCAATCCGTTTGGAGAGATGAGATCTACTTACTCGGTATGGCCTATTTTTGTTATCAACAATAACATTCCTCCTTGGATGTCCATAAAGAGGGAGCACATAATGTTGGCACTGATTGTTCTAGGTATTTTTTCATTTAATAGTCATCTAAATTAATTTATTATAAATAATCTATCAAAATGGTCATAATAATTATGTAATATTTTTGTTCATTCAACTAGGTAAGTACCAAGTTAAAGATATCAATATATATATTGAGCCCCTTATCGACAAGTTGATGGTGTTATGGAATGGGGTCACTATGTATGACATCTCTAGACCAATAGGACAAAGACAATTTCAATTCCATGCAATTCTTGTATGGACAATACATGATACCCATGGGCTAACACATTTTTGTGGTATGTTCTCTTCTTAACACCTCTTTTTTGGTATGTTATAGTGCTAACACAAAGTTAACATATTTAATCCAATTATACACGATCTTGTAGGTCTTCAGATAAAGGAAAAATTTGCATGTCTAGTTTGAGGTCCAAAGATGAAATCTTGTCATTCAAAAAGTTTAGGAAAGCAGGTGTTCGATGAGAATAGACACTTTCTCCACAGAAACCATAAGTACTGAATTACCAAAAAATATCTTTTCAATGGGAAAGAAGAGACTACATCAAAGCCACGGTGAATGACACCTCACCTATGGAAGTTGGAATACAATAAAATAAATCATCGAGGCAATGTCATTCCATCTAATAATTTTTGTTTAAAATTTATATTTTGATATTGTGTTTTGTTTACTGATGATGTATTTGATGCTCATGAAGGTCGTCGAGGAATTAATGACCAACTTCCAAAAGGACTAAAAAGTTATCCTACGCAATTTAGTAGGTTTTTGTACTATGAGCACCTCCCAATCGTGCATTTGTTTGATCCTATGCATATTGAAAAGAATGTAACAAAGACATTATGGAAAATCTTGGATGAAAGATGTGACAAAGACAAAATTGTCAAAATTTGTAGTGACATTGAAGAATCCAACCATGCAATGAAAAATGTCATTCAATCAAATAACAATGGAGACCAAATTGATACAAGTGCCCTTAGTTGATTATTTTTGGAGTAGTAGAGCAATGCTATAAAATAAGTCATAAAAAAAATACGATTTCCCACAGGATTTGTTGCGAACATAAACGATCTCATATCAAAGAAAAGTGAATTTGGGCTAGGGATGAAAATACACGATCAGCATACATTTATTAATGTAATTCATGTTATTTTGTATTCACTATATATTTGTATACTGCATGTAGTTTTCATTGCATTCTTTTATAAAATATTGATAAGATCATTTTAAAAATATTGCAGTATGTTCTACCAATATCTCTCCCACACCACTTCACCAAAAATGTCAAACAAGTTATCTGTGATCTTGGAAAATACATGAAGTGGTTGTCATAAAAAAAAATCAATAAAGAAGATATAAAATATTGGAAGAGAAAAATTCTTCTTCTTATGTGTGAAATGCAAAAGTGTCTACCTTCAACTTTTTTCAATGCACAAGAACACTACCTCATACATCAAGTTGAGGAGATTGAATTATGTGGACCTGTACCAACTAGGTCAATGTGGATGGTTGAGAGGCACTTGAAATTTTTGAAAGGCTTGGTTCGACAAAGAGCACATCCTGAGGGTTCTATGGTGGAGGGATATATGGTATACCAGACCATGATGTACATTAGTGAATATCTTCCTAAGTTTGCAGCAAAGATCCATGTAGATCGTATTTGGGATCTCAACTCCATTAACAAATTTGAAGGGGAGTACTTGATGGGAAAAGGTAGATTGAGGAAAGTGAGAGGTAAATAGAAGATGTTATTGTAGTTAATTAATTCTTATAAATCTTCAATATAAGTTATTTATAATTGGTGTATTTTTTTTATACAGTTGGTCGAGAGTGGGATGCAATACATTTGTATATTGCGAACAATCTTGATTCGATGACAGTATGGATTGAATGATGTCAACAAAATGGTTGCTCATTAACATGGGAAGGTGTTGCTTCATTGGTTAGATAAGCTCATCATAATGGAGATTTCAATGTTACACCAATGGTAATTGATCTAGTATATGGTTTAAGAGGTAGAGAGGTACGTACAAATTTATTAATGATCATGACTCGTATGTTTCGTATCAATTCATGATGCAAATAATTTTCACACGCTTGAAAAATTGCAGGTCAAGCACCATAAAGCTATGTACTATCATGGCCACAAATTTCGCATAAAAAAGTTGGATGACATGAAGAAAACTTGTGATTCTGGGATAACTGCAGTTTTCGAGGTCACTAATATATCATCTAGAAATGACATACATCCTCAACAATCTCAAAATCGATACTATGGCATCTTGGATGATATAATTGAGTGCGACTTTAACTCCTTCAAAGTAGTTCTATTCATCATCAAATGGTATAGACTACGACTGAATCAAAATGATCTAGATATAACTTTTATTCAACATGATAATGGATTTACAATGATTAATACAAGGTCATTTGAGCCAGTTGGAGATGAAACCTATGTTCTTCCAAGCCAATGTGAGCAAGTGTTTTACTCAGAGGTTCCACATAAAAAGGGTTGGTCATTTTTTGTTAGACATGATCCAAGAGGAAGACTGATAAAGTATAATGTTATGGAAGAAGAAAATATTGAAGATGATGAAGAAGCAGATGATGAAGATCAAGATGATGGTGATGATGATGATGATGGTGATGATGATGATGATGATGGTGATGGTGATGATGGTGATGATGATGGCGATGATGATAGTGGTGATGATGATGATGATGATGATGATGATGATGATGATGATGAGATGGATGAAGAAGATGATCAATGACATGATTGAAATATACAAGGTATATATGTGATTTAATTATTTATATATATTTATATTGATTAGTATATATGTTTAATATTGATTTATTGATTTCAATTCTAATGCTTACATATTTATTGTGTTCAATTCTAATGATTACAACATATGTCATTTATAATTACCAATGTTTTGCTTATGATGCTCAATTAATTGCTGCTGATACTTGTATATATTGTGTTTGATTATCACCTTTTTTGCAAATAGACAATTGACTACAAACATTGTCACTCCTTCTATTGACGATCTTGCATTCCATATATAAGGTAAATTTGTTCATGTTTACGATGTTGCATATTGTTCATGTTGTCTTCTAAGTTATTTGTAGCATACGTATCATGTAATTTTTAGCTAACTTAAGATAAATGATTAACATATGCAGGAAATTTAACCCCTTTGGCATGGATCGTGCACAATGACATGGATCAGCAGGTATAAGTCAATAAAAAAATATAATTTTCTTATATTCTTCTTGTTTATCACTGAGCATGTATGTTATAAATAGACATATTATATAATCATATAATGTATATATAGACAAAGAAGAACCGTATAGACATATAATTATATAATCACTTTCAACTTAGTACATTTTATATCTCCCATGTATAGACAAAGAAGAACCGTACGTAGGGATCATGACTTGATTATTCTATATATATTATTTAAATATTATCAAAATTCTATTTGAAGTGGGGACGTGACAATATCTCATTTGATGGATTGCAGGACCCACCAAATAGGTACTTGTCAAATCTATCTACATCAAATGAGGGAAATGAGGGAATGGTAGATGAAATTTCTACATGTAGTACAACTAAAATGGGGAGATCAACTAGAGGTCAAAACATTAGAAAAAAATTTAATAAATGCATGGAATTTTTCCTTGCTAAAAGGGGGTCATGTTCTTATGACGATGAGACCAAAGGCGACATCAAGGTGCCCTTTCGATACACACATATTGAGAAAGAATGGGTACCCAATGAGCTACCTCTAATTAACACTGATTTTTGTGTTAATGAGAGGATATATCGCATAGCTCCATCCTCATTACATGGTTTGGGCCTATTTTCCATGGATGGGATAAAGGTATGTTACAACAAAGTTGTTGAATTGTTCAAGTATGTCGGTCTGTGTTACAATTACAATGATTGGATGCAGATTGTTCAATATAAAAAAAATATGCGTAGGTATGCACTATTAGCAAATTATATACAATGGAAAGAAAATGATCAAAGTAAAAGATTTGCAATGTACATTGATGGGAGACCAAAAGCAACAGGTAATATTGTGGGTTTTATAAATAGTACGCGACCTTCCTCAACTAATAAGCAACCCAATTGCATATTTGAGGCGCGTGAGGGGAATCAGGTTTTTGTATGTGTGATAAAATCAATAAGTGCAGGGGAAGAACTGCTAATAAATTACCATTTAAATCGCATAGATACAAACAAAGTTACTATTATGAGGGTGGTAAGTACTATATACCATTTTATTAATAAGTGTTTTTTGCTAAGTCTATTGCTTTCAGTTCACTGAAGTTTTTATATTTTATCTTTGTCACAGGACGATATGGATCCCCCACATGATAGAGGCCACGAGGATGCTCCTCCCACTCATTCTTCAGAAATGGTAAACCTTATTGAAATTGTACAAATTAGATAGTTGAAAAATGTTATATTATTACATTATTTTATTTAGGGTTTTGGAGTTTTTATGATAGTTTTACTGATATTATTGTCACAATTTGATGTTCAGGATAGGGGAAAAGCACTTGTAGCAAAATAGGCAATAGCTACCCCTTCTGATGATATCACAAAAATGCCTAATATAACAATTATGTTGAGGAAAAAACTAAAAAAAAACAATTTAGAAATTATGAGCATTTTGGATGAAGCAAATCCAATCGAGGAGATGCTGAAGAGGCTATCTGAATTGATGGCGCAAGCATGTCATTATGAAGTAAGTAGTAATGAATCTTTAGTTATAACAAAATTTCAATAATGGTTTATATTTTATACTCTTTTATGTTGTGAAGTAAAATATGTAATATGTGTTCTTGTTACAGGATTTTTTGGAAACTCAAGTACCTGGTCAAGGACAACATGGTGAGGCCGGTAGTAGTAGAGCTCCGGCTGCCTCAGGTAAAATAATCCTTTAGTTGACAAGTTACAAGAAATGTTTTCTTTGGAACATTCAAAAACTTCTTAAGTTAACTCTTACTTTTATTATTTCAGAATATCTTTGCTAACAATGTATTGTTCAGGTCATCAAGTGCAGGTGACTCCTCCTAGGAGGTCGACGGACCTCCATCAGATATTTTTGAGTGAAATGTTGGCAACAAGGAGCATGCAAACATTGACGCCTTCACGGTATATGCCTGGTAAATCCTTGTTTTTCTATATTTGGTTTTGTGTTAATTATGATTTGATAAATTGTACTTTAATCTTGGGTGCATCACATAGTGGATTAATTTTGTGGAGTAGGAGATACACCGGCGCCATCTGCTACGCCAAATATAGATCAGAGTACATGTATTGGTGATAATTCACCATCATTTCCTAGATCTACCTATCTTTCTAGCATGAGAGTTATGCAAATGTCATTGTTGATTGACGATAATGAATTGATGTCTTTAAAATGTCCTAAGCTTCTAGGTACTTTAAAATTATTATTTTTTATATTGTAATATGCATTTACCTATTCATAACAAGTTTTGGATTGATTATCCCATGACATTTTTTGCAGGAAATGATTCATTTTATAAGATGCTTTATGACCTCGCACTAAAGATATTTGGGCCCACCATATGTACAAGGTGGAACATCATAAGTGAACTAACCCTATCCCACTATTTTTTTTTCATATCATTAATTGGTACAATATTTTTCCTTTCATTCAAGTCTTTTCTTTTACTATATTCAAGGTACACAACTTTAGTTAATTTTTCTATCTAACAATTTTGTGTTTTTTCTTAAAAGGTGGAACTTGCAAGACAAAAAATTAAAAGATCAGCTCATTAAAGATTTAGAGCATGAGTTTGGTAGTAATATTTTTGAGGAGAAGAAAATTTTAGAAAAATCTTGCAAACATCTTAAGACTGTGAGGGACTCATATAGAAGGAGTCTTGTCCAGAACCCAAAGTACGAGCGTCCTCCCTTTATTCTAGTGAGGGATTGGAATGAGTTCATTTTGGATGCAAAGGAGAAAGGGAATGCTCAAAGAGGAATTACACTAGAAAATGAGAGAAGGTATGCAATAGTATTAACTACTAGTACAATGTAATAATGCACTAATTAGTGATCTTTATATCTATATCATCTAACATATTTCAAACTTTTCATAGGTTGCAAGACACATCAAAGGCAACAAAGGCTAGGCTGCAAAAGATTGGGTAGCACAGACTTGGCTCTGGTGTATATTCAAAAATTAAAGCATGAATTATAAGTAGTAGTAAATGAATTGCAGAGAAAAATTATTTATAAAATGCAAATAATTTTGTTTAATAAAAAAAAGCAGGGCTGTAAATTTAATTTAGAGGCCACGACAGAACACAAAAAAATTGCCTTCAAGGAAGGCTATGAAGCTGTGGCTGAACGCCTACACCAAGCTTCCACTGGCCCAACCTAAGAGTCTCCTGCATCATGTGAACAGGTTAATATGCCAAAAAATATATTAGAAATTGAATACTTGAGCAACAATCTATTTGATAATAATGTGCATGACATTGCAATGCAGCCTCTTAATCGTAATATAGATCATATGCCGCATAATGAAGCCCTTGATGTGCATTGTAGTGTCGATGGAGGTGCTCATTTGCTATTTAAAATTAATTATGTAATTATTAATACAATTTAACATCTTAAATTAAACTTGGTGTAACCTTTTTTGTGTATATTTTAGAGGATACAGAATGTCATGCTGAATGAATGCCGGAGGATGTTCAGAGTGATCACCATGTAGATCATGTGGCACATTCAGGTAAAGAAAATCTATGTTTTTTTCTTTTAAATTAATTATGTGTGAATTTAACTCATGACATAGTTGTTATTGTAGCGGACCCCCCTTTGGCGCAGCGACCTTCTGTTCCTGAACAGATCAGCAGGAGACATGCGTTGCCATTAGAATCAGTAGAGGAGGGGAATGACAAGGACATTATTCTTCCTCTTAGAAATTACATGAAAAAAAATAGCAAGAAACCCAAAAAGAAATGATTATAATTAACATTTTTTGGTAATGAAAGAACGTTGTTTGAATGGATGTAATTTTGTACTAGTAATGTTGATGAATGATGTGTTAATGAATTATTCATGAATGTTGTGTGTTAATGAATTTTATGTGTTAATGAATGTTATCATGTGATTATAATGATTGAATGTTATATTTCAAAAATGGATGAATGAATGAATGTTATTAGATGTTAATGGGGAATTTAGAGTGATGTTAGGGGGGGGGGAGAGGGGCCAAATGAGCTTACACCTTCACGTGGTTGGCCTTGTTAAGTAGATAATATTAAACTATTCTCGAAACCAAGTGAAGCTCAAACTTTAAAGATAAGCTTAGAGTTAATAGTGACAACCAATTAGCAAGTCGAAATGAAGTTCATCGTTACAGGTATCTTGCATTCTCAATGTTTGGAGCATTATTAAACGCACTGTTATAAACATTTATTACTTTTATGACCTCTATGCATATCGACACTCTATCACTGGTTTTTTGCACACTTTACTAATCATTGTTATGTATTGCTAATGCATTATAGCAACACTGTCTTTAAGCCCACTTGATCATTATTTTTGCAATAAGGTTTTTGTGATTGTCACTTGATGTCCTTTTGGCCTCTAATTTGCCCCATATGATACTTTACTGTGTTCCTATTAGGTATCTTTTTTTTCTCTTTATGACAATCATTTACAAACTCACCATGCTATATATTCATGATGACAAAATAATAAAATGATACCTCTGTATTATGGTTCTTGTCATCCCTCTCTAAAACGTGACCCCTCTGTCAAAACAAAGACTCCATCTCTGTTCTTGAAAATACACCTTCATCATTTCTTGGGGCAATGCTTTAACATAGTTCCTAGATAATTGTGACTGATTTTTTTTATGGCCTTCGACCGATCTTGTTGGCTTTGCTACATCAAGAATGGTGAACAACTCATCTTCCTCGTGGATCCTGTCATTTCATTGTTTTGTATCAATGTTTGTTCACCATTAACTTTGTATAGCAAAACCCTTGAACAATCACTATTTTTTCACTTCCATTACATCTTTGTCCTGCATTCATTGTTATTGCAACATTACTTACTATTGTTCTTACTGCACTCTTCACATTCTAAAATAAATCACTATTTTATAACCTTGAGCACAGCTTTGTTCTTTGATTGTGAATACCACAATGTTCTTTGACAGTGTACACATCATTGTTTTTTAAAACCTCTTTGTTCATTGTCAATCCATCTATAAACATTGATTTTTTTATATATGTCACTGTCCTTTAGACATTAAACCATGGGAATGACGAGGACATTGATGAGTTTCTTATCCTTTTGACAATGACTATCAATTCTCAACTAATGAAAATTTAAACAGCTAATTAATGAATGGTCTCGTATTATTACCTTTTTAGTTTTTAAAGCACAATGTCATGTTTTAATATTGTATATTTTTTTTCTTATGTCAAAGTATTCTTTTACTATTCTAACATCGCTATATGCTTGTGATTTGTTTATCTTGTTTCTTTGCAGTCCTTGGTGCACTTGGGGAAAAGTATGATGAGGCAATGAGAAGAAATGATGTGAGGGCAATTGTTGTTACTGGTATGTATGCCCTTTTAATATCATCACTCAGTTTCTTATTTTATATTTCCAAAAGTTCATTGCATTACATGATCTGTCTTAAGTTTCCAATTCATTCTATTTATGAAGTCTTGTCATGCTCGTATTTCAATGCCAAAAGCACAACTTGGGTATTTCATGCTTGTACTATGATATTTCCATATCAAGTAGAGCCTCATATTCATAATTGCATAGTTATATCGACATATCAGACACAACACTATATAACATCATTGCTATCATCAGAGGGAGGTTCATTGTATAGCTTATATCAATAATTCAGGAAGAGCAGAGATCTCTATGAATATCTGCAAATTGGAATATCTTAACTTTGCATAATTCCTAAAGTCATCAGATACAATAGTGATTTAATATCATATCCACATTATTATTTATAGATTATACATATTAATCCAGATAATCTTAGAATTACCTATATATAGACCTAATCACCTTGCATATATCCAATTGTCAAATTAGAGATAGCAATGATGTTGTCATATATATCTTATCAATTGGATAAATTTAACATTTATAAGTGGTATCATATATCATAATTCATAGTGTTAATTGAGACTTGGAGTGATGCAGAGCTTGACAATTGAAGGTGAATAAGCCCAATCAGACTTAATAATCTAAACTTTCATTCATCATAGGTTTCGTTGTGACAGCCGATTGTATGGATGCTGAAAGAGATTTATAATCTTGTGATATCTCAATGATGAGAACATCAACAAGATCCCCCCTTGCTACAAACATGTGCTCACGGGTCCTCCTAGCTATCACGATACCCAGTACATGTGTGAACACTTTGTTCTATAGTTCTCGATCCTCTTGGTGATTAGAACTCACCCCCTTCAATTTGAAGTAATTGATGTGTATTGTGGCACCATTCGGTTATGTTGAATGTGACTGTCACCACAAGTTTCTCTGCTTCACACAGCATAAACAACTTAGCCACCTCTTTTCACTTCCAAATGCCGAGCACCAACACCAGAATCTCTGGTAACATCTAAATCAATAGTCACAGAGGCTCGGTTACTCACGGTTCAAGAGAAATCTGCTATCTTCAATTGTGGGATCACTTTGTAACCCAATTCCTTCATTCGTAAGACTTGACACTTAGCTTTTTACAATCACTTTCTACTAGATAAGCAACCGCCATCATTTCAATCAGGATTGTTACTGAAAACTAAACATAAACTAGACAGAATTATCGAATCCTTTAATTCTTAACTCCAAAATAAACTGATTCACATGACTGTTATGTTCTTTCATTAAAACCTGATAATAAGAACTAGTTCATATCCAACTAAACAGAGATCTTTCAAAACTAAAAATAATGTAGAATTCGAATACAACAAATTTGAGAACAGTGAACATAAATGAGAAAGGATTAAGAACTAAAAAGATCTAAATAGAAATTTGAAGAGTGTAATTATCGATACTAATTATGTCGTGGAGTTGACAACTAAGTTGTCAACTTCACGATGATTACAACTTTTTATTATATCAAAACATTTGCCTCTACCCGATTTGTAACAACCATTAAAAATACTAAGAGTACCCAACCGGTTACATCCAAATTGACACTAAATGGCTTATCAATCCATATGACCATAGAAAATAACCACTTATAATCCAGAATCTTCAAAATATTGTCAGATTCCCATGATTGCAAAAAGTAATCAAGTGTAAGATTCCCATGATTAGTTAAGGGCTAAAGAGACTGATTTATTGTTATAACTTGCTCATTGTGGGGAAACTTTAAACACTTATTGATGATAGAAGGAATGCTTTCATGCCATTGAGCCAAGGATGTCCTAATTTCACACAAAATAAGTCCAAGGTAGGGATAATAGAAAGGATAACATCTAAGGACTTAAAACCAACTTTGACAATAAGGGTGACTGAACCTAGGATGGGACAAGTGAAACCATCATGCACCTTAATCACAACATTAGATTTATCATATGTATCACGATCAAATTTTTGTGTACAGAGACGTTCTTCAATAATAACTTTCACAATGCATGTTGGATCTATGAGCACTCCTTAAGAGAGATTATCTTTAATCTTTGCAATATTGTATAATGGTCCATTAGGTGCATTAATGATCTATCCCTTGAGTTAAAATTAATACAGGATTCACACTTATGCTTAGTTTTCTCAATTAGATTAATAACATTATTGGCAACTTCATTAGTTATATCGAGGAAATTAATGAAACTTGAATCCTTCATTAAATGAAATTAATGAAATTATTGACATGGAGTATGTTTTTCTTGTTTTTATCTTCTTTTGTTTGTTTCTAGATTTAAAACAGAAAGAAGCATGCGGAACTAAAAGACCTATCCAAAAGGAAAGCTAGCAATGTCTAAGAGAATTTTAGACACGAGGAATAATTATTCACAGGTATGAACAATTTAATAATTTGTCTTTGGTTAGTTTTTTGTGATATGAAATATTTTACAAATTCAAAATTGAAAAAACTTCCATTCTATTGTAGGGTTTGACAAATGGATTGTATACTTAATATGCTTTGATATTTTATATGCATCTTTTCATAGACATACCTGACAAAGATGATGATGAAATATTTGAGGATATTCCTTTTCTTTCTAATGATTATCACGAACCAAGTTCCTATCTAGAAGGAACGATAACAATATCTAGTAGAATTTTAGAGAGGGTGAATAAATAGTGACGAGGATGAACAATTTCATAATTTGTATTTCGTATAATACGAGAATTTCATAATTTCATAATGTTTTATTTGATAATATTGGTATGCTTAATTTGATAATATATATATATATATATATATATATATATATATATATATATATATATATATATATATATATATATATATATATATATTTTATAACCAAAAATTATTCTTGGTCAATTTTTCGACGTATAAATAATAGTTCTTTCAACAAGAATGCTATGTGTTCGACGTCTATTCCGACCAAATGTCATCGAACTTTAGACGAACTCTCTTTGGCATTTCGACGAGGATGCTATGTATTTGACATCCATTCCGACCACATGTCGTCAAAAGTGCGACGGGATTTGGTCACATAGATAAAAGGTATGATCTAGGTTGAAGCAATCGCTTCGACGATGATTCGATTGATAATTCAACCACTATGGACGTTGGAATTTCGACGATGATTTTTCCTGTCGTATAAGCGACGAAAAAAAGTTCAACAACAGTTTTGGTCATTTGGTCGACCAATTGGTATCAAAAATTCAACTAATCCTCGTCAAAAAATAGGCTAAAATTTACTAGTGATGGGTTCTCAGATTCAACAAGTCGACTATGAAGGCATCCCCTTCAGATGCCTAAGATGTTTCAAAACTGGGCATGTTTATGCTCAGTGTGAATTAGGGAAAAAGAAAAGATTTGTTACTTGGTGGAAGGGTGCTTCTTCTAAACATTACTTTGTTAGGAACAAAAAAAAATTCTCAAGTTGTCGCAAGATTCTCTGTGTGTTGAGGCTAGCCTACCTTTGTCAGCTCGTGCAAGTACTGGTGCCACTGGTTCTTCTACCTCTAGTGAGGCTTAGGCTGATGGTTGTGCTACTAGTGTTTATATCGTTGGATCTCTCGTCTCTTCTAGATTACATGGTCCTTCTATTGATCGATTGCTGGCTGAAGGGTGCTCCCCATTGACTATTGTTGGTTCCACTCCTCAAGTTTCTGCTAGACCTATTAGGGGTCCTTTTGATACATAGGTTTCTATTGATTTCGATCATCATGTTGATTCTAATCATCTACCCAAAGGTGGGTGTAAATGACACATGTATTGTAGGATTATGACATGTTTCCTCCTAACCATTCTAATTTAACCTAAGAAAGCATAATACACGTGTAGGAAAATAAATATTTTTTAATAACTTGAACCAACACCCTTCTTGAAGCATAGCTTAGGTGGGTGAAAAAATACAAGATGGGTCCTGACTACAAGGCCATGTTAGGTACCCATGTATAACATAATCTCTTACAAACAAAGAAAAGGAGAAAACCTAGTGGGACAAAACTCCTCCCCAAAAGAGAGAAAATAAAAACAAGTTTCCCAACACAAGAAAGAATCCCATGCATGGAAGAAATCCCCTCCAAAATAGAAATGGTAAGAACGACTATGTAGCCTTCTTGCAAGTAACCAAGCGTGCCAATGGTTGTTGCTTGAAACAAGATGTTGAAGATGGACCATGATTGTTGAACAACGTTCCTCCCCTTAAAAAGAAACAAAACCAAAGGTGTATGAAGACTACCTCCCCATTCTTGAAAGGAATAATGAAGGAAGAAAGTGAAAAATGTATTAAGTCTCTGAATATTTCTCATTTATCTCCATGCCTATGCTAAAACTTGTCATGTTCAAATAAGGTATTCTTGAACACACTAATGAAGATGACAATCTAGAACCTAGTAGAGATGTATGCAGAACAAGATCCAAAGTCTCATGCATCTCCTTTGAAAATAAAGAAGCCTCTTCCAAATATTGGTCAAGAGTATCCACACTTATGTCAAACTACATCATGTGGAGAATGAACAAGAGGATCCAAAGGTTCCTCCACAACAATTGAAGAAGAATCAAATTCATCAAAGAGAAGATGAATGTCATGAATTATGTTTCCCAATTTTGAAATATGAGAATCCACAAACAAATCTACAATGTCTTGCAAGTAGTCATCCCAATGAACTGGATCTAGAAGACAATGTGTTTACTACTACATTGAATCAAAAAGTATTCATGAATCCTTAGAAGAAATAGTAGATGGAGGAGGAATCCAAGGCTCAAGAACTAGATATGATGTGAGAATACCCAAGTTCAACTAACCAATGTTTTCCTCAATATCAAGATTCACACTAGGAGTGTGATTGGCAAGAAAATGATCATAACTATCATCAGGTGCACAGTTTGAAAAGGTATATAACCAAGATGCTTGATCAACCATCCTTGTAGCCATTGTTTCTTTTCTTTTCAAGTCTCAAATGATAATTGAATTTGGTGTGAATTCCATAGTCTTCTTTGTTTCACCATGGGTGATCTAATAGATGGAAAGAAGATTGTTTGATAGATAAGGTACATAGAAAGCATTATTGAAGCTTCCATCCCCAATATCTTTATAGCCTTTCCCAATTACACTCATAAGTGTTGTTGTCCATAAGAATAGGTGGCATAACACAAGGCTTAAAAGAAGAGAACATAGACTATGTAGAAGCCATATGATGAGAAGCTCAAAAATCTGGGAACCATCTCCTTGATTCAAAACTTATAGAAGCACAAAGAGCTTTACCTTTACCTTTAGTTGATTTAGAAGAAATTCTTGCATGAACTTTTGCCTCAGTAGATCCTAATTGTTTTGAATGTGAAGAAGATGTTGACTTAGGCATTTTAGAAGGGAAATCAATGTTGTTCCTCTTAAGAAGAATTTTTGATTCATCAATATGCTTCTTATAAAAAGAATATTCTTCATGTTCAATCCTCTTGCAATATGCACAAGTAGACTTCTCCTTAAATGAATCATATTTTGAAAATGATTTATTTTGTGCTCGATTTGTATGTGATTTTTTCTTCAAGTTCTTTTGTTTCTTGTCATAATGTCCTGACTCTTTTTTTCCCTTAGGCTAACTAGCCAACAAGGCCCAATTCTTTGATGACTTAATGAGACCCATAGAAAGAAGCCTTTGTTGTTCAAGTATCAACATCTCAAAAAAAGATGCAAATGAAGGCTTAACATAAGCTGATCTCATAGTTAGCCTGTGAGCATGAAAGCTATAAATAATATATGCATATTCAATGCAAATTTTATGTAGTACATTATTGACCAACCGAATGTCCTTATTGTCAATGCCACATTCTTTACATTTTGCTCTCAAATCATTAACTTTAGTTATGAAGTCCTAGATATTGTCAAAGTTCTTTAGATGAAGGCTCATCGAATCATTGTCAATCTAATAGCCTCTAACTTCATTAGTTGTACCATCAAAATTTCAAACTTTTCACATGCTTCATGTGAATTTTTATATTCTTCAATCGAAAAAATAAGATCAAGGGAAACAAAGCTACCAAGATATCCAAGAGCTTTTATTTTTTCAAGCATCCATTTTAGCTTTTACTTATCATTTGTTGGTTCAACTAATTTTTCTTCAACATATGGAGTATACCCAAGTTATGTAATGCCCCACCAGGGAACCCAAGAGAAATTAATCTAAACATGCAACTAAGTTTACAAAATAAATTTTTTTCTTAAGGGTTTACACAACAACAATGTTTTACAATGCAGAAGAAATGTACAATATAATTTATAACTCATACATACAAGTACAACTCAAACATAGATTACAAATCTCAAGGGTTCCTTGATGTAGATTACATGAATATTAATTAATCTACTTAATGTAACAACCATACAAGTCTCCACATAATGTAATAAGTACAACATCATATACATGAAATCCATATACAACTGATACCACAAGGTATCCATAATGAAAGACATCCTCTGCACATGTCACAGGGTATGTAACAAAATCAACATAAGGTACAATATGATATCTCCAAAATAACAGATACAATGGTAAAAGAATATAGAATAAGAAAGATAAGAATACATCTCCAACAATGAGGAACAAGAAGGTACAACTGCTACACCTAATCATCCAACACTGGTACGTGAACATCAAAATCTCAAATGGTAAAAGAATCACTACCACCCGACCTCGTGGAGCCTAAATGGTCCACTCCCACCATACTGAGGAGATAACAACATACTCCACTCGAATATCAAACACCAAAAATCAAACACAACACAAACTAAGAAATGAATCCGGAAAGCTTTCTATCTCAAAAGGTACACCAAGACAACAAAAGTAAAACATACTCAACAAGAGGAAACCAACACATGTAGGAAACCTAAGATGCATATTATCTACTTTATATTATCTAAAACCATTTATAATTTTCCCTCAGAGGGAGCATCTTGGCTCCAATTCGCAAATGTATTCATAGTCACATCATACTATGTCATTTCATGCTTATCATAGGATGACATCTTTACATTCTTAGATGCTTATATTGTTTTATAAAAACATCTATTTTTATCCTCTCATCCAATTCCTTGCATCCCTTCGATGCAACCAATTTGAGGGGGATTCATATAATTCTTCACCATCCTTTGGTTAGTATGGTTATAATGACTATTTCATGATCATTTGCGTTCTTAATGGTATATATTTTTATTACTTTAATAGAACCCTATTGCTATTCCAAGTCCAATCCCTTATCCATTTTACATTTCCTTTTTTTATTGTGACATTTTAAGTAATTTTAGTTTATGATGATTTCAAATGAATATCAAACACTACTTATCGATTTTTTTGGTAGGTTTCAAAATGGAGCTCTCATTTCAAGGAATTTAACATGCATCTTCATAGTAGTTCACATGTATGTAAAAGTGTGGATGAAATGTAAGTGTGAAAATAATATCTTGCAGTTTTCCTATTCAATTGGGCTCTATTTTACTTTATTGTCCTTTATGTAATGACTATTGTACAAGTGACATACTTCAATATAAAATTTAGAAAATAGTGTGTACATCTCTTAATTCCATTTGCAATATTCGGGACTAGTCCTTATCAAGCTTGGAATTTGATGGTCGTAATGACCATTTTTTTTTATTACTTTTGGACTATATATGACAACTTGAAAATTTATTAGGTTGTATGAATTATTGACTATATTTTTATAAAAATGTATGTATGAACTTTAATTATTAATAAAAATATAATTTTTTATTTTATAATATAAATTTATGTTATTTTATAATATTTATAATAAAATATAAATTAGTTAGAATATTTTAAAATGGTAAGATACAAATGTTTTTAAATTGTAAATTATTTGAAAATGAATTTAGAAACTTATTATTAATAACGGTTAATTGAACATTGTTTATTATATATTCATATTAAATTAGATTTTTTAAAAATATAATACATGAATTTTAGAAACTTACTAAATTTGAGACTTTTGCAATAATTACTAATTTATAATATTAATATGTAATATACATATTTTTATTATGTATTTATATTAATTTAAAACTCTTTTAAAATAAAGCATATGAACTTAAGAAATTTATTTAGTTAATTTGAGAATTTTGTATCCATAATAATGTTTTAAAATAGTGACTAGATTATCTGTACTACTTTGTTGAAAATAAAATATTTACTATATTTAATATGTATTAGTAATTAAATTGATAAAAAATATTCGTATTTAAAATAATTTAATATAAATTATTCATAAATTTTTAAAAATGACAATCAATATTTTGTGATATTATTATTAAGATTCAACTATGTAGATTTTGAGTCAAACTCATTGACCCATATTTCATGAGTAGTGGTTGACAAGAACCCATCTCTCATGAGAATGAATGGAACACTTAGGACTCATTGCATCTAGGTGATGCTCACAGAGGTGAAGCATCAGAAGAGCCTGAGACGTCACCTACCCTAGTACTACTCCAACTCAAGTGCGCTTAACCACAAAGTTTCCTCCAAGGTTAATAAGCCCACTTTGCTTGCAACCCCATTTGCAAAACCTTCAACAAGTGTTGTGCCTTATGAACCATTCATTAGATAGCCCCTTAAGCTCATCAATTGACAAGTAGGAGATTTTTTTCGACAAGTCAATTGATGAGCTTAAGAGGCTTTCTAATGAATGATTCATAACGCATAACATTTGTTGAAGGTTTTACAAATGGAGTTGCAAGGAAAGTGGGCTTAACCTTGGAGGAAATTTTGTGGTTAAGCATGCTTGAGATGTAGTATTGGGATGGGTGACCTCCCAAAAAGTTATGATACTTCACTTAGATGCAATGAGTGCAAGTGTTCCATTCATTCTCATGAGAGATGGGTTCTTGTGAACCACTACTCATGAAACATAGGTCAATGAGTTTGACTCAAATTCAACACAACTGAATCCTGGTAGCAATATCACAATTTGACTTGCTGTGGAAAAAATCTCCTACTTATCAATCAATATTATTTTTTTAAATGTAAAATAAAAAATATTCAAATAACCAAACCATCATTAAAAAAAATCCTATGACTCAAATTCCAAGCCTGGTCCTAATTCTCATTACATTCATTCAATATCACAAGTCAAACATTAATAGATATATAAGCATTCTATCTTTTTCACCTTCTAAAAGGTAACACGTTAATAGATCAATTAACAACATACATCACAATCAAAATTTTATCAGAATTAAAATCAGATACCATTATTTTATTTATTTAACTTGTATATATTTATTTCACTATTATAATCAATTCAATTCATTAATTTTTAAAATTAATTAATAATAATATATTAATTAAATATTTTGGGGCGAATAAATGTGAACTGTGAGTTGAATTTAGACCATATATTTCTAGGAATTACTATTTTAAACTAAATTGAACATATATACGGCAGTTAAAACAATTGTTATAAATAAGTTTAATAATCTGACTTAATTTTAAATAATTTGTATGATAAACAATATATCTTTATTGTCTATTTTGTAAGCACATGACATGAGTTCAAATCTTCTCTAACAAAAAAATAGATTTTTATTACGATCTGTATAAAACAAATATCCTAATCAGCAGGAGGACAACAGATTTGCTATAATAATAGTTTTATAATCAACAATATCAATTTGCTATGACAGGCAATAAGCGGTATAAAGCCTCCACAAGCCTAGCCTCTTCTCCCATTACAAGAAATCCTTTCTCCACTTCATTCTCATCGCAATCATCTTCTGGCCATCCCCGTACATAGAAATTATCTGCAGTGTGCCAACTAGAATGTTCTGTGAAGACAGCTATCAATATCCATTTACCCTCATCCACCACTGAAGATATTCTATAAAAATTATCCCCCTGTATGATCAATTTCTTAAATGCAGAGACGCATTTAATAACCAAACATAGCATGATGGCATCCGCATTTGAGGAATGCTCCTGCCGCAATGTTGGGTAGGGATAGAAGATTTTCTTGTTAGCAATGAGACTGACAACAGAGAGATTTGAGAAGGCTAACTCGTTTAAAAGTGATTCCGCATCAGGAACTGCCTCTGTACATATTATTAGTTCTTCAGGCCATTTCTGTAAAATTTAATAAATACATTAGAACGCTCAGTTAATGGAAGGATTTAAATGGGTAGCTAATTTATGATATTGATAGTAGTATTTAATTGTGTAGTTTTAGAGTCAAATCTATTGATTCATATTTGATTAGTAGTAATTTGCACCAATTTATCTCTCATGAAAATGAATGTTTCACTTACTACTTCTAGGTGATGTTCAAGGGTTGAAATATTAGAACTTCATAAAAATAAATGACCCATTTGCAAGCTAAGTTGTCTTGATCTTTAAGGAAACTCTATGATTAATGTGCTTAAATCAGTCTATCCCTGAAGTAAGGGTGGGTGGTTGGTTTGAATATCAGTTTGTAAAGATTGATTTCCCCCTACCTGGATAGAGATGAATTCCCCCAGGGTGGGTGGGAGGCTATCCTTGGGTGACTTTCCAAGAAGTCCCAATACTTCACTCCCGTGAACATCTCCTCGATACAAAAGTGCTTAGTAGACTATCCAATCTCATAAGAGATGTACTACTGATGAAATATTGATCAATAAGCTAGACTAAAAAATAACACAGTTAAAACTTAAATCCTAGTATTAATATCATAATTTCACATAATTTGACACACTACAGAAAATACCTCCTTATCAATACATCAATTATTTATGTAAAATTAAATTTCTCATTTTAAAAAAAATGCTATAATCCATATGCCTATTTGTAAAACCAAAACCTTACAGAAACAACCAAAATATTAACTACAATATACCGGTAGGACTACCAGGCCCACATTAAACTACACTATACTGCTTACAGACCCAGATCTACCCAGTAATATATTAGCACAATATATTTGCTGTTTACTGTTCGACTCCATCAGTACTCAGTAAGCTCACAATACAACAAAAAATTTATACCTCTAGAAATTATAGTTACCTGTATTGTTTGAATGCAAGGTCCAACAGCGGAAACCTTTTTAGCTACAAGCTACAGGGTCTTCAAGTTTTGCATCTGCTTCAAGCTTTCTATGCCTGGCACCTCCCAACAGGAATAAGACACCAGCAGCTCCTCCAATGATGAGCAGTGTTGTAAACCTTCTACCCTCTCAACTTTGTTGCGATCTTTGAGTTCAAATTCTTTCAGACAAGGTAACTCTGCAAAGCTTGGAAGGCTGTTTAACTCTGGACAATCAGTTATCAGCACTTTCTCCAACAATCGGCAGTGTTGTAAACCTTCTATTTTTTCAACTTTGTTGCGACCTTTCAGTTCAAACTCTTTTAGAAAAGTCAATTCTGCAAAACTGGGAAGCAAATCTAACTCTGGACTGAAACTTATCTTCAGCGTTTGAAGGTTTAGTACTCCACCAATACCCGTTACGGTTTTCAGCATTTTACAATCAACCAATTCTATGTCTCTGACTGTGATTGGCAGGGTTTCGATCTCTCTTAAGTGCTGATTATCAAAAAGATGGAGAGTTAAAAGACAAGGACAACAGTCTTCTGAAACTGAAATTTTGGACACTCTTGTGTTGCTTAGATGTATTTTCTTGAGGTTGGACAAACAAGAAGTAAATGGCCCCGGCCCAAAATCGAATTCACTGATTGGGCAATCGGCTATTATCAAATATTGTAGATTAATGAGATGTGTAAATGATTTTGGTAAGTAGGTTAACCCGCTCTCTCTTATATGGAGCTCTTTCAAGGAGGCCTGATTTGTGATGTGAAAAGGCAACTCTTCCACTTTCTGGCAGAAAGAAAGGTCCAAATACTCCAGCTTTGTCGTGTTTTCTAACATATCTGAATTTAAGGTAAGCTTGCTACACCAGGCTAAATTGAGATGTTGCAGGAGTGCCAGTTGCTTAAAAGAAGATGGCAATACATTTAATTTGTAGGAACCATGCAAATCCACATGCCGCAGATATTTCAAACTGCCAAAACAGCAAGGTAGAGATGATAGCATTGGGCAATAAATCAATTCCAGGTGTTCCAGCGATAGTAGCAAGCAAAATTCATCTGGGAGGCTCCTTATCTTCCCGGCAATGACCGAAACCTTTTTCAACTGCTTGAGATATCCGATTGACTTTGGAAATCTATGGAATCTATAGCATGAAATGGTCAGCTCTTTTAACTGAATCGGAGCCTGCAGCCAATTTTCAAACTAGTTAAATGGAAAGGGTTGTAGATTGTATTATAATAATCTAGGTAATATTTATAGATTTTTATGTAAGCTTTTTCTTTGTTGATCATATTTCATGAACTATTATGAGGAGTGAAACTACCTTATGATGGATAATGAAATATGATCTGAACAAATCAAATTCAAAAATATTATCGGAGATTATATTATGAATTATGAAAATTTCATGTTTTTAATAGATTGTATTATATAAATTATTAAATATGTTATTACTTTTATAAATTCGTCTACAATTAAGACATTTTTTTGCCCACAGCCCTGATATTAAAGCTCAATGTATAAAAGATAAATAATACTAATACTAATTTCGAATTGTAAATTTTAAATATAAAAATTGTGAAGAAAAGTTGCTTACATCCACACCATGCTTCCACAATTCCTGCAAGTGCTTTGAATTAATAAGCTCCAAAACACTCAAATTTTTCAATGGTAGCCATGATGGGAGACTTTTATGAGCGATTTCAGACCAGCGAAGCCACACCAACTCTTTCGATGATTTGGCAATCTGTTTGTTCAGATAATTTCCTCTGACCACAAAAACTTTCAACCCAAGGGGAAAAGGTTGTCTTCTGAAGCACCAACAAAACCCTGGAAACCCTGTACTTGTATTTCCAAGGAAATGAAGGTACTCGTGAGCATCATTAGTTGGGGCATCCAATATCATTCCGCGAATCTGGATTCTTTCCTAAAGACAAAAGCAAGAAATTTTCAATGAAATGAAGCAAAAAATAGTAAGTTTCCATGCCATGACAATTTAGAAAACAAAGTATTACTCTCACCTCCTCTTGTTTCTGAATGACGTCCTTAATCTGCCCTGAAGACCAAAGCCGATATGGCGGCTGAGTAGTTGCAATTTCCCTTCCTAGATCCCTCAAATGATCATGCATTGTTATATGATTGTTCTCGTTGATATCAACAAGACACTTACTTACAAGCCTTTCCCAGCTGTACCGACCATTCCACCCGAATCCATCCCATACTGCAATGGCTGTCTTATTGTCTTCTCCAATGAAAAAACATGCTGTATCCAGGAAGATTTATTTTTCTTCATCGTCTAAAGCGTCATAGCTCACTCTCAGCCTGTTTTTGATATCACTGGGCAAAATTTTAGAGATTTTATGTAGTAGATCATGCCAGTAATCCTTACGAGACTCACCATAAAGAAGCCCTCCAATTACCTTTAAAGACAAAGGTAGTCCGTTGCAGGCACTTAAGAACTTTGCAACAAGTTCCTCAAATCCATATTTTGGAGAAGTTTGTGAGAATGCATACCAACAAAAAAGCAGCTTGGCATGATAATGATTGAGGGTTCTCATTTCATAAATAGAGGAGACACCCCAACATCTGAGTAGTTCCCTTTCTCGAGTTGTAACGATGATCAAACTTCCCCATCCGAGATTATCTTTTGTGGGCAGTAGAGCGTCTAGCTGATCTATGTGATCCACATCATCCAAAATGATGAGCACACACATAGAGCTTAAACAACTTGCAAGAATCCCCTTACCTTTTTCTATACTGTCAAAATCTGGCACATGATTGATACCAAGGTCTTTCAACAAAGTTTTCTGCTTTTTAGTCATCTCATTTTTGGCTGAAGCATCTCGAACATCAAAAAGAAAACTGGCCCTATGCATGGATGAGCATTTCTGATTATATATTTCTTTTGCAAGCGTAGTTTTTCCAGCACCGCCCATCCCCCAAATTCCTACAATTTGCACATTGTTTTGATTTTGGGCAGATTCAAGTGCAGTGATCTCGAAGTCTTGGACAGTTTCAGTGAGACCAACTGGGTGTTTTGCAACCTCCAATGGAACCTTTTTAGTTGCTTTTAGTACACGATTCACAATCTTCTTTAATAGCCTTCCTTCGTCACTAAAATATTTGGAATATTATAAAACTTGAATCAGCAATGGTTCTTCTAAAAATAAATTCTTAAAAGGAAGTACTGCATGAAAGGGGAAGTTCTCAAAAGAAATTGAAATGGGTATTAATTTTAACAAAAAAATCATGAAAGATAATTAAAATTGAAATTATTATTAATGTTTACAAATAATCATAAAAGATAATCCCCATTGCCACTAAGATGAAGTATAGTCTTAAAGAAAGAAGCCAAGATAGCTTCCAAATACTAACCCTAAATTCCTAAAAACAAACCAGAATCTTCCATATATCTCATTAAAAATGTAAAAGTTTAAAAGCTCCAAAGCAAAGCATTTGCTACATACTCATCATTACTCATGATTGGACCATTAAAAAACGAGACATTGTGGAGTGCCGTCTTCCACTCTTCAAGCTTGTCTGTATCGTATCTACCCTTCTTTTCATGCTCAGAAAAGGCGTCTGCATATATTCCTTTTCCTGAAACCACCCAGCGGAGATCCGAAGGTTCGACATGGTAGAAAACAGGAATGAGAGTTTTGCCAGTTTTCAGCATAAAGGATAGTTCGGCCAAGCACCAGGGCGACTGTGCATAGCTGGGAGAAAAAATTGCTACATGGAGAGAAGCACTACGCATAGCATCTTCTAATGCTCTAGGCAGGAAGTCTCCCAATTGAAGCTCTGCTGAATCAAGGAAAACCCTCACTCCCATGTCATTGAGAGATTGCCAAATAGCTCTGGCTAGCGTGTGTTTCACATCTCGTCCTCGGTGATTAATGAAAACACCGCACGGCAGGCTCTCAGACGATGTAGATGCAGATACCGGTGCAATTCCATCAAAAGCATGTGTAATCTCATATCTTGACAAACGATCACTGGTAGAAATAGATGTCATCGAATCTGATTCAAGTGAACACAAAAGAAAGAATTAAAGAAAACAAAATAAGTCAAGCCAAGATGAGGAGAGAGTGATAAAAGAGGATTTGTGAGAACGAGTGGCTAAGCTCTGTGGAGGAAACCTCTGGGAAGAATCTCAGACAAGGCTTGCCCCGAATTTCTCAAACTATCCACGTCAAAGGGTTTTTTGGTCTTAAGTTGACTGATTCAAGAAATTTAGATAGTGGGAGTATGGGAATAAAAGAAATTTGTTCTTATTTTTTTCTATCTTTATAATTGATGATGCATCATGAAGTGTAATCCAGATTTAAAAATTCATTCTATCAAATATAGAAACACTTCAAATTAGAACTCAATTAATTAATACATCAGTTGTTTGTAGAGAATTAGGTCTCTCACTTAAACAACTAGCATGTCCTAATCAACATGCCGATTGTTTCTGTAGAACCAAAACCTTACAGGAGCAACTATAACTACACTACTGATAGGACTACCAGGCCCCACATTAAACCGCTAGTACTAATAATCAATAAAACGGACTGTTTGCACAGAAACAGATCTACCCTTATATATTGACCACAATATACTGGCCGTTTACTGTTGGGCTCAGTCAGGACAGTCAAATCACAATACCATGAAATTTTTTATACCTCTAGAAATTATAGTTACCTGTATTATTTGAATGCCAGGCCCAAAAGCTGAACTTTTTTGCTACAAGCTGCAGGACCTTCAATTCTTGCATCTGCTCCACACTTTCGATGTCAGGCACCTCCCAACAGGAACAGGACACCAGCAGCTCCACCAATGATGAGCAGCATTGCAAACCTTCTATCCTCTCAACTTTGTTGGGACCTTTCAGTTCAAATTCTTTCCAGACAAGTTGACACTGTAAAGCTTGGAAGGCCATTTAACTCTTGAAATTCACTGCACTTCTCCAACAATCTGCAGTGTTGCGAGCCTTCTATCTTTAAAACTTTGGTGCGACCTTACATTTTAAACTCTTTTAGAAGAATTAATTCTGCAAAACTTGTAAGCAAATCCAACTCTGGAATGAAACTTGTCTTCAACGTTTGAAGGTTTAGTACTCCACCAATACCCATTACAGTCTTCAGCATTTTACCATCAACGAATTCTCTGTCTCTGACTGTGATTGGCAGGGTTTCGATCTCTCCCAATTGCTGATTATCTAAAAGTTGAAAGTTAAAAGACAAGGGCGACAGGGTTCAGGAATTGAGATTTTGGATACTCTTTGTGTTGCTTAGATGTATTTTTTTAAAATTGGGTACAAAGAAGAAGTAACTGGCCTCCGGCCAAAATCGAATTCACTGATTGGACAATCAGTACTTTTAAAAAATTGGAATTAATGAGACGTGTAAATGATTTTGCAAAGAAGTTTACCCAGGTACCTCTTAAATGCGTGACGAGACGATTCTTCCACTTGCCGGCAGAAAGAAAGGTCCAAATTCTCCAGTTTTGTCATGTTTTGTAGGATATCTGAATTTAATTTAAGCTGGATAAATCAGGCTAAATTGAAATGTTGCAAGAGTGCCAGCTGCTTAAAAGAAACTGGCACTCAGATCTATATGCCGCAGTTATGTCAAACTGCCAAAGCAGCAAAACAGTCTACCCTTTTAACTGAGCCGGAGCCTGCAGCGAATTTTCAAAATAGTTATATGGAAAGGATTAAGATTAACTATCTCACGAGTCTCTAGATTGTATTATAATTTTGGTAATATTTTTTTATTTGATTGACTTAGCTTTTTAATCAGTATTTTAGATTATATTCTTATTTATAGTTAGGTTGAAACAGTTGGAGAAGAGAAATAATTTTTCTTCTCTTTTTTAATTATTTCATCTATATGATAAAATTTGTGGAGTAGAATCTAAATATTGATGAAGAAAAAAAGCTTACTGTGTCAAATTCAAAGATATTGTCAGAATTGTATTATGAACTGTGTAAATTTCACGTCTATAACAGATTATATTATTAATATAATTAGATATTACCTTTGTGAACTCGTATGCAATTAATACAATTGTTGGCTGTGTGATGTTTAAGCTGAATGTATGAAAAGATAGAAAACAATCATACTAAATTTGAGATATAATTTAGGAAAAAAATTGTACACAAAAGTTGCTTACATCCACACCATGCTTCTACAGTTCCTGCAAGTGCTTTGAATTAATAATCTCTTAAACAATCAAATTTTTCAATGGTAACCACATCAACCCTTCTGATAATTTGGCAATCTGTTTGTTCAGATAATTTCCTCTGACGGCTAAAATTTACAACCTAAGGGTTAAAGGTTGTCTTCCAGTTCTGAAGCACCAACAAAATCCTGGAAACTTGTATTTTCAAGGAAATGAAGGTACTCGTGAGCATCATTAGTTGGGGCATCCAATATCATTCAGTGAATCTGGATTATTTTCTAAAGACAATATCAAGCAATTTTTTATTGAATGAAGCAGACAGAGTAAGTTTCCATACCATGACATTTTAGAAAACAAATTATTGCTCTCAGCTCCCCTTGTTTCTGAATGTCCTTAATCTACCCTGAAGACCAAAGGCGATATCCCTTACTAGATCCCTCAAATAATCATGCGTTTTGATGAGATTGTTCTCGTTGATATCAACAAGACACTCACAAGCCTTTCCCAGCTGTACCGACCATTCCCCCCAATCTATCCCATACTGCAATGGTTATCTTCTCGTCTTCTCCAACGAAAACACGTGATGTATTCAAGAAGATTTGATTTCCTCCTCATCTAAAGCATCATAGCCAACTCCCAACCTTTTTTGATATCACTAGACAATATTCTAGAGATTTTATGTAGTAGACCGTGCCAGTAATTCTTACGAGACTCGCCATAAAGGAGGCCTCCAATTACCTCTAAAGTCAAAGGTAGTCCGTTCCAGGCACATAAGAACTTTGCAACAAGTTCCTCAAATCCATACATTGGAGAGGGTTGTAAGAAGGATTGAGGGTTTTCCTTTCATAAATAGAAGAGACACCCCCACATCTAAGTAGTTCCTCTTCTCGAATTGTAACAAGCATCCAACTGATTTATGTGATCTACATTATCCAAAATAATGAGCACACAAATAGAACTTAAACAACTTGCAAGAATCCTCTTACCTTTTTCTATACTGTCAAAATCTGGTGCATGATGGACTCCGAGATCTTCCAAGAAAGTTCTCCGCTTTTTAGTCATCTCACTTTTGGCTGAAGCGTCTCGGACATTAAAAAAAAAAAAAAAAACTGACCCTCTGCATACATGGGCATTTCTGATTATATATTTCTTTAGCAAGCTTAGATTTTCCAGCACCGTCCATCCCCCAAATTCCTACAATTTGCACATTGTTTTGAATTTGGACAGATTCAAGTGCAGTGATTTGGAAGTCTTGGACAGTTTCAGTAAGACCAACTGGATGTTTTGCAACCTCTAATGGAGCCATTTTATTACTGTCAATATTCTTCTACAGCGTACCTTCATCACTAGAATATTTGGAACATCATAAAACATGAATCAGCAATGATTCTTCAAAAAACAAATTCCGACAAAGGAAGTACCGCATGAAAGGAGAAGTTTCCAAAAGAAATTGAAATCGGTATTAATGTTTATAAATAGTCAGGGAAGATAATGCGACTGAAAGTTCAAATTGAAATTATTCTTGATGTCTACAAATAATTACAAAACATATGAATGTCCATTGCCACTACGATGGGGTATAATCTTAAAGAAAGAAAGGGAGCTAGCTTCCAAATACGGCTCCTAAATTCCTCAAAACTAATCAGAATTTTCCACATATCTCATTAAAAATAAATAAAATTAAAAAGCCCCAAAGCAAAGCATTTACTACATACTCATCAATATTCATGATAGGGCTATTATAAATTGAGACGTTGTGGAGTGCCATCTTCCACTCCTCAAGCTTGTCTGTGCCTTATCTACCCTTCTTTTCGTTCTCAGAGAAGGCATCTGCATGAATTCATTTTCATGAAGCCACCCAGCGGAGATCCGAAGGTTGGACATGGTAGAGAACAGGAATGAGAGTTTTGCCAGTTTTGAACATAAGGATAGATCACCCAATCACAAGGCTGGTTCTGCATGACTGCATAGCATATTCTAATGGTCTAGGCAAGAAGTCCCCCAATTGAAGCTCGACTGAATCAAGAAAAACCCTCACTCCCATGTCGAATGCAGCGAACGGCAGACTTTCAGATGTAAATGCAGATGCCGGTGCCATTTCATCAAAAGCGTGTGTAATCTCATATATTGACAGACAATCACTGGTAATAATAAATTTCGTCGAATCTGATTAAACTGAACACGGAAGGAAAGAAACAACGATGATGAAATCAGTGAAGCTCTTAACTTGGTCTGAGAGAGTGATAACAGAGGATTTGTGAAAACAGCTAGGAAGAATCTTGGAGGTAAAACAACTCTCTACAAGACTTGCCTCGAATTTCAAACTATGACATTCGAATGACTTTCGGGGGTTTTAAAGTGGATGATTAAGGTTTCAAGTTACAAAGAAACCCCCAAAAAATGCTGAAATTTGGACTATTATTTAGAAGATTAGGGTGGATGGCTTCTAGGGTCTTTCCCCTCGAGATGGAGAATTTTCACATCTTATGATAATAGCTTTCAAAATTTGAAGTTAAATAATCTAATTTGTAGTTAATATTTTATTCATATAAGTTAAAATTTAAGTTTATAATAATTATCATTAATTGATAAGTAGGAAGTAGTTTTACTAATTATCATTAATAAGTAATTATGATTACTTTGATAAGTAGGAGTTAGCTTTTATAAGAATTATCATTAATTGATAAGCGATTGAAGCTTTGTGTCTTGTCCACTTTTATACACATGAGACAACCTCAAAACTCACCTACATTATTTTGAAACATAATACTAGTTCACAATTTAATAAACATAAAAGTTTTTAAAAACTATTGAATTTGATAAACATAAAAGTTCCTAAGCACACTTAGGTAGTGTCCCATGAGGGGGGCTTAAGCTCTATTTTTGAGGAAGACAGTGGTCCCATGAAAAAAAATTGTTTGGCTACAGCATTATTTGGAATCTTCTCCTTCAAAATAGGAACTCTTACTTTTTAGCAAGCATGTGGAAAAGGGGTGGTTTGCCATTTGTCAAATATTTGATTTTTTTTTTTCCTAAAAAATGATTTTGGTGGGAAAATAGTTTTTAATTTTAAATACAAAATTCATGGGACCACATCCTTTTAAATATTCCTAAAAAGTAGCAAGCAACTCCAGCTCTATTTTTTAGGAAGCCCCCTTCCATGGGACCCCGCCTTAGTGACATCGCCTCAGAGATGGGTTCTAATCAAGCCATGTGATATTTATGATCTCATAGCCTTGCATGGTAAAGAAACCTCTAGGTTTAGGTATCATTAAGTTATCTTTTTAAGGAGATTAATTATTAACATAAATTATTCAAGGTCAATTATATGAGGTGAGTTGGTCACTATCAACTAGTGGATAGTGACAAAGTTGTATAGTACTTTCTTTGTTGGGCACTCTACTCTTTGTATTTGTGTGTGTTTGGAGAATTTTTACCTCTCTTTTAATTAATATTTAAACAATGATTAAATTATGTTGATGACTTATCTATTGTGGTTAAATTTAATTAAAATGAAAAGTTATGAGCTCATAAATAATATAAAACATAATATTTTTATTATATATTAAATATAATATTTTAAAATAATAAATATATGTTATTGATTAATAGTTAACATATGTATTAATTATATACTTTTCAGACAAACACACTTGCATAACATTGAGAATAATTTTATAATATGAATAGGAAACTGATATTAATAGGTAATTGATAATTTTTTATTCTTTTTGATATCTCTTCTAAATAATTTAAAAATCTTGGTTTAACTCCATTCGTACATAATCTGCTTAAAGGGGCTCTTCTAATTGATAAACACAAGGATAGATCATAAATTCTCCACTACAATATGATTTGGAAAACTTGTCTCTATTCATTTGTGTTGGAGGTTTTTTTAAGAGGAGAGGATTTGATGGACATAATCACTTTCTAAATCATTTATTTCTTCATTTTTATTATTATTTTTAAATCATGGATCTTTCTTTTCTTTTATTTTAGATTTTCCCTTCTTAAACTCATTTGGATTCAACTATGTATTGTTGTATGTTGAGGGTGAAAGAATGGTTAGATTTTAGTCATAGTTTTGTTAATCTTTGTTGCAGGTTTCCTTCTACCTTACACTATTTTTTTTATTTTTTACTAAGAAATTAATTATTTATGTAGCTAAAAACAAAGGGCAAAAGATAGAGAGGCTTTAAAATTGTTTATAGAAAAGGAGACAAATCTCTCTCTCTCTCTCTCTCTCTCTATATATATATATATATATATATATATATATATATATATATATATATATATATATATATATATATATATATATATATATATATATATATATATATATATATATATATATATATATATATATATACACCCTTCTCACCCTATCCCCCTCTCTCTCCCTTTCCCTATCAACTTCTCTCCCTCTCCCTCTCTCTAACCTCTTATCTCCCTCTCCATATCCCCTTCTTTGTCTCCTCTTCTCTCTCTATCTCTATCTCTCTCTCTTTCCCTATACATATATTATAGATTTAATGTATAATAAATATTACATAAATAATGTATTAGATGTGCATATAAATGTTTTACAAGTTATCGAATATTAAATTTTATCTAATATCTAATATCTTTTTTAGAAGGACACCAATGGTAAATTCTTGGCGCCCATGTTAAATGGATCAGATATCAAATTCATATTGGATATATATGAGTCCACTATCTAATACCTGGGCTACACAAAAGAGGGTAGTGAGCCATTTTGTACATCCCAACAATCCCTACATTCTTTTTGTAGGCGACAAACAGTGTTTCAAATAGCAAGAGATAAAATAATAATTTTTTTAGCATATTTTTCATAAATTTACCATTGGTTTTTAGCATCTTTTTGGAGGTATTGTTGGATATTGCTAATGCATGGGTGGTGATTGAGACATGTAATATGTTTAATCACTACATTACTGAATGGCCAATCATACTGTTGTCATTTGTGTTTTTTCACTAATGTCAACATATGCTTTTATGAAGGAACCAGACTAGTTAGTGTATGGATGTTTCAGATGTTGCAAAGCTAGATGAGAGTTCAGGTGGATGTGGTGATCTTATGTTTGTGATCGCATCATTAAGTATTGCATATTAAGAGAGTTACAACTATTTTGGCAAAGACTGGTCACTGGACTATGACAGTGAGAATTGACAGAGTTAGTCTCTGAGTTTTTGATATATCTTTCAGAGGGATTGGATTCAAGGTATGCAAACTTGAAGGATGATGGAAGAGGTACTGACAGATGTTCATTGGTTAGAACAAGGTACGGAGTGATTGGTGACATCATCTATGGCATGTGCTCTAGCGATGGCTTATTTTGAAGCCGACTCAGGGAATGAAGCATGTGTTTTGTTTGGCAAGCATAAATCAAGGATGTCGGTCCTTAATTGTTATAATATAATCATTGTAAACTTGTTTTAGATACCGTGTGTATCTTAGCAAGGGTTTATGTAATTGTTTGTAATTAGGAAAGCCTTATGGGCAGACCTGATCTTGGTAAAATGTAAGAAGGTATAAATGAAAGGTCTTTTCCTTGGAAAAGATAAGGATGGAATATATGTGATATAGAGAAGTTGTGAAAGCTACGAGCTTGTGTCTACTGCATGTAAAGCATAGGTTTACTAGTGGACTTCATTGGAACTGATCAAGCAAAGATAGTTGCTGGCAAACAGTTCAAAAGATTGTGTATTTCTTCATATACACCTATTGCGAACTAGTGAGTTCTGAAGGTGGATTTAACCTTCTTTGGGCAGTGAGCCCTCTATTGTTCTTGACTCCTAACAGGGTTTGTCCTCTAACAAGGACTATGTACTGTAATATTTCAATAAGCTCCTAATAGGGCTATATCTTCTAACAAGGATTACTATACTCTCAGTACATCATTAGTGGGTGCTAATTCCCACCAAGGTTTTTACCTTTAACAAGGTTTCCCCGTAACCAAAATATTGTGTTATTATGTTGGCATTCATTGTGTTCATTGGATCTAATATTGTTGAGCTTAAAGTTTAAAGTTTAATATTTTGTCATACAACTGATTCACCCGCCCCCCTCGCCCTCTCAATTGTATTGTGGACTGTTATTCCTAAAAATTGGTATCATAGCTTGTGGTCCTTAGAGAGAAAGCTTAACAACTTGAGGTGATCTTGGATATGGCATTCTATAGGAAGGAAAGTCCTAAGTTTGATCCTGAAAACTTTGACAGTTGGAAAAACAAGATGCGAACACATCTACTATGTATGGGCATAGACTACTGGATGATTGTGAAGAAGAAGGAATCTCTGAAGGTTGAAAATGACTTAGAAACAACTGATGAGGATGAAAAGAAGTTATTTTCATGCAATATGGTTGCAAGAGAATCATTGATCAACGCACTATCTGAGGGTGAGTTTACTGAAATTAAAGACCTAGATCCGACACATGATATTTGGAATAGACTAGAGGCACTCTATGAAGGAGACAAGTATACCAAACAAGAGAAATTGCAAAACTGGAAGACAAAGATGGAGAAGTTGAAAATGAATGAAGATGAAAGCATTAGAGCCTATGTTCAAAGGGTTACAGAAGCTGTAGTTGGAATCAAAAATTATGGAGGCACTTATGATGAAGATGAAGTTATTGCAAAGATTCTCAGATCTCTAATTCCTACTTACAAATTCAAGGCAATGTCAATTCAAGAAACTATACCCCTGACTCCAAACTTTAGCAAAGAGATGTTGATTGCAAAGTTAACTACCATTGAAGCTGTGGAATTAGGAGAAGCTGCACCTAAAGTTGAATCTGCATTTAAGGCATCTGCACACAGAAAGTATCTTCACTTTCGAGCATAAGAAAAGAAGACCTGAAAGAAGAGCTTGGTGAGTATGCTGAGGAATGAGAGAAGATAATGGAAGAAGAAAAGAAGATGGAAGAACTTGTTGCACTATTTTCTAGAAGAGAGAAAAGAGATAAGGGCAAATTTGAAGGCAAATTACCTTTGAAATGTTTTTCATGCAATAAGAAAGGTCATTTTGCATCTAGATGTCCTACAAGAGTTCCTAAGTACAAACCTGATTATGCAAAGATTAGAAGAGACAAAGAATGTTATCATGCTAGTGAAGGAATCTTTGATGATGATTTAGATGATGAAGAGATTGGATTTGTTGCTATCAAAGATGAACCTGTTCATGAAGAAAAATCCTTAGTATCTCATGTTGACAAGAAAACTAAATGGATAATTGACAGTGGATGTTATCATCACATGACTGTTGATAAGAACAAGTTTGTTAAATTAGTAAATTATGATGGAGGTGTTGTAAGGTTTGGAGACAATCTCCCAAAGTCCATCATAGGAGTTGGATCCATCACTCTAGATGGAAAGACTAATACAAACAATGTAATTGTTGAAGGATTGAAACACAATTTGTTGAGTGTCAGACAGTTAATGGATAAAGACTTTCAATTAAGTTTTGTTAATGGTAAATGCTTTATCAGAAGCAAGGAAAGGAAATTGATTGCTACCGGTTCAAAATCTAGAGGTAATGTATTTTAACTAAACACATTAGGAGCCTCTTGTTTTGTTGCAAAGGTAGATGATAGTTGGTTATGGCATAGAAGATTTTGTCATGTTAAATTTGATAACATTATAAAGGCAAGTATGGCTAATGCAGTAAGAGATATACCGAAGATTGTAAAACTTTCTAACACTGTATGCAGAGAATGTGTTATGGGAAAGCAAACTAAAAGCAGTCATAAAAGAAAGACATTTACATCAAAAGGAAAGTTGGATCTGGTACATACAAATCTATGTGGGCCTACAAGAACAAAGTCATACTATGGTGAAAGGTATTTTATACTCTTTGTTGATGACTTTTCTAGAATGATGTGGGTTACTTATTTGAGAGAGAAATCAGAAGCTTTTGACAAATTCAAGTTGTTTAAAGTAAAAGTAGAGAATGAATCATGACTGAAAATTAAGTGTTTAAGATCAAACAGAGGTGGAGATTTTACATCAGACTTATTTAATTCATACTATGAAGAGCATGGGATAAAAAGACAAACATCTTCTCCTAGGACTCCACAACAAAATGGGATAGCAAAGCGAAGAAACAGAACTATACTTGATGCTATCAGGACAATGCTGATTGAAGGAAATGTATCTCATGTACATTGGAGAGAGGCTGTTGGAATAACAATGTACACATTAAACATAATTCAAATCATAGATGGCACAAGTAAGACTTTCTATGAACTATGGTTTGATCATACTCCTACTGTGAAATATTTCAAAATTTTTGGTAGCAAATGTTACATCAAGAGGGATGATCAGATAGGTAAATTTGATGCTATAAGTGATGAAGGTATCTTCCTTGGTTAATCTGTTAAAAACAAGGCATACAAATGTTTCAATCTGAGATTAAGGAAGATGGTTGAAAGTAACAATGTAAGAATAGATGAGAAATTTCATATACAAGAAAGAATGTATGACAACAATCAGATATCAGAAGTGAAAGAAACCACTACTGCTGCCGAAGAAGAACTTGTTGAAGAAGAAAGTGAAAAAGAGGCTTGTGATGTTGATATAATCAAGATTACTGAAACTCCTAAAACTCCAAGGTATGTAAAAAATAACCATCCTGAAAATCAAATTATTGGCAATACTAGTCGAGGAGTGCTAACTAGATCTAAAGCTAGAGAAGAAATTTGTTTGATTTCTCAAGTTAAGCCAAAAACTATAGATGAAGCCTTTAAAGATGAATCTTGGATAAATTCCATGAAAGAAGAATTGCATCAGATAAAGAAAAATAATACTTGGGAATTGGTTCCATGACCTGAAAATAAAAATGTTATAGGAACAAAATGGGTCTTTAGGAAAAAAATGGATGAAGAAGGAACAGTTGTAAGGAACAGAGCAAGACTAGTATGTAAGGGATACTCACAACAAGAAGGCATAGACTTTGAAGAAACATTTTCTCCTATTTCTAGAATAGAGGCAGTAAGATTATTCCTATCTTATGCTGCACACAAAAACTTCAAAGTGTATTAGATGGATGTTAAATCTGCATTTTTGAATAGAGATCTTGAAGAAGAAGTATACGTAGAACAACTAGATGGATTTCCTCTATGTGAAGACAAAGACATGGTGTGAAAATTGAAGAAAGCCCTGTATGGGTTGAAGCAAGCTCCTAGGGCTTGGTATGCAAGGTTGGAAAAGTATCTACTTGGACTTGGATTCAGAAAAGGTAATGCAGACAATAATTTGTATTTAAGAGCTACTAAAGATGGAATCCTAGTAATGATATTATCTTTGGAGGTAATGATGATCTATGTAAGAAGTTTTCCAAAGAAATGGAAAGTGAATTTGAGATGTCCATGATAGGTGAAATGAAATTCTTTCTTGGACTGCAAATAACTCAGAATGAGAATGGTATTTTCATTTCTCAGACCAGGTATCTCAAATAATTGCTAAGAAATTTGGTATGCAAGATTGTAAACCAGTAGGAACACCTATGGTGACTAGAAACAAGCTAACAATTAATGATGAATCAAAATGTATTTTTCAGACTTTGTATAGATCAATGGTTGGAGGGCTACAATATCTGACTCATACCAGACTAGATATTGCTAATGATTTTAGAATTGTGGCTAGATATCAGGCAGAACCTAAAGAGACACATCTAGCTACTGTGAAAAGGATACTAAGGTATCTCAGAGGAACCATAGACTATGGTTTATGGTATGAAAAGAATGATAGATTTGAACTTCATGCCTATACTGATGCTGATTGGGCATGAAATATTGATGACAGAAAAAGTACCAGTGGTGGTGCATTTTTCCTTGGGAAAAAGTTGGTTTCTTGGCTAAGTAAGAAACAAAATTGTATAGCACAATCTATTGCTAAATCAGAATATGTTGCTGCTGCTATAAATTGCACTCAAATTGTGTTAGAAATAGGGAATACTGAGAGGGGGGGGTGAATTAGTATTCCACAAACTTTAACTTTTTCCCAATTATGGATATAACAGATTATCTTAACACATGCATAACATAAGAAGCTAAATGAAATGCATAGCAATAAAACTAAAGAACTCATAACACATTATTTGTTCTCGAGGAAACCCTGGCTAAGGGAAAACCCCGGTGGGGATGGTACCCACAAAGATCCACTAATCAAAAGTATCCTATTAAGGATTTTGACCTTGTTAGGAGTCTATTACATGCATATAGTGTCTCAGTATTGATTAAGGGACTATAGGCCTTGTTAGAAGCCTCAACCTTGTTAGGAGTTGGCAATACAAAATGTGATCACCAGATGAGCCCACTGCCCAAACAAGTAATGTACAATATTTAATGATTACAAAAGTAGGTCAAGGTACATAACCTTACACTACTTGCATCAATATCTCTGCATTTCTCTTTCACTATTTCTATTACATATACATCATATATCTCGCATCATATCACTTCTTGATCTATATACTTCTTACAATTTACAATTACATTTATACAAGTTATTAAGGCTAATAACTTTTCAGTCAGCTATCATATTATAAAATAAATTTACCCAAGGGTTAACATTTAGGATTTCATCCCTTTATATTGTTAAGTCATTATTTTGATTAACAAAATAATCCCTTAACTCTTTATCAATTATGTCTTCATATTCTATCATGTCGGCTTGACACCATCTTTAGAAAAACTGTCATAACTTCTTCCATACATGTCGTACTGACTTGCACTCTGACATGAGTCTTCAATAGTCACCATAGAGTCTATGTTCAAGTGTGCAAGCACTAAACTTACTCCAGTCGACATTGCAAACAAAAAATGTCTTCAGGTTCACTGGTAAAAACACATTGTCTCATACTTAGACAATTTCACATTGCGCTCTGACATACTAGCTCTCTGACCTGTGTGATCTTCATGTAGATCATATGTTTCCATAATGACAACATCTATGTAACCAACTCAGCAAAATTTCCAACAATCTCCCCCTTTGTCATTGGTGGCAACATATGAGAAAATTGGCTAAGTCTTACAACTTCAAAATCTCAAAAATTGTGGCCATAATACAAAACATATATATACTATCCTTATGACTTTATTAATCCTTTCTATATACTGTACTCCCCCTAAGAATATGTATCCTTAACAATTTTCTACTATATATCTCTCCCCCTTTGACAACAATGACAAAAAAAGGTAAGGAGGGTAACAAAACTGTGTTCACAAAAAGTTATACCTCAATTCAATATTGCAAAGTCAGTAGGCTTGCAACACAATTTGCAAAATTGATCTTCATAGCCTCTAACTATTTCTCCCATGATTTCTTAATTGAATCTGCCACACTGAGTAGTGCACATAATCCATAAGATGCTATCTCACATGCTTGGAGATTCTCAAAGCTAAACTTTTGAAAAGATGTCTTTGCTAAAAGACATTCTTCCAATTGCCCTTCAATAGTGCTCAAGTTTATAGAAATGTGTTCTATCAAAAGAGTGAATCTCTTCATTTTCTTGTCCTTCTCATCTTGCAAAATTTTGATCTCATCATATTGATGGAATATGGATGAAGTGACTGAGAGGGGGGGGGGGGGGTGAATCAGTCAACCATAAAACACTTCACTATTATTTCTTTCCAGATCCCTTAGGATATCTTAATGAATATTATTTGTTTAACACTCGGTAAATAGATTGCAGTAACTTGGTAGATGCAGAGAGTATTAGTAAAATTATCTTTTAGATATTCATCACCACTTGTATATGATTAAGATAACTATTAAGAACACAAGAGACACATGATTTAACGTGGAAACCCAATATGGGAAAAACCACCAATGTATCTAGATACTGATTTTCACTTTTCTGAAGTGATGCCCTGTTAGAAGCCAACCCGGTAAAAGGTTACAAAACACACTGCTAGGTGTGACCTTGTTAGAGGATTTAATCACCCTGCTAGGAGTGGCCTGGTAAGAGGTCTTGAGAACAATTCAATGGAATTGTCACCTTGTTAGAGGATTTACAATATGGTTGTTAAACCAACTCAGTTAAGAGATTTAGAATTCACTATTACAATGATAAAAAGGTAACAATGAAAATGACCTGTATAATAATGCAACTGCCTTGCTGATTATAGATCTCTATTTTGTATAAGTGAGATCCTTCCTGATCGAATATATCTCTGCTGCTCCTCAAGGATATCTGGTCATCCTTCACAATTTCGCACACACCTTTCCTGTCTTTCTTCTATATATCTTCTTCTATATTTTTTTCCTTTATTTTTCACACTTGACCTTTTATTTATATGATTTTAGATTTGTCAAATCGGCATTACTTAGTATAACAGTCGGCTGAATTAAGCAAACTTTATTTGCAAAGATCCTTCAAGGGCCGACAGTGCTCGGTGACCATAATGAAATTTTCTACAATCTTTTGGAGACCGAGAGAACTCGGTAAACACTGATAATCCTTTTTCTTTGATAATCGAGTGAACTCGGTAAATGCTAACTTTTCTTTGACAACCGAGTGAACTCGGTAAACGCTGATTTTTCTTTGATAACCGAGTGAACTTGGTAAATGCTGATTTTTCTTTGATAACCGAGTGAACTCGGTAAACACTAATTTTAATGCCAGGCAGACCGACTGAGCTCAGTAGGTATTTATTGTTGCGGACTATGACATTGTGTGACATCAAAGACAATACATAATTTGAGTAGCAATTTTCTTTAGACAATTGTTTCCAACAATCTCCCTCTTTGGCATTGATGGCAACACAATATGTCATAGCATAAGAAATTTTGAAAGGATTAGCTCGGTTCAGATTCAAATCTCCCTCTGTCAGAAAACTTCCTTTTTCTTGAAAACTCTTCCTCCTGACTATTGAAAATTTCTTGAAGTAATAGCAAAGACATAGCAAAGACACTCCCTCTTTGACAACACATGCCAAAGACAATTCACATATTACCGGTGTAAACTAATGTACCTCAAGTATTGATTCATATGCAATGATTCCTTGAATATGCTGCATCAACTTGTTGATTTTCAATCATGTTCTGGTTGATGCATCACTAAAACTGTATTTAGTGAGCCTTGGATAGGGGAATGACCCCTAACTTACCTCTTAGATACACAAATGCATCCTTGGGTAATGGTTTGGTGAAAATGTCTGCAATCTGCTCTTTTGTATGAATATATTCTAATCTGATTTCCTTGTCCTGCACTAATTCTTTGACAAAGTGATATTTAATAGCAATGTGCTTGGTTTTGGAATGCATTACTGGATTCTTCAAAATGTTTATTGCACTTGTATTGTCACAAAATATAACAACTGGTTCTTTGATCTCAACCTTCATACCTTGTAATAACTGTTTAAACCAAATAATATTTGAACAATTTACTGCAGCAGTAACATATTTTGCTTCAGCTGTGGATTGAGATGTGCAATTTTGCTTTTTACTGGTCCAGGATACCAGTCTTTTTCCAAGAAAAAATGCTCCACCACTTGTACTTTTTCTGTCATCAATGTTCCCTGCCCAATCAGCATAAGTAAACACTTTTAAGTCTAGATTGCCTCCAAATTTATACCACAAACCATATTCTTCAGTTCCTCTTAAGTACCTTAAGATTCTTTTGATTGCCATCATATGATTTTCCTTAGGTTTTGCTGAGAATCTTGCTACTATACCGACTGCTAAGGCAATATCAGGTCTTGTATGTACTACATACTGTAATTTTCCAATCATAGATCGGTATAAGGTCTGATCTACTTCTTTTGAATCATCATTTTTGGTAAGTTTCAGTCCAGTACACATGGGTGTACCAACTAGTTTTGAATCTTCCATACCAAACTTCTTAAGTATTTCCTTAATGTATTTAGATTGAGTAATGTATATACCATTCTTGCTTTGCTAAATTTGAAGACCAACAAAGAATTTTATTAAACCAAACATAGACATTTCAAATTCTTTGTTCATTTGCTCTGAAAATTCTTTGCACTGATCATCATTCCCTATAAATATAGTATCATCTACAAATATTTCTGCCAATACAATTTTGTCATCCGGTCCTTCTTTAATATACAGATTGCTATTATCATTGGCTCTTTTGAAATTAATCTGAATCAGATAGTTATGGAGTCTTTCATACCATGCTCTAGGAGCTTGTTTCAAACCAAACAATGCTTTGTGTAACTTGCAGACCATGTCCTTTTTATTTGGATCAACAAAACCTTCAGGTTGCTCAATGTAGACTTCTTCATCAAGAATTCCATTGAGAAATGCAGATTTTATATCCATCTGATATACCTTAAATCCTTTATGTGCTACATAAGCAAGTAGAGTTCTTACACCTTCTAATCTTGCAACAGGAGCAAAAATTTCACCATAATCTATACCTTCTTCTTGAGAATAACCTTTACATACCAATCTAGCTTTGTTTCTAGATACTTGACCGTCTTCATTCAGCTTATTCCTGAATACCCATTTTGTTCCAATCACATTCTTATCTTTAGGTCTAGGTACAAGAGTCCATGTTTTGTTCTTTTGTATTTGTTCTAATTCTTCATTCATTGCTTCAATCCAACTTTCATTTTTCAATGCATCTTTGATATTTCTAGGTTCAAAATCAGTAAGCAGACATGTACCTTTTAGCTTACTTCTTGTCATAGTACCATCTGATTTGTTTCCAATAATTTGATCTGGTGTATGATGCCTTCTGACATATTTGGCTAGTATAGGCTCCTTGCTTTTTGAATGAGTCATGTTGTTATCTTCTAGGATCTTTTCTTCAGGTTGCTTTGGCTCGGTAGATATTTGCTCGGTAACTTCAGGCTGAGACTCGGTTTGAATTTCTTCCTGTGACTCAGTTTGAACTTCTTCCTGTGACTCGGTTTGAACTTCTTCCTGTGACTTGGTTACTGTGCTAGGCTTGGTAGATATAGTTTCCTTATTGATAGTTGTGTTTGGCAATGTTTCAGGTTCAATGTAAACAAATCTCCTGTAGTTTTCAGGTTCCCTTTTGCTTTCTTCTTCAGTCTTTTCTGCAAACTCATCAAATTTTACATGTATACTTTCTATGACTTTGTGAGTAGACAAGTTCAGACATTTGTATGCCTTACTTTTGCTAGAATATCCTAGGAATATTCCTTCATCACTTTTCACATCAAATTTATTTCTTCTGGATTCTTTTAAGATATAACACTTGCTACCAAATACTTTCATGTAACTTACATTGGGTTTATAGCCATACCATAACTCATAAGGAGTTTTGAATGTGTCTTTCTTCAATTATACTCGGTTCAAGGTATGAACTACAGTGCTGATAGCTTCCTTCCAGTACTTTATGGCGATGTTCTTTTCTACCATTAGAGTCCTTGCACAATCCATAATAGATCTATTTCTTCTTTCAGCTATTCCATTCTGCTCAGGAGTTCTAGGAGTTGATACCTGTCTTTTGATTCCTCTTTCAATGCAAAAGTTGTTAAATTCATGGGAGATGAATTCACCACCTCTGTCTGATCTTAAGCATTTCAATCTTTTCCCTGTTTCCTTTTCCACTCTTGCCAAGTACCATTTGAAATTTTCAAATGCTTCTGAATTTTCTCTTAAATACATAATAGTCATCATTCTAGAATAATCATCAACGAAAAGAATAAAGAATTTATCTCCAGTATAGCTTTCTATTCCAATAGGTCCACATAAATCAGTATGCACAATTTCCAAAATCTCTTTAGACTGATAGTTCCTACTCTTAAAACTAGTCTTACTCATTTTGCCAATCTGACAATTCTTACATAGACCAGTATCAGGTTTCTTCAAAGTAGGAATTCCTCTTACCTTCTTGAATTTGCTTATTTTCATCATGTTATCAAAATTCACATGACATAACCTTTTGTGCCATAGCCAACTTTCTTCAATTTGAGCAATAAAACATGAATATTCACTGAGATCAAGATAAAATAAGTTACCTTTTGTTTGTTTGCCTGATCCAATGAGTTTTCCTTTTCCATCCAGCAGTCTTGCTTGACTATTCATGAATTCAACCTTGAAACCAATGTTGATTAGCTGTGCTACACTTAGAAGATTATGTTTTAGTCCTTCAACCCAATAAGCATTATCACATATGAGTTCTTTGGTTAATGAGATTCTTCCTTTTCCTTTTATACAACAAGGTTCATTGTTTCCAAATCTTACATTGCCACTATCATAGTCTTCTAGGTATTCAAATTTTGTCTTGTCACCAGTCATGTGATGTGAACATCCACTGTCTATTATCCATATATCATCTTTGCTTATATGAGAAATAAGTGCCATCTTATCTTCATCATCATCAGATTCATCTTTTATAGCAATAAAGACAATTTCTTCTTCACTATCATCAGAATCTTTAGCCATAAAACATGTTTTCTTACCTTTATCCTTGAATGATTTGAAATTCTTTTTTCCATAGTACTTGTGACCTCTCTTCTCTTCCTTGGCTTGCTTGTTTGGGCACCTAGCTGCAATATGTCCAATTTCTTCACATGAAAAATAGATTAAAGGAGTTTTACCTTTATATTTACCTTTCCCTTTAGAGTACTTCTTTGCAAGTAGTGCTTCTACAATTTCAAGATCACTATCAGAACTTTCTTCTGATACTGCTTTTATTTTCTTGTTCTTCCTTAGTGAAACCTTGGCCTCAAATGCTGACTCAATATTTTTGGAAATTGGAACATAGTTGTCATAGTTGTCTAATTCAAAGGCTGTCAATCTTCCAAATAAAGCATCCAAAGTTATATTGTGGTTTGTTTCAAATCTTCTTTCTTGAATAGCTAATACTCTTATTGCATAGATAGGGAGTAATGTTCTGAGCACCTTGCTTATAACAGTTTCATCAGTGATTGTTCCTCCAGAAGCTCTAATTGCACTAACACTTGCTTTGATCCTTTCAACATATTTTGCAATGTTTTCATCTTCTTTCATATTCATCTTGTCAAACTGTCCTCTTAGGCTTTCTGCTTTGGCTCTTTTCACATTTGCATCACCACCATATATTTTCTTCAGTTTGATCCACATTTCATATGCAGTAGTGCATTCTTTAATTTCATCAAATTCTTCATAGCTAAGAGCTGATGCAATGTCTATCATCATGGTGTTATGACTCTTTTTCTCTGCAATGTCTTCAACAGTTAATGCACTAGTAGGAACTGTGTATTCTTCATCAATGTATTTGCATCCTGAATCACTAATGGAAGCCAGATGAAGCCTCATGAGACCTTGCCATGCTGAAAAGTTATCTCTATTGAGCTTTGGAATTTCTCTCTTGTAAGACATCCTGATCTTTAGCTTAGGTCCTTGAAACCCTTCCTGCAAGCACCAAAAGCTCTGATACCAATTGATGGAATATGGATGAAGTGACTGAGAGGGGGGGGTGAATCAGTCAACCATAAAACACTTCACTATTATTTCTTTCCAGATCCCTTAGGATATCTTAATGAATATTATCTGTTTAACACTTGGTAAATAGATTACAGTAACTTGGTAGATGCATAGAGTATTAGAAAAATTATCTTTTAGATATTCATCACCACTTGTATATGATTAAGATAACTATTAAGAACACAAGAGACACAGGATTTAACATGGAAACCCAATATGGGAAAAACCACCAATGTATCTAGATATTGATTTTCACTTTTCTGAAGTGATGCCCGGTTAGAAGCCAACCCGGTAAAAGGTTACAAAACACACTGTTAGGTGTGACCTTGTTAGAGGATTTAATCACCCTGCTAGGAGTGGCCTGGTAAGAGGTCTTGAGAACAATTCAATGGAATTGTCACCTTGTTAGAGGATTTACAATATGGTTGTTAAACCAACTCGGTTAAGAGATTTAGAATTCACTGTTACAATGATAAAAAGGTAACAATGAAAATGACCTGTATAATAATGCAACTGCCTTGCTGATTACAAATCTCTGTTTTGTATAAATGAGATCCTTCCTGATCGAATATATCTCTGCTACTCCTCAAGGATATCTGGTCATCCTTCAAAATTTCGCACACACCTTTCCTGTCTTTCTTCTATATATCTTCTTCTATATTTTTTTCCTTTATTTTTCACACTTGACCTTTTATTTATATGATTTTAGATTTGTCAAATCAGCATTACTTAGTATAACAGTCGACTGAATTAAGCAAACTTTATTTGCAAAGATCCTTCAAGGGCCGACAGTGCTCGGTGACCATAATGAAATTTTCTACAATCTTTTGGAGACTGAGAGAATTCGGTAAACACTGATAATCCTTTTTCTTTGATAATCGAGTGAACTCGGTAAATGCTAACTTTTCTTTGACAACCGAGTGAACTCGGTAAATGCTGATTTTTCTTTGATAACCGAGTGAACTCGGTAAATGCTGATTTTTCTTTGATAACTGAGTGAACTCGGTAAACACTAATTTTAATGCCAAGCAGACCGACTGAGCTCGGTAGGTACTGATTGTTGCAAACTATGACATTGTGTGACATCAAAGACAATACATAATTTGAGTAGCAATTTTCTTCAGACAAATGTTTCCAACAGATATATCTTACGAATTTTCTGCTCAACATCAGATACCTTCACATTGGGGCTTGAAAGAAGGTTTGTTTCATTCTAAATTTCTACTTCCTTCAACTTCATCTTTTGATCTTCCTCTACTACCAAGGTCTCTGATTTTGTACACTGAGTGTACAAGGATTTACCTCTTTCTAAATTCTTCCTCAAGTCCTTTATACACATATCCAGGTTATTGAAATGATTCTTGATATTCTGATTGATGTTCAAGAGTGTTTTGGCCTCATAAGCTACATGAGCTTTCACTTTTGCTATATCATATAAGTTTGTAAATTCATTATCAAAAGTGTTCATTACTTCCTTTGCTCTTTCTAGAAGGTCATCTCTTGCAATCTGTGTAGTAATAATGCCTTGTAATTTCTCAGTAAGCTCCTTCAGGCATCCTTCAAGACTCTTTACTTTCTTATTCTTTCCAATGATCTTGTTCAAATATGTGATCAATTCCATCTGATCATCATCATCTACTTCCTTTCCCAAATTCTCAATCATAGATCCAATCTAAGTTTTCTTTCCAGTCTCAGGTGTAAGACTGATATCTTCTTGAGTGGGAACAGGTACTTTTTTTTCTATCACTTTAGGTTCTTCAACTATGGTCTCTATTTTCTCTTCTCCTTTGGTAGTCTCCTGCTCTTCAAAAGCTGAATTGTCAACAATGTTTTCAAGATTCTTGAATAGGTTATCATCACTATCCAAGGTGATCTTAGTTCCTTCTACATTCATGACTTCATCCTTAATGTTTATGGCTGGTGGAGAGGGAATGTCCTCTTGTTCTGCTTCTTCTGCTACTTGATCTTTGGATTCTGCTGCAACTGATGATTCTTTAGCATTCTCTAACATTACCTTAATGATTGCTTGCTTTGTTTCTGCATTAACTTCTTCATATCTACCTCCCATAATCTGAATGGTCCTCTTCTTGGTTCTCAAATGGGTTCTTAAAGCTTTCATAATTTGATTGAAGTGTACTTCATCTTTTACAACACAAAGCTTTCTTACAATCTTTTCTCTTATATCTATGTCCTCTTCTGATGCTCTCTTCTTCCTATTCACAAGTTTATTGTATAAGTCATTAGGTATCTTACCTCGAATTGTATCAAACTTCTTATTAGATAAAATCATATGCTTTACCACTACATTTTCTAGATTTAATCTTTCTGCATAATCATAGAGATCATAATACTTATTCATTCTTGTAAAGTCTCCATCTTGAATGATATGCTCATTAACCTTCTCAACTCTAGGTTTCCAGGTTTTCTTCTTAATAGAAGTGTCATCATCTTTGATTTCTTCAAATTTTCTTAGAACTGGTTGCACCAATGTTTTCTGCCTCTTACCCAGTCTAGTAGCACTCTCTTTTACTCTTTTGCTAGGTGTGGAGGAGGTGGATCTAGTGGATATCCTTGCTTCTTGATCCTTCTCTGTTTCTTCCACTTTCACCTTAACTTGTGTTTCCCCTTATTGTGCTGCAATTGATGATAGAGGTGGAATAGACAAAACTTCTTTTTGTCTAATATCTCTAATTTCTACTGTTGTTTTCTTGGCTACCAAGAATTCATGCTCAGTCATCCCTATATCTTTTAGAATTTTCTTGATAGTACTCTCAACTCTTTTCTTTGACTACTTCTCTTCAAGTAAGGTATTTGTGGAGTTGAAGTTTTCCTCAAAGGTTCCAAACCTGTTATAGTGAGTGTCCAACTTGCACTTAAGTAACCTACTCACATACTCTTATGTCTCAACCTCAGATATCTCATAGCCAAGAGGGTCTATGAACTCTGTTCTAGGTTCTACCGCTTCAATGTAAGTAAAGTCAGTATCAACCATGAAACATATCTCATTTTTATACTTCTCCATAAGAGACTTTGGGATCCTTGATTTTCTAGACACCAAGTCCTGAAATGTCTTAATTACCAACACTGCACTCTCATTCACTTTATCAATAACATGCCTCCTATACACTTGGTTAATCCTTTCCATTGTAGTTTGGCCATCATTCCAGTCATTTCCAATGGTGTAAGGAAATCTTCTCAATAAATGAAAAAACATATAAGTGATTAAGGATGAGAATCTAAACTGTGTATACTTAGTCTTCTTAATCTTTTCCAAATTCTCAAATAGTTGAATTCTCAAAATCTCACACATATCAACTTGTACTTTATCAACACACATCAGATAAGCTACATGTATCATTCTAGCTGCCATGTCATCCTCTCTTGATTTTGCACAAAACTTAGTGGTTAGGATCTTGCACAAGTATTTGACATCATCTTGTTGAATCTTACTAATCAAAATTCCTCTACCATTATAGGATGAATTTGTGTTGTCTATGACTATTTTCCTCATGTTCTTCTCATTTAAGGGAATGGCTCTAGTTTTAGATAGTCCAGCAACTTCATGAATCAAATCAGCTATGATATCTATCACTCTATCTTCTAACCAAAACTTTCCATTATGAATTCTGCTTAGGATTATCTTGGTACATTCTTCATTATCAAATTCATACTGTAATGCATACTTAATGATCTCTTTATCTTTCAAATGTTCAAATCCTTCTCTCAATGACATGTCTTGATTATAGATCTTCTAATATTCCTTGGTGAAATCACTATCACTGATAGTCTCTAGTTTGCATCCAAGATAACTTCTAACATTCTCTAGATGTAAAACTCCATTTGGTATGGATGATAAAGCTAACTTAGGATCATCTTCTAAGGGTTCTACTTGTTCCCTTTTCATCTTAGGTCTATTTTTATCTTTGACATTGTGAATCAAAGAAACATCCATGATTTCCTCTAATTCCTTAACTGATTTAAAGATTTGCCAAGTAAAATACCTCGATTTCGGGATTTAGGGCTTGTGTAGATTTGGCACAAAATTCTTCACCAAATCCTTACAAAATGCTTCCAATCACTGCTCTTTGATCTCCTTAACACTTGAATTTGCTTTGATGATCAAATAATACTGATCATGACCTTTTATTAATTCAATCTCTCTTAGATCTAACATCGCATTCAATTCTTTTGTCGCTTCTTTCCAAAAAGCTAATTCTGTTAACTTGCAAAACTTAAAACTTCTTGCGATCTCGCAAAACATAATATTTTTCTTTGCACTCTTAACCATAGCATTAGAACATCATATACTACCTCGCATTAACTGTGCAAGACTCAATTCATCATATATCTACTTCTACACTAATCTAAGTTCCTATTCTACTGCAATTTACATAAATTAAGTACTTTGAGATGGGTTAGGTAAAGATTCATTCTTACCTTTTAATACTTCACCTTCCTAACTACCTTCAGTGCTGAATATGTCTCCTTGATCTGTGCTTTTAACAAACTTCACTTGATTTGAATTACTACAACATCCTTTCTGACTATTACTTGCATCTTCATTTCTTCTTGCATGATTTCTAGGGTTAGGGTTAGGATGAAAAACTCTATTGTTCATTCTACAAAACCTTGTTGTATGTCCAATCTTGTTGCATATCTGACAAAAAATTCCATTGTTTCCATATCTTGGTCCAGGTTGATTGATCTGTGATCTGCAATTTCTAGCAATGTGTCCAACCTTGTTGCAACTATAATAGACTACTCCATTTCTTTTGTAAATGTATTCTGTAGGTTTCTTATCTACATTGTTAGTATTCCTAAACATTCTACTACTATTATTATTCTCAATAAATTTAGGTTTCTTGCATTCAATAGCTCTATGTCCAAAACCATGACAATTATAACAATAACCATTAGGGGGTTTGAATTGCTTACCTGTGCAATCTCTCTTCATATGACCAATAGTATTACAAGAAAAACATCTACCTTTTAATTCTCTCTACATACCTTTGAGTGATTCCTCTTGCTTAGGTGGTTCTTCTTCCTAAGGTGTATCTTCAGATTTGTTAGTCTCATCAGACTTCTTCTCATCTATACTTTCATATATTTTCAGATCTGGTTCCTTGCTTTCTTCATTTTCTTTAAAAGTGTTGAATCCAAGACCAGTCTTATCATAGAATGGTTTCTGATAAGATATTTGTTCATCAATCTTCTCACTAGTTGAATATAGCCTTTCAAGTTATTTCTTAGATTGAGTCAGTTCACCTTTCACAATTGTATTGTATTTCTCAAGTTTAGCATACTGTAAATTGACTTTCTCAAGTTCAAATGTTACTTTACCAAGCTTAGATTTTAGTCCTTCATTTTCAGTCTTAAGATTTTCATTCTCAGATTTTAGATTTGCTTCATTCTTGCTATTTCCATCTTTCAAACTTAGCTTTAGATTTTCTATCTTCAGTTCATGCTTAAGGATCTCATTTTCTTTTTCTAAATTGTCATCACAATCTTCAATATGAATTTTAGATTCCTTTTCAGATTTCAGATCTTCCAACTTATTTTTTAGTTTCTCAATGAGGTTCTTTGCATCATCATATTTTGTTTTCAGAGTGTCTCTTTCATCAGTAAGCATATCAATCTCTTGAAGAGATTCTTTAAGATTCTTCTGTAGTTGATCCATATCCATAGAGATCTTACTCAAGCTACTAGGCTTTCCTTAAATGATTCTTTTTTGAGTAACTAAGCTCTGATACCAATTGTTAGAAATAGGAAATACTAAGAGGGGGGGGGGAGGGCGGGGGGGGGGGGGGGGGTGAATCAGTATTCCAAAAACTTTAACTTTTGCCTAATTATGGATATAATAGATTATCTTAACACATGCATAACATAAGAAGCTAAACAACATGCATAGCAATAAAACTAAAGAACTCATAACACTTTATTTGTTCTTGAGGAAACCTTGGCCAAGGGAAAACCCCGGTGGGGATGGTACCCACAAGGATCCACTAATAAAAAGTATCCTATTAAGGATGTTGACTTTGTTAGGAGTCTATTACATGCATATAGTGTCTCAGTCCTGATTAAGGGACTATAAGCCTTGTTAGAAGCCTCAACCCTGTTAGGAGTTGGTAGTACAAAATGTGATTACCAGATGAGCCCACTGCCCAAATAAGTAATGTACAATATTTATTGATTACAAAAGTAGGTCAAGGTACATAACCTTATACTGATTGCATCAATATCTCTTCACTGCTCTTTCACTATCGCTATTACATATACATCATATATCTTGCATCATATCACTTCTTGATCTATATACTTCTTACAATTACATTTATACAAGTTATTAAGGCTAATAACTTTTCACTCGGCTATCATATTACAAAATAACTTTACCCAAGGGTTAACATCTAGGATGTCATCCCTTTATATTGTTAAGTCATTATTTTGATAAACAAAATAATCCCTTAACTCTTTATCAATTCTGTCATGTCAGCTTGACACTGTCTTTAGAAAAACTATAATAACTTCTTTCGTACATGCCGTACTAACTTTCACTCTAAGACGAGTCTTCAATAGTCACCATATAGTCTATGTTAATGTGCACAAGCACTGAACTTACTCTAGTCGACATCACAAACAAAAACTATCTTCAAGTTCACTGGTAAAAATACACTGTCTCATACTTAGACAATTTTGCATTGCGCTCTGACATACTAGCTCTCTAACCTGTGCGATCTTCATGTAGATCATATGTTTCCATAATGACAATATCTATGTAACCAACTCAGCCAAATTTCCAATAGATTGTTTGGATGAAACAAATGCTGATAGACATTGGAATAACTTTTAATGAACCTGTGGTTATCCATTGTGATAACACCAGCATAGTAAACATGTCAAAGAATCTAGTGATGCACTCTAAAACTAAACACATTTCTATCAAGTATCACTTCTTGAGAGACAAGGTGGCAGAAAAAGAAATCAAGCTAGAATATATCAGTACAAAAGAGTAGATTGTAGACATTTTTACAAAGCCACTACCAAAAGATACCTTTGAATATCTCAGAGGTATGCTAGGGGTTTATGCCCCTCCTAGTTAGAACTAAATGATGCAGAGATGCATCAGTCCTGGAAAAGTATTCAGAGCCTTATCATTTTCTGGACTGGATGTAGGGATCTACTCCTTAGGGGGAGTGATCATGGAATAAATTTTATATGTGAAGGAAGTTGAAGGCTCATGGCATCCTTTGCCATTGCTGTCAAAGGGGGAGTGTTTCTATGAGAAAATCTCTACTGTTTGGGGAGATTATTCAGTTGAAGTAATTTGGATTGATATAACTTTGGGATAAGATTTTCCCATATGTTGACATCAATGCCAAAGGGGGAGATTGTTGGATATTGCTAATGCATGGGTGGTGATTGAGACATGTAATATGTTTAATCACTATGTTATTGAATGGCCAATCATACTATTGTCATTTGTGTTTTGTCTCCAATGTCAACATATGCTTTTATGAAGGAACCAAACTGGTTAGTGTACGGATGTTTTAGATGCTTTAGAGCTAGATGAGAGTTCAGGTGGATGTGGTGATCTTATATCTATGATCACATCATTAATTATTTCATATTAAGAGAGTTACCACTATTTTGGCAAAGACTGGTCACTGGACTGTGACAGTGAGAATTGACAGAGTTAGTTTCTAAGTTTTGATATATCTTTCAGAGGGATTGGATTCAAGGTATGCGAACTTGAAGGATGATGGAAGAGGTACTGATGGATGTTCATTGGTTAGCGCAAGGTACAAAGTGATTGGTGATGTCATTTGTGGTGTGCGCTCTAGTGATGGCTTATTCTAAAGCCGACTTAGGGAATGAAGTGTGTGTTTACTTTGGCAAGTATAAATCAAGGATGTCAGTCCTTAATTATTGTAATATAATCATTGTAAACTTGTTTTAGATACCATGTGTATCTTAGCAAGGGTTTATGTAATTGTTTTTAATTAGGAAAGCCTTATGGGCCGACCTGATCTTGGTAAAATGTAAGAAGGTATAAATGAAAGGTCTTTTCCTTGGAAAAGATAAGGATGGAATATATGTGATATAGAGAAGTTGTGAAAGCTGTGAGCTTGTGTCTACTACATGTAGAGAAGAGGTTTACTGGTGGACTTCATTGGAACTGATCAAGAAAAGACAATTGTTGGAAAATAGTTCAAAATATTATGTATTTCTTCATATACACCTATTGTGAACTAGTGAGTTCTGAAGGTGGATTTAACCTTCTTTGGGCAGTGAGCCTTGGGTAGTGAGCCCTTTATTGTTCTTGACTCCTAACAGGGTATGTCCTCTAACAAGGACTATGTACTGTAATATTTCAATAAGCTCCTAACAGGGCTATATCTTCTAACAAGGATTACTATACTCTCAGTACATCATTAGTGGGTGCTAATTCCCATTGGGGTTTTTACCTTTAACACATTGGATTTGATATTGTTGAGCTTAAAGTTTAAAGTTTAATATTCTATCATACAAATGATTCACCCGCTCCCCCCTCTCAGTTGTATTGTAGACTGTTATTCCTAATAGGTATAATAGGGAGCAACAATCATTGAAATAGAAAACAAAAGATAAATCTTACAAAAGACAAAATTGAAGCATATAGAAAAAGAGATAGAGAAACTTGTAGGAAGAGAAGATATTGTATGTCAAATATTTGTGAAGGTGAGGCTTATAGTCCACATGTAAATTTTATTTCAAGTGAAGAGGAGAATGAATATGCAAATTTTGAACATGATTTTGAAAATGTAAAGATTGATATTGAAAATGCTGAACAAGATATTCAAGTTGGGAATGCAAATATTGAAATTGATATTCAAAATGTTGAACATGATATTGAATTTGTAAATGAAAATGTGGGAATCAAAACTAAAGGTGAAAATGTTAGAATGGGCATAGAAAATGAAGTTGTTGAACCAAGTGAATATTGTACAATGCCAAATTATATGAGAAATAAAGTCCCTTGTGTGGAAGAAAGACAAATTCCAAAGTCAAGACCTTCAAGAACCCCAAAATGGTTATTTAAAATTGATGACAACATTATAGACAATCTTGAAGGCAAAAGATAAACAACAACTATTCGGTTGTGGGATATGAAAACTTTTAATGAATATTTTAGAAATAAAACATTGACTAAGAAATGCCAACTTTTTGTACAATTTCTAAAGCTACATAAGCTAAGACCTTTGCTAGCCAAATTGAAGATTCATGTGAACAAGAAGATGGAGAAAAATTCTATTATTGTCAACAATATTTTTAATTCTCTCAATTGTATTGGAAATAATAGCAAGGAAAAAGATAAGAGAGCTACTTTGGAGGGTCATTACAAATTCCTTAGTAAGCCATTATTTGAGAAAGGATCACTTTATGAGAAAAACTTGTGTTCATTTCACCATATTTTGTAAAGCTTTAGATACAGAACTTGCAAGAAGAGAAAGACTTATTGATCCTCTTCAAAATGATACACATAGTGTTTTTTTGGAGGCTTCCACATGTTGTTTAAAACCTAATCGATAGTGTGAAGGGGGAAATTTAGTAACTATGGCACTATAACTGTAGAGTATCAACCAATGTAAAGGATGTCTTGAAGTTAAGATTCAACAATTGAGACCACACACCACATCCTAAATGTTTCTTGAAAGAGAATCAAACATTTTTTTTTCAAAAATATTTGTGAGACACATCTACAAATATCACAAAGGGATTTTCAATCTCTCAAGACATTTGATTGTGCATCTCTTAAGATTCGTAATACTTGTTGTTACCATGTGGAGTTTTGAATGTGCCATAAACTATTGTGCTATATTCATTCTACTTTACATATTAATGAAATGTTGTTGGAGTGTGGTGCAATTAAACTTCCTAAATTATCATGAGACTTGCTAGATCATTTTTTATGTGCTAGAGATGATGGTCATTTTTTTCTATAGAAAAGATTGTTTAAATGAGAAGTGGTTACTATTAGGAATGGGAACACTGAGAGGGGGGGGGGTGTGAATCAGTGTTCACTATATTTTAACTTTTCACTTTAATCTTTATACTTAACTTAAATGCTTAAGTACTAATTTAAACATTCACATAAACATGAAACATGAAATCAACACATGACACCAATATGGTTGTAGGGAAACCCAAATAGGTAAAAACCCTGGTGGGAATTGACACCCACTAATATTCTGCACTAGTGTTTTGTGATCCTTGTTAGAAGATCCTTAACCTTGTTAGGAGTTTCTTTACAATGCTTTAAGTACATTAGACCTTGTTAAGGGTCAGACCCTATTAGGAGTCTTTTACAATAATCCCTGTTAGGGGAGATGCACTATCCAAGAGCTCACTACTCAAGTGGTGAAGGCTACAACCTTCTGATCTCAGATACACACTATATCTGCAGGGTGAACTGTCACTGTGACACTGCTTGTCAGATCAGTTCCTTTGATGTACTGATGCTTTGACCTCTAGCAAAGCTCTAATACATCTTATAGTGTCTTCACACACTTTTTCTATGCTTATCACAACTCTCTATCAACTTCCATACTAAATACAATGGGTGCATCTTATATTTATATGCGCATACAAAATAAACAACTAGGTCAGCCCTTAGACCTATTACATACAATGCTTCCAAATGAATTAGCTTAAGCATGCTTACAAAAAAAAAAAGTATACTTGTTGGCAACCTAAATACAATAGGCACATAGCCTTTACAACATTACATTATATCCGCAAACCAAAATACTAATTGTCGGCTTCATGCTCTATTCTTCTTTGGCACTCACTAGCTGTGCAACTTCAATTGACTGTATCTTTCTCATCCTTGAACATCTGATCATGTGCTCATAAACTAAGCATGAATATAGTCTAACCAACTTAACTTCTAGGGTGCATACCATAATTCTACCATACGCACGTGCGCTGATGCTCTAAGCTGCAGGAACTCTGTACACTGTCCAGTCTTCAACACTTAACTAATTTTCTGATCTTCTCTTCAAGTGTGCTGACTCCAAACTTATATATGAATTTGTTGCCATAATGAAAACACTATATCAAGTCATTTACATCAGTATAGCCAACTTTCCAACAATCTTCCCCTTTGTCATTGATGGCAACAAAGGAATATGGCCAAGTTGCTAACTATTCTTAATACAAAAAACTTTTTGTCATCTATACATATACTTATATCTCCCTATACATATTATGATCCATATTCTATACAAAACTCCCCCTTTGAAATTAATGACAAAGGTGTTGAAAAACTGTATCTATACATACTTACTGAGGAAAAACATCCGGATATGCAATCTTTAGGTTTTGGATCTCCTTCTTCCAAAATGAGATCAAAGAGTTTACTATTTGGAGATGGGCGCATAAAGCATACTAAAGCTTCTCCATCTTCTTAAAATATGTGGAAGGACCTTGATCATAGGTTACCATAGTGGCATCAATCTCCTTGATATTCTGATTTAGAATGTCTAATGAGGGTGCAAGAGCATTCCTCAACTGAGTTTGTCTAGCCCTTAACTTTGTCATCTCTTTTTTTGCCTTCTCAATTTTGTCTATCTGACTTTGGTAGAAATTATTTCATATGTCCACATCTATGGATGTGTCTTTCACTGAACTCTTCACATACTCAATCATAGCCTCTTTTATTTTCTTGAAATGAGCATCAGTGAGCTTATCTTGATCCATGCATTCTGCAATGATTCTTCTTCCTTGATCTGCAAATTCTTTCAAGGATGCTTGACTAGTCTTGAGTGAGCTAAGGTCAAGTGCAAAGTTGTTCACCAATTCATTCAATCTCTTCTTTAGATACTTTTTTTCTGCAACTAGGGATGCATATTCTTCAAGGCTTGAGAAATTGCTTTTGAAATGTGAGATGACTGTACTCACGTCATCAACCGAGTGTATCTTTGACACTTTCTTATCTTCTGGCAATAGATTGTTCAAAATGTTTACTGATTCTACCAAGAGGGGATTCCTCATCACTTTCTTTTCTTTGGCTTTCTCCATAGCTAAGACACTAAACTTAATTAGGTCTTCTTCTCTCCATGAGTCCAAACTGGATGTGCTAGGTGTCAAACTTGACAACTATGCTATTGAAGGAGTGATGGGAGTGTTGTCCAACACTTATTTCTTTACTGACATTTCATCCTTTTTCTCACTTTCCTTTACCTTTTCTGCTTCTTTCTTTTCTTCCTCTTTTTCTATTTCTTTTTCTAGTTCTTTCTTTTCTTCTATCTTTTCTTCTTCTTTGTCATCATCAATCAATGCTTCTTCTTGATGAGTGGGTGGTGTGTTGTTGCATAACATTTCAGCTTCTTGTGTGCTCACAAAAGCTTCTTCAAACTTATCCAAGTCATTGTCTATGGCCTCCATTGCAATCTCTACATTGTCAATGAAGATTGTATCATCTTTTGTGTATCTGTTATGGGCACAGACTTTACTGCCTCTGTAGGTGTTACCACTATAGGCACTAAATCCTGAGGACATGTAAATGGTATATTGGAGGTCTCTGCTACTTTGTCTTGCTCACTAGGTGCTTGAGTGATGGGCGTAGACTTAGGTTTCATGTGCTGCTCTAAGAATACCTTCTCAAAGCCCTTCTCTATTTCCTTAGATATTAGCTCATAGTCTTTGTTCATGAGGTGTAGTGTTCTCATCTTTGTCCTTAAGTGTAGCTTCACCAAATTCAATAACAGTGACTTTTCTTCAACATAACATACTGGAAGAGTGGAATCAAGTGTTTTTTCCTTGATTATGAAGTCTTCTTCAGTGGCTTGTCTCTTCAAGTTATCCATAATCTCCCATACCTTATCTAGGATAGCTATCTTTAATTCAAGAACTGTCTTCTTAAACTTTATCATGTGTTTGATCATCATCTCATGAATCTATGACTTATCAATTTCATGATATTTGTCAACTTGGCTATCTGATCTAGCCTTCCTTCTTCTACTACTCTAGTCCTTAACACTTGAAGACTAGGTATGAATCCTACTTCCGAAGGTGACTGCACATTTTTCAATTTGCTTCTTATGGCTGCACTTATAGCTAAAGGGTGATTTGTGGTAGTTTGTTTTCTCATCTTGGACATCTTAGGAGATGCATTTGTGGATTCAATATCAATTGTAGCAGTGGGCATAGGACTGATATCATCAATTTTACCCTACTTATCCTTTGGATTATCAGTCTTCTCAATCTTTACCTTTTTCATCTTAGGATCATCAGACTTATCTTCCACTATGGATGCGCTCTTAATTTCCAAAGCAATCTTTTCTTCCCTTGCTTTGTCAAGGTCTTCTTGTGTTACTCCATGAATTTTGAGTATCTCAGATGTAATCTTAGAGGCTTTCCTCTTAGTTGCTGCGCTGTTTAGTTTTGCATCTATTTCTCTTGTCTTCCTCTCATAAGCTCCCCATCTAGGCTCATTAGGGTTATTAGGAGCTGAAAGAAATACTTGAGCATATGCTTCCAAAACTTGTTCCTCTACTTCATATCCAAGTGGATGAATCCACTTTGTTCTAGGTACAACTGCCTCCATACATGATGTATCTATTTCAACTATAAAACAAATTGTATCCTTGTACTTTTCAACAATGTTTTCTGGAATTCTATACCTCATTTGCATCTTGACCCTGAAGGTCTTCAACTCCAATGTTATATAATCTCTTAATGTGCTCTCAGTGGATGCTTTGTTAGATATCTGTGGCATGGTTGGAATAGACTTGTCCAAATACAAATCTGATACTTTCCCAACAATATGAAGGTACATGTAAATGATCAATTTTCCAAACCTGAATATCTTGGTTTTGTCATGCTTGATTGCCTTGATGTTATTAATCAACTATGCATGCAAGATCTCACACAAGTTGAGCTCTGCATCTTCCTTTACAAGTCTAATGGCTGCTAGAATAGTGCCCGCATACACACTATTCACCCTACTAGTGTGATGAAACTTGTATCCAAGTATCATAGACATCAATTTGATGTTAGCTTTCTCAAGAGGCTCAATTGTCATCCCGCACCTATCACTCCTTGACTTACAAGTTTGCTCAACAATTTTCCTGACATCCCTTCCTAATGGAAGGATGGCACCTATCTTAGATAGGCATGTCATCTCATGTATTAGGTCATTGGTGATTCTTATTGGCACATCACCTATCCAGAATAAATCATCATGAATTCTGCTCAATAGTATCTTGATCCATTCAGTCTCATAAAATTCATATATCGTAGCATACTCAACTATAGGGTGATCATTCCACTTAACATATTCATCCATGAATGTTTTATCTAGTTTCAACATGGTATCCATGTGCACCCTTAACCTATCGAACCGTACTAGTTCTTTCTTGCAGTAGATGTAAGCCCTAATGTCCTCGACATGCATAACACCCATAGGCATGCAGGAGAATGCTCCCTCTAAATCATCTAGGGCTGACTTAAATGGATGCTTCTTAAATACATATCTCTTCTTTTCTACAACATCAAAAACTATGGGTGTGGCCATGACTTGTTTAATCACTTTCCAAATGATCTCTGAGATAATCTAAAGACTACTGAATTGACATGGAAAACTAGGGTTTCTACAACCGACCAAATGCACTGCAAATCACTGATAGATCAATTTGAAAGTCTTTACAATAACTTCTAAGGCTCTTTCTACTCTCCTATCACTTTGAATTTGAATGTAATGAGTAATCAAATAGCTTTCTATGTACTTAAAGTGAAAGTTCTACTATTAATGCTTGCCGCGTAAACCAGGTTGTCACTTGAACATTTCCAACTTTTGTTCTATTAACAATTAGTATGTGTGCTCTTATACGAAGGTTCCTTTATACTCCAAAAGGTTAAGTCCAATGATGCATACTCTAAGAGTGAGTATACCAGCCACGTAGGGGTCTAGAGCTAAATTAGCTCCCCCTATGACCTCGAGGGCCATTCATCTAGATGTAGAGGGTGCATCCACTGTGGATGCATCCAATACATTCTCATCAACTTTGTCCTTCTTTCCTTCTATCCAAATCAAGCTCACATCCTCTGAGGCTTTCATAAACTTGACTTCTCCTTCAGGATCCAAAACTAGTTCTTTAGCCTTTTTAGGGCTTTCGTGACCTTGCATCCTTGATGTACAGAACTTTGAGATATGTCCAGCCTTGTTACAAGAGTGACAAATGACTGGAGGTCTTATATTCCTTGATGCATTGACATGAGTCACCATTCTACATTTTCTCATTGAGTGACCATTATAGTTACATATTTGACATGTAACATTCTGAGAACTTCTTACATTTGTCTGATTTTGATTTCTCTGATCATGCTAAATCCTGTTCTTCTTACTAGTCTTGCAATTCATAGATCTATGACCAAATTTATTGCATGAATAATAGTAACCATTAAAAGGTCTTACCTCTATACAGTTCCTTGCAATGTGTCCATGCTTGTTACATGCAAAACAAGTGTGTTCTACTTGCTTGCGCTCATTCTTAGGTGGTCCACCATTATCTTTGGTTTGATCTTTAGTCTTCTTAGTATCAGTAGAGTCTTTTTGTGTATCTTTTCTTTCTTGCATGTTTTCAATCTGATTTTGTGCTTCATTATATCCAATACAGCTATTGTCTCCTTTGGCTCTTCTTGCATACAACTGATATTCTATCAAATCAGAACTGGTGTGTAATTTGTCAATACAATTCTTTGCTCTTTCAATTCAGATTCCAAGCTTTCTTTGCTATTCCTTAGCTCCAAGATTTCCATGTTTTCTTGCCTTAGTTCTTCATTGAGTTGAAGGTTCTCTTTGACTTGTTCATTATAGACTTCCTGATTATTGATCAGCTTATCATCAAATTCTTCAAGTAGTTCTTTCATAGATGCATTTTCTTCATTTAGCTTCTTGACCTTTGCTCCTAGATCACTGCTAGAACATTCTTTTAAATCCTTTCTTAGCCTTTTGATAACCAATTTTGCATCACTGACTTTTTCCTTTAGTTCTTCAATTTCTCTTTCTGATTTGTCCAGGTCTTCAAGAGAAGCTTCAAGATTTCTTTTTAGATGTTTCATTTCTGCTTTGTCCATGATCTCCTTAAGTGGTTAAACTTCTTTGTTGAGGACCAGAGCTCTGATACCAATTGTTAGGAAAGGGAACACTAAGAGGGGGGTGAATTAGTGTTCACTGTATTTTAACTTTTCACTTTAATCTTTATATTGAACTTAAATGCTTAAGTACTGATTTAAACATTCACATAAACATGAAACATGAAATCAACACATGACACCAATATGGTTACAGGGAAACCAAAATAGGTAAAAACCCTAGTGGGAATTAACACCCACTAATATTCTACACTAGTATTTTGTGATCCTTGTTAGAAGATCCTTAACCCTGTTAGGAGTTTCTTTACAATGCTTTAAGTACAGTAGACCTTGTTTGTTAGGAATAAGGTGTCTCAACCTTGGATAATTCCTATTCTTATTATTTGTTTTGTAAAATGTATTTCTTGCAAATAATGTAATTAAGTGTGAGTGTACATGTCTAGTTGGCATGTTGATGTGTCACTCCACTTGATGTGTTGGCATCTTGATTTGTGTGTAAGGAGATCATTGGGATGTGGTTAAGCGAGTATTCAGATATTTGAAGGGTACATCAGATTACTCTATATGTTACCATGGTAACTCTTCTGGATCTCCACATTTAGTTTGTATTCATGGGTTTGTGGATTCAGATTGGGTAGGTGATATTGATAGTAGGAGATCCACCAGTGCTTATGTGTTCACTATGTTTGGTGGTGCTATCAGTTGGATGAGTAAGCGACAACCTATGGTTGCTTTGTCCACTACAGAAGCTGAGTACATGGCTGCTACTCATGCTTGTAAGGAAGCCATTTGGATTAGGAGATTGTGTTCTGATGTTGGTGTTGATGCAGAATATATTACTATTTGGTGTGACAGTCAGAGCGCTATTTGCCTTGCGAAGAATCCAACTTTTCATGCTAGAACGAAGCACATTAATGTGTAGTTTCACTTTGTTAGAGATATGGTGGAAGATGGAAAGGTAAATTTAGAGAAGGTAGATATTGTGAAGAATGTTGTAGATGCATTAATGAAACCAGTGGGTATTGAGAAGTTCAGATGGTGTTTGGAGTCTATGGGCCTTTTGGCCTATAGCGGTTAGTTCCTATTATGTTCCTGTTGCTCTTACAAGGTGTTTGACAAGTGGGAGAATGTTAGGAATAAGGTGTCTCAACCTTGGATAATTCCTATTCTTATTATTTGTTTTGTAAAATGTATTTCTTACAAATAATGTAATTAAGTGTGAGTGTACATGTCTAGTTGGCATGTTGATGTGTCACTCCACTTGATGTGTTGGCATCTTGAATTGTGTGTAAGGAGATCATGGATGAAACGATTATGACAGATTCCTATGACATGTAAGAGCTATGTCTGGAAGATTTAATGATAGGTGAAGAAATGTGGCAACTGATAAAATTGAGTATTGTACACTGTTCCTATTTTCTCAAAGAATGGTAAAACCCTAATACGGCTATCTTTGGAAGTTGCCCTAAAAAGGGAAGCGCATGATATAAGCATTTTTAGGGTTGCAAAGATAGGAGAAGTAAGTGTATTGTTGGAATGTTTTATGCTACCATGATTTGTCTTCAAGAGTAGGAAAATCTTCTGAAAGAACTTGCATTGCAAGTGTATTGTAAACTATAATAGTTTTAATTAATACAATGTGCAGGTTTTGGAGTGCTAGGGTTTTTACCAAAAGGTTTCCCCAAGGTAAATCATTGTGTCATTCTCTATTTTCTATATGCAGGGTATATGTCTGCAATATCATTGTTAAAGTAGTTAACGAATTTGAAATTGTAAGGAGTTAAAAGAATTTGCATAATACTTTCCTTTAGAGATTAGTGTAGGAAGCTGTTTCTGCACCTGAGTTTCCTTACATTGTTAAGGGTCAGACCCTATTAGGAGTCTTTTATAATAGTCCTTGTTAGGGGAGAGGACACACTGTCCAAGAGCTCACTATTGAAGTGGTGAAGGCTACAACCTTTTGATCTCAGATACACACTATATCTGTAAGATGAACTGTCACTATGACACTGCTTGTCATATCAGTTCCTTTGATGCACTGATGCTTTGACATCTAGAAAATATCTAATAAATCTTATAGTTTCTTCGCACACTTCTTCTTTTCTTATCACAACTCTCTATCAACTTCCATACTAAATACAATGGGTGCATCTTATATTTATACGCGCATACAAAATAAACAACTAGGTCAGCCCTTAGACCTATTACATACAACACTTCCAAATGAATTGGCTTAAGTGTGCTTACAAACAAACAAGTATACATGTCAAAAACCTAAATATAATAGGCACATAGCCTTTAAAACATTACATTATATCCCCAAACCAAAATACTAACTGTCAGCTTCATGCTTTGTTCTTCTCTGGCACTCACTGGCTGTGCAACTTCAACTAACTATATCTTTCTCATCCTTGCACATCTGATCATGTGCTCATAGACTAAGCATGAATATAGTCTAACCAACTTAACTTCTAGGGTGCATACCATAATTCTACCATACGCACGTGCACTGATGCTATGAGCTGCAAGAACTCTGTGCACTATCCAATCTTCAACACTTAACTGATTTTCTGATCTTCTCTTCAAGTGCGCTGACTCCAAATTGCTATATGCCTTTTTTTCCATAATGAAAACACTATATCAAGTCATATACATCAGTATAGCCAACTTGCCAATAGTAACAATACGATGTCTTGTCAAAGTTTGTTTCATGTTATCATTAGGGAAGCAAACACAAATTTGGAAATAAAATTATTGAGAAAAATATAATTAAGAAAAACATATATGAGACGGTCAAATATACTTTGAAGAGTGGAGCTAAAGGTTATAAATGTGAGTTGGTTACAAAACATTGCAGTGTTGTTGATTTTATTTCATATTTTAAGGAAATTATTTTCTACAAGTATGCAAGGCATAGTTATAGGTCTTAGTGGCTGGATCAACAATTCAGGTTGTGTAAGCAGTCTTTCTTGATTGACACAATTATATCATTGGTTGATGTTTTAGAAAATTACAAATTACAACCATAGAATGATTTACAAGCTCGGTATTAAAATTCCATTCAAATTTTTATTTTTATCCACATAACATATAGACATATCTCTAATAGTACAGAATAGGATAGGAAGATAATCAAAGAGTATCATTTTAATATTAGTGATGATAGATCTCACTCCTCCAAGTATGTGCAACATTATTTTAATATTTTTTTAATTTATTTTAGGAAAAATATATTGTAGTGGCTAGACATCTCATTTGGTTAGATAACTATAGAGGTCAATTCAAGAATGCTCATATATTTTATTGGTTGAGTAGAATACATGTAGAGAGGAGTGTATCAAATATTTAGAGGTTTTGTAAAGTATGGCATGAAAAAGGAGAGCATAATGGAGTACAAGCATGTTTGAAGAGAGCTCTAGTTAAGGACCAAGTAAGAATTTCAGGTGCTACATTTTATGATGTAGTTCTATTGTTGATTGTTGTAGCTCAACATTGTCATGAGGAAGGACACTTGATTCAATACAGTGTGGATGTTTTTGGTTGGTCGAGGAGGGAATAGTATAGGAGACATATTAGATTGTATGACATTCAAAGATTCTTTAAATATGCATTTATTTTGAAGCTCAAATGCAATTACATGGACCATATGGACATGAGAGTTGACTTGTTTTTGTCAAAGTTTTATTCAGTTTGATTGGGATTAATGCAAGTTAAGAGAGTGGGTGGATACATGGGTTCCACAATATCTAAATTTGTTATCAAAAATAAAATCCATGCTAAATGATGATAGGGAATGTTCACTTGAGCATGACCATATTTTAGATCTTCTATAGCTAGCACATATTTTTGCAATTGTTGCACTACATGGGTACAATGAGAGATCAAACTACTAGTTGGAACAATGTGTATGGGGAAGGAATAAACTAGCACAACCAATGATAGATGATGATGGGTTCACATATCCTACTTGTTGAGTTGTTATTGCTAGAACTTGGTTGCTAACATACATGATTAGAAAGAATGACATACTTTCATTTGAATACTATGAGAAACACAAAACCATTCTCATGTATTTGTATCTTATTATAGAAACAAAATGTTAAGTTGTTGAAGCATAATAACAAACCAAAGACAAAAGAACTTTGGACAGTCAGTAGCAAAGAGATGAACCTTTAGGCATACTTGACTAGCTCATACCAAATGACTGTAAGGTTCATTATGTTCATTATACTTAGGTTCATTATGCTATTTGGTTCATTATATTATGTAACATAAGAAATATGGAGCACTAGTTCAAATGGGTAAACTATTTATCTTAGGTTCTATTTCCAATATTCTATTGGAAGGAAGATGACTCACTAGGCTCAAGAGAACTGATGCAGGAGCATTCTAGGGTACTCAAAAAATCTACATGGTGGTGTGTTGAAATGGTTATGTGTTTCTCATTTATAGCTTTAACCGACAGTCTCAGTTATTGAAGGGGCTTGGTTGATGTGCTTGCTCGGTGATGCTTGACATGCTCAGTTGTTTCACTGATGCTTGGTTATTTCTCTGGTGCTCGGTAGTTCTGGTTTACCGACTGGAGTTCTTGGAGATTTGGTTGGATGACTTGGTGCATTTATTGTTGGTAGCTTTTGTTGTATTCTCCTATGTGGATGTAGAGGCTGACATAGAGAATTAATTGTTTGTAAGGATATTTGAGAGCCAACTATTGTTGCATGTAATATTTGTTTGTAGTAGATGTTGACTTGGCTTAGGAGTTAGTTATTTCTTCTAGTCAACTTGTGGTTGAGGAAATGTATTTAAGGAGTGCTTAGGTAGTTGTTTAAGGCAAATTTTGAGAGAGAGATAGAAGGATAGAAATTGGATCCTGCGTGATCTTGAAGATTAGATTATTTTATCTGATAGTTGTAATAGAAGAACTAGTGGTTGCATGCTTGGAGATAAGGAGATTTCTTGGAGGTTTGCAAGCTTAAGTTCAAATTTGCCTTAGGGTTTCCATCAGTCACTGATTTGTTTAAGAACTGGACTAGCTGAGAGATTGTAGAAATACTTCATGATTGTATTTGGCCCTAACTCGGAAGGCCTTACAACCAGGCATGTTAATGAAAATTTTGTTGAAACATTATCTTATTGTGTTATTTCGCATCATTTGTGTTTGGCTGCAAGTTTGGATTGTCCTTAATTAGATCCTCCTTACCTGTACAGCATCAAGAACTTAAGCACCAAATGCATGCAATGATATTTTACCTTAATTGATAGTTGATTAGGTAAATATGATTGATTAATGCAATATTGGAGGCTAGAAAGAGAGAAATATGGATTTCAAAAAGCGCAGTTTGATAGAAAGTAGAAAAATCAATTCTCTTACCAAAAATAGAGTCCAAAGGCCTTTAACCTAGACATTCAATTTCAAGGTGATCTTGAAGGATTATGCTAGCTGTGTAAACTTGGTTTGAAGACTAGGTCTATTGGGTCCACCTATTCTTTGCACTTTTTGATAATTTTAGTTGTAGACTCTAGATGGTTTCCTATACGTCCCAAATCTAATCTCAAAATTGGTGTCTCTTGCTCCTGCACACAAAAAAGAGAGGAAATGTTATACAAAGAGGGGTTTTCCTTCAACCTTGAAATTGAAATGAAATATGATTTAAAATAAAGTGTGTTGAAGTAAAGTAGAAACTAAATCTAAAACATGAATTACCTTATAACTTGATGGTACAATGCTTCTCTAGATGTAATAACAAGTGTTAATACAATAGCTTTGACTCCACACAAAAACATAAAAGGAAATCATGAAAAGACAACCCTTGCACAATGAATGTTGTATTTTTTCATAATGCTTGATGGATAATAGAAGAAGGATGACATGAATACTTGAATGTTTGGATACTTGAAGGCTTGTAAATGGATGTTTATGCTATGAACTTCTTCACTAATAGTGGTATCCTCTACTCTTCCTTTAATGAGAAAGAGAATCTTGCTTGATGGAGAATATTTCCCTAGAAATATCTTGGAAATCTTGAGATCTTCCTTAGAATGCTTGAGATGAAAATTTGTAGGAGAGAGATCTTGATATCATGAATGCTTACCCAAATAAGGAGAGGTATGTTTCTTATATACCCCTCACAAACATTTCAAAGCACAAAAATGAAAGAGGGATGACGAGAATTTAGATTTCTCATTTAACTATCAAGACTAGCCCTTGATTTAAATTTCATAGCAAACCTCGAGGAATAGGTCAAATGGGTTAGCCTAGTCCCATGAATAGGTCAACCAGGTTGGCCTAGTTGGGCATAAAAAAAACTTAAAATTTTGAACTAGGTATTAATTGTGGAGGGTATGCCAAAATAAAAAGAAAAATTGGGTTTGGAGTATCAAAAATTAATGTAGGAGCCCATATATGCTAAAATAGGGCCAAGCTAAATGAGAATTACATAGTGGTGTAATTTTAGGATGGTACATTTAGCCCTCACTTTTGTGGGATTATGAATCCACCTCATACTTGTAATAAATTAGAAGAGAGAGAGAGAGAGAGAAAGAGAGATCATGGGAAAAAATACAAAGAGATAAGACATCGCTATGTTTAAGGACACAAGCCCAAAAACCAAGAATCTTAACTTGTACAACCATGTGAAAGGGTACAAAATAAAGACAAAAGACTAAAGCTTACTAAGATTCCAAGTCAACTAGTTGAAGAGAGATTGGTAAATAAAATATCACAACCACTAGTATCAAGCTTAGAAGACTATTGCAAAATAACAAGTGGCCACATGTAAAGGGCAAGAGCACGCATCAAAGATAAGACAAGACTTCATAATCCAATTAACTAGAAAAGTGTGTTATGCTATAGAATCATGGAGAAGAGAAAAAGACAACCATGGAAGACACAAGTGAGCCATTTGTGTTATGCTAGGTGGTCCATGAAAGAGAGAAAGAAGAGTCAAGGGAGGTTTAGTACAAAGAGAGTCGATGGTCTAATAAGCTAGTCAACTCATAAAGTCCATGCAAATGAGAGGTCAATGGTCTTACAATTTTTTTTATGCTAATCAACCCATAAATTTTGAGCAAAGGATGGGACATATGGTTTAGAAAATTGTGTAATGCTATTCAACCCATAGAGATTTTTAAAAGGATATGTCAAATGGTCTATCAATGCTAGTCAACCAATCCTAAAATGTTCGTAAAGGAGAGTCATCTTGCCCTAGCATATTTTGTTATGCTATTAGAATCAAAATTTTAAGTTATAATAAGTGAAATTGGTTGAAATAAGGAGACTATATATGTGCTCCCCTCGTTAATATGATAGCATAAAGATAGGATGACATATTAAGGTAAAGAAGAACAAGGATATCCACCATTAACACCAAGGAAATATCCTCTAAGAAATAATCAGTCCAAGACAAAGATGTCACAACTCTTATGAGGCAAGAAAGAAATGAATGCAAAGAGATATTTGCCACAAGTGTAAAGGGATCCTTTTGAAGTTCATTTAAAGGAGGAGGAAGGGATCTTGAGAAAAAAAAATATCATTTTTGACCGAGGGAGGGAAAAGAGAACAAGAATAAATGTTTTTTTTTATGAAGGATGACATAGTTTTAGCCCTCAATTAGTAAGGGATTTGTTTTTTTGGACATACAATTGAAAATAAAGAAGAGGTTATGATCAAGAATCCACACCTCTTTCATAAGAGATAATCCTTAATCAAAATAAACAATTCCATGTAAGAAAGGAAATCACATGATTAACCAATACCACTTAACCAAGGGAAAATGGATCCTTAGAAAAGATAAGAGATTGAAATGCTATCCTTTCTCCCCAGATGTATAGGAAAGGATAAGGATAAGGAGGAATATTATGTTTCTCATAAATTATAATTGCACCTATAATTGTACCACCATGAAGGATAATGAGCCCTCAAGGAATAGGCTAACAATGTCACATAGTGTGGAGAAACATAATAGGAATCTAAATGATATTCAAAATAATCATTGATTGAAATAAAAGTCATTGTTACATGTTGTATGAATGATGTCATTATCAATGATTTTTTGAATTTTATAATGAAAAGATTGACATTTATTAGTAAAGTGGTCATGGTATCAATGATACATACAAAAAGGAAGACTTGGAAGATATTTTTTATAGTTCTTCTCTCATTGTGGTCATGTAATCAACTTGGCACAAAGAAGGTTTGAAACAAAATGTTATCTTGGTTAAAGGAAGACATATAAGTATTGGATAATGAGAAAGAGGATGATGAAAAAGGAGAGGATTGGGAACCTAACCCTTCTATAGGAAAGTGTGTTGTAGGTTTCTCATGGGTCTCAATGCTTTGTGGCACACATCTTAGGCCATGTTGAAGATTATGAGTTGATAAATTAAAGAGAATTGGGTTGAAAAAATGACACTAGGCCCTTTAAAAGGTCCAATGTTAAACTCAAGGACTTTATATTATATCAAAAAAGATGGTGCAAAGTTTAATGACCTCCAATCACCTTGTAGGAGTTTCTCTTGAGTGGTAGGAGATTATGTATCAACTAGAATTGGTGAAGGAATAGAAGAATGTTCCATTTGTATGAATTTTTGAATTTTGTCATCAACCTCAAGGGTATACATTATAATGTTATAGATGAATTTTACTTTGTGATAAAGAGTTGAAGGAAGAGCTTGCATATCATAAAGACAAGGTCTTCCTAGAAGAAGGCTAAATGTGAGAGAATCGGGCATGACATGAATAGGTGTGGGTAAAATAACAATACCTACTTTAATAGGTAAGAATATTATACCTAATGACTCTTTAGGAACATTGTTAAAGCCACAAATAGGAATATAATCATGTTGAATCAAAGAAATATCCACTTTTATTTTATATAATAAATAAATACTACACACATTAAGACCAAATCCATTATCAACCATTTCTTTTTCTAATTTTTGAAACTTAAATATTTATATTATATTATACTGGTTAAAAAAGGCTCCCGGAGAAAAGAACCAACAAGAAAAAATTTCTTCATCACATTATCAACCAATTTTGTCCAAATAAAATTACCATTAATAAAAACAAAAATCATAATAGGATCATATTGATTTTTAATTTCCTTAGGAGGTAACTCATCTTGGGAGAATACCATCTGAGCTTGAGTATTGTATTCATAAATATGCTTTGATGATGAAGTTACATCATTAGGTCACATAGAAGGTGGGATACTCATGTTTCTTAAGGCCTCTCGTAACATTTATTGATGTGTGGAGGAAGTTTGAATTAGCCCCCAAAGGGATATCTTGGAAGGGGCAGCAAAAAGTTGTTCAACTAAATCATATTCATTTCCAAGATTTTGAGGAAGATAGGATGTAGAAGGAAGCACCAGTTGAGAAGAAGGAAGAGGAGTGGAAAATGAATGGGTATGTTGTTTATCATTTTTTGTTTTATATGTGTGATAAAATACATGATAATAAGATTTTTGAGCACCCTTCACTACAATGACAGGTTTATTTTGAGGTTGAGGATTATCTTGACGAAGAAGGATAACAATATTAGGCTTTTCATTACCAAAAAAATGAACAAAATTAACTTGGATAGGCTCTTTGTTCTCAAAGATTTCATTTATTGCAAGGAGAGCATCAAGTATACTATCCTTTTTCTTCAAATTATCTTCATAATAAAGAAAAATTGAAGAGGGACAGACACAACTCATTAATGCTTCATATGTAGAAGGAAGATCATTGAAATGAATGGAATAAATGTCAATTATACCAATCTCCTTTACTATAATATCATCTTCTTTCATCCAAGTTATTTCATTGGGGAGAGAATAGTCAACATCTTTATCCAAGAGTTCATCCCAAATAGGGAGATCATTACAGACATAAATAAAAGAAAATTTACGAGAGGGATCTAATCACAACTCACTAAAGTGTCGTTAGAGGGAAGATTATTGAAATGAGTAGAAAGAAAAGTATCATAAAGGGATTTATCATCTCTCATCAAGGTATTATCATGGGAGAGGCACATATTAAGAGAAGAGTTAACATTAATCCTCAACACTTCTCCAAATAGAGAGAGATCATTGAGACAAGGGTTAAAAATATCTTCTTGCACCAATATGTCCTTATGAGGGAGAGAATAGTTGGGAGAGGAGTATGGTGAAATAAGAGAAGCCAAAGCAATATCACATGCATTAAATTGATTCTTTTTAGTGCTAACATAATGTAAAGACAAGTTGATGAAAGGATGTTGTTTTATCTCAAAATTGATAAAATTATTTCAAGACAATGCCCTAAAATATTTTTGTAACATCTAATACCCCCTATTTTCTACAATTTCTATTTGTGATGCTAAATACTACTGTGTCCTTTTATTTCTCAAGCTAGATCTTCAGATGGATTTGCTAATGTTTTGATGTTATGAAAATACATGTTGGTGATTCAATACTATGATATTTAAATTATTTGATGTATATCATGTTGTTAGTTAGATAATGACCATTATTTTAGATGATAATGCTATGTATATTTATGGTTTTTACTAACCCCATACCTGCATGTGTATGGATGGTGTGTATGATTTATATTTTTGATGTGCTTCATATGGTGAGGGATGGAGTCGTGTTACTTTCTTGCAAGATCCTCACGATGTATTGATCCCTACTATATATATATATATATATATATATATATGTATATATATATATATATATATATATATATATATGTATATATATATATATATATATATATGTATATATATATATATATATATATGTATATATATATATATATATATATATATATATATATATATATATATATATATATATATATATATATATATATATATATATATATATATATGGCTTTGTGATGACATGTTTGCAAGTACCAGACATCATCTTCCTTGAATTGGAAGGAGTAAGTGTGCCCTTACATATGTCTCAATGGTAAAAGAGGGGAGATAACATTCATACCTAAACCTACATTTTGTCCTATGACTCGACAAGTATTTGATTGACTACCCTATATAAATTCATCAAGATGACATGAACTTATGAACCCTATAGAGTATGCTTGTTGCATTTTGATTTAGTTTATTTTTCAAAGTGGATGCATTCATTAGGTTGATGTTGCATTTTTTCATGTTGTGGATAAATGTCTTAATTAAGAGATTAATTATTAAAGGTTAAATAATTATACCTTTTAAATGTTAAAATATTAATATAAAGTTATTTAATTATTAAATATTAAATTAAATGCCTATATTCATTAAATAATTTAATTATTAAATTCTAAATATAATAATTAAATATTTAATTAATATTAAATCAAAATTTAAATTTAAATGCACAATTGAGTAATGAATTACTTTAACTTCATTTTTTAATTCCTAGGTTGCATGTTTGAAAATCAGGCTTTAGTTATTTATTTAATTAAATTAAAAATTGAATCATGCAATTTTGAATGAATAAAATTTTGATAAAAACAAAGTTGAACTCAAATTAAGTGTTCAGTTATGCAAACTTTAGTGGAGTTGAAAATTAATTTAAGTGATATTTGTATGTACCCTAAAATGGTTGCCTAGACTTTGGGCCCCCATTCATCAATTTATCAATTTCTTGAATCAATGCTTTGCAATATTTTCAATTCAAATCAATTTCCTTGATCAAATCGTAATTAATTCAATTATTTCAATATTTCCTAAGGTTTGATCATTTTATCCTAAGTTTTATTTAATTAAGAGAACACGCTCCCTTTTAATTAAATAATAAAATCACTTTATCCTAAGCCACATTTAATTAAAAGAACAAATCTCTTTTAAATAAATAAAAAATCTTTTAATTAAATAATGGAGACCACTTTGCTAAAAATAAAATAATAAAATAAAAATAAAAATAAAAAGACTTTTTGTCTACACATTGAATGCACACTTTCCAAGATGAGGGGAATGTCCTTTTGCCTCTTAATCTCTTTCACACATCTTTTTTCCTCTTAACCATGTCCATTGATTTTGCCTCTTGAGAATCTTGAGCACATGGATCAACCAAGATTTAATCTCCACCATTGCTCATTTCTTTTTGCCTCTTAATCTTGACCATCCAAAATCTTTTATAAGGAGCCTTCTCTTTGTCATTTTTCATATAGAAGATTTTTGTATTGTTATGCTGCAGGTTTGGAGAGCGATTTTGGAGAAGATTTTGAGCACTTGAGCTTGGACATTGCAACTTCTCTTTTCTTTTCTTCTTTCACGCCTCCATGGAAATCCATTTAGATTAATATTGCACTTGCATATTAAATTAGATTCATATTTCCTTTCATAGAATAATCTTGCATAAGCATTTCCTTTCATAGATTAGTTTTCTTTCATGCATTGTCATCATTTAGAATAGATTCCATTTTCATTTGCATGCATACTTGATGATCATGGAGACTAGCATTCTTTCTTTTCCTCTTTGAATCTCTCATTTTATGGTGTACGTGCATGGGCAAAAACTAGGTCTAATCTGAGGGCCTCCATTATAAACCCTTGCACTCCATGAATAGAGAGCTATGAGTCCCCATTTGAGGTCTCATTCTTGAGCGATCTTAGATTTAATGACTCATAAAAGTGTGTCAATAATTTAGCACACATTTTTGGCACCCACCATGGGGCAGAAAATTCTATTTGTGGCCTCATTTTATTTTTATTTTATTTTTCTGATGATTTTCGTGCGCTGTCTGTACTTCCATGCATCTCTGTTACAGATTTTCATGTGAGGTTCTTGTTGTATCACATGAAGATTTAATGGTATCAGTGATTTCTTGGGTGAAAAAGGCATTTTATGGCGTGGCTCTGCATACTTTCTCGCACATAACAGGGTTCTGGCTCACGTGAACTTTTGATAGCAGAGACCTAAAATTTGTAGATTTACTTTCTGATTGCTATTTTCTAACATTTAACGGTTGTCATGATTTATTGCTTTGGTTTTGATTGCTGAGGCAGCATAGCATTGGATTGGAGAGCTTTGGACTTAAGGTGAGTTGCTACAATCTCTATAACATTTTGGTTTTAGGTATTAAAATGAATCTCTCATGTGTATGGCTTGAGTGCTTGTTGCTTTCATAAATCACACTTCAATTTTGGGCTCTAAAAAGAACATAGATTCACTTTCTTGCATATATGTTTTACATAGTAAATAGGCCCTATGAACACTATTTGTGGCATTCTTGAGAGAGTGGGTTTCTTGCGAAGCTCTTCTTGATGATAGAACCCCTTGTAGGTAGGGAGGATATTTTTACTATCTCACGGTCTTGGTTTAGTCTTCAACATTGATTGGTATGTTCCCTCTTGGACCCTCTTAAAGAGCTCAGTAGACATTGTTGTTGACATCATGAACCTTGGTGAGGTGGTTTCAATATTAGCATGTCAATGAACCTTCTTGCTATGTTTGGGTGAAGTGAAGAGGCTAGAGGATTATGCTCTACTCCTTTTTTGGGTAGTACTAGAAACTCAGATCCTTGAATCTAAATCAAGTCCCCATGTGGTCCTTTTTTTGAGTCACCTTGTTAGAGAGGGTTAACCATAGTGGACACTCCCTTTATTGGGTAAACCATGTGGATGGAAGCTCAAGCAGTAATAGCCATTTTCACCATGGTAGCAACAACCTCTATACAAATGTCTTTGTGGAAGAAATCTCCACAGGTGTAGTTTCTTGTTGGGCTGTCAGATCTCCTCAGCATCTCCCATTGATTAAATTCTTAGAATGTGTCAAAACCCCAGTGTGCTTGGATTGGAGTTCGCCCTCTTGAGATTGCAAAAGTTGCAGAGTCAAACCATTACTAAGAACCATAGTGTAACTAAATTTTTATTTGCTAAGCCTATGTGCGTGATTGGAAAAACATTTTGAGAACATACACAAGTAGAATATTTAAGGAGTAGCATACTAAGTCACTATTCTTGTTTATGTGCAAGGTTGCTTTTCCCCTTGCTCATTGTTTGAAGACATTTGTTGCTTGAGCTCCTTGATTGCTGTCTTGTGTGCTTGATTGATGGTAAAAATATGTTGATGCATCTAGTTAATCTTTTAAAATGAACAAAAACTGAGTTCCTAAGTTTACAACTTGCTGTTAGGTGGTCTGATCATATTTCCTCACCTAGTTCCTTGCATTCTCTCGTGTGAGCTTTCATTTCCTCATGCGGACCATGCATTTTCTCATGCGGGATTTCATTTCCTCATGCACAGTTTCAGTATAGTCTTGTCAGAAGTCTTTGTTTTCTCTTTGCCAGTTTGATCCAAAATTTTCTCATGTGAGCCTAGCATATTTATGCATGATCCCTAGCATTTCTTCATGCAGGACTACATTTCCTCATGCGAACCTATCCCACAGTTTGTTAAACAGTGAGTTGATCTGTGTCATTCCCAGTTTTCCTTGGTCAATTCAGATTATAGTAGGTCACTTACATCATTGTTGGAAGCCTGTTTGCACCTTGGGTTCCTATGTCTTGACTTCTTGGATTAGTGTTCTTTGATTTCACAAGTGACCTTGCTTGGAGTCGGTAAGTTAGAAATCATCCTTCTTGAGAAGATAAACCTTTGGATTCTTTGATAATATGCTTAGAGAGTTTTAGCAATCTCTTGTCCATTCACTTCCATCCAAATTCAAATTCAATCAAATATAACTTGGGTATATCATCCTCCTAATCCATATGTGTTAGGTTACTCACCCATTCATTGGGCACCTTTGTGGCAGTGTTGGTTTATGCCTTTTTCAAAAATTCTATCTTATCACCTCTCTTTTAGACAATTGAGTGCTTTTACTATCCTAGTTTGGTACCAATGTTTCTTAGGGTCATCTTATCACCTAGTACTTTTCTTTCATGTCGGTTACAACAAGATATCAAGTAAATAAAGGAAAAAAACCTCAAGTAGTCTTTGAACAATTACCCTTAGTTCAAACTCACCAAAAATGTAAGGGAAAAGAGCCCATCTTTGATCAATCCCCTTGGAATACCTCAAAATTTTGGTTTGATCCCAAGAGTAATCTTAGCGAGTTGAGCACACCTTTAGCACCTTCTCATTCAGATACGGATATGAGTTACACAATGACTCGAAGAGAGAGGGAAGAAATGGATAAAATTCTTGACAACATATTTGAAAGACATAGGGATACCATTATGTTTGGCAATTCCTCTAATGAAAATTGACTAGTTTCACCCCTTATCTCAACCAAATATTTGAATGCACACCAAAGGGCTGAAAGGGAAATGAAGAAATCCTATCAAGAAGAGCAATCACAACATGACAGTCAAGACAATGAACCTTATGATACTCATGTGAATGAAAGATATACCAATGACTTATTTTAACATTCAAGACCAAGTTTACCACTCCAAACAATTTCAAGATACACAAGTGAAAGACTTAAGAGGATTGAGCGTGAAAAGAAAGCCTTCCTAGATGAACAAGTTGCAAAGGAAGAGAAATTTAGACTCCTAGAATTGTAAATACAAGCCTTATTGGAAATAGAAAGGAGAGCCATACAAGAAGAGAAAGATAGGCTCTTGGCTCAACAACTTAATGATTAATAAAACAACATGTGTGTTGATGGTGGAAACAACTCTCTATTGGAGATTTGCCAGCAGGCTAGTATTGACTGTATGTTTGTCATTGATGACAACATATGGAAAGTAGCATGCATGGAAGTCTTATGTAGTAAGATTTTAGTAGATGTAGCATGGACATGATATCAGCATGATATCATGGGTGCAGAGGTTAACTATTAGTACAAATAGTTATATAGTAGCTAGTGTCAGCAGTGTTTCTGACAGAGTGATAGACAATGTTCTGTGTATGGTTGTCTATACAATTATCATGGAGCCTTGTACACTTGGATATATGTTGAAGACATGTTAGTGATATTTTAGTTATGGATGCATAGTCTGTTGATGAGTAGAAGTGAAGTTATGTAGTTGCTATTCGCCAGCAGCAGTTTCTTGTGTTTGTTCAGGAGAGCTGACATAGATTTTATTGGTTCTTGAGTTTCACCTCTCTTTAGGGTATGTTCCCTTGGAGTTAAGCTTGGAGAAGTGTTATTAATCTTTGGTTAAGAGCGCATGATTTAATTCAGCTTATAGAGAAAGTTCCAGTTGTTTTGGTAGAGCCAACAATGTGTAGCGTGCGTCTACAATTATCTTATTGGATAGGTCCTAGAATGTGTTGCGTGCATAGTAGAGTCAACAGAATGTTTATTAGAGTATGTTATAGTTTCTCTAATATGATTTCAAGGTGGTTCTAATAGGTTGACTTGATTATATCATTTGGAGGAAAGATATTTATAGGCAGTCATTTGTGATTGTTTGAGTGTGGTTCATAGTTGATCAAGCAGAGTAGAGTAGAGTGTGCAAAGTGTTGAGCCATCAGAAGAATGTCTATGTGACCAAGTAAAGTACTTGTGATATTGATTAGAAATGATCCAAACAATAGGTCAAAGTGTAGTTCACCAAGATCCAGATATAGTGTGTATCTGTTATTCAGAAGGTTGTAGCCTTCGCCCATTTGAGCAGTGAGCTCTCAGATAGTGCATCCTCTCCCCTGATAGGGACAATTGTAAAAGACTCCTAATAGGGTCTGACCCTTGACCAGGTCTACTATGCTTAATATATTTTAAAGCTACTCCTAACAGGGTAAAGGATATTCTAACAAGGATCATTATACATTAGTACATAATATTAGTGGGTATCAAGTCCCACCGGGGCTTTTACCTATTTGGGTTTCCCCGTAACCAAAATATTGGTGTTGTGTTCATATGTTCTTTCATTGTGTTTATACTTTATGTTTAAGTATACTTAATTGGATAAAGAATTGAATCTTGTAGATAACTAATTCACCCCCCCTCTCAGTTATCTCTTGGGACTATTCCTAACAATTGGTATCAGAGCCAAGTGCCTCGGAGAGAAATTTTAACAGCTTGAGGTTGATCAGATGGCATACTTTAGGAAAGAGAGTCCTAAGTTTGATGGAGAGAATTATCTTGATTGGAAGAACAAGATGGTGACTCATTTGCAGTGCATTGCTTTTGAAGTATTTAATGTAACTATCAAATTAGCCAAGATTCCTACTTTAGAAGACCTTGTAAAAGATGATGCTATTGACACATAAAAGGAATTGTTTCATCAGAATGCTATAGCTAAAGAAGCCCTTATTAGCACCCTATCTGATGGTGAATTTTTATAAGTAAAAAAGATAAATATAGCCCATAAAATATGGAAGCACCTAGAAGACATATTTGAAGGAGACAAACAAGCAAAGGATGTGCACATAAATACATGAAAGAAAAGATACAATGCATTAGAGATGCTACCTAAGGAAAACATCAGAGCTTAAAATCAAAGGATCAATGAAGGAGTTGCTGGAATCAGGAACAATGGCGGAGAGATTTCAGAGGAGGACATTATGGACAAGTTAATGACTACTCTTACTCTAGAATATGAAAGCAAGATCAACATCCTTGATGAGACCATGCAACTTACATCTAATTTCAAGAGAGAGACCTTAATCAACAAAATATCATCTTTTGAGATTTCAAGATTGAAGACAGAACCAAAGAGTGAGACAACCTTCAAAGCAATAGTTCATGGTAAGAAATCTACAAACACTTCTAGTAATTTTGATGATGACAATGAAAAGAAAACATTAGATGATTTTATTGCTATGATTGCCAAAAGAGAAAAGAAAGGAAAAGGAAAATATGAAGGTCAATTACCATTTAAGTTCTTTTCATGTAATAAGATCAATCATTTTGCATCTAAGTGTGCCACTAGAGCTAGAAAGTTCAAGAAGGATTACAAGCCTAAGTATTCTAAGGAATGCTACTATGCTAGAGATGGAGTATCACATGATGAATCTGGTGAAGAAGAAATTGGATTCATTGCTATTATAGATTAAATGAATAATAAGATAGCTAATGAAGATAAGAAAAGAGAATCAAGAGCTTGTATTGATTTCACAATATGACTTAAGGACAGACTAGATTATAGATAGTGGTTGTTCACATCACATGATAGGTGATAAAGGTAGGTTTGTTCATTTGGACAAATACAATGGAGGTATGGTTAGATTTGGAGACAACACTCTTAAGCCAATATTTGGTAGAGGAGCCATCACATTGGATGGAAAGAACAACATTGATGATGTTCTTTATGTTAATGGTTTGAAACATAACCTTCTCAATGTTGGACAGTTACTTGGAAAAGGTTATCAGTTGGAGTTCAAAGATGACAAATGCATCATTAACAACAAAGATGGTGTTATGATTGCATCAGGTTCAAAGATAAGAGGTAATGTTTTTCAACTCAATTCAGAAGCAAGTTGTTTTGTTGCTAAAGTTGATGACAGTTGGTTGTGGCAAAAAAGGCTATGTCATATCAATTTTGATAACATAGTAAAGATAAGAAATGTTAAGGCAGTAAGAGATCTACCTAGCATAGAAAAGCTAGTTAATACTATATGTAGGGAATGTGTAATCAGAAAGCATACTAGAAATTCATTTAGGAGCAAGCAGAATTCAATGGAGAACAAGTTGGATCTGATTCATATAGACCTATGTGGTCCAACTCAAACAAGATCATACTATGGTGAAAGGTATTTCATTTTGTTTGTTGATGATTATACTAGAATGATGTGGGTTGTGTTCTTAAAAGATAATTTAGAAGCTTTTGAGAAGTTCAAAATATTCAAAGCTAAGGTTGAGAATGAATTTGGACTAAAGATAAAATGTTTGAGATCGGATAGAGGAGGAGAATTCACCTCTGATAGATTCTATGAGTACTACGAAGAACATGGCATAAAGAGACAGTTAAGTGCACCTAGAACCCCTCAGTAGAATGGAATTGCAGAGAGAAGGAATAGGATCATTCTTGATATAGCACACACCATTATGATAGAAGGAAAAGTTGCACACACTTATTAGAGAGATGCGGTCAATACAATAGTCTATACCATCAATAGAATTCAATTGAGGCTAGGCGCTGACAAAACACCATATGAGCTATGGTTTGTTAATGTTCCCATAGTAAAATACTTTAGAATCTTTGGAAGAAAGTGCTACATAAAGAGGGATGACGCAGTAGGCAAGTTTTATGCAAGAAGTGATGAAGGTATTTTTCTTGGTTACTCTACTAAAAGTAAAGCTTATAGATGTTTCAATTTAAGATTGAAAAATATGATTGAAAGTGCTCATGTAAATATTGATGAAAATTTTATGATTCAACAAAGATATCATGACTACTCACCCATGATTGAAGAAGAACCTAGACCCTCCACTAGTGAGACAGTTATTGAGGAAATGTTTGATAGTATTGATGTGTTATTCAATGACCCTGAGACAAGTGAAGAAAATACTCATAAGGCTGATGAGTCAGCATCACCTAAGGTTCCAAAGTTTACATCAAGAAATCATTCCAAGGTAGACATCATTGGAGATCAGAGTGGCAAAGTCTTAACAAGATCACAAGCAAAAAACTCAGCTAGCAGTGAAGCGGTATGTTTACTATCTCAGATTGAACTCTTAAGTGTTGAAGATGCTTGTAATGATTTAGATTGGCATGATGCTATGAAAGAAGAACTTGATCAGATTATTAAGAATGACACTTGGGAACTGGTCCCAAGACCTAGTGATAAGAATGTGATTGGAACAAAGTGGATATTCAAAAATAAGAGGAATGAAGATGGTATAGTAGTAAGAAATAAAGCAAGATTAGTATGTAAGGGATATGTGAAAAGAGAAGGCATTGATTATTCAGACACATTTGCACCTGTGAGAAGATTAGAAGCTATTAAGTTGTTTCTAGCCTATGCTACAGTCAAAAACTTCAAATTTTATCAGATGGATGTCAAGTCAGCATTCCTGAATGGAGACTTGAAAGAAGAGGTATACATTGAGCAACCGGAAGGATTCACTTTATCAGACATACCTAATATGGTATGTAGATTGAAAAAGGCCCTTTATGGACTTAAGAAAGCCCCTAGAGCATGGTACGAGAGACTAGATGGAAAATTAACAAAGATACGATTCAAGAAAGGAACAACAAATTGTAATCTATTCATTAAAGAGACATTTGGAGGTTTACTACTTGTAGCTATATTTGTTGATGACATTATCTTTGGAGGTAATGAAAAACTCAGTGCTAAATTTGCCAAAGAAATGCAGAATGAGTTTGAGATGAGTATGATTGGTCCTATCAAGTACTTTTTGGGATTAAATGTGTAGCAGATAGAAAAAGGGATTTTCATAAATCAATCAAAGTATGTGAAAGAGATACTGAAGAAATTCAAGATGGATGATTGCAAGCTAGTAGGAACTCCTATGATCACTGGATGCAAGCTTACAAAAGAAGATGACTCAACAACAATAGATATAACATTGTATAAGTCTATGATTAGTAAACTCATATATCTTACTTAGACTAGACCTGATATTTCCAATGTAGTTGGCATAGTTGGAAGATTTTTAGCAGAACCTAAACAAAGTCACCTCATGGTAGTAAAAAGAATATTCAAATACTTGCGAGGCACTATAGATTATGGTATATGGTATCCTAATTCAAAAAATGTTGAGCTTCATGTGTACACTAATGCAGATTGGGCAGGATGCATTGATGATAGAAAGAGGACTTTAGGTGTAGCAGTGTTTCTTGGTGATAGACTTGTCACCTGGACAAGCAAGAAAAAAAATTGTATTTCTCTGTCAACAGTAGAAGAAGAGTATGTTGCAGTAGCCTTGAATTGTTCTACAATTGTTTCGATCGAATAGATGATAAAGGATTTTGGAATTTAGATTGATTATCCTATTGTTATTCACTATGATAACACTAGCACTATCAATATGTCAAAGAACCCTATGATGCATGCAAAGAAAAAGAACGTTGAAATCAAGTATCACTTCCTAAGAGAGAAAGTGGCTAAGAAAGAAGTCATGTTGGACTATGTGAGTACTAAAGATTAGTTGGTAGATATATTAAAAAAGCCCTTGCCTAAGGATACTTTTGACTATCTCAGGGAGAATTTGGGAGTCATTCCCTTCCCTGATTCTGCTTAGAAGAAAGAAGGAAAGGCATCAGTCCTCTGGGACTGGTGGAAGGTTGACTACTCTACCTCAGGAGTAGTACCCATGTTTAAAATGAATGGCACCCTTTGCCATTGATTTCAAAGGGGGAGTATATATAGAGTCATGAAAAACATAAGCAAAATGAGGAGTAATATACTAAGGGGGAGAAACATTCAGTTATGACATCAGTACAGTTGAGGAAATGGAGAATATTGGAATATATTGTAGCAGATGAAGGATTCATCTTTGGGGGAGTTTTGAAGAGGAAATGGAGAATTTTATAAAATAAATGTTCATTTGGGTTGGTGGTGGTTTTTCATTCCACATGTTGCCATCAATGCCAAAGTGGGAGATTGTTGGAGATTTGTCAGCAGGCCATTACTGACTGTATGTTTATCATTGATGAAAAAATATGGAAAGTAGCATGCGTGGAAGTCTTATGTAGTAAGATTTTAGTATATGTCATATGGACATGATATCAGCATGATATCATGGGTGCAAAGCTTAACTGTTAGTACAGACAGTTATATAGTAGCTAGTGTCAGCAGTGTTCTTGACAGAGTGACAGATAGTGTTCCATGTATGGTTGTCCGTAAAGTTATCATGGAGCCTTGCACGCTTGGATTTATGTTGAAGATATGTTAGTGATGTTTCAGTTATGGGTGCATAGTCTATTGATGAGTAGAAGTGAAGTTATGCAGTCGCTATTCGCCAACAGGAGTTTCTTGTGTTTGTTTAGGAGATCTGACAAAGATTTTATTAGTTCTTGAGTTGCTCCTCTCTTTAGGGTATGCACCCTTGGAGTTAAGCTTGGAGAAGTGTTGTTAATGTTTGGTTAATAGTGCATGAGTTAATTCAGCTTATAGAGAAAGTTCTAGTTGTTTTGGTAGAGCCAACAGTGTGTAGCATGCATCTACAATTATCTTATTGGACAGGTCCCATAATGTGTTGCATGCATAGTAGAGCTGACAAAATGTTTATTAGAGTATGTTATGGTTTCTTTAATATGATTTCAAGGTGGTTCTAATAGGCCAACTTGATTATATCATTTGAACGAAAGATATTTATAGGCAGTCATTTGTGATTGCTTGAGTGTGGTTCATAGTTGGTCAAGTAGAGCAGAGCAGAGTGTGTGAAGTGTTGAGCCATCAGAAGAAGGTCTATGTGACCAAGTAAATTACTTTTTCTATTCATTGGAACTGATCTAGACAATAGGTCAAAGTGCAGTTCACCAAGATCTAGATATAGTGTGTATCTATTATTCAGAAGGTTGTAGCCTTCGCCCATTTGAGCAATGAGCTCTCAAATAGTGCATCCTCTCCCCTAATAGGGATAATTGTAAAAGACTCCTAACAATGTCCAACCCTTGACTAGGTCTACTATATGTAATATATTGTAAAGCTACTCCTAACATGGTAAAGGATCTTCTAACAAGGATCATTATACAATAGTATAGAATATTAGTGGGTATCAAGTCCCACTGGGGTTTTTACCTATTTGGGTTTCCCTATAACCAAAATATTGGTATTGTGTTCATGTGTTATTTCATTGTGTTTATGCTTTATGTTTAAGTATACTTAATTGGATAAAGAATTGAATCTTGTAGATAACTGATTCATGCCCCCCCCCTCTTAGTTATCTCTTGGGACTATTCCTAACACTCTCCTCCATCCAATCCTTCCAAGACTACACGAAGTGGAAGATGCTCAAGAACACCTTCATGATCTCTTAGCCCTAGAGGAAGAAGGGCTTCACAAAAAGGACATTATAGGAGACAAACACTTCCTAGGAACTCAAGACAACCTTCTCAACATGCTCATCATGGTTCATAATATGGGGGTAGTAGCTTGAGTTTTGACCTCAACTCCCAATATTTCATGAAGATACAACAAGAACCACTCTTCCAACAGTATGTGGAGAGATACTTGGAGAAAAACAAAGATAAGTTCCTAGAGAGTTTGATCAACAAGGGTGCTAGGGTCCCCTATAAGTTTTATGTGGACAAGAAGATCAAGAAGTAAGGTCCATCTCAAGAGGAAGAGATCAAGCAACTTAAGCATATGATGGAAAAGATGTTGGCAACCAAGAGTGCATTCTCACTTGATTCAGTTTTTCCTAATCCTTTTGACAAGAGTGTGAGCATGAAAGACTTTCCTAGAAAGGTTGATATCCCTCCATATGACAAGTATGATGGTAATGGAGATCCACATGATCATGTGCATCAATTTTATATTATGAGTTTTGAGTTCCATCAAGATGATTTGTACCTCATGTGATTTTTCCCAAGGATTCTTAAGGGTCAAGTGATGGAATGGTTCACCAACGTAACTCCCCCCATCAAGACTTTCAAAGAGCTAGTCCATAGATTTGTCTAAAACTTTTCTTACAACCTTTCAAGATCTATCACCATGTTGGACTTGTGCAACTTAAAGAAAAATCAAGGGGAATCCTTTATCACTTTCTTGGAAAGGTGGAGATGAAAATGCTTTGGCTGCTCTAGGACCATTCCTGAAGATGAGAAGATTGACATCCTTATTAGCAACTTGGTTCCTAGAATGTGGTATGAAGTTGGGAAAATGGTCTTTGAGTCCTTTGACACCATGGTTGAAACCACATGTAGGATTGAGGATGTTTTGAAAGAACAAGGAATTTTGGCCAACAACAAAAACAACAATGGTCAAAATAACAATAACTCTAATAAGGATAAAGGAAAGAACTCACATTGGAATAGGAACAAAAAAGTGGTCAATGATGGAGTTGTGGACTCTTCTCAACCCAAAGATCAAGTTGTTCTTCACTTGTCTAGTGTAGTTCAAGCCATGAAACTTAATGCCTCTAATCAATAAGAGAGCAAGCCAAGATACCAAGATAAGCCTAAGAAAGAGAGGTGACAGTTTTCAAAACTTGGTGATTCATATGAGGATGTCTTAAAAACACTCATTTCCAACAATCTTGTGCATCCTCAAGATCCCACAAAGCATTATACACCTGATGTTAAGCCACACTGGTGGGATGAGAAAGCCTTCTACAAATTTCATAATGGTGTTGGACTTGATATTGAAAACTGTTGGAAACTTAAGCATATCATCCAAGATCTCATTGAGAGTGGAAAACTTAAGGTAGATGGATTGAACACCAATGTTGATCATAAGGCATTAAAAGAGCCTTTGCCCAAGTATGAGAAGGGGGAAACCTCTAAACCTAAGAATGGAAAGGCTGAGATCAATTACACTTACACAACTACAAAGAATGTTCTCAACATGCTTGAAGTTGTAGAGGAAAATGTCAACATAATGAGAAATAAAGATCCCTATGGTTATGATCTAGACATGGACTCTTCTCCTATCGTTGATGAAGAACCTGTCATGGTGCTAAGGGGTCCTAACTCTAGAATGTCATCCCAAACTCTTAATGCTATCACATGAAGAAGTCAAGGTCCCATTTTCATTAGAGGACCTAGTTCAAGTCAACCCAATAAACCAAAGCAAGTGACATCCAAGAATGTCACCTCAAAACCAACAGTTAACCCTAAAATGAGTTATAATCTCATCGATCAATTGTAGAGAACCCTAGCTCAGATTTCAATCTTTGACCTCTTGGAGTTGTCCTTGAGACACAAGAAAGTCCTTGAGGATGCTTTGCACATAGTGAATGTTCCCAACAACTTAGACGTTGAGCAATTCCAGAACATGGTTAACCATATTGCCAGCCCTCATTACCTTACTTTCTCAGAGGATGATGATAAAGCTTTGAGCCAACCACATAATCTCACCCTTCATATTGAAGTCATGATCCACAAAAGCCGTGTCAGGCATGTGTTGATAGATGGGGGTGCTAGGCTTAATATTTGTTCCTTGAGTATTTTGTAGACATTGGGATATTCAGAACAAGTCATAAATACCAGAAAGAAGATCACTATCAAAGCCTATGATGAGGCAGAAAGATGTTCCAAAGGGTTGGTCATCCTTCCTGTTAGGATTGGCCCTGTTGAGAAGGATATTTTGTTTCAAATTGTTGATGCTAGTCCCCTTGCATACAATATCTTACTTGGTAGACCATGGATTCATGATATGAAAGAAATACTATCTACCTACCATTAGTGTGTTAAATTCCCCTACAATGGAGTAGAAATTTGTATACCTGGAGATAGCACATTATCTATTAACTCAATTTCAGCAAGCACCCATGTTCCCCTCAATAGAGAAGTAGAAGATTTCAATGTGACCTTAGCGGAGTGTAGAGACAAGTTCAAGTCAGTAGACCTTGGCATGGGAGGGTATCGGCTCAGGTCCCTCACAAGCTTCGAGTTTCACCTAGGTCTTATGGAAAGCCTTCACAAGAAATGAGACCTTCCTCTTTAGCTATGACTCTATTTGGTACATTTGTAGAGCCCTCAGTGCCTATTCAAGATGAAAAAGAAGAGGTGGCTATTAAAGAATGGATTTATAGAGAAGAGAAATACATGCATAATGAGAACTTTTCTCCCTCTCCTAAGGCTTATGAAAGAGGGTATACTTTTGTCAAACAGATGGGCTATCCTGGACATGGCCCTCTTAGTCATAGATTGGATGCTAGAGCTGAACCTCTTGATCATGCTCTTTTTGGACATAGGTCTAAGAAGACACTTGGCCTAGGATTTGTGAATCATAACAAGAGCACTACTCCTATCCTTGATGAGTTAGATAGTGAAGATGAACCAAAATACATGCCTAATTTGACAAATCAACAAGATATGTGTGAAGATTGGGTCCCTTCCACCAATCTCCTTTGGGGAGATTCAAATAATCCAGTTGCTCATGTGATTGTTGCAAACTTAGAACAAGATGAATGAAATGTAGAAGATCCTATCAGGGAACGTCAATGAAAGAATATTGTTCATTTGATGGAAAGAAATGTTACGCTCAATGACATTAGAGCTTCCACATCAAGATGTCCCAAATCTTCATGGTGTAAACATCCTAGTCAAGATTCAAAAATAGATTCACATGAGTATGAATGGGACTCTCTCTCTGATTCTTCCATAGTTGGCATGGATGTTGATGTCATTCACACTTATAGTTCTCAACCCAAGGTAGCTAATGAGTCACATGTAGGATTAGAGGATTTGAACCCACATGTTGCCTTAGTGGACAATTCTTCACTTGTTAGGATGAATCTTGATTTGGGTAGCTTAGAAGGATACTTGAAGGACTCTGACTCTTCGGTCACCAGAGATGATATCATTCATATCCACAACCTTGAACTAGTCATTGACTTACCTCTTTCTCATCCTAACCTCATTGGTTGGTCCCAATGCTATCAAGAACCTGAGCTCTTAACGTTCCAAAATGACTATGAGATAACCTATTTCATGAATGCCATTGAACCCGTAGTCTCTTCCACCAGTGAACCAGCTACAAGCATGACAGAGCTAGACATCAAGTACCTTAGTCACAAAATAAAAACAAAAGAAAAAAAGAATAAGAGTTCTGATGGCAAAAACCACTGTGTGGTGGTGTCAGAACCAAAAAAAGTAAAAACAAATGACGAATCCAAGGGTGAAAACCTCTCTGAGGTGCCTAAGGATGAGGTACTTGATCATCTCCCTAGCTACTTTCAAGATAGATCTTTAGTTCTTGTTGAGCCAACACAAGCAGTCAACTTGGGTATAGATGAGGCTCTACAGATAGTACATTTGGCTTAGTCCTTATCACCACAAGAAAAATAATCTTACACTAAGTTCTTATAGAAAAATAAGATCAATTTTTCTTGGACTTATTCAGATATGCCAGGGTTGGACACTAATCTTATCATGCATCACTTGTCCATAGCTTCAGGTGTAAAACCAGTAAAATAGAAATTGAGAAAGATGCATCCTCACATAGCTCTTCTAGTCAAAATAGAATTAGAAAAACTCATTGGCGCAGGATTCATAAGAGCTATTGACTATGCTGAATGGATATCAAACATTGTACTAGTTTCTAAGCATGACAAATCCATTCAAATTTGCACAGATTTTAGAGATGTCAATAGAGTATGCCCAAAGGATTATTTCCCACTCCCTAATATAGACATGATAGTGGACATGACTGCGGGTTATGAGATTTATTCCTTGATGGATGGTTTTTCTGGATACAATCAGATTAAGATAGCTCCTGAAGATCAAGAAAATACTGCATTCACTTGTGCATGGGGTACCTATTGTTGGAACGTTATGCCTTTTGGATTAAAAAATGTAGGAGCCACCTATCAATGAGCTATGACAACCACTTTTCATGACATGATGCATAAAAACATGGAAGATTATGTGGATGACACTTTGGCCATGTCTAAGAAAAGAGACAAACACTTAGATGATTTAGAAGTCATTCTAGATTGCATGGAACAATTTCAATTAAGGTTAAATCCTAAAAAGTGTGCATTTGGTGTCACCTCTGAAAAACTACTAGGATTCATCATTTTAGCAAAAGGAATAGAGGTAGACCCTGAAAAAGTCCAAGCAATCATGGATATGCCACCTCCTAAAAACATTAGTCAAATGAGGAGTCTTCAAGGATGTCTTCAATCCATAAGGAGGTTCATTTCACAGCTGGTAGATACAGCTCAAACTTTCAGCAAGAACTTACACAAGGGAGTCAAATGTGTTTGGAATGAGGATTGTCAAAAGAGCATGGATCAAATCAAGAAATACTTGGCAAATCCTCCTATTTTAATGCCTCCTATCCTAGGGAAATCACTTATTCTATATGTTTCAGGGACAAAAACTTCCTTGGGGGCATTGCTAGCTCAAATTGATGAACATGGGAAAGAAACAACAATATACTACATTAGCTGTACTCTTGTTTCATATGAGGTTAACTGCACCAGTATTGAGAAAGCTTGCCTTGCAGTTGTGTTTGCTTCCCAAAAGTTGTGACATTACATGCTTTCGCACAATATACAACTCATAGAAAAAATAGATCCACTCAAGTATTTACTCGGTAAGGCTGCACTCACAGGTAGACTTGCTAAATGGATGATGATCCTTTTTGAGTTTTACATAGAGTACATTGAACGTAAAGATAATTGGCTGATTTCCCAATTCAAGATAATGCACCTATTCAAGTTGACTTCCCAGATGAGCATCTCATGTATATGATTGAAAGAATATGAAAGATGTTCTTTGATGGATCTTCTATGCAAAATAGTTCAGGAGTTGGTGTGTTGTTTATTTCACCTCATGGGTACACGATTCCTAAGTCTTACAAGTTATTGTTCCCATGTACAGACAACATTGCTGAGTATGAAGCTTTAACAAATGGACTTAAGATGACCATAGAATGGAGAATCATGGAGTTACACATCTATGGGGATTCATAGTTGATAATCAACCAAGTCAATGAAGAATATCAAACAAAAGATGAAAAACTGGTACCTTACAAGAAAATGGTTGATTCCTTGAAATGATACTTCACATTTGTCACATTTTAGCAAATCCCTAGAGCAGAAAAACAAAGCAGCTAATGCTATGGCTACACTTGCTTCACTCCTTCAATTAGAGAAACATGAATCTAGATTTGAAATTCTAGTGGAAGAGCTACATTACCCTATCTATGACTCCCAAGAAAGCCATGTTATTTGTACCCTTGTTGGTCGTGAGTCATCCTATTATGGTGCCATTTACTCATACCTTCATGATGGCATTATCCTTGAAACCTTTAACTGATTTGAACACAAAAACCTTATCTAAAATGCCTCTCATCATTCCCTTATCTCTGGTGATTTGTATAGGAGGGGTCTAGATGGAACACTTCTTATATTCTTAGAAAAGGAAGAATCTGACCAACCATTAGTTGTCATTCATGAAGGCATCTGTGGGAGACATTCCAATGGCCTTTGTTAGGAATGGGAACACTGAGAGGGGGGGGGGTGAATCAATGTTCACTGTATTTTAACTTTTCACTTTAATCTTTATACTAAACTTAAATGCTTAAGTACTGAAATAAACATTCACATAAACATGAAACATGAAATCAACACATGACACCAATATGGTTATAGGGAAACCCAAATAGGTAAAAACCCTGGTGGAAATTGACACCCACTAATATTTTGCACTAGTGTTTTGTGATCCTTGTTAGAAGATCCTTAACCTTATTAGGAGTTTCTTTACAATGCTTTTAGTACAGTAGACCTTGTAAAGGGTCAGACCCTGTTAGGATTCTTTTACAATAGTCCCTATTAGGGGAGTGGACACACTATCCTAGAGCTCACTACTCAAGTGGTGAAGGCTACAACCTTCTGATCTCAGACACACACTATATCTACAGGATGAACTGTCACTGTGATACTGCTTGTTAGATCAGTTCCTTTGATGCACTGATGCTTTGACCTCTAACAAAGCTCTAATACATCTTCTACTATCTTTTCACACTTCTTCTCTACTTATCACAACTCTCTATCAACTTCCATGCCAAATATAATGGGCGCAACTTATATTTTTAGGCTCATACAAAATAAACAACTAGGTCAGCCCTTAGACCTATTACATACAATGCTTCCAATTGAATTGGCTTAAGCGTGCTTACAAACAAACAAGTATACATGTCGGAAACCTAAATACAATAGGCGCATAGCCTTTACAACATTACATTATATCTAAAAACCAAAATACTAATTGTTGGCTTCATGCTTTGTTCTTCTCTGGCACACGCTGGCCGTGCAACTTCAACTGACTATAAATTTCTCATCTTTGCACATCTGATCATGCGCTCATAGACTAAGCATGAATATAGTCTAACCAACTTAAATTCTAGGGCACATACCATAATTTGTTTGTACGCATGTGTGCTAATGGTCAGAGCTGTAGGAACTCTATACACTGTCCAGTCTTCAACACTTAATTGATTTATGATCTTCTCTTCAAGTGCGCTGACTCCAAACTACTATATGACTTTGTTGCCATAATGAAAACACTATATCAAGTTATATACATTAGTATAAAAAACTTTCCAACAACCTTGCCATGGCCTGAAGGTTGCTTAGGGTGGGGTACTATTAGCCTATGATGTAGTAGCTTTTGCAAAGTCATGTGAAAAGTGTCAAAAACATGGTAACCTAATACATGCTCTAGGAAAGGAGCTCATTCATTCTATATCTCATTGGTCATTTTAGCACTGGGCCTTTGATCTTGTTGGGAAGATTCATCCCAACTCATCAGGTGGACACAAGTTTATTATCACTACTATTGATTACTTCACTAAATGGGTAGAAGTTGTCCCACTTTCTATTGCCTCGGGCAAGATAGTTTCTCTATTCGTTCTAAACCATATCATCTGTCGATATGGAGTGCCTTCTAAGATTATCATTGACAATGGAGGTTAGTTAAAAAATAAGGACCTTAAACAACTCTACAAGAAATTCAAGATTAAACAACATTGGTCCTCCATTTACTTCCCACAAGGAAATGGTCAAGTAGAGGCATCAAATAAGACCATTCTTAAGATCCTACATAGAACAGTTTGTAAGAATGGTAGAGATTGGCATTTACAGATAGATCTGGCATTATGGGTTGATAGAATGAGTATTCATATTCCTACTAGGGCTACTCCTTTTTCCCTTACATATGGTGCTAAAGTAGTGTTACCTTTAGAGGTTGAGATTCCTTCACTTTGAGTTTCCCTCAAAGGTCTAGTTACAGATGAAGACTACTACACCATGCGACTTCAAGAGTTAGAACTTCTAGATGAGAAACATCAAGCATCATTTGACCATATGAGGGTTTATCAAAAGTGCATGTCCAAAGCCTTCAATAAAAAGGTTCACCCTAGAGAATTCCAAGTGGGAGATCTTGTCCTATGTGAAAATCCTAAGAATCAACAACATAGAGATCAAAAGGACAAATTTGAACCTAATTGGCTTAGACCTTACATCATTACAACAAATTTTGGGATAGGTGCTTATTTATTAACTACTACAGAGGGAGAGCAGCTCCCTAATCCTATCAATGTCTTGCACCTGAAGAAGTTCTATCCATGATGCCCATTCTATCTAGGGGCATCCTTTGTACATACTTATTGATCCTAAAAAACTCCAAAAAAATGATATATTGTCAAAAATTCTAAAAATCAAAAAATGTCTTGAAAAAATGATCATCTTAGTGAAAACCTAGCAATTGGCACTTTGATGTATCTCAAAAAAATTATATATTCCAAAAAAAAATTAAAAAATTAAAAAATTAAAAAATTAAAAAAAAATAGAAAAAGTGCCTTGGTGAAAACTTGGAAACAGGCACCTTGGTAGCAAAAATACAAAAAAATTATAAAAAGTCCTAAAAAAAAAAAGCAATAAAATCCAAGTGGTGAAAACTTGGAAACAGACACTACTTAAGGCCTTTGCACCCCTGTTTCTTAGCATGCATCCTCAACACTTAGCCTTTCTCCATCATGCCTTATTCTTGTTGCATTGGTTTAGAATTGGTCTTTGTCTTTGTCTAGGGGGCATAACTGTGTTAGCTTTAGTCTCTTGGGTGCATTAGTCTTTAGGACACCTTGCAAATGGTGTTTTTCAACACCACCCCAACTGTGTTTTTTAACACAACCCCTAGCATCGAGTGTTTTTCAACACTTATTAGTTTTGTCTTACCTAGTTTTGTCATACGATCTTACCTGCTTGCAAGAATTTGATCCTTATCCTTGGAACTCAATATCAGTTAACACACTTAAATTTTAAAACACAACACTTAATTATTTAGCTATGTCATGATCTTTCTTTGTGTGCTTACTTTTATTGATTTTCGTTGAGTGTCTTTGTCTAATGAGTCTCTCTAGGATGCATAGCTAGAGGACTTGGGGCATGGGGCATGTTTTTATTTTCTTTCTGCTTGTGGGTGTGGTCTTGAAGCTCTGGAGTGTCTCTTGTTGTTCCCTTGAAACACTTAGGAGATTTGAGGCATCATCCTTGACTATTTCTTTTTGCACAACCATTCTTATGGTCATCCTGACATCTGTGCCTTGATGCGAGCATGATTTTCCTACATTAAATTGGGCAAGCTAACATCGAAGTCATCTTAACCTTTATGTCTTTGATGCTTATTTTATAATCTTTCCACATTCTAATCTGATATAAATCACATTCATATCTTCATAGTTGCGCTTGTGACTAGTGATGATTGTGTGATTTTTTGATGTCTGTTAATAATGGCCCAATGATGAAAATAAGTTCCTTAACATTCTCTAATGAATGATGAACACAAAATCCTATGTTACAGTTGCTCTATTTCAAGTACACATTTGCATTTTCACGTAGCTTGCATTGTTATACTTCATGTTAATTTGCATTTTTAGGCTACATTATGAGTTTGAGAGGGTTTTCCTTCATCTTTCTTTTGGACTTTTAATCAACTGCGATCACGTTTTGATCTTCATTTCCTTATCTTCTTTCATGATCTCAATCAAAATTTTCTATCTTAAGCAGTTGATTGATTTTGGGGCATTCTCTTTCTTGAGGCAAATTCTCTTTCTTCTCTCCATTTCTTTTCACCTCTTTGAAACTTCTATCTTCCATTCACTTTCATCCCACTTCTTTTCTTCTAATTCAACCTTGGGGCATAATCTTTCTTGATGATCTACCTTGGTTCGGTGGTCCTTATATATTTCATCTTTCATCAAGAACCTTATTTTTAGTTTGATTTGATCAAATTTATCAATTCATTGTTTCTCCTCTATCTCATTTTGATTTTGATCATGAGGGGGCAGTACCTATCAAACTTAAATCCTTGATTCAGCTTTATCAATCCTATCAATTGCTTTGCTTGGGGCAACCTTGCTTGAGACTTGATAATTACCTATTTACAGGGGTGTTGGCCTTGTCTTTTTCAATCTTCTTATCTTTGTCCTAATGTGTTCCCATCCATCGATCACACGTCTAGGTTATTTTGTGATCCCAAATCGATCTCACACTTCAACTTCATTCTTTGACTACATGTGTTCCCATGAAGATCACGCATTAGTCAAAGAGGGGCAAATGTATGCACCCTAAAATGGTTGCCTAGACTTCGAGCCCCCATTCATCAATTTATCAATTTTCTGGATCAATGCTTTGCAATATTTTCAATTCAAATCAATTTCCTTGATCAAATCATAATTAATTCAATTATTTCAATATTTCCTAAGGTTTGATCATTTTATCCTAAGTTTTATTTAATTAAGAGAACATGCTCCCTTTTAATTAAATAATTTTTTTTTAATTAAATAATAAAATCACTTTATCCTAAGCCACATTTAATTAAAAGAACAAATCTCTTTTAAAAAAATAAAAAATCTTTTAATTAAATAATGGAGACCACTTTGCTAAAAATAAAATAATAAAATAAAAATAAAAAGAAAAAGACTTTTTGTCTACATATTGAATGCAGACTTTGCAAGATGAGGGGAATGTCCTTTTGCCTCTTAATCTCTTTCACACATCTTTTTGCCTCTTAACCATGTCCATTGATTTTGCCTCTTGAGAATCTTGAGCACATGGATCAACTAAGATTTAATCTCTACCATTGCTCATTTCTTTTTGCCTTTTAATCTTGACCATCCAAGATCTTTTATATGGAGCCTTCTCTTTCTCATTTTTCATATAGAAGATTTTTGTATTGTTATGCTGCAGGTTTGGAGAGTGATTTTGGAGAAGATTTTGAGCACTTGAGCTTGGACATTGCAACTTCTCTTTTCTTGTCTTCTTCTTTCATGCCTCCATGGAAATACATTTAGATTAATATTGCACTTGTATATTAGATTAGATTCATATTTCCTTTCATAAAATAATCTTGCATAAGCATTTCCTTTCATAGATTAGTTTTCTTTCATGCATTGTCATCATTTAGAATAGATTCTATTTTCATTTGCATGCATACTTGATGATCATGGAGACTAGCATTCTTTCTTTTCCTCTTTGAATCTCTCATTTTATGGTGTACTTGCATGGGTACAAACTAGGTCTAATATGAGGGTCTCCATTATAAACCTTTGCACTCCATGAATAGAGAGCTATGAGTCCCCATTTGAGACCTCATTCTTGAGCAATCTTAGATTTAATGACTCATAGAAGTGTGTCAACATTTTAGCACACAATATTTATTTTTGAGTTGCATATTTTTATTAATGAAAATAAAATCATGCAACTTAAATGTACTTTATTAATCAATTAGAACTTTAACTTTAATTTACAAAGTTGAGTTGTGCAAACTTAAAATTATTTAAAATTATAATAAAGTGATACTATAAATTTTAGAGTCGAGTTCTTTTTTTCCTAATTAGAGTTGCATTTTTCAAACTCTAGATTCCAGGGTTTTCTATATTATAGATCTAGGAGATCATTTGAGAGATTATTAAATTAGGTTTTGAAAGAATTTCCTATCAGGAAAATTTTGGGACTAGAGAATTTGGGTTTTGAAAGCTTTGGATTTTGATTTTGGATTTGGTCTTCTTATCTCTTCGAATTCAATTCTTTGATTTGAGGTAGGGTTTTGAACCTTTGTAATTTTCAATTGAAAATCTTATCTTCCTTGTGTCTGATTATTTTGTGTAATTGTCGATTGCCTTCTTCAAAATTTAGATTTTGATAATCAGATCTTGTTTGGGTAATTTTATTGAAAGATTTGATAAAAATTTTCATCTTTGAAAGTTTGATTTTTGCATGTGTGATTTTGGGATATGTGCCAGAAAAAGACATCTCATAGTTTAAGGGTTTTGAGAAATTACATATACCCTTAGGTTTTCTAAATTTGGTGTTTAATTGAATTCTTGAATATTTTGTTTAAAAAATTGTATATGCATGTAATATATTTTAAGTTTGCATGTCAAAAGTAAATTTGCATGTCTTTAAATACAAATACATATATATGCATGTAATTAAAATATAGAATTGCATGTCAAAGAAAAAAGAGATATTTTTACATTTGCATGTCTTTATATGTATGTATGTATGTATATGTAATTAAATTATAGAATTGCATGTCAAAGGAAAAATAAATATTTTTACATTTGCATGTGTGTGTGAATATATATGAGATGATATAGATTTACATGTCAGAAAATATATATTATATTGTAGAAGAGAAATATGCATGCCTTGTTTTTAAGAAAATAAATTAAAAAAATATTTTTTCTAAAAAAAATATTTAAAAATAAAATAAAATAAAATAAAACTAAAAGTGCTTCTTTCCATGCATCAATCTCTTTTAAAAAAGAAATATTTAATAATTAAAAAAAAAAACCAAACTTCCTATTTGGAATTTTCATGTAGTAGTATTCTATTTTTAGAAACTTTATTTGTATGTATATATATATATATATATATATATATATATATATATATATATATATATATATATATATATATATATATATATATATATATATATATATATATATATATATATATATATATATAAATAATAATAATAATAATAATAATAATAATAATAATAATTTATTTGATGAGAGCTTAAATGAGGATGTGTTGGTTTTTTTGTTTTTTTTTGTGACTACTTGTTGGTTATGGGTAGAGTAATGCAGTAGGAGGGGATTTTGTCTTTTGAAACTTGAATTATTTTATAGATTTATTTCTTTTTACTCCTTGAGTTTATATTGAGGAAAGTTCATAACCATTTGATGTCACAATTGTTTCATCTATTATATAGGTGCATCTGTGAGTTATGTCATGTGATTTTTGAGTCTTCGATTAGTATTTGACCTTGAGGGGTGACAATTGTTATTGTGGCGTTGAGATTTTATTTACCTGGTCACCTTGTTTCTTTTGTTGTGATTGTTCCATGTTCTGAACTGTGACCTTTTTGGGTTATATTTTACTCCATGTTTGGAGAGAGATGTTATTCATGCTATTGATGATCATTGATGTTGTAATATGAGAACTATGAATTTTAGAAATTGTTTATTCAAATGTCTATTATAGGGTGGACATTTTGGATCTTGGTATAGGATGTGATATTCTTTATTATGATCCATACTTTACTTTGGTGACTTTCATGATTTAATTATTGATGAGAAGTATTTTATGGTTTTGGCTTTGTCTTCTATTTGTTTCTTTTGGTTGGAGCATCAGGGTAGGTTATCTAGGAGTATAGAGGGGAAGTGGCTTGCAATGGTAACTGGGGCCCTAAAGTGGATACCAGAATAACTCATTATAAGTTAACTAATAAGTGATAACTTAATAAATTTATTAGGAGAGAAACATTAATAAGATAATTATTAGTGCCTTGCCCATACCTTGAGTGCTAGTTTATGCTAAGTATGGGAGTAGGAGATGATGCTTGTCCATCCAAGGGGCATAGTGATCTGGCATGATTGGTGTCATTGTCTTCACAATAGGATTACTAGTTCTACATGGGTCTTTCTTGAGGGTTCGAGGTCCAAAGTGACCATTCCAAGGTAACTCAAGTAGATGACAATGTGATGACACTTCCCTATATGTGTTTGAGGTTCCTACATTGCATTTGGTAGACCTGATTTATGTCTTGATAATTTATACTTGATAACCTTATAACCATTTATTATCATTTTATCTAGTGTACGTTTTCTTTAGTCTTACTTTTCTAGATGTTTTTTTGAGTGAGACCTAGTGTTTATCTCCTCAACATGGTGGGGTGGACCTCTGGGTTCCATGTGGTCTGGTGGTAGTGATTCTTTTTACCATTAAGATTTGACATTCATGTTCTTGAGCTTAGATAATCCTAGTTGATGCTTCTCTATCTTCTTGTTCATTATTGGAAACTTTTTTATTATCTTCATGAGATGTATATCTTATATTCTATGATGTATTGAATTAAGACATCCTTTAGGAGATTTATATGTATTTATATTATATATGTTACTTGATTTGTTATTGTTATTCCTGCAACATGTGTAGTGGAAGATGTATTATATGTATTCTATTGTGTATCAGTTTGTATCTTGTTGTTTATACCTTTTCTTACATTATTAAGATGGATGTAACTTGTCATTTAGTTGTTGTGTTTATGATAGAATTACTTTATGGTTGGTGTTCTTAGTTCATACTTCAATTTGTGTTTTAAAATGACATAAAATATATCATGTGATTATATTATGGTTGATCTTAGTAGTTTAATTAATGTTATTAAAGTCAATTACATATTGGAACCTTTGGGATTGTTAACTAGTTTTATGTACATTAATATAATATCTTATCATATATTAATGATGTTATTTTAACTTATGTTTGTACTTGCTTCTGCATTTGTATTGTTTAATGTTTTGAAAAAAACATATTGCATCAACATTATGTCTAGTTAGGTTAATTTCTCATTGGTTCCCAAATGGGGAATTACACAACATGAAAAGAAGAAATCACTGCATACAAATCAACTTAAGATACATGAAAGGTAACAAAATTGCATGAAATGAAAGATTTCTTTTGTGATTTTTAATGAAAATGTAAATTCATGAAGGAGATAAAACTGTGAAATTTATCTATCTTTTTTAGAAATGAATGATGATGGTATGCTAAGACAAAATTAGAAGTATGTAAGATTGAATAATTCAATTCCTATAAATAAGATCTAGACAAAAAATTATTTAATGAAAATGTCATGCATTACATTCACCAAAATGTAATATAAGAAATAGGGATCACTAGTTTAAATGGGTAACTAATGATCCTAGGTTATATTTCCTATATTGCACTAGAGGGAAGATGAATCACTAGGATCAAGAGGAATTAAGCATTTAATGGGTTCAATGATCTTTCATGCCTTAATTGATAGTTGATTAGGTAAATGTGATTGATCGATGCAAGATCATAGGCTAGAAAGAGAGAAAAGATGGATTTCAGAATGTACAAATTGACATAAAGAAGATATATCAATTTTGTTACTAGAAATAGAGTCCAAAGGTTATAAATAACTTTAAAATTCAATTTGGAGGTGATCTTCAGTGACTATGTTGACTGATTTAGCCTAGTCCTTGAACTAGGTTGACTGGGTTAGCCTATTCCCTATACTTTTTGACTATTTCAATTACAGAATGTAGACGAGTTCGTGTACTTCTCAAATCTAATCTTAAAATAGGTGCCACATGTTCCTACACATATAAAAGAGAGGAAATTTTGTGCAGAGAGGGGTTTAACTCAGTCAAACCCCGACTGAGTAATCAAATCTGAAATTGAAATGAAGTATGCTTGAAAGGAAAGTGTGTTGATATAAGGCAGAAGCTAGATTTGAAACATGAATTACCTTATACCTTGATGGTGAAATGATTCTTTGGATGTAATCAAGAGTGTTAATGCAATAAATTTGACTCCACATAAAAAAATAAGAATAAATCATGAAAACACAAGCCTTATGCGTAATGAATGTTGTAGTTTAGTACAATTCTTGATGGAGAGAAGGAGGATGAATTGAATATTTGAAGAATTGAATGTTTGGATGCTTGAATTCTTGTAAATAGATGTTTATTTTATGATAGTGGTATCCTCTATTTGACTTTAAATGAGAGAGAGAATCTTGCTCCATGGAGAATATTGTCTTGGAAATGCCTTAGAATGCTTGATAGTCGCCTTAGAATACTTGAGATGCGAAGTTGTAGGAGAGAGCTCTTGATATTATGAATTCTCACCCAAATGAGGAGAGGTAGGTTACTTATATACCCCTCCCAAATATTTTATAGAATAATACTCAAAGAGGGTCGACATAAATTTATATTTCCCACTTAACCATTAAGACTAGCCTCCTATTTAAATTTGGGAGAAAACCTCAAGGAATAGGTTGATTGGGTCATCCTTGTCCTAGGAATAGGTCAATTGGGTTGGCCTATTCTCAGGACTAGGAAAACCTTGGTAGTGTAGTCCCATAAAAAAGATTAGAGATTTGAGCCATGAGTCTTAATTATAGAGGGGATTCCAAAATGAAATGAAAACTTGGGTTTGGAGTATCATAAATTAATGTGGGAGCCCATACATGCTAAAATGGGGCCATGATAAATGAGAATTACATAGTGATACAATTTAGGATGATACAAGTTCATTATTCTTTGGTTCATTAGTTTATTTGGTCAATAAACTTAGTCTTCTCATAGCTTGGGAATGGATGGATTAAAAATATGATGGATATACAAGATTCAACTACCATGCATTAGAGTTTATCATACTTTCATTGTTCAATTTCTTTTACTTAGTATTATTTCGCTTATATTTTTAATACTATTGTAATGTAGGTATTTTTGAAAGTACCAATGGATGGAGTTATATGTTATTGAGCATGAATATAGGTACCAAATGTATTAATTATGCATTGAGGATTTGAAAGCATTGATGTATTTGTACATAACATTGATCTATTTATATTGATGGTACACAATTTTTATAGTACATGAAGACAAGGGAAAGCACAAGGACATGATTTGATTTGTTCCTAATTAGATGCCTAATTTTGTATGCATATGGTTTGTATCATTTGGTTATAATGAATAAATGAAATATTGTGATGAATTTTTTGTGAGAAAGATGTACCTTTGTGTATAATGGTCTGCTTATTTTTTTGGAAAAATGATGATTAAGATTATGTACTTTCATAGATGATTAAGATTAGAGTCTTCCTACATTCATTATGAATTCCCTATTTCACGAGAACTAATTTTTAATGTAGAAGAGAACATGTGAGAAATATAATAGTTGCAGCTACAAGTAATATAGACATGTTAGACTGAAATAAAGCAAGATGTTAAACACTTAGTGCTACAGGACCAACCAAGGATGTTGCTAGAGTAAATTCCTTTGACATATTTTATAGGTTGTCCTAGGTTCATTACGATTGTCCTAAGTTCATTATAGTTGTCCTAGGCTCTAGAAATCACTTAGGCTCATTAAGATAATTTTATGCTCTTAGGGAACTTAAGGGACAATGTTGCTAGGGTATGGCGTTGAGAGTTAGACCAAGTTGGGAAGGAAAATGGGACTATGCCTAGGTTAAACCCACCCAACCAGATGTGTTGGTGCTAATGGCTCACACCCACAATGAACAAAATGATAATTAGGCTCCCTTGCAACTTTTCATTGAATGCATATGATTGTTTTTGCATCAATAAAAAAATTGATGCCCTATGAAAATCATTTTGAGTCTTGAAAATATGAAATAGTTTATTGTAGAAGGGAATCACATGAACTTATAAGATCAAATGAATCATTCATGCATGTCATAGTTGGCTAGAAACAACTTGTCGATGTTTGGTAATTGTATGCTCTTAGGGCACTTAATGGACAACATTACTAGGGCATGGCGCTAAGCCTTTGGGTGAGTTGGGAGGTAAAATGAAACCATGCCTAGGATAAACCCACCTAGATAGATTTTTTGGTGCTAATGGTTCATGTCCATGATGAGAATAACCAGAATTAGGCTCCCTTGCAACTTTTCATTGAATGCATATGACGATTTTTGCATCAACAAAAAAATTAATGTCTTGTGAAAACCACTTTGAATATTAAAATTATGAGAGATTTTATTATAGAGGGGCCTCACATGACTCTATATGTTTTGACATATCATTCAGAAGTGTCACAATTTGCGAGAAATAGTCTATTAAAGTTTGATAGTTTTATGCACTTAGGGTACTTAAGGGATAACACCACTAGGATATGGTGGTGACCATTCAGGTGAGTTGAGAGGCAAAAAAAGACCATGCCTAGGGTAAACATGCCCAACCAAATGTGTTTGTGTTGATGGTTTTCACCCATGAAGAACAAAATGATAATTAGGGTCCCTTGCAACTTTTCATTGAATGCATTTGACGATTTTTACATCAATAGAAACATATTAAGTTTTATAAAAACAACTTCGAGTCTTGAAAATTTGAGCTAGGTTATTATAGGGGGGCCTCAAATTATCCTATAGGTTTATATGCATATTTTTTAAGTTCCATGAATTACAAGAAACATACAATAAAATCTTGATAGTTTTATGCTCTTAGGATAGTTAAGGGACAATGCTACTAGGTGCTTATAGCTGAACGCGGACCTCTAATCCAACCATATACACAACATAGTCATTGCTTGATCATTGAATCATGAAGATGAGTATGAATTACCCAATTCACAAGATTCTATCGATTCAACCTATTGCCTCCTAATTAGCCGAGGTGTTTGAATTACTCTCAGAACAAGAGCCAACAACTAAAAGACCAAGCTAATATGAAGGTTTTTTGAAAGTTTGAAAGATAAACAAATTGCAATTAATCTAAGATGAATATGGAATTAATCTAAGAATTAAGTGCAAATTTAATCTAGGAACTTGAAAGAGATATGAGAATTAAGCTAATAACAATAAGAAAATTACACTAATATGAGAATGCAATTATACTAAAAATGGAAATTGATCTAATTATGCAATAACAAAGCTTGAAAGTATGAAAATTGAGACTAAAATTTGCTATAGTTTATGTGCTCTAAAATTGCCTTTTTTTTCGAATGAGGAAGAAGGTTCATAATATAGAAAATCTAAGAGAGAGGATGAAGAGTTTCTTGAAATGAAACAGTTGACTCTTCATTTCCAATTGAGACAAATATTGAAGGATTATTTAATTAAAAGATTGAATTATTGCCACATATGGGTGACCCTTCGAATAATTTGAATTATTAAATCCAAATAAGATAATCCATTCAAATAACCAAATAATATTAATTCCTTTTATGTGTATTAGCTAAAGGGGGTGAGTTTAATTTAATTTAAAGCACTTAGGACTTTAGAATTAAATCAATTTATCATAGGGATTATTTAGCTAATAAAGTCAAATACTTAGGAATTAATTATAGTGTAAGATTAATGCAATTTAGGATTTTTTACAATTGACACCAAGTCGAATAAAGTCAGGTAGGAGAGAGAAAATTGCCTAGTAAAATAGGACTTTAATGATGTAAAATCGAAGAAAATGCACCAAAATTGATTGGAATTATAAGGTTCCAATTTTGGGGTATTAAATTTTCCCCTCTTTGAATTGATGTGTGAGCAACGCGTTGATTCAAAGAGTAGTCTTATGTGACAGATGAGGTATCAGGATTATCCCCAGAATGAAGCTTAACCCTCGGTAGTCAAGGTTAGGATGCCAAGACACCGAAATAGATTGAATTGCATAACCACCTCCAAAATGAGGCATGATTCTCCGAAGTCTAAGTTAGATTGTGAAGACAATGGCCTAATGACAACTTGAGATGAGACCGGAATCAGGGTTAGATTGCCCCAATGCCCATTGATCAAATGATGATAGATGTAGATTTAGGTCTAATCTCCAAAATCAGGGTTAGATTTCCCCAATACGAAGCTTAACCCTCTGAGACATGGGTTAGATTGCCTAGATAACAGTCTAAAAAGAGATTTGGAGAGACATCACTAGAATGAAGCTTGACTTTTAGGAATTAGGGCTCAATTGCCCCAATACCTAATGAGATTTTGAGAACCATCTCCAGAACGAAGCTTGATCCGCAAGGATCCGAGTTAGATTGCTCAGATACCTAAAAGATAGATGAGAAGATGACCAGATGCGAGGCATGAAGATGCCCCTAGTGAAGAGATGCCCCAAGCGGTGAGGACGTTGATTTAGATCAGATTGATATGAGAGTGGTTTGACAAGATTCATATGATGTAATCATCCTGCGCCCTCGGGAGTGAAATTGAAAGATGACATATCAGAAGGATGATTGAAAATAAGGGGTTGCAGAATAGAAGCAATTAGACTAGATTCAAGAAGCCGCAGAAGCAATTTGGAGCAATTAGGAGGTCCTGTTGACCAAGTTTGACCAAATTTGACTAGAGTTGACTTTAGATGAAAAAGATTGAAGATCTCAAGAAAATGATGAGGAGATGAGAATCTGGCAGGAAAATGATGCCAGAAGGCTAACTACACAAGCGTCCAATCCCAAAGGATCCTAGAATTTTAAAATGCAATTTTGAGCCATCTAGAGATGTCAGATTTCGATTTCGATCCCAAAAATGGATTTAGAATGGTCGATTTAGCCAAGGGTGAATTTTTTGCACAAAATGGAGCACTTTTGAAAATTAGGTCAAAAGCTATATAAGGCTTGGAGGGGTCATTTTCAATTTATTATTCACTTTGTTTGATAAGGAGGCACATGTCGAGGATATTGATATGTCTGATCAGGCCACACAAGGACCACCACAGTTGGCATAGGTATAGGAGGCTCTCTGAAAGAGCTGAGAGAGGGTCCAATAGGTACAACAGGAGAGGGATGACTACCACACCTAGGTCATCATCCAGGAGACGTGGGTGGCTGACAAGGAGCGGGAGATTAGAGAGCTCCGAGAGGAGTTGGCAGGGTCACGACTAGAGACTAGATATGAGTCCGCTCAAGCAGCCTACTATTATGCAACATATGTTGGTGTTCGTTGTAGTTCTATCAGAGTAGGTGCCTCCATTTTATGAGTACGTTGGAGCACCACAGGCACCTCCACAGGCACTACCAGAGGTACCACCACAGAGACCGATGCCACCTCCACAGGCACCACCATAGAACAACCGCCACCACCACCTCCAGGTGGAGATGGGTAGTGTTGGTACTCTAAAAAATCTAGATAGTTTTGATCCCCTAATCAGAGAATTTTCCTAAGGCAAAGTTCAGTGTTACCAAAGAATGGTTTAAAAAGACCCTAGTTCATGTGCATGCAAAGAAAGGCCTGTTGATTTTCATGGCATAATGCTTGGGACATGTGTTCCTCACATTTCATTTGGCATTTGAAGTTGGTTACAACTTCCAGAATCCAATTTGGATAAGTTTTGAGGGTACCCATTTGGAGGACATTTCATAAATCTGCACTTTGCATTCTGTTCGGTTATTTCTGGGTAGCCCACTTTGAGGAATTGCATCTTTTGCCTTGTGATAGTTCATTATGTGTGGGTTGTTGCATCATGTTTTAGGCATGAGAAAGAGTGTTCACGCCAATTTTCAGCCCCCCATGTGTCCGTTTGACATTTTTTCCAGAGCCATTATGCTTGCAGATTGCTAAGTTTCTCCAGTAGTGCATAGTTCAGTTTCTAAGTGGCCTACTTTGGGGTCTTGCCATTTGTACCCAGTTTGAGGTCAAGCATAACATGAAAGTGATTCTCCATGATAAGTCTCAGATCATGACGAATCCGTTTGACCCATTTCCTCTGACATTTTCGGATGCAACTTCTACAGTTTCACAATGTTTCAATTTGGGATGTTCTAAGTGGCTGACTTTGAAGTTTATTTCTGGATAATCATTTTATCATCCCAAAAATCTGATTATAGACTTGTTTTCTATGTGTCAGAGAGATCATCTATCCTGGGTTTTAGACCATGAAGGTTCCGTTTGATATGATTACAAAATCAGACAAAAGGTTTTCAATAATGTTAAAAGGTGCGGATAGAAAACTCTGTAAAGTAACCATTTTTGGAAATTCGTAGCTTTTTGCTAGATGATTGTTTCTAGTTGAGGGTGGGTTCATTTTGATCCTTGCATATGAAATTTCTTCCAAATTCAGTGGCGTGCCCTCAGCTCGTCATTTGATATTTTTAATCTATCTCCTTTTGAGGCAGTTTACAATGATTATTTGGCGTTTGCCGAACAAGCCAGAATAGACCATTTTACAAAGGAAGTACTAAAATTTGGTGGGTTACTTGGAATCTGGAGATGACCTAGTTGATTATTCAAATTATCATAAAATTTTTGAAGTTTGCGTGGCTCCAGGCTTCCCAGTTTTTGCGTAGTGGAATTACTCCATTTTCTTCCGGCTGTAATTAAAAGGCATGTTGTCTTTACTTTGCGCCACTGGCAATTGATGAGTTTAAGGAGGAAAGAAGAAAAGTAAATATGAGGACAATGAAATTAATTCCAAAGTGATGTTGATAAAATTCAAATGGAATACCAATCTATCACTTCATAGGAACATCAAATTCAACAAATATGCTGTTGCGTGTGATCTCTTGAAGCAGATTTTGATATCCAAAAGTCTATTTTCTCCTTTGCTGACAACCATGTTATTTAAAATTATTTTTGATTTGCTCATGTTCTACAAGAGAAACCCTGCTGCTTATGTGTTTTATAGCATATTAACAGGCCCAAAACAAAAAGAATGTGGCAACTTGTGTGAGGTTTTGTGTGGAAGGTCTTCAACATAAAGCATATGCCCTCTGTTTGATGCTATCTATAGAATGGAGGGAGTCTACGTAAGTTGTGGGAGGTGCTGCATGCAAGGCAGCCTACTGCTACCTTTTCCTTCCCCATACACACTCAACATAGAAGCTGTGTGAACCTCTTGTGACGTGCTGCATGAGTTTCCTTTCTACCTACGTGAGGTTTCCTCAAATTTGCGTGAGCCTCCATCAAGGATGTTGCTTGTATCAGAAAGAGAATAGAAGCATGATTTTTTATGAAGTATGTGTGTTGCCTCCATTTGACACATTTCACAGTTTGTAGGGAAGGAAGGTGGACCATATCCATGATGAAATGTGTAGGTTGGAAGCGTCAAACAAAGAGGCTGCACTGTGGTGTTTAATCCCACACGCACCCAGCCTTGTATGTATAATATGTTTAAAAGGAAATGCACTTGGTAAGTAAGTAAAGAGATGAGACAAAGGGAAGAGTGGGCCAGCCGGATTTGATGGGCCTTGGTGTGTGCCAGCTGGGCACACTTGAAGGAATAATTTTTGAATGAAATGTTATTAAACATAAGGATATTTATCCCACATTGACGGCAAGTGAGAACAATGCATTATTTATAAGCTAAAACACACAATAATGAAATGTCCAAGTGTGGACACATGGACAAAAGCCTTCTCACGCGAGTGTGTGTGAAAATCGAGGTGGTTAGGTGGATGACAACTCAGCGGAGGGGCCCAGAGAAAGTAAGACAATTTTGATGAAGTGTGCAGATTGAATGCCTCGGGATGTGTGCCGATCCAATGGTGGTCACTATAGTGCAAGGAGGAAGATGCTCGAAGTTTAACCTTCACAGTGTAGCGACAAGATGAAACATGTCATCTGATGAGCTGACAGGTGAGGTTGCAAATTGGCGCCCAGTCAGCGATACGAGCAAATCACAAAGCGTCATGTGGCAGAGAGGTGTTCACAGGTATAGCTAGGCGATGAGGTGGCCAGTCGCTCTAGTTAGGTGGTGCCAAGTGGCACATGGGGCCCACCTCAAAATTTGAGGTCTGCAAGATTTAAATTCAAATTTGTAAGTTGGGACTATATCAAAAGGTTAAAAATTTAAATGATACAGGCTGCTCACGGAAAATGATGCCTGTGACTCATTTTTTAACCCAAATATACTAGTATTATATGTTTTTAGAAATGCCAAAAGACTAGGACTACAATGGAGGTGGTTAAAATCAATTTTGACCAAATTGGTAGAAGCAATAATGACTGGTATTTTTGGAAACAGAGTTTGGGGAAGATTTTTCATTTTAGATGTGACTGATTTACAAATCCGGCAAGGGGGGAAGAATCAGATTTCTTGGAAGTTGGTTTCTTTGAAGATATTTTGCTTTGGTTTCATGGATGAGATCAGATTTTCTATTTCTTCCAAGGTATTCATTACTGATTTGATCTTTTTCAGAAGAAGTATCTAATTATTACGGGGAATGTTTTGTAGAGGTACAAACAGATAAGATTTCATTCTCCTGTAGGCCTTGGGATTGATTGGTTAGGTTTGGGGCTTTTAACCTAAATTATCTTTTTCTCATTGTATCCTTGTCTCTATAAAAGGATTTTTGTGATCATTTAAAAGGGGTTGGCTGGAAATTCTTGACATAGGAAGTTGAAAAGCTAAGTGTGCATCCTCAGTCCATATTGTAATATGTTTTGCTAGTTGTGTCAATATAGTGGAAAACCCTTCAAAATCTTTTCATATTGTCTAAGTGTTGTATTCTGGAATAGTTTGTAATACATGAGTTTGAATCCTTATACTTAATGCAGTTTTCAGTTTTCAGATCTCTCCTTTGGTTGTGCTTCTTGAGTTTTGGGTTTTCTGATTCATTGCTCAGAGTTTATCTGTGTATGTGTTTTATTTCTTAGCCTTGATTTAGGATCAAGTTAAAAGTCTCTGAAATAAACATAGATTCATTTGGTTCAACTAAAATGATGTTTGTAAGTAGTGTATGAATTTAGTTTATTTTGTTTATGGCTTGGAATCTGTGTTCTTGTATTGTGTATCTATCTCAGATATATTGCCTAATGGACAAGGCACTGATCAGAAATTAGTATCTCTTGTAGTGATGCTAGTTTGGCATGGTTGTTTACATTCTGCAAGAAATCAAGTTAAAATCCTTTCAATCATTTCAGTTTTATGTATTTAGGCCTCAGTTATTTCATAGCAATGGAGAGTCAATGAATGACTGGTTATCATTTAGTACTTTCTTGCTATTATCTACTTTGTTCAATCCAGTCCTAGTGTTGTAAAGAAGTGTTCTATTATACTGGATTAGGTGCACCCACCTTGGTTCTGCAAAGCCAGAAGTGAAGAGGGCAGTCTTGTCCCTATAGTTGGTCCAATTACGTATAGATTTCTCACATTTGGAACTAACCCATCCTTAATATCAGTCATAGGTATATTGGTATCTCATGGAGTGTAAAATCCTATCTAGGAACCAACAAAATGATGACTTTGCTGGGGGCAGAGATGTAAGGTCATGCTAAATCCAGTTCAGATCTCTTGTATTATAAATTTGAGTAAATAGTGCAGGTTCCAAGTTGAGCTGGACTCCTGGCCTGCTTATTTCAATCACTTGATATCTCTAATGTTATAAATCAGTTATAAATAATGTAGCTACGAGTAGAGCTAGACTCCTGGCCGACTTATTATTTATCCAATGGTTTCCATTGATGTAAATAGTCAGTTTTAAAAAAGTTCAAATCATCTCATCAAGGTGTGAGTGGTGACTCTGGGATCCTCTATTTGATCAGTGCACGATTAATGTAAAAAATGATCTATTTTCAGTCCTGATAAATGGTTTATATACCTTGTTGAAGTTTTGTTGTGTTGGTGGAAATAAATACAAAAAGAGTTTTCAGCGGTTAAAGTGTTTGTCCTCTTCAAGGAGGTGGCGTCTCTACAATTGTTTCAGCAAAGCAAATTTTAGATTCAGAGGCTTTCCATCCAGCAAGTTGAGTTTCAACTTCTACATTTCCAGGTATTTTTGATCTTCATGTGTTTTTCCATAAGATCAACTGTAAAATATTTTGTTCCCTATCAAGTGTTTCAACACTAGTAAGAAGGGAAGAGTAACATAAAATAGTTTCATGTTTCCATGTTGAGTATCTTGTCATGAAACTTTAAATTTACTATCATAGAGGTTCGAATGTTTCTGTATACCTCTTATAAAGACAAAATAAGATGAATAGTTCTCATCTTGTTTCAAACCAAATGAGTAATTAGAAAATAGGCCAGCCTAGAAGGCTATCTTTCAGTAGGCTGGATAGAGCTTTAAGTTGTGATCATGTTCCAGGATCCCCCAATTCTTTTCCTAGTGAGCTCATTCATCTAATCCCAGTCTTCGATGATCATTCAGATTCAACACTTAAACATGTCTTAGCATTCTTTAGATTTGTTGTAAAATATCAAATTTATGATGAAGATGTCAGCATGATGTGTTTTGGGAGATCCCTCAAAGGGGTTGCAGCTGATTGGTACTTGAGTTTACCGCCAAAATACATCTCCTCATTGACTAATTTCAAATGGTTGTTCTTAGAAGAATTTGCTGATGATGATGAGTGAGATAAGTTGCAAATGGATCATCCGCAAAGAAATAATACAAATAGTATCCTAGAGAATCCTATGTTTAAAGATGAGAATGTTTCTCAGAATGATAAACTTATGTTAGAAGAACAGTTAGATTATAGTAGTGATAAAGAGTCAGAATCATTGTATACAAGGTCTTCTACTAATTTAGAGATGTCTGAATTTGAAAATGAAAACTATTTGAGTGAGGATTTTGATGAAGATATTAAGGATGACTTGTCTCCAGATTTGTGTGAACCAGTGCTGAAAAATCAAGACATCATTTCTCATGATTCTAAAATTGAAATCAGTCGTGGTTCTATACCGAGTAAGGAAGTGTATTCTTCTAGTAATGAGAATGATCAAGATTCTGATATTGATTGTGCAAGTACTTCAACTCATAAAGAGGCAATGCATGCAAATGAGTTATGTTCTCCTTTTCTCAGTAGTGATGAGATCTTTGATTTGTTGACAGCTGAATATAATAAGTGTACACATCTATCTAGTTAGCAAATGTTAGGCCCTGCTGATTTTTGTTTTGATACTGAAAATGTTGCAGAGGATTTATATGAGTGTGGATCCTTTGATGAGAATGATCAAGGTATGAGTTTTTGTGTTGATCATGGATTGTTTGCGAATACAAAATCAGATCGTAGGAATATGATAGTAAGGTTTCCTTGTGAGCACCCTTATGTAAATAAACTCAATGATGATGTCTCTTCTTGTGCTAATGGTGTTGGTTATAATGCTGATAGTGAATTCAGTGAATATGAAAATGATGAGGAGGAGTTCACAGTTGATAAGGTTTCTATTAAAAAGTTTGTAGGCCTTCCCTTTTATCAGCATAAGATGACAACATTATTATCTCAATATAAGAGATATTTGTGCAAACAACATAAAGATGATTATGATGCAGATGAAACTTGCTGTAGTGATGACTTTGCACAAAATGATATGAGCCAAGAGTTTGCAGCCCCTGTTCCAGACAAGATGGAAATTTACAACATCAAACAAGAAGCCAAAGAAGATGAACATGAGGTCCAAAATCCACTAAGCAATGAAGAAATCTCAGTACTCTTGGCTGTTGATTTTCAGAGGTATGCCTCAAATGTGGATTCTACTTTGCAATATCCAGTTGATAAATATTTTGACATTGATAATGAGGCATGTGTTCAAAATGATGAAGACAATGATTCATATTTGCATGAAACCCCCTCATGTTGTGACTCAGAAGAAGATAAAGAAGACCATGACAATGTTTTATCTTGTTATTCAGATTCAAATTCAGATAATGAACAAGTTTCTTGTTCATTATTTCTTTCTTCTTTTGATGAATTTGATAGTGATTGTGACAGTGTTGAGGACATTGAATTTATTGATAAAAATGATGGTATGGATCAGTTGTCCTTATGTCATGATGTTTGTGAAAAAGGTTTGCATTTAGTTCACGATTCAGATTGTAAGTACATTCTGGAGGAACCAGGTCACTCAATGGTTGAAGTATCCCATAAAGATAAAGTTAAGCATCCAGTTCATTTTCAGCCAGGTGAGTTCCTAGTAATGCATGACAACTATTGTGTTTATTATTTTGATGCATTATTAGGTGAATGTTATGTTTCCAGTCCTCATCAAGATGAAATGAAAGATGTTCCATATTTTTTGGAATATGAGGATGGTTGTGGCTGGAAGAGTATGGGCAATAACAATTACAAAATTATTTTTCAGCCCAATTATATCCACATATGTAGGCAGCAAATTTGTCATGATGTTTTCAGATGCATGGTCTCATATGGGGATGAAAACCATATTTATGATAGAGGTAAATAGTGCTCCCATTTTTTGAGGCTTTGAGCCTTTGCAAGTGATGTATATTTTGTACAGTTGCTTTGTTTTCAGTTGTGTGGTGTGTTTCTTTCACTAAGGTTCCTAGTTTTTGAAAGAGAGAAAGAAGTCGATTTTCATTTTTTGAGTGGTCTGATGTACCAAAGATTCATGAATTCTCTGCATGCCCACAAGGGGCACACATCCCCAACTAGAGCCACTGTTGGTACTCTAAAAAATTCAGATAGTTTTGATCCCCTAATCAGAGAATTTTCCTAAGGCAAAGTTCAGTGTTACCAAAGAACAGTTTAAAAAGACCCTAGTTCATGTGCATGCAAAGAAAGGCCTGTTGATTTTCATGGCATAATGCTTGGGACATGTGTTCCTCACATTTCATTTGGCATTTTTAGTTGGTTACAACTTCCAGAATCCAGTTCGGATAAGTTTTGAGGGTACCCATTTGGAGGACATTTCATAAATCTGCACTTTGCATTCTGTTCGGTTATTTCTGGGTAGCCCACTTTGAGGAATTGCATCTTTTGCCCTGTGATAGTTCATTATGTGTGGGTTGTTGGGTCATGTTGTAGGAATGAGAAAGAGTGTTCATGCCAATTTTCAGCCCCCCATGTGTCCGTTTGACATATTTTTCAGAGCCATTCTGTTTGCAGATTGCTAAGTTTCTCCAGTAGTGCATAGTTCAGTTTCTAAGTGGCCTACTTTGGGGTCTTGCCATTTGTACTCGGTTTAAGGTCAAGCATAATTGAAAGATGTTCCATAATGTAGACATGAAAGTGATTCTCCATGATAAGTCTTGGATCATGACGAATCCGTTTGACCCATTTCCTCAGACATTTTCGGATGCAACTTCTATAGTTTCACAATGTTTCAGTTTGGGATGTTCTAAGTGGCTGACTTTGAAGTTTATTTCTAGATAATCATTTTATCATCTCGGGAATCTGATTATAGACTTGTTTTCTATGTGTCAAAGAGATCATCTATCCTGGGTTTTAGACCGTGAAGGTTCCATTTGATATGATTACAAAATCAGACAAAAGGTGTTCAATAATGTTAAAAGGTGCGGATAGAAAACTCTGTAAACTAACCATTTTTGGAAATTTGTAGCTTTTTGCTAGATGATCATTTCCAGTTGAGGGTGGGTTCGTTTCAATCCTTGCATATGAAATTTCTTCCAGATTCAGTGGTGTGCCCTCAGTTCATTATTTGATATTTTTAATCTATCTCCTTCTGAGGCAGTTTACAATGATTATTTGGCGTTTGCCGAACAAGCCAGAATAGGCCATTTTACAAAGGAAGTACTAAAATTTGGTGGGTTACTTGGAATCTGGAGATGACCCAGTTGATTATTCAAATTATCATAATTTTTTTTAAGTTTGCATGGCTCCAGGCTTCCCGATTTTTGCGTAGTGGAATTACTCCATTTTCTTCCGGCTGTAATTAAAAGGCATGTTGTGCTTACTTTGAGCCGCTGGCAATTGATGAGTTTAAGGAGGAAGGAAGCAAAGTAAATATGGGGACAATGAAATTAATTCCAAAGTGATGTTGATTAAATTCAAATGGAATATCGATCTATCACTTCATAGGAACATCAATATTCAACAAATATGCTGTTGCACGTGATCTCTTGAAGTAGATTTTGATATCCAAAAGTTTGTTTTCTCCTTTGCTGACAACCATGTTATTTAAAATTATTGTTGATTTTCTCATGTTCTACAAGAGAAACCCTGCTGCTTATGTGTTTTATAGCATATTAACAGGCCCAAAACAAAAAGAATGTGGCGACTTGTGTGAGGTTTTGTGTGGGAGGTCTTTAGCATAAAGCATATGCCCTCTGTTTGATGCTATCTACAGGATGGAGGGAGTCTACATAAGTTGTGGGAGGTGTTGCATGCAAGGCAGCCTGCTACTACCTTTTCCTTCCCCATACACACTCAACATAGAAGCTGTGTGAACCTCTTGTGAGGTGCTGCATGAGTTTCCTTTCTACCTGCGTGAGCTTTCCTCAAATTTGCGTTAGCCTCCATCAAGGATGCTACTTGTAGCAGAAATAGAATAGAAGCATGAGTTTTTATTAAGTATCCGTGTTGCCTCCATTTGACACATTTCACAGTATGTAGGGAAGGAAGGTGGACCATATCCACGATGAAATGTGTGGGTTGGAAGTGTCAAACAAAGAGGTTGCACTGTGGTATTTAATCCCACATGCGCCCAGCCTTGTATGTATAATATGTTTAAAAGGAAATGCACTTGGTAAGTAAGTAAAGAGATGAGACAAAGGGAAGAGTGGGCCAGCCGGATTTGATGGGCCTTGGTGTGTGCCAGCTGGGCGCACTTGAAGGAATAATTTTTGAATGAAATGTTATTAAACATAAGGATATTTATCCCACATTGACGGCAAGTGAGAACAATGCATTATTTATAAGCTAAAACACACAATAATGAAATGTCCAAGTGTGGACAGATGGATAGAAGCCTTCTCACGCGAGTGCCTGCGCAAATTGAGGTGCTTAGGTGGATGACAACTCAGCGGCGGGCCCCACAAAAAGTAAGACAATTTTGATGAAGTGTGCAGATTGAATGCCTTGGGATGTGTGCCGATCCAATGGTGGTCGCTATAGCGCAAGGAGGAAGATGCTCAGAGTTTAACCTTCATGGTGTAGCGACAAGATGACACATGTCATCTAGTGAGCTGGTGGGTGAGATTGCAAATTGGCACCCAGTCAGCGGTATGAGCAAATCACAAAGTGCCATGTGGTAGAGAGGTGTTCACAGGTACAGCTGGGTGATGAGGTGGCTACTCACTCTAGTTAGGTGGTGCCACGTGGCACATGGGGCCCACCTCAAAATTTGAGGTCTGCATAAATAGGCTGCTCACGAAAAATGATGCCTGGGACTCATTTTTTACCCAAATATACTAGTATTATATGTTTTTGAAAATGCTAGAAGACCAAGAATACAATGGTGATGGTTAAAATCAGTTTTAACCAAATTGGTAGAAGCAATAATGACTAGTATTTTTGGGAACAAAGTTTGGTGAAGATTTTTCATTTCAGATGTGACTGATTTACAAATCCGGCAAGGGGGGAAGAATCAGATTTCTTGGAAGTTGGTTTCTTTGAAGATATTTTGCTTTGGTTTCATGGAAGAGATCAAATTTTTTATTTCTTCCAAGGTATTCATTGATGATTTGATCTTTTTCAAAAAAAGTAGTTGATTATTCCCGAGAATGTTTTGTAGAGGTACAAATAGATAAGATTTCATTCTCTTGCAGGCCTTTGGATTGATTGGTTAGGTTTAGGGCTTTTAACCTAAATGATCTTTTTCTCATTGTATCCTTGTCTCTATAAAAGAATTTTTGTGATCATTTAGAAGGGGCTGGCTGGAAATTCTTGACACAGGAAGTTGAAAAGATAAGTGTGTATCCTCAGTCCAGATTGTAATATCTTTTGCTAGTTGTGTCAATACAGTGGAAAACCCTTCAAAATCCTTTGCATATTGTCTAAGTGTTGTATTATAGAATAGTTTGTAATACATGAGTTTGAATCCTTATACTTAATGCAGTTTTTAGTTTTTAGATCTCTCCTTTGGTTGTGCTTCTTGAGTTTTGGGTTTTCTGATTCATTGCTTAGAGTTTATCTGTGTATGTGTTTTATTTCTCAGCCTTGATTTAGGATCAAGTTAAAAGTCTCTGAAATAAACATAGATTCATTTGGTTCAACTAAAATGATGTTTGTAAGAAGTGTATGAATCTGGTTTATTATGTTTATGGCTTGGAATCTATGTTCTTGTATTTTGTATCTAACTTAGATATATTGCCCAATGGACAAGGCACTGATCAGAAATCAGTATCTCTTGTAGTGATGCTAGTTTGGCATGGTTGTTTACATTCTGCAAGAAATCAAGTTAAAATCTTTTCAATCCTTTCAGTTTTATGTATTTAGGCCTCAGTTATTTCATAGCAATGGAGAGTCAATGAATGACTGGTTATCATTTAGTACTTTCTTGCTATTATCTATTTTGTTCAATCCAGTCCTAGTGTTGTAAAGAAGTGTTCTATTATACTGGATTAGGTGCACCCACCTTGGTTCTGCAGAGCCAGAAGTGAAGAGGGCAGTCTTGTCCCTATAGTTGGTCCAGTTACCTATAGATTTCTCACATTTGGAACTAACCCATCCTTAATATCAGTCATAGGTATATTGGTATTTCATGGAGTGTAAAATCCTATCCAGCAACCAATAGGTAGAGTTAGCTCATTTTTGACATTCATATTGTAGCCCATATTTTGATATTGTGCTTGAGTAGCACCATTCTTTTTGTACATGACATTGATTGACCACAAGATATATCTACGAGATCGCCTCTTTGATATCATTGTACTTGTTTATATATTGTTTTAATGTTGATGTTCATGTTTTTATGAGATGTTTCCTAGATGATTTAGATGTATGGATTAGATATGTATGAGATGCACATGTTTTCTTTTATGATGGTATATGAATATGCAATGTGAAATACAATGATAGATGATAGATAAATGAATGTAATGTATGATTTTATTTATGCTTATAATGGATGTAAATGGAAATGAGTATGTAGATGTGGAATGTATGCATATGGATTTCATGGATGCAAATGGAAATGTAATGGAAATGCAATGTATGTGGTACTAATCATCTCATGCAAGATGTAGCAATATATGATAGGTACTAACCAAAAGAATGTTTCGAAGATCGAGAGCGAGGACCGGACACTTGTGCAGCCAAGACGGACACACAAAAGAAAAACTTAGCACGCTTAAGAGAATCACAAATTCAATTTTAGTTTCAGTTTAAGTTTGTGTTCAAGTGAATTGAAGTCGAATCGGAAGTGTACGGTGTGAAAAGTCATCTCGAAGAGAAAATTGGAGTGCTAAATGAAGTATCGGCAGGCAGACACAGCGAGAAATGTTGGTGACCGATACAAGAGAGATCCTCAAGGAGATAGATCTCAGAGATACTAGCAAAACATCAATAGGCAGACATAGTGAGAACCACTGGTGATTGATGTACAAGGGATCCTCAAAAAGAGAGATCCAAGCGATAGCTAGGTATTAGTAGGCAGACACAGTGAGAACCACTAGCGACTGATACACGAGAGACCCTCAAGAAGAGAGATCTCAAACGTAGCTGGGCATCACCAGGCAGACGCAATGGGAACTACTGGTGACTAATGCAAGAAAGCATCTTCGAAAGTTATATGACAATGCACCCTAGACCGGAAAGGTACCCCCAAGTGTGACCAGCTCCGATCCATGTAGAGTTGAGGAAAATCTCAAAGATAGGTGAAAACGAATGCATGAGCTAGTGAGCTAAAGTGAGAAATGAACTAAAGAAGGAAATCGCAAACTAAAGCCGAAAAGCAAGAGCCAAATGGTGCTGAGATGAATTTAGCATTGGGAAACAAGAGGCGCCTATTTACCAGGATTTCACCATCTTGGCAGAGATTCTATTTTTGCTACCATGACGCCTATTTGCTAGGTTTTCATCAATGACACATTTTTCTTCTTTTCATTTTTTTTGTTCTTTTATCTTTTTTAATTTTTTTAATTTTCACTTTTTTTTTTTTTTCCAATTTTCTATTTTTTCAAATTTTCTATTTTTTTTGAGTATTATCAAGGTGCCTATTTAGCAGGTTTTCACCAGGATAATAGATACATCAAAGCATCTGTTTACTGGGTTTTCACTAAGATGATCATTTTTTCAAGACATTATGCAATTTTTAGGATTTTTTGACAATATACCATTTTTTAGATTTTTTTTTTAGGATCAATAAATATGTACATGAGCACACAAGAAATGTCTCAGCTATAGAATTTTTTCAAGTGAAGAGTGTTTATAGGCTCTTTGAGCTATTCTCCTTTGGTAGTAGACAGTTGGTATGCACCAGACCCAAATGTTGTAGTGATAACATACATATCGAGCCAGTTTGGTTCAAATTTCCCTTTCTGGACCTGCTGCTGCTGATTTTTGGGGTTTTCTCTTAGGACGAGATCACCCACTTGGAATTCCCTTGGTCTAACTTTCTTATTGTATGCTTTAGACATTCTCTTTTGGTATGCTCGAAGATGATCAAACGCTACCTTCCAAAGTTTATCCAGTAACTCTAGCTCTTGAAGCCAAGATATTCTATTTTCTTCATCAGTGATGAGGCCCCTCAGAGAGACTTGCAATGTAGGAATCTTGACCTCAATAGGTAATACTACATCTACTCCATAAACCAAGGCAAAGGGCATGGCCCCCATTGGTGTTTGGATGCTTTTTCTATAGGCCCATAAAGCCAAATTAATCTGGAGGTGCCAATCTCTACCAGATTTATGAATTGTTCTGTGCAAGATTTTGAGAATTGTCTTATTAGAAGCTTCTACTTGTTCATTACCCCGAGGATAATAGATAGATGACCAATGCTGAATGATCCTGAATTTGGTGCATAACTCTTTCAGGTCCTTGTTCTTGAATTGTCCCCCATTGTCAATGATAATGGATGAGGGTACACCATATCTACAGATGATATAGTTTAGTATAAACATAGCTACAGACTTTCCATCAGCTATAGTCAGAGGCAGTGCCTCAACCCATTTAGTAAAGTAGTATGTAGTTGTGATGATAAACATATGTCCTCTCGAAGAAGAAGGATGTATCTGACCCACCAAATCAAAGACCCATTGCTAAAATGGCCGAAAAATAATGAAAGGAATAAGCTCTTTAGCAGGAGCATGGATCAGATTTTTGTGAAATTGGCATTGTTTATAAGCCCTTAGCATATTGAACAACTTCTTTCTCCATATTTGGCTAGTAGTAACCAGATCTAATAAGTTTATGAGCTAACGTCAGACCACTCAAGTGAGACCCATAGATACCTTCATGTACCTCAGCTAACACATGTTTCAACTCATCAGGTTCTAGACACCTAAGGAGGGTACCATCTAGACCATGTCTATACAAGTCATTTGCTATGATGACATATCATGAAACATTATGAATTAGGTGACACTTTTCATTCTAGGTATAGGTGTCTGGAATGATTTGGTCATGGAGATAAGAATAGATATGGTGTCAGTGAGATGAATCATGTCCAATGACTAAACAAATCATCCTATATTAAGGAATGTCATAGGCTGGGTAGTGTAATGTCTCCACCAGGAATTCATGTTTGAAGTTGTTTTATGGCATCTGTAACATTGAGGCAAGAGTGGCCATAGCACTGACTACTTTATTGTCTACCCTTGGAATTTTCTAGAAAGAAATGTGTGCAAAATACTATTTGAGATCATCCACCATTTGTTTGTAAGGCACTAGCTTGTCATCCTTTGTTTGATAGGTATCATTAACTTGGTTGATGACTAACTTAGAGTCTCCAAAGACCTTGAGCTCATCCACACACCATTCAATGGTTATCTTCATACCATTACTGAGAGCTTTATATTCAGTGATGTTGTTTGTGTAGGGAAACAACATTTTATAATATTTGGGCAATGAGTATCTTTGAGGTGTTATAAACAGAATGCCCGCACCTAATCCTTGCCGAGTGAATGATCCATCAAAGAACATGCTCCAAGCTTGATTTGTGAGAAGCATGATGGATTCATCTAGGAATTCAATGTTCAAAGGCTAGTGATCTTTCAGAGGAGCTTCTGCCAACTGATCAGCAATTGTTTGTCCTTTAATAGCTTTTCTTTACACATACTCAATGTCAAATTCACTGAGTATCATAACCCATTTTGCTAGTCTACCCATGAGGGAAGCCTTGCTTAGTAAGTACTTTAGTGGATCAGTTTTTGTAATAAGCCTTGTAGTGTGAGTGAGCATATAATGCCACAATTTCTGTGAAGCAAACACTACTGCTAGACAAGCTTTTTCAATGATAGGATAGTTCATTTCATAAGAAACCAATGTTTTGCTGATATAATAAATGGCTCTCTCTTTGTTGTTCTGATCCTCTTGAGTTAGGAGAGCACCGAAAGATGTGTTCGTGGCTAAGATGTATAGTATGAGTGGCTTCTCGTGAATAAGAGGCATCAATATGTTAGAAATAGGGAATACTGAGAGGGGGGGGTGAATCAGTATGCTACAAACTTTATCTTTTTCCCAATTATGGATATAGCAGATTATCTTTATACGTGCATAACATAAGAAGCTAAACAACATGCATAACAATAAAGAACTCATAACACATTATTTGTTCTCGAGGAAACCCTAGCCAAGGGAAAACCTCGGTGGGGATGGTACCCATAAAGATCCACTAATCAAAAGTATCCTATTAAGGATGTTGACCCTGTTAGGAGTCTATTACAAGCATAGAGTGTATCAGTCCTGATTAAAGGACTATAGGCTTTGTTAGAAGCCTCAACCCTATTAGGAGTTGTAGTACAAAATGTGATTACCAGATGAGCCCACTGCCCAAACAAGTAATGTACAATATACACTAATTACAAAATAGGTTAAGGTACATAACCTTATACTACTTGCATCAATATCACTTCACTGCTCTTTCACTATCGCTATTACATATGCTTCATATACTTTGCATCATATCACTTGTCCACTTGTGTTCTTTCTCAATAATGCTGCTACTACAATTACAATTACATTTACATTTATACCAATAGCTTTATCCAAGATTTAAAATCTAGCATGTCATCCCTTTATATTTTTAAGTCATTATTTTGATAAACAAAATAATCTCTTAACTCTTTACTAGTTCCGTCTTCATATTCTGTCCTGTCAGCTTCACACCGTCTTCGATAAAACTATCATAACTTCTTCCGTACATGCCGTACTGACTTGCACTCTGAGATGGGTGATCAATAGACATCATAGAGTCTATGTTAAAGTGTGTAGGCATTGAACTTACTCTAGTCAACATCACAAATAAAAACTATGTCTAGGTTCACTGGTAAAACACTATCTCACACTTAGACAAATTTGCAATGCGCTTTGTCATACTTTCTCTCTGACTTGTGTGATCTTCATGTGGATCATATGTTTCCATAATGACAACATCTATGTAATAAACTCAGCCAAATTGCCAACAATCTCCCCCTTTGTCATTGGTGGCAACATATGAGAAAATTGGCTAAGTATACAACTCAAAATCTCAAAATTGTTATAAACTGTGGCCATAGTATAAAATACATACTATCCTTATAACTCCTCAAAAACTTATTGCCTCTAATATAGTACTCCCCCTAAGAGTAAAAACCCTTATCATATACTATCAATTTTCTTCTATATATCTCTCCCCCTTTGACAACAATGACAAAATAAGGTAGAGAGGGTCACAAAATTGTATCACAAAAAGTTATATCTCAATTCATTTATTGCAGAGCCGGTAGGCTTGCAACACAATCTGCAAAATTTGTCTTCATGGCTTCTATCTCCTTTTCCCATGATTTCTTAATAGAATCTACCACATTAAGTAGTGCTCTCAGTCCATAAGAAGCTATTTCACATGCTTGGAGGTTTTCAAAGTTAAATTTCTAAAAAGATGTCTTAGCGGAAAGACATTCTTCCAAATGTTCTTCAATTATGCTCAACTTCATAGAAGCATGCTCTCTCAAAAGAGTGTATCTTCTCAATTTCCTATCTTTCTCATCTTGTACAACTCTGATTTCATCATAAAGTTTCCTAACTTTCTTCTCAACATCACAGACCTTCACATTGGGGCTAGACAGAAGGTTTGTTTTATTCAGAATTTTTGCTTCCTTTAACTTTATCTTCTAATCTTCCTTAGCTGGCAAAGTCTTTCATTTTGTACACTATATGTACAAAGATTTACCTATTTCCAAATGCTTCCTCAAATCCTTGATACAGATATCAAGAGTATTGATATCATTTCTGATATTCTGACTGATGTTTAAAAGCATTCTAGCCTCATAGGTTGCTTGTGCTTTCACTTTTGCAATATCAGCTAGGTTTGTGAATTCATTATCAAAGGTGCTCATTACTTTCTTTGACTTCTCCATAGGGTCTGCTTCTAAAATTTGTGTAGTTACAGTACTTTGTAACTTCTCAGTTAGTTCCTTCAGACACCCTTCAAGACTCTTTACTTTCTTATTCTTACCAATTATTTTTTTCAAGGATGTAATCAGTTCCAACTGATCATCGTCATCTACTTCTTCTCCCAAATGCTCAATCATAGATCCAATTTGAGTCTTCTTTCTATTCTTAGGTGTAAGGCTGATATCTTCTTTGGTGGGAATGGGAATTTGTTCTTCTGTAACTGGTGGTTCTACAACTGTGGTCTATGTCATCTCTTCTTCTTTTGTAGCATCTTGTTCTTCAAAGGCTGAATTGTCAACAATGTTCTCCAAATTCTTGAATACATTTTCATCAGTATCCAAGGTGATTTTTGTACCTTCTACATTAATTTTTTCATCTTCAATATTAATAGCTGGAGAAGAGGGAATGTCCTCTTGTACTTTCTCACCTGCTTGCTCTACTGCAACTAATGTTTCTCCAACATATTCTACCATAACCTTGATAATAGCCTGTTTTGTCTCAGAATTTACTTCTTCATACCTACCTCCCATAATCTGAATTGCTCTCCTTTTGGTTCTGAGATGGGTGCTTAGGGCTTTCATGATCTGATTGAAATGAGTTTCATCTCTTGTTTCACAAAGCTTCCTCACAAGCTTTTCTCTGATAGATGTCTCTTCCTCTGATGCTCTCTTCTTCCTATTTAGAAGTTTTTTATATAGATCATCAGGTATCTATCCTTGAATAGTATCAAACTTCTTTCCAATCAAGATCATATGCTTCACAACTGCATTCTCTAGATTAAGTCTATCAGTATAATCATAAAGATCATAATATTTGTTCATTCTTGCAAAGTCACCATTCTCAATAATCTTCTCATTAAGATTTTCAACTTTTGGTTTCCAAGCTTTCTTCTTAGTAGTGACATCATCTTTAACTTCTACAGTCTTTCTTGAAACTGGTTGCACTAGAGTTTTATGTCTCTTTCCTGGTCCAGTGGCACTTTTCTTAACTCTTTTGCTAGGTGTGGAGGAAGTGGATCTAGTAGACATCTTTGTTTCTATGTCCTTCTCAGGTACTTCCACTTTCACCTTTACTTATGGTTCTTCCTCTTGCACTACAATTGATTTTAAAGGAGGGATAGACAAAACTTCCTTTTGTCCACTCTCTCTGATTGCTACTGCTATCTGATTTGCTACCAAAAAATCTCTCTCTTTCATTCCTTTATCTTTTAGGATTTTCTTAATAGTGCTCTCAACTCTCTTCTTAGACCGCTTCTCTTCAATTAGAATCTTTGCGGAGTTGAAGTTCTCCTCAAAGGTTCCAAACTTGTTACATTGAGTGTCCAACTTACATGTCAGTAGTCTGCTAACATACTCTTTAGTCTCTACCTCAGATATTTCATAACCAAGAGGGTCTATGAGCTCTGTTCTAGGTTCTACTGCTTCAATATAGGTAAGGTCAGTATCCACCATAAAACATATATCATCTTTATATTTTTCAACAAGAGACTTAGGGTTCCTTAATCAGCTCGACACAATATTTTGAAATGTCTTAATAACAAGTACTGTGTGTGTGAAAATTGTACCTGATCTATAGACACAACACTCAATAAAACATTAGAGGTTAGTTATAATCAAAATCGTGCAAAATTGAAATCTAATTTAACCAAGCGATTTACTGCCTTCTAGTAGGTGCGAAATTAATGTTCTCAGATTGTTATCAAGATCAGTGACCTAGACGACACCTAAATGAAGGATTTGAATGCAATTGATCTAGATATGAAATATGAATGCAATTAATCTATATTTTTGATATTTCTATGCAATTAGAATGATAAAAACTAATATGAATCTATGCTAATATGGAAATTGATATGCAATGCTAATCTAGAAATGATATGATATGAGAATGAAGATTCTAACAATAATATGAAAGCTATGAATTTGGAATTGATCTCACAACAATGTTGATTCGCAATAAGCTTTGATTCTCCCAATTCCAATTCTCCAGCGTGATTGTGCAAATTTGTGGATGAATTATGAAGAGCTGAGCCTTGATTTTATAGAAATCCAAGGCTTTGGAGGTGCATGGAAAAAGCCATAAATCACTCAAATAACTCAGGTTGATTTTTGAGTTATTTTTAAATAACAAATAATTTAATTCACAAAAATATGCAAAAGCAGAGTTTAACTTAAAATAGAGTTTAGCTTTAATTGATAATTGATAGTTGTCTGCTTTTATGTTTGTGCATGTTTTATTTATAAATTAATTTAATAATAAAGTGATTTATTTCCAACTTAACTGCTTTAAAAATTAAAACAATTGATTTATGGGTTAATCAATTATTAAAATCAAACTTTTATTAAAAACTATATTTTTTTAAATAATGACAACCTGCTTTAATCAATTAAATAAGAATTTAATCAATTATTCATAGGATATTGGATTTATTATCAAAATTAAATAATACAATTAATAATAGATAGAATTAAATTTAATTACATAATTAAGTGGCAAGATATTAAATGTAATTAATTAAATATGAAAATATTCAATTAATCAAACTTAGGATAAATATGATTTATCGCCAAATAATCATTAAATTAAAAGATAATTAAGATAATTAAGAATATTGCTAGGAATATTCCCTGATGCAGAATTTAAGATAATCAATTAGGATTCGATGATGTTTAGATGTTCCTTAGATTAGGACTTTGATGTTGATTTCATTTGAATTGTTGATATAGGAGATTAATGAACTTATAGCCCATTTTTGGGGTATTACATTTTGCCCCTCTTTGAATTACTGTGCGAAGCACAGTGGTTCAAAGACAGTCTGTGTTTGATAGAGATATGAAACTGATTTGAAATTGATAATTGATATGAGATAGAAGCTGATTGATATTGATTTGATATGAAGATAATAGGTCCTGAATGACCAAAGATAATGTTCACTATAACAGCAAATGAACCTATGATTGTGAAAGAATGTCAAAACACCTGATTCCAAACCTTAGGATTGCTAAGAAGTGAGTGACCGGTTCTAGACTCGATTGTCTTAGCAGAACTAGCAGGTATCACATCTGAGTCCTTCAGTTGCCGAAGAACCAAGGAAAGAACACTATGATCCGATGGTTGCAAAAACTGATACAGTTTACAAGATTAGGAGAGTACTAGATTGATATGGATTTTGATGAATCTGATATGCCCCAAGTGATGATAGATTTGCCCCAAGCGATGAGGACTTTTGATGAATCAATAAGTAGACGTGGTTGTTGTCTTGATTACTGAGGAATATATGATTGAATTTGATTGATAGAATTTTGATTTACAAACTTTGAATTGATATGCCATACCATGCCCCCTTCGGGATTAAAATTGAAATTTGACAAGAAAAGTTAGCGTTGAGAGTTTAGAAGCATGTTAATTGATTTGAGAAGTGGTTAAACACATCTGGTGAATGCATTCTGCATCGTTTAGAGGTCCCGGAGACTAAGTTTGACTAGGTTTGACCATGAGTTGACCATGGTTGACCAAGTTGAAATTTTGATAGTTTGATGTTAGATAATCAGTTAAGTTGAATACTGGATTTCTATGATAATTGAAGGTTGATTATGCAAGTAGTTAATAATATGAATGATCGCAGATTTCAATTTTGATCCCGAAAAAGGATTCTACTTGCTGTTTCATTGGAGGAACCTTCGTGTAAGATTCAGCTCTTGTTAGATTTGAAGATGTGATTTAAAAAATTGTTTAAGCATTGAAGTTTGTTTAGCCATTGTGAGATCATGCAAAGATGAAAAATGCAAAGAGACAGCAAAATGAAATGCAACCTAAGACCTAGGACCTACTCACTGATCATATGTTGATTTGTTATCATCATTGAACTTTTAGGTAACCGGATAAATCAATACAATGCCCACTAGCTAAAAAAAAACCATAGACATATGAATATTGATTTGTATGTGCAAGAATCAATACAACCCCCACTGGTCAAACAACCATGGACATATGAATATTGATTTTATTTTTGGAATGTCGGATTAGATATAAGCACCAAAGCACAAACGCCAGGATGACCTGAATATCATGTCCATTTTGATATAGCAATTTGGATAAGCATCAAAACATGAACGTCGTGATGACCTTAATACGCCTTGCATTGCAAACACATCAAACAGTCAAGAGATCATTCTAAATCCAATGTGAATTACCCATAGTGACCCTTTATCGTTCACATCCTTAGGCAAGATCGCGTTCCACAGTAGGAGAAAGAACTTGCTCAAAAAGACAATAGTTAGATCAAACTTCCTTGAATTTTTTGGGTATCAATGGTCAAGGTACGCATGGCCATCCAATTCGAGATAGAGGCTCTTATAGTCGGATACTATTTCAATCCGGAATTTCCAAAGTTGTTAGATTTTCACATACAAGCAGAAGATAAAGAAAAGATTATGCCCCCAGTCATCACCCTCTAAATCCTGTAAAGGACATCATCGAAGAGCTCAAAGGGACACAATATGCAAAAATCTCAATGCGGATCAGTAAGCATACAAGGAGATAAGAGCATGTAAAAAGCATAGATTGTTTTCAATTGAGTTTGGATGTTCGATTGCATTGTTGTAGATGCAAAATCCTTTCTGGAGACAAGACAGACTTGACTAACTCAAATGAAGCTTCAAAGGACTCTGAGTGGATATGACACATCTCAGATACACCAAAGACCATAGGATATGATATTGATTGCCCCCAAGTTTGAACATTGATAGGATACAGACGCTTGAGCTGATTGGTGGACAAATCGACCTATTGAAAACTGGAAATGTTGAAACAAACCGGGAGATATGTACAAACTAAAGCAAGACTGAAAGCTGGGAAAGACCAAGATTGTGCTGATAGATGGAGCATTTTGAACAAGTGGCACCCATTTGCCAGGTTTTCACCATCTTGGCAGAGATTCTATTTTTGCTACCAAGGCACCTATTTCCAAGTTTTCACCAAGGCACTTTTTTTTCTTTTATTTTTTTATTTTTTTTTATTTTTTCAATTTTTTTAAATTTTTGATATTTTCTTATTTTTTTGTGAATCATCAAGGCGCCTATTGCTAGGTTTTCACCAAGATGTTCATTTTTTTCAGGACTTTTTCTGATTTTTAGGATTTTTTCAAGATATTTAACCATAGACTGAATGCCTTAGGCGTAGAATTTCTTCAGATGGAGAACATTGATTGGTTCTTAGAGCTGTTCTCCTTCAGTCGTTGAGAGTTGATAGACACCAGAGCCAAAAGTAGTAGTGATTACAAAGGGACCCAGCCAGTTGGGTTCAAACTTCCCCTTACGTTCTCGATGGGATTGATTTTTAGGATTTTCTCTCAAGACTAGATCACCAACCTGAAATTCTCTGTGTCTGACTTTCTTGTTGTAGCCTCTAGACATTCTCTTCTGATATACTCTGAGATGATCATACACTGCTTGTCTGCGCTCATCTAGTAGTTCAAGTTCTTACAACCTAGACACTCTATAGTCATCATCAGTTAGGAGGCCATGCATTCTGATTCTGAGTGATGGGATTTCAACCTCAATAGGCAGTACCACTTCAGACCCATAAACTAAAGTGAAAGGTGTAGCCCTAGTGGGAGTTTTGATACTTGATCTGATACTTGTTCTAATAGTGGTTTTGATACTTATTCTGATATTGGTTCTGATACTGATTCTGATACTGACTCTAATAATGATTCAGATAATGGTTTTGATACTGATTCTGATATTGATTCTGATAATTGTTCTGATACTAGTTCTGATACTTGGTATACTTGATAGCATCTTTTTCCATTGCAAACTCCCAAGCAAGATTATATCATGCAATCCCAATGTCTAGCAAGGTGGAGAACAAGAGGGATTGGCAAGCTAGTGGAGGAGATGGAAGACAAGAGAATGAAGGAGAATGAAAGGAAGCAATCCTCAAGGGAAAAATCCTCAAGAATACCCAAGCTAGGGAAAAATTGTCATGTAAAGCGCATTTGGACAAGCAATAAAAGGCCAACATAGGATAAGTCACAAAAGTGTAATGCCAAAGAAGGACAGGATGTATTCCAAAGAAGTAGACATGTCAAGAGGCTTCATAGCACCATGTTTTACTCTTTTTTTTTTTTTCTTATTAGATCAAGACCAAAGGGGAAAAAGATAGCAACAGGCAAAAATGAATGGAAGATGATGGATATGAAGGCTAAACATGGATGGAATGAAAGCAAGATCATCGTAAGATAGCTCACAAGATAGCCAAATGTTCGTGTATAGATCAACATTGTCAAGATCAAAGAGAGAAGATGAAATGAATGAAATATGTAGAAGAACTACGCATGATGCCTGATTGCCAAATTTTCATCATGGTACTTATCTAAGGTGCCACAAGGGAGTGGTTTTCACCATAGGATGAATTTATTTCTTTTTACTTTTGCTACCAAGGTGCCTGTTTCCAGGTTTTCACCAAGCAAGCTTTTTAGATAATGCTCCTTGAAAGGATAAACCATGATATGCTAATGAATCAAAATGATATGCTCAAAGATGCTGATAGGGAAAGGAATATGGAAGAGAAAAATGGAGGATAGGGTTTTATGTAAAGTGAGTGAGGTTGGAAGATAGGAGGAATAGGCAAATGAGGAAAAAGGATAGGAGGTAGAAGGATAATGCATGGAAGGATTGTGAAAGGGTAGATGGAAAGGAAGGAAAGCTCAACATCAACACATACCTTGAAGGGTGGTGAGAGGATGGAGGAATCGTGAATGAAGGAATACATGAACGAATATGGTGAATGGATAGCAGAGGTTGTGGTTTAGGCACATGGAATGGAAGGATGTTTCTGGAGGAAGATGAAGTGGAAGTCTTTGGAAGCTTGAATGTTAATTTCACTTTTTGCTCAACACCAGACTTTTTCAAGAGAGACTTTGGAATCCATATAGCCATAGGCTTTTCATTTCTTTTTGGTAATTTAGAGAGAATATCTTCAATGATGGATTTTGGAACTCATACTTGTCTTGTAGTTTTTTTCTTAGATATCTCTTTTGACTTTATGTTTCCATGTCTATTAGAGGAGACATGTTGATCTTCTTTTTTTGATGGATTCTTGTATTGCTTCTTTTTCTTGTATTGAACATTCAAGTTACTTCCAAAGGACTTGGGACTTGTGGAAGAAGGAGGAGGATATGACTGGTTTAGATGGGTCAGTGGATGAAAAGGATTCAAGGGTATGCATCTATGTTGATCTTGAGGAAAGATGGGAGATGGAGGGATGTAAGGACCCAATATGGATGGAAAATTAGGAGAGTTAGGAGAGGAAAGTGAAGGGACATAAGGACCCAAGATGGAAGATAGACATGAAGCCCTTTGTAGTGGTGGAAGAGGTCGAAGGATGGAAGTGGAAGACGCAAAAGGATAATCAATAAGCTCATCATCATCTATATGACAACCAAGGACATCAGCATCTTTAGAATGAGCATTAGGATTTTCAATAGAATCATGGACATCATGAATATGAGCACCTTCTTTGATAGAATTATTCAAAGCTTGCAAAGACTTAGGAAGAGTAGAAAGTGGAGATGAACATGGAGTGGTAGAATAAGAAGATGGAAGACTTTGATCTTGACAAGGATCTTTGGATAGCACAAGCGTATCATTTTTCTCTTGATTTTCAATAGGCTTAACATTGGAAGTAACAACACCATTTTCAATAACCTTAATGGAAGTATCATCTTTGGAAATTGGAAGTGGGGTAAGGTTATTTTGATTGTCAATAAGCTCAAAGGTGTAAGTACTAGCTTGATCTTGCTTAGGAGAAAATTTAAGACATGGTGGAATGAATGGGAAAGGGCATGTGGGATCAAAAGAACCATGGACTAGATAAGAGACATCTTGAAAAGGAGTGGATGACATGGAGGCTTCTTGATCTTGATCTTTCTTTATGTTTTTTTCTTTATCAATTTTAGAGTCCTCTTGACATGGAGTCACTTCTAAGGACAAGGAAGCATGTTGGGATTGTATGGATGACTTTGGAAAAGATGGTGGAAGACTAGTTGAAGTAGGGATTATAGCATATGAAGGCTTAGGATCTTTAGGTTTATCATTATTGAAAGTATTTGCAGCCAAGTGAAGGTTAGCTTGAGTTTCTTTAAGAGGTAGACCTGGAGGATAACTATAGGAAACCACATGAAAAGTATCAGGGCTTGTGTCAGATGAAGGTTCTGTGAAAGATTTGGAAGACTCAGAAGCTTTAAGAAATGTATGAGTATTGGAGGAAGTAGGGGATGGAAGGGAATCATCACCAGACAAAGGTCCAATATTAACATGATCTTGCTTGAGAGTGTAGTCTTTATTTTCAACCTGAGAGTTCTTAGAGGAGAGATCCTTATAATATTGATGTTTCAAGCTAGCACGATGCATTTTATAGTCCTCAGCAGTAGTAGATGGATCACAATCAAGGTATTGTCCACAAAAGCCATCAAAGTCTCTTTCAAAATCAGAATCATATGGATCACCATCACGATCTATCCAATGTGATGGCCCATTTTTAGTAAGCAGGAATGAATGACGAGGAGGACTCTTAGGAACAAAGGTGTCATAGGTATCATTACATTGTCTGTCGTGATAGTCATCATAGTCTCCAAAGCTAGATGTGTCACTCTCCATGGAAGAGGTATCATAAGGATTGTCACATTGCTCACATTTTGTCTGGAGGCATGGTGACATGTACAAGTCTTTATCACATGAAAAAGGGCATAGAGCTTCCATGGAGAACTCTTTAGGTTCCTTTTCTTTCTCAAGTTTGTTAAGTTCAATTTGCATAGCTTGTAGCTGCTTCATCATAGCGGTGATTAGAGCTTCTTCCTCTTGTGTACTGATTCTTTGAGACATGTATACTGATTCTCAATGGCTACTGCTCTATTCCTGACACAGTGATTTGTATGACAGATTTTGGAACTAGGCTAAAAAAGATGGGTATCTGGCAATTCTGACAACTTTCTGACAACTCTCTCAAATTTTTCCAAACGATACTCTGCAGACTCGTACGACACTGGGTAGTCTATGAAATGATAGTTGTGAAACTCGTACGACAGTTGGGTAGAAATGAAATGACAGTTGACAAAACTCATACGACAGTTGCTAACAGGGTTTTGACTTTCTTGAATTTGCTGGTTTGAAAACTCGTACGATACTGGGTTCTCAATCATATGACAGATGGGCAATACTGAAATGACACTTGACAAAACTCGTACGACTTTTGACTTCTTGAAATGACTTTTGACTCCAGAAAGAATTTTACGTCAAATTTTGCAAAACTTATGGTTTTCAGTTTTGGATTGTTTGCAAATTGTACTGTCCAGATTTTGAAGGTTATACCAGATTTGATCATTTTTAATAGCTAAGCAGATAAACAAGCACGTAGAATAGCAAGCAGGTGATTCCAAGCACGTCTGAAAACAATGAACAAGGGCAAAAGCAACCTTGCGCATGAATAATGAAGTGACCAAATTGTGCTAATCCCTGAGAGTACTAATTGTGTATGTTCTGAAAAGTTTTGCAATAACACACATATACCTGAGAATGAAAAATTGGCCTCTCTAGGGTTTTTAGTAATGGTTTGACTCTGCAACTTTTATGATTCAAAGGGGTGAACTCCAATCCTGGTGCACCAGGGTTTTGACACAGTCCGAGAACTTAATCTTCAAGAGCTGCTAGGGAGATCTGACAACCCAACATTGAACCATACTCGTGGAGATTTCTTCCACAAGGACATTTATATAGTAGCTGTCACTACCACGTCTGAAATGGCTATGACTGCTTGAGGTTCCATCAATGCAGTTTTCCCTATGAAGGGATCATCCGCTATGGTTAACCCTCTCTAAAGGTGACTCACAAATTTATACCACAAGGGGACTTGGCTCTAGATTCAAGGTTTTGACACCTCTTCACTTTTAGCCCAAACAAAGAAAGCAGATGAATCTGACACACTAAGACAAAGTTTGTTTCACCAAGGTCTGTGATATCAACTCCACGTGATCTATCAACCTCTCCAAGGAGAGAATGTATCAATCAATAAGAGAAGATGCACTAACCAATTTTGATTCACCAAAGCTCATGATATCAACCCTATGTGATCTATCAACCTCTCCAGAGAGAGAATGTATCGATCAATAAGAGAAGACGCACTAACCAAGTTGAATATGAAATGCACTAAGTATCCTCCCTACCTACAAGGATTCTATTGACAAGAAGGATTTCACTAGGAATCTAATCTCTCAAGAATCATGAATAGTGTTCATAGGGCTTAATTACTATGTGAGCATAGATGTATGTTTCCAAAAGCAAATCTACCAAAAGTATCCAAAAAGTAGAAAGAGGAACACTTAATGCTTAAAGCGAATATGAGATGAGTCCACAAGGTAGAACACTTAAACACCTCACACAAGCTGAAAATGAGTCCCCAACTTAGAAAACAAGTGAGTTCCTAAAAGCACAAAAGGGTTGCCAAGTGGAACACTTAACACTTCTGTCCTGTTGACCCCTCCCCTTTATGGTGCTGAGATTGCAACCACGGGGTAGAAATGAGGGGCCGGTGGATTAGTGAGTCCAATAACCCAAGATAGCAATCAAGATCAATCACAAGTATTCTAAGACTACTTAATGAATCCTTAAGGGATCACAACCTAGTATCAAATTATGCAAGTGTGTAGAAATAGATCAAACGCATGAAAAGATGCACACAAGCTTGACACGTGAGAGATTTATTTTAAGTCCAAATTGAAATGTTTTCAGAACAAGGAGAATACCTCATGATCATCGCAACACGCTTAGTAGATTTTACCTGATTTTTAGCAATTCTTGCACTTTTCCCAATCAAAATCAGCAGAAATCAATCAAAAATAGTAAATTTCAATTGTTAGGGTTAGCTGTCAGTCAAAATCCAAAAATCAAATCTGACAAACTGTCTGCAAAAATGAAATGACAATTGAAATCTGGTACCAAAACTTGTACGACAGTGGGTATGTTCCGAGATGACAGTCCAGAAACTCGTACGACACTGGGTATGCTACCATATGATAGTTGAGCTCCCAAATGATAGTAAGTATGTGATGAAATGATATTCGATAAAGTCAACTATCATACGACAGTGGGTATGCTCCCAGATGACACTGGGTGTTCACTGAAATGACAGTTTGCAAAACTCGTACGACACTTCGTATCAGATGAAACGATAGTCTGCAAAACTCATACGACACTGGGTGTCTGATGAAATGACAATCTACAAAACTCGTACGACACTGGGTGTCTGATGAAATGACAGTCTGCAAAACTCGTATGACAACTGTACGGACCGAAATTAAAAATCACACTGTACGGACAACTTTGATAGAAAAAGTGCCAAATTCCTACTGAGAATACCACCAGAACAGGCAACAACAAGGGAGTTCTGATAGAGAAATGATAAAAGATTGATAGAAATGAAGGGAAGCCCATTTCAAGGCCCCACGGTGGGCACTAGAAATGTGTGTGTGAAAATTGTACCTGATCTGTAGACACAACACTCAGTAAAACATTAGAGGTTAGTTATAATCAAAATCGTGCAAAATTGAAATCTAATTTAACCAAGAGATTTACTGCCTTCTAGTAGGTGCGAGATTAATGTTCTCAGATTGTAATCGAGATCAGTGACCTAGATGACACCTAAATGAAGGATTTGAATGCAATTGATCTAGATATGAAATATGAATGCAATTAATCTATATTTTTGATATTTCTATGCAATAAGAATGATAAAAACTAATATGAATCTATGCTAATATGGAAATTGATATGCAATGCTAATCTAGAAATGATATGATATGAGAATGAAGATTCTAACAATAATATGAAAGCTATGAATTTGAAATTGATCTCACAACAATGTTGATTCGCAATAAGCTTTGATTCTCCCAATTCCAATTCTCTAGCGTGATTGTGCAAATTTGTGGATGAATTATGAAGAGTTGAGCCTTGATTTTATAGAAATCTAGGGCTTTGGAGGTGCATGGAAAAAGCCATAAATCACTCAAATAACTCAGGTTGATTTTTGAGTTATTTTTAAATAACAGATAATTTAATTCACAAAAATATGCAAAAGCAGAGTTTAACTTAAAATAGAGTTTAGCTTTAATTGATAATTGATAGTTGTCTATTTTTATGATTGTGCATGTTTTATTTATGAATTAATTTAATAATAAAGTGATTTATTTCCAACTGAACTACTTTTAAAATTAAAATAATTGATTTATGGCTTAATCAATTATTAAAATCAAGCTTTTATTAAAAACTATATTATTAAATAATGACAACCTGCTTTAATCAATTAAATAAGAATTTAATCAATTATTCATAGGATATTGGATTTATTATCAAAATTAAATAATACAATTAATAATAGATAGAATTAAATTTAATTACATAATTAAGTGGCAAGATATTAAATATAATTAATTAAATATGAAAATATTCAATTAATCAAACTTAGGATAAATATGATTTATCTCCAAATAATCATTAAATTAAAAGATAATTAAGATAATTAAGAATATTACTAGGAATATTCCCTGATGCAGAATTTAAGATAATCAATTAAGATTTGATGATGTTTAGATGTACCTTAGATTAGGACTTCGATGTTGATTTCGTTCGAATTGTTTATATAGGAGATTAATGAACTTATAGCCCATTTTTGAGGTATTACAAGTACTACACTCTCATTAACACTATCAATAACATGCCTTCTATATACTAAGTTAATCCTTTCCATTGTAGTTTGTCCATCATTCTAGTCATTTCCTATGGTGTAAGGAAATATCCTCAAAATATGAAAGAAAATAGATGTGATTAGGGATGAGAACCTAAACTGTGTATACTTAGTTTTCTTGATTTTCTCCAAGTTCTCAAACAATTGAATTCTAAGAATTTCACACATATCAACTGGTAACCTGTCAACACACATAAGATAAGCTACATGTACCATTCTAGCTACCATGTCATCCTCTCTTGAATTTGCACAAAACTTAGTAGTTAGGATCTTGCATAAGTATCTCACATCATCTTGTTTGATCTTACTAATCACAATTCCTCTACCATTATAGGATGAGTTTGTTGTCAATGACTATTTTCCTCATGTTTTTCTCATTAAAAGGAATAGCTCTGATTTTAGATAATCTAGTGACTTCATGAATTAAATCAGCTGTAATGTCTATCACTCTATCTTCTAGCCAAAAATTTCCATTTTGAATTCTGCTCAAGATAATCTTAGTGCATTCTTCATTATCAAATTCATACTGTAATCCATATTTGACAATTTCATTATGTTCCAAATATTCAAAACCTTGTTTTAGTGTCTTATCCTGATTGTAAATCTTCTAATATTCATATGTGAAATCACTATCATTCACTATCTCTAGTTTGCATCCAAGATAACTTCTGACATTTTCTAAGTGTAATACTCTGTCTGGTACGGATGATAATGCAAACCTAGGGTCTTCTTCCAAGGGTTCTACTAGTTCCCTTTTCAATTTAGGTCTATTCTTATCTCTGACAATGTGTATTAAGGAAACATCCATGATTTCTTCAAATGCCTTTACTGATTCAAAGATTTGTCAAGTAAAATACCTTAATTTCATGATTTTAGGGCTTGCGTAGATTCGACACAAAATTCTTCTCCAAATCCTTGCAAAAATGCTTTCAATCACTGCTCTCAGATCTCTTTGACACTTGAATTTTCTTTGATGATCAAATAATACTGATCATAACCTTTTATTAATTCAATCTGACTTAGATCTAACATCGCATTCAATTGTTTTGCCACTTCTTTCCAAAAAGTTGTCTCTACTAACCTGCAAAACTTAAAACTTCTTGTGATCTCGCAAAACATAATATTTTTCTTTGCACTCTTAACCATAGCATTAGAACATCATAAACTACCTTGCATTAACTATGAAAGAATCAGTTGATCATATATCTACTTCTATACTAAATCTAAGTTCCTATTCTATTGCAATTTACATAAATTAAGTACTTTGAGATAGGTCAGGTAAAGATTCATTCTTACCTTTGAATACTTCACCTTCCTGATTACCTTCAATGTTGAATATGTCTCCTTGATCTGTGCTTTTGATAAACTTCACTTCATCTGAATTACTATAGCATCCTTTCTGACTATTACTAGCATCTTCATTTCTTCTTGCATGATTAGGATTAGGATGAAAAACTCTATTTTTCATTTTGCAAAACCTTGTTGTATGTCCAATCTTGTTGCATATCTGAAAAACAATTCCATTGTTTCCATATCTTGGTCTAGGTTGATTGATTTGTGATCTGTAGTTTCTAGCAATGTGTCCAACCTTGTTGCATCTATAACATACTACTCCATTTCTTCTGTTCATATCTTCAGTAGGTTTCTTATCTGCATTGTTAGTATTCCTAAACATTCTACTACCATCATTATTCTCAATAAATTTAGGTTTCCTACAATCAATAGCTCTATGTCCAAAGCCATGACAATTGTAACAATAACCATTAAGAGGTTTAAATTGTTTACTTATGCAATCTCTCTTCATATGACCAATATTATTACAAGCAAAACATCTACCTTTGAATTCTCTTTGCATACCTTTGGGTGATTCCTCTTGCTTTGATGATTCTTCTTCTTTATGTGTATCTTTAGATTTGTTGATCTCATCAGGCTTCTTCTCATCCATGCTTTCAGATATCTTCAGATCTGGTTCCTTGCCTTTATCATTTTCTTTGAAAGTGTTGAATCCAAGACCAGTCTTATCATAGAATGGTTTCTGATAAGATATTTGTTCATCAATCTTCTCACTAGTTGAATATAGCCTTTCAACTTGTTGTTTGGATTGAGTCAGTTCACCTTTCACAATCTTATTGTATTTCTCAAGTTCATCATACTAGAAATTGACTTTCTCAAGTTTAGATGTTACTTTAGAAAGTTTAGATTTTAGTCCTTCATTTTTAGTCTTTAGACTTTCATTCTCAGATTTCAGATTCACTTCATTCTTTCCATTTTCATCTTTCAAACTAAGCTTCAAATTTGCTATCTTCAATTCATGCTTAAGGATTTTATTTTCTTTTTCCACATTGTCATCACAATCTTCAATAAAAACTTTAGATTCCTTTTCAGATCTCAGATCTTCCAATTTGTTTTTCAGTTTCTCAATGAGGTTCTTTGAATCATCATACTTTCTTTTCAAAGTATCTTTTTCAATAGTAAGCAAGTCAATCTGTTCAAGAGCTTCTTGAAGATTCTTCTGTAGTTGATCCATATCCATAGAGATCTTACTCAAGCTGCTAGGCTTTCCTTGAATGATTCTTTTCTGAGTAACTAAGCTCTGATACCAATTGTTAGAAATAGGGAATACTAAGAGGGGGGGTGAATCAGTATTCTACAAACTTTATCTTTTGCCCAATTATGGATATAATAGATTATCTTTATACATGCATAACATAAGAAGCTAAACAACATGCATAACAATAAAGAACTCATAACACATTATTTATTCTCGAGGAAACCCTAGCCAAAAGAAAACCCCGGTGGGGATGGTACCCACAAAGATCCACTAATCAAAAGTATCCTGTTAAGGATGTTGACCCTATTAGGAGTCTATTACAAGCATATAGTGTATCAGTCCTGATTAAAGGACTACAGGCCTTGTTAGAAGCCTCAACCCTGTTAGGAGTTGTAGTACAAAATGTGATTACTAGATGAGCCCACTGCCTAAACAAGTAATGTATAATATACACTGATTACAAAATAGGTTAAGGTACATAACCTTATACTACTTGCATCAATATCACTTCACTGCTCTTTCACTATTGCTATTACATATGCTTCATATACTTCGCGTCATATCACTTGTCCACTTGTGTTCTTTCTTAATAATGCTGCTACTAGGATTACAATTACATTTACATTTATACCAATAGCTTTATCCAAGAGTTAAAATCTAGGATGTCATCCCTTTATATTATTAAGTCAGTATTTTGATAAACAAAATAATCCCTTAACTCTTTACTAGTTCTGTCTTCATATTCTATCCTGTCGGCTTCACACTGTCTTCGGTAAAACTGTCATAACTTCTTCCGTACATGCCGTACTAACTTGCACTCAGAGATTGGTGATCAATAGACATTATAGAGTCTATGTTCAAGTGCGCAAGCACTGAAATTACTCTAGTCAACTTCGTAAACAAAAACTATGTCAAGGTTCACTGGTAAAACACTATCTCACACTTAAACAAATTTGCAATGCGCTCTATCATACTTGCTCTCTGACCTGTGTGATCTTCATGTGAATCATATGTTTCCATAATGACAACATCTATGTAATCAACTTAGCCAAATTACCAACACAATATAGGTGGATTAGCAAGATACTGTTTAATTTGAGTGAGTCCCCTGTCACATTCTTCATTCCATTCATAAGTCACACCCTTATGCAAAGTTTTAGTGAACGGTTGTGACTTGTCAGCAAATTGTGAAATGAAGTGCCAAATAGATTGTAGCCTTCCCTATAGTCCTCTCATCTAACTGATGTTCTTAGGTGGAGGCATGTCCATAATAGATTGAACTTTTTTAGGATCAACCTCTATGCCTTTGGCTAAAATGATGTAACCCAAGAGTTTCCCAGAAGTGACACCGAATGCACATTTTTTTGGATTAAGTCTGAGACTAAATTGTTCCATGCGGTCAAGTATGGGACCCAAATCTGAAAGATGAGCTTTTCATTGCATGCTTTTGGACAAAGTTTCATCCACATAATCTTCCATTTTTTTATGCATCATATCATGAAAAATGGTAGTGATAGCTCTCTGATATGTTGCTCCAGCATTCTTAAGCCCAAAGGGCATGACATTCCAGTAGAAGGTGCCCCAGGCACACATGAAAGTAGTCTATTCTTGATCTTCTAGCGTAGTTTTTATTTGATTATAGCCAGAGAATCCATCCATTAAGGAATACATCTCATAGCCTACTGTCATATCCATTATCATGTCAATATTGGGTAGTGGGAAGTCATCTTTTGGGCATGCTTTATTTAGATCCCAAAAGTCTGTGCACACACGAATGGATTTATCATGTTTGGTGAAAGGAACAATATTTGAAATCCACTTTGCATAGTTAATAGTCCTTATGAAACTAGCCTTAAGAAGTTTTTCTAGCTCTGCTTTGACTAAAAGTGCCACGTGTGGATGCATCTTTCGAAGCTTCTATTTGACAGGCTTAATACTTGGTGTAATGGATAGATGGTGCATGATTAGATTGGGGTCTAATCCAGGCATGCTAGAGTAAGTCCATGCAAAATTTATTTTCTTGCTCTGAAAGAAGCTAGTGAACTCTTCCTTTTCTTTTGCAGATAATGACTGTGCTAGATGAATAATTTGTGGAGCAGCCTCTGTACCCAAATTCACCAGTTGTGTCAGCTCAATTAGTACTGATGATCTCTCTTGAAAATAGCTTAGGAGCATATCAAGTATCTCATCCTTGGGTGCCTCAAAGAGGTTTTCACCCTCAGATATGTGTTTTATTTTTACTATTTTTGGCTTTGATACTGCCACAATGTGGTTTTCACCATCAGAAAATCTATTTTTTCTTCTTTTAATTTTTTGACTAAGATACTTGATATCTACCTCTGTCATGCTGACACTGCCTTCACTAGTGGAGGACATTACAGGTTCAATAGTATGGAGGTAACAAGCTAGAGCGTAATCATTCTGGAATGTTAGGACTTCATTGGATGAGGAGGGGGAGTTCTAATTTATCAGCTTGGGATTTTTGAGTGAGAGAGAAGTGGTGGCTGGTTCAACTACGTTCACAGTATACTCATCAAAAGCGCAGATGAGTAACTCAAGACCTAGAGAGACCCCATGTTAGAAGTAGAGGACAAGTTAACATCGATGGCATCTAATTCATGTGTCCTAACACTAGACCCTTCACCTACTTTGAGAAGGTTTTCATATGTATGCACCATGTCTATATCTTTATCATAAGTAGCATCAAACAAAGAGTCAAAATCATATTGATGTGAGTTAGTACTTGATGTGGGAATTCCATTAGCACTGGTTGTATCATCTAATTTATCTTCATCTCTTGTAGCATTAATGGCTTTCCAAAGTTGGTCTTGTTCAAACCACTCTTGGAAATGTGGTGGTATGTACCATTCACCCTGAGAATTAGAATCAGCCATTTGTATTTCTTTCCATTGATCATACATGAGTCGATGCACCGAAGCGGTGTCATCAAAATCACTATAAGTTCCTACCAGGTGGATAGGTATAATAGGTTCATCTGATTTTACAAAGAGTGCAACAAATTCTAGAGGAATAAGATATGGAAAGATGTCTTCATCAGAGTTGGCCTCTGGATTTACCTCAGGGGTAGTATCTTCAAATTCTAGTTCAAGTTTAGGTTCTAGCACAAATTTGTTTATCCCTAAATGAAAGGAGATCTTTTTGAAGCCTAAGCTAGTAGTATGCCTTGTGCAGCGACCTGTAGCTTCAATGGGTTTCAGCAAACCATTGTCATTCATTCCTATAGGACCACTCCCTTTATAGCCGAAGTGCTTCATGATCTTGAAGGCCTCACTGTATGGCTCTTGCTCTAAGTCTAGAGGTGGAGTAGTCATTTTAGATGTTTCTTTCCCTTTATAGATCCAAGATGTGATAGCTCTTTCTTCATCCTCATCTTCTAAAGGTGTAGAGGCCTGTACAAAGGCACCATCGTAGACCATTTGAGGAGAGTCATTAGAAGGTCTGTTACTCTCAAAAGGTCTCCCATAGGAGTGTGGAGATGGAGGGAGAGTAGCCAGTGATAGCATAGGTTCAATTTGATATCCTCCCATGCCTATATCCTTAAGTTTTAGAGTCTATTCCATTTCCTTAAGCTTGGCATCATAGAATTTAGTGGATTCTCTATTAGTTGGAACAAGACTATCTATAGATTGTACAAGTGTGTTGCAAGAATAATTGGTATTAGCAGGCACAATGACTTTAGCTCCATGGAATGGAAACTTGATGCATTGATGGTATGTGGACAGAATGGCCTGCATCTCATGAATCCATGGTCTACCCAACAAGATATTGTAGGCAAGAGGAATGTCAAGAACTTGAAAAGTAACATCTCTCTCAATAGGGCCAACTTGGATTGGCAGCAGAACTAAACCTTGGGATTTGCGGTCCTCTTCATCATAAGCTTTGATAGTAATATTCTTGCAAGAATCTATACAATCCTCATCATAACCTAGCTGGGTAAGCAAATTAGCAGAATAGATATTGAGACTAGCACCATTGTCTATGAGCACTCGGCGGACACACTTGGGACCTATCATGACTTCTATATGCAAGGGAGCGTTATGCAGATGGCTTAGAGAGTGATCATCTTCTTCAGAGAAGGAAAAATAATGAGGCAAGGTCAAATGACCCACCATACATTGGAACTAGTCAAGATCAAGATCTTTGGGGACATTTGCCTCGGTGAGGGCTTTATCCAGAATCTTCCTGTGAGCAGGTGAGATCTTCAACAGCTCAAAAATGGTAATTTGAGCATTGGTCCATTAGAGCTGATCTAAGATGCTATAACTAGCTATGTTAGGTGTAGGGACCAATTTCATGTTCTTGTTGGTAGGGTCAAGTATCCACAGGTTGCTTTGGAGAAGATACAGGAGGATCAGGACCTTTCAAAACAATCCTTCCTTTCTGATTGAGTAACAACATTGGCACAATCCTGAGGTTGTTTAGATTTAGATGAATGAGACATAGAACTACACAAGATGAAAGAAGTCTTAGGTTTGGGAGCATTTTTTCTCCCCTTAATAGTAATCACATAGCAATACTCAACTACAATAGGTTCGATCATACCAATGACATTGTCATCGTTAGTGTATGTGTAATTGACCTTAGCATTGGTATTCTTAGTCTTTGAAGATTCACCCTTCTCATGAGGAGGGAAGGGATCCTTAAATGCTTGATGGTTCAAAATCTTATTATGGCCATCCACAAAAATGTCACCGCTATCAATCAAATCTTGGACCTTATGTTTCAATTGAAGACAACTAGAAGTCTTATGGCCCTTATTTTGGTGATAGTCATAGTATGCATTGTCATTCCACCAATGAGGTCATGGTTGTGGGTCATAGAGATGCTTTTCCAAAGGATAGAGTATCTGATTCTACACAAGAGTCTTGTAAACCACATCAAGTAGTTCTCCCAAGGAAGTGAATTCATGCTTGGGTCGAGAGGCCCAAGGTTTGTTCTTAGAAAACCTTGAAGGTTGCTGATTTTACATGATAGGATTTTCAGTGGCTTTGATCGCTTGTATGCTAGAAGAGAGATTGAAAATAGACTTAGCAGGCTTCGAGGTCACATTGTCAACCACTCCATCATTCACAATGTCTCTATTCTTGTTGACAAACTTCCCTTTATCTTTGATTGAGGAAGAAGATCCTTGTTTGTTGTCATTGTTCAAAGTCATTTCCCCTTTCTTGATCATAAAGGCCTCTATTCACACCGCTTGTTTAATCATGCTATCAAAGGTTAGGGGTCCTTGTAATTGCACTTGGTATCCAAAGTCTGGGACAAGATTGTCCAAAATGATGTCAAGTCTCTCAGACTCTAGTAGCTTGTGAGGACACCTTGTACATAATTGTCTCCACCTTTGAAGAAATGTTAGGAAAGGTTCCCCTTGTCGCTGTTTCAAATTGCAAAGATCCCAGATGTTGACTAGATGCTAAATATTATGTGAGTAATGTTGGAGAAATAGATTAGCCATTTCATCAAAAGTCTTAATGCCAGTGGGCAATTGAGAAAACCACTCCATAGCTGCTCCACCCAAGCTACAAGGAAATAGGTGCATAAGATATGTTTGATCATGCATGAATTCCATAGATAGAGTGCCAAACTCTCTCATGTGATCTTGGGGATTGGTAGTACCCAAGTATTTTTCATATTTAGGTAGCTCTAAACCTTTGGGAAAAGGTGGCATATGAAGACTCCTATCAAAGGGGAAAGGAAAAATGCTTCCCATTGTGAATTGTTGTGTGGGTTTGTCCTTGTTCTTCGCAAGTTAGCTAATATGATCTTGCATGTCCTAGACCATCTTTTGCAACTTAGCGGTCTTAGTTTATTCTTCTTTGGACACAAGCATTTCAATTTGATAGTCTAAGGGTAATTTGGCCCCTTGTTTGGCTAGCTCAAGAAAGTATTTTTCCTTCTCCTCTAGAAGGAGGATCTCCATGATCATCTTGATAAGACCCTTTTTTGCTTTTGCAGCATCTATGTCTTTTTGAGTTATTGTGTCATCACCATCATTGCCAAGAATCTCATAAATATTTGGGACTTGATCTTGACTCTGATCATATGAAGGAGGATGATAGTGATATGCTGGTTGACCACCTTGAGCTTTGTTTTGAGCTTGGTGCTGATTCTGATCATTTTGGGATTGAGCATAACATTGATCATTTTGAGGTTGAGCGTGACATTGGTCATTGGAAGATTGACCATGATGTTGATTTTTTTGAGATTGGTCATGAGTTTGGCTGTATTTGCCTAGTTGTAAGTTGAATGGATCTCCCATCTTATCAACATAGGATTGTGCAGCAAATGAAGACTCAGTAAAATGATATGAATGATGCCAAAAGGGTGCAGCTAAGGTAACTTTTGGTGCGTGAATAGGATCAAGAGGGTCAATAGGTTCAAATGAGTCGATATCTTCAGTGGGATCAATAGATTCAATAATAGAACTAGTCCGAGGAAGTGGTCTTCCAAAGTTATGAAATAATGAGTTGCTTTGGAAGAATGAGTTGTCCTACTCTTGAAATGAGAAACCAGGTTGTGGTTGAAACAATAGATTAAAACACTCTTTGAACACTTGAGGTGATGATTGAGATGGGCTATCTTTCAAAGTACTCAATGAAGAACTTGAGGATCCCTCACAATATTCAGATTACACAATAGGTTCGGGACAACTTGTTTCTTGGTTATGAGATCTACCTCTACCTTGTTTGGTACCACAAATGGGGTAAGTGTTGCCACTTCTAGTCGTAATAGTCATAGATGAAGATATACGTATTGAGAGAGGACTTGGGATAATGCTAAAACTCTATCTCTAGGAATAATGAAAAGGAGATAAAGGCTAGAACAGCCAAGATGTGAGATGCACCTGACATGAATCGTCAAGAGAATGGCTAGAACAACTGAGATAAGACTATCATGATGTGAGGTACAAAAGCACAAAAGATGAGACAAATAAAAAGGAGACAATCATGAGTTCAAGAAAAATCATTTGGTTCGTAGCTTGAGACACTCAATTTCAGACAATGAACGATAGGAAAATAGATAAACAGACCTCAGACAAAAATCAAATCAGGTAAAAAGTTGACTAGTCAACAGGAATAAGCTCACTATTTTTGAAATCTGGGTATAGGTTGACACAAGAAAGTCCTGGGCCATGTGAGAGAATGCAAAACTTCATGTGAGAGAATGAAATCTCGCATGAGGAAGTGCTCTAGAAAATGAAATTTTGCACAGGAAAGAACCAAAGTTTGATAGTTTGACACAATTTTTTAGGTAAAAGTCAAGTTCTGAGACACAATAAGGATTGTTCTCTGATAGGGTTTCCATTTTTTGCATAGTTTAAAGGATAGTTTAATCAAAAATCTCAGTTTGAAGGTTTCAAGTATTCGTTTACAAGCTTGAAGGTTTAGAAAAAGCAATGGTGACACAAGAAATAGTCGCAAACAGACCTACCAAGGATAAAGAAACTTGGTAGTATCATGGGAGTCTTTGTTTTATCATGATGGAAAAGTTTAAGACTCGATAACAAACACATAGTTATCCCTACAAAAAAAATGGCGAGAAGACAAAATCCGTGCCTCACTGCTTATGCGCATACGTTCACCTCACACAGCCATGTCACTCCCTAGCGAGTGCCCATATTTTTGGTGTTTCCAAGGACTCAATAGTATATGTTCAAAGGTTACCCTTGAAGTAGGGGCTAATGTCATATACCACCTTCAAACATCCAGGTGTATGCCTATGGTGAGAATCTATGGGAGAGATTCTTCCCCCTCCCTGCGCAAAGATTATGTCTCCTTTCAGAGGTGATCTGGGTAGGCAACTAACTAAGGAAAGTTTTTAGTGGGCTTTCATTCACACTAACTTTCAGTGCCCCCAATACAGGGCAAGGGCCTCGTAGCCACACCAACATTCGAAAGTCATACACCCCTGCAAGCAGGGCTAGGAGCAGCGCCACTCAGTACAACAGATGGAGCCTTCTCAAGATGATAGTCAAAATCAAGAGAAGGAAGTTAACATGGTTTTGGAGTCTTTAGAATCAATAAAACATTCTTTATTATAGTGACATGGAATCATTGGCGATAGGTGTGTACTCACTTGGGTCATTCTTGGAGGTTCAACTTCTGGCAGGCCCTCTAAAGGTGACATAATTTGACTTGGATTCAAGGGTCAAATTTTTTGATTCTCTCAAAGAGAGAAGAGCATACTTCTCTACCTCTTCACCTTAGCCAAACACATCAAGCATATTCATCATCGAGCTAGTTTCACTCCACCAAATCCACAAGCTTTTGGGTTTTTGATTGTCTTAAAGAGAGAAAAGCATAATCCCCTAACAAGTAGATGTGCTAAATATTCACTACCTTGCTTTGCTTCCCCAAGTATCCATCATTCTAGCAACATCTGGGTCTCGATTTCATCCATGGGCATCACTTCCATGTAATGAAGAGCATATTCCCCTACTTTGCTATCAGAACCCTTAAAAAATTTTAACAAAGCCCTAGTTATACTATGTGAATGAAAAATAGTAAACAAGCACAACGTTTTAAATGATCTTCGACAACCGTCCTACAAGAAAACTGTTAGCAAGTTTTTATGATCTTCGAAAAGTGACCTGTAGACCACTATTACGTTGTAGTAGAAATCAAAAATATGAAATCAACAACAGAAAGTAAATGTCAGGAAAAAGTAACAGTAAATTATAGAATCTAGAAAATTTAAATGACTGACAACAAAACTTTGCGTGAGAAAGTGCAGGCACCTGCGCGATAGAATGTTTCTTCGCATGACAGAATGCTACTAGGAGTAAATCTTCGCATGACACGCTTTGAAATCTCACGTGAAATTTTGTACACAGTGAAGTACGAATGCACGACAGAGTTCAAATTGCTTATTAGAAAAAATTTAAGGGTGAGGTCAGAAATGATTTTTCTGCCCCACGGTGGGTGCTAGAATGTTTATAGCTAAACGTGGACCTCTAATCCAGCCATATACACAAAATAGTCATTGCTCAATCATCGAATCACAAAGATTTGTATGAATTACCCAATTCACAAGACTCTATCGATTTGACATTTTGCCTCCTAATTAGTTGGGGTGTTTGAATTACTCTCAGAATGAGAGCCAACAACCAAAAGACCAAGCTAATATGAAGGATTTTTGAAAGCTTGAAAGATAAACAAATTGCAATTAATCTAAGAATGAAGTGCAGATTTAATCTAGGAACTTGAAAGAGATATGAGAATTAAGCTAATAACAATAAGAAAATTACACTAATATGAGAATGCAATTATACTAAAAATGGAAATTGATCTAATTATGCAATAGCAAAGCTTGAAAGTATGAAAATTGAGACTAAAATTCACTATAGTTTATGGGCTCTAAAATTGCCTTTTTTTTCAAATGAGGAAGAAGGTTCATAATATAGAAAATTCGGGAGAGAAGATGAAGAGTTTCTTGAAATGAAATGGTTGACTCTTCATTTCCAATTGAGACAAATACTGAAGAATTATTTAATTAAAAGAATGAATTATTGCCACATATGGGTGACCCTTCGAATAATTTGAATTATTAAATCTAAATAAGATAATCCATTCAAATAACCAAATAATATTAATTCCTTTTATGTGTATTAGCTAAAGGGGGTGAATTTAATTTAATTTAAAACACTTAGGACTTTAGAATTAAATCAATTTATCATAGGGATTATTTAGCTAATAAAGTCGAATACTTAGAAATTGATTATAGTGTAATATTAATGCAATTTAGGGTTTTTTGTAATTGACACAAAGTCAAATAAAGTCAAGTAGGAGAGAGAAAATTGCCTAGTAAAATAGGACTTTAATGATGTAAAATCAAAGAAAATGCACCAAATTTGATTGGAATTATAAGGTGCCAATTTTGGGGTATTACACTAGGGTATGGCATTGAGTGTTTGAATGAATTGAGAGACAAAACAAGACCATGCCTATGGTTAACCCACCTAATAAAATGTGTTGGAACTAATGGTTCACACCCACAATGAACAAAATGAGAATTAGGCTTCCTTGCAACTTTTCATTAGATGCATTTGACAATTTTTGTATCAATAGAAATATTGTTACCCTATAAAAATAACTTTGAGTCTTAAAAATATGAGATGGGTTATTGTAGAAGGGACTAATGTACATGACACTATAGGTTTAGAAAAAATCATTCAAAAGTGCCATAGATTGGGAGAAACAAACTTTCAAAGTTTGATAAATTTATACTTGTAGGGAATTTAAGGGACAACATCACCAGCGTATGGCACTAAGCGTTCGAGTGAGTTGGGAGGAAAAATGAGACCATGCCTAAGAAAAGACTATTAGAAAGTAAAGTCCACCAAGATAACTAAGAGGGGGGGGGGGTGAATCATTTATCTAATAAAAAAACCTTTTATTAACCTTATTATATCTGAAACAAGTCATCAACATAAAAAATAACCATAGAAAGATAATCACACACAATGACACCAGATTTTTTAACTAGGGAATCTCTTGATCAGAGAGTAAACCCCAGTGGGGATGGTACCCATAAAAGATGTACTAATATGAAAATTCCTTGTGAGAGGATGGACTCTATTAGGAGTCTTATGAAATACATTAAGTACATATCAGTCCCCATTAGGAGACTTTGAATCCCTGTGAGGAGATTCTAACCCTATTAGGAGTTAAGGAAGACATAAGGACCCACTATCCAAATAACTTCAAGGGAAAGATCACTGTACACACTATCCAAATGATCTTTAGATTATTCGAACAAAATAATAGAAAGAATTACTAATCTTAGCAACTTTTCTTCTCCTCTCTGACTGTGCCAAAACTGCACCAAATGCTTTACCAAGGGTGGCTGCAAGAAGTTGGGTGCCAATTTTTGGCAAAAAGTGGAAGTGTTTTTCTTGTTTTTCAAAATTCATGTCAATTGATGTCAAAAATTGAGGCACTTAGAGATTGAATCTCAAAAAACCTCACTAATAGAAATTATAGTACTCGGAGTTAGCTTTTCAAATATGTAATTTATTTCAATACCCACATTGCATAAATTAATTTTGGTAGGCATATTTAAAAACCACTTTTTCAGAATGCCCGTTTCAGGACCATACCTCACCCGTGTACGACCACCCTTTTTTGACACAAATAAATCAATATATGTTAATCCTTTTTAGGAAAGATACCTAAGACACTATAGATTGATGAGTATATTTTTCCTTTTTTTTTTTGTATATATTTTTTTTTATTGATTTTTAATTGACAATAAAGTATATTTTCAAAACCTCTAGTGTATGGCCACCATAATTTGATGAAATGTTCATATTTTTCAAAAAAAAAAAATTTATCTTGAAAAGAATAGAATGTAGATTGATGCCATATAATTTTTTTTTGCAGAAACCTTAAAACAAAAAAGTTATTAAAAGTTTAGTAAACCTCTGTGTTTCACATTTTCATACCTTTTGCTATTGATAAATATAGGAAAAATAGTAAAATTTATTATATCGTCAAAAAATTTACATTTATAGAATCAGGACAACGAAATCTATAATGGGTTTTCGTTTCATCAAAAAATTCAAATTGAAAGACGCTCAAAAAATTCGTTGAAGACAAAAAATTAATGTTAAAATAACTTAGTCAAATTTGTGGAGGTGAAGACATAGGATCAGTGGGACCAAGCCTAAATCATGCCTATCCCGTACCAAAAACTGAGGCAAGTTCAGTTTTCCCGCCCCAAGCTTTTAGAAACGGGTGCCCGATTTGAAATTTAAAAAAATGGGTGCCCATTTCAAAAGTAACTGTTAACGAAACGGGCACCTGTTTTGTTAAAAAATGGGTGCCCGTTTCATTTGAATCCATTGGAAAATGATAGGTGCAGAAGTACAGAGGTCCAATGATTGAATCATTATTCAATCATTGTATGACTGTACCCGTGCGCAGACAGAATGTTTTAATTAATTTAGACTTGGTTTTGTCTTGTTCTGGATTTGACACTTGTTGGATTAAAAATTCATCCAAATATGGGATCAAAGCAACGTAGAAAGAGACAAAGGATAGAAAATAAAGAAAAGGAAGAAAAATGTCAAAGAGAAAGAAGAGCAAGAATTAGAGAGGGTAGTAATGCCGGAGCTTCGAGTTCAATAGTAGCTTTAAAGGAAGAGAGCATTGAGAACACTGTAATGGATGAAGAGCTAGAAGAAGGAAATACAAATCAAGAAAATCCAGGTGCATCTACTAACCCAGTATTGGGTACTGGTATGTCTTCACAACCCCGCATATATTCTGAAAATGAAATTCATGATTTTTTTCAAGCGGGCTATGAAATAAATGATTTGGATTTTATTCATGGAAGTACAGTAAGAAATGAAAGTCAAACACCAGTTGAAAAAGAAATTGAAACCCCACCTATGACTGAAAATCAAACCCCAACTGATGGTGAAAATAAAAGTACAGCTAAAATTGAGAGTGTGGATGTAGACATGGAAACACCAGTTGAAAATGAAACATGTTTAAATGATAATGAAATGGGTAATCTTTTTCAATTGAATAGTGGTGTGTTAGAAAATCTTCGTGGCTTGGTTTCATGGAGGTAGATTAGGACATATGCTAACAGATTGTTCAAACAATTTTTTTATAACAAGAAATTTGGGTTTCAATGTCAATTGATGTTACAATTAATGAAAATGACGAAGATGCAAAAAGTGATGAAGAGGTTAGGAGTCAATGTGAAAGAAAAAAGAAAGGATGAGTCTTTGAAACAAGTTGTTTCGACTATTGCTAGTGCCTTTGATACATTTGGAAAGAAAAGTCATTCTAAAGATAGAAATCCGGCATGATGAGCAATAACAATAGCTTTAGTAAACAAATCAACCCATGATAAAATAATGATGAGTAACATAAGTGGATATCTTAATATTCATCGTAAAACTTTGGCAAAAGCTGTGAAGAGAAGAGTTGACTTTGAAAGTGATCCAGCTAACAACTTATGGACCTATAGTGGTAGACTCCCGAGATCTGATATGAAACTTACTAGTGAAGTGAAAAACATTGATTGAAATATTTTGGAAGGATAATACAAGAGTATCGCCAAATGCCAGGGATGTTCTAAAATTAAGAGTTGGCTCAAAAATTCATGAACCACATCCAAAACACCTTTTGGACATGACTCAAACTGAATTATACAAAAAATTTGTAGATGAAAAGGTGTTATCAATCAGCATAAGTCAAAGATCATTTGAAAAGTGTAAACCTTGGTATGTAAGGGTAAACAAGAAAAGAGTCACATGTTGTTGTAAAACTCATGTCCAATTTCATTACCATTATGATTTACTTTGATCTATACGTGGTACCATGCATACTAAAGAAATTTTACAAGAATGTGGTATCCAAATTCCACCTCAAGTTATAAAGGAGTTCATCTCAAGTTTGTTTTGTAACCCACATAATGACCAATATTTTCTTTTCAATGCATGTGTTTGTGGTGTATGCAATATATGTGGCAATCTTGCATTATTAGATGAGTGTTTTCATGAAACTCCTACAACTGAATTCGGACAACAAATGATTGATGTGCGAAGATTTAAAACTATTGAATATCCATTGAAGGATGGAAAGGTTGGAAGACGATGTGACCTAATAAATGAAAGCATTAGTGTTCACGCATTCATGAATGAATTCAAGTGTAAGATCATACCTAAATATGTGAAACACTCTCATAATGCTAGATGACTTGATGAACAATTTCGCATGTGCAAGAATACATTCCCAGTGGGTAGTTTACTTTCAGTAGTTGACTTTGCAGAGAACTATACTCTTGCACCACAAGATGAGATCCAATCTCAATATTATAATTCAGTACAAGTAGCCATTTTTGTTCATATTATCTATAGGCATGCACCTGATAGTACAGAAGAGGATAAATTTTTTTTGAGGGAGTACCACTTCTATATGAGTGATAATAAACTACACTCATCAGAGTTTGTGCAATATTGCATGGAGACATTTTACGACAATTAAAAGGAGAGACAAATTCAAATGACACAACATCTAATATGGTCAGATAATTGCACAGGTCAATTCAAGAATGCTAGAATGTTTTATTGGTTGAGTAGGACACATAAGAAAACCAATGTCGAACATATCTAGAGTTTTTTTGAAGCTGGACACGGGAAATGAGAACATGATGGTGCTGGTGCATGTGTTAAGAGATCCCTTTCAAGAGAACAACTCAAGTTTGAAGAAAAATCCAAATTTAAAAATGCACGTGAAATTGTTGAATGGTGTAGTACAAGTTTATCTACAGGATCAAATCAGAATTCTACAATCAAACATTTCTTCTGGCTAGTAGAAGAGAATTATATCCTTTCAAGATATGAGTGTGATATGATAAATGGGTCAGTAAAATGGCATTCATTTAGAAGTTCTGATTCTAACACTTGGACTATATGGACTAGGGAGCTAGCATGTTTTTGTCAATTTTGTGTTGCAGGTGAATGGGAACAATGTGAGAGTACAGAATGGGTTGAAGAATGGAAACAAAGATCCTTAACACCTACTAAGACACAAGTTCCAGGTGATTCAACTAGTGAAGACCCAGATCATGCATTTGCATCAGAAGATTATGATCGTGTTTCAGATCTGATACAACCTGGTATTTATTTATTCAAATTTACATTTATAAGTGTAGGGTTTTTTACATACATGCATATGAAACTAATTATTTTTATAGGGCATGTGTATGCTGTTGTTGCACCTGAGGATAATGATGAGCAGACTGAATACTGGCTTTCTAGATGTGTGGAACCTAAGAAAAAGTTGATATGTCATCAAGTAGATGATGATGGTTTTCAGTATCCAATTGGGTCTGTTGTGGTTGTTGGTACATGGCTACAAAAATACCTAACAAGAAGAAATGGGTTACCAGCATTTGAGGACTACCAATCAGAAAAGAAAATTATGTAGTATTCTCATTTAGTGGTGGCAACGAATATCAAATTAGAAAGATACAAAGGGAGGCCCGCTAATAAAGTCTTATGGACCCTTTCGATGGAAGAGCATGAGGCAATCATAGAAGCATTACAAAAAAGAGAGGATGCAAATGGTACACTAGGTTGAATCAAATTTAGAGACATGTGAGTGCTTTTTAATTATGTTGAAAGTTTATATAGTTAGTTCTATTAGACATTAGACATGTACAAGTTCAATATATTATTATGTCAAATTTGGAGTTAGTTCTAATTAATTTCTTGTTTGAATAGGTATCAACTACAACTTTACACATGTGTGACACTCATATGCGGATGGTACACTCTAATAAATCACGTGTACATGTGTAAGTGTTTTTTAATTATGTCAAGTTTATAGTTAGTTAGATATTAGACATTAGACATGTACAAGTGATAGATCTTATTATGTCAAATTTATAGTTAGTTGTGCATTAAAGATAGTTTTTCTAATTAATTTCTTATTTGAATAGGTATAAAGTGTACAACTTTACACACGTGTGATAGTCATATTTAGGAGCCCTAGAAGATGATACATTAAATTATTTCATTGAATGTTTATTTTATTTTTAATCATATTGTAATTGGGCTAAGAAGTGGGGTTTTCTTACTAGTTCTTTCCCTATGGAGCCCTTGATCTAGTTATATATATAAATAAAAATATCATTTATTGATGTACCATGTGTTATGATCCCTGTATACTTATTAATTTGTTCATTTTTTAATTCAAATTCTACAATTAATTTTATGTGACATATAACTTGAATAATTTGATGTGACATATTAATTAATGATATCCATTATCTAGTTATCTAGTTATCTAGTTATGTAGTTATGTAGTTATCTTATTTTATCTCTACTTATCTGATTCACATTATATTTATTCACGTAGAGTATTTACATGCAATCCATCTTATTAAAATAATCTTAGATCTAAAACAAATATTCTAATTTAATCTATGACATGTACATATATTGATCAACCAAAAAAAAGCTAATCCACATAACATGTCACTCTAGTCCATATATAACATGTCCAAATAACTAGTCCAAATAAAACATGTCCATAAAACATACATCATTGGTCCAAATAAAACAAGTTCATATATAACAAGTCCATAAAACATGTGAATAGTCCAAATATAACAAGTCCATAAAACATGTGTTCATAGTCCATATAACATCTAGAAATAGTCCATATAACATGAAAACACAAGTAACATCTAAGAGCCTGGATCACCCATCTGATCTGCCGTCCTCTTCACTCCACATGAAGAGGACGAAGATGTATCATCATGCTATACACTATCAAGTGACTGTAAACATAAATTATGAAGAGATAACATAAGAAGTGGGTTTAAACAAATAATTCACTTACAAACAAAATAAATATTGAATATACATATATCAAATAAATTACCGTGGAACCCTACTGAGTAGTTTCCTCTGTGGGAGGAGGACTTGGATTAAAAAACATCATTGTGGTAATGTCCTGTACAAAACAAATTGCAAATTTATTATAATAATATTCCCTAAAAATGACATGTGCATCATGATTCAAAAATATTGGAATTTAATATATTAATAACTATGACCTCAAAGGATGATGAGGCTTGCATCTGGCTGGGTCCTACACCATGACCACGTGAAACTATACTCAATAATGGTTCTGAGGGTACATCAGTAGGGAATGATGTGGCGAAGGCCTACATAATTGGAAAAAATAGAAGTGAATTAGAATATACGCATAAATACGTGAGCATGTATAAATAGTTAAATTCAAATTAAAATGCAATATACATACAAGTGGTATATGGGGAGTGTCCTCTATGACTGATGGCAGAGTACCCATCGAACTGCTACCAGGGTGGTATGAAGTGTGACTCTACAATATATATTTTGAAAACAAACATTATTAAAGTAAAGTTTCAACAGTAAATATTTCTAGGGGTCGAATAGACATGATAAAAACACATACAGTGAAAGGTGCACCAACATCTGAAGTAGTCGAATGGACATGGTGATGGTCCATGGATGTCATGGTCTCCTTTGCCCCCTGTTTGACAAAAACAACATATTTTGGTTGATATGGTTTGTGTGTCTGTACATATATACGTAGACAAAATATTTTATCACTATTATATAGATTACCTCTGCGCTAGATAAATCCACTGCATATAGAAGGTTAAGAAATGATGACAACTCAGTAGGTCGATCCTCTGTGTCATCATATCCTCCATGTGCACCCTCTGCATCATCAAATCCATCATCTAGCCCCTCACTCTGTGGACCAGTACATATGTCCCCGCAGCTAGTACAAACATGTACTGTGCTCTGGGGTGCCCTAGCCATCCTAAACTGCTCAGCTAAATCACCTGAAAGGGCGCTCAATGAACCAAGAGCAGAGGTGACTGCTCAGTGGTGTACGAATCATAGGAGCTAGATAAGAAACAAGGGGCTCCTCATGTGGATGATTTCTGACTCTATCACTCAGCTTCACCCCAGGCCTGTCCTGAGGCATGCCTCTACCGACCCCCTGAAATGCTCTCATGTCAAAATAATTGGGTTTTTTACCCAATTCAAACTCAGCCCACAATTTTCTCAAAAAGTACATGGGGACCTCATGATTTGCATGTGGTAGATGGTCAAATACCATCCACCACCGCTCCCAAAAGTGCTGTGAAATCAACGGGTGCTTGCACCAGCGAATAGATATTCTTGATTTTTTGGGGTTTATTTCTTCACCTGTTTTTGGATTCTTAAACCACCGAGCAAAATTTTCTTTGGTGATTTTAAGATCCTTCACCTCTTTATAGGTGAGTCCATCAGCATAGAATGTTCTCATGGAATCTCTCCATGAGCGATAGCTGTCCAACTCATCATCGAGGGACTGGATAGAATCTACTATGCCTTGCATAGTATCTGGAAGGCATAGTAGATGTGCGGAGGGGTGGGGATCATGTCTAACTATCTCAATGTCCCTAAAAATAGAGGTGATATTACGCCTCATGTCATCTCTAAGCTACTCTGCGGTATGAGGAGGTGGTGGAGGTGGGGGTGGTGGTGGTGGTGGTGGTGGTGGTGGGGGCTGACCTCCTAAATGCTCGTCCATCATGTGTAAATTGTACATATATAAAGTATTTGAACGTGTAAATGAAAAGTATTTAAACACATGAATAATCTAAACATATATATCTCTATCTTCACATGTACACATTTATAAAGTATTTGAAAATGTAAATGAAAAGTATTTAAACACATGCATAATATATTAGGTCTTAAGGGTGATAGTAGGTCCTATTACGTCTTATGAGTACATACTAGCTCCTATTAGGTCTAAAGGGTACATAATAGGTCCTATTAGGTATTAAGGTTACATACTAGGTCTTAAGGGTCATATTAGGTCTTAAGGGTACATACTAAGTCTTAAGGGTCATATTAGGTTTTAAGGGTACATACTAGGGTTTAAGGTTCATATTAGGTCTTATTAGGTCCTATTAGATACTATTAAGGGGTTATATTATGTATATATATTAGGTCCTATAAAGAGAGTTTACTTTGTAAATGTTTATTTCTTTTCAATAAGGTTATATTTTATATTGATTTAGTTGGTTTGTTAATATAATATTCTAAACTTGCTACGATGTCTTTGTTTAAAGATATATAATGTATTCCTTTATTGGTCAATTTGAAAATAATTACTTTTTAGTACATTGAACATGACGAGAGAGGAGACAGAGAGAAGAAATTTCAAGGGAGAGAGATGAGATAGTGGAGAGAGGAGAGACCTGAGAGAGGACACGAGGAGAGAGGAGAGAGAGAGATCAGAGAGAGGAGTGAGCAGGTGAGGAGAGAGAGAGAGAGAGAGTTCAAGGGAGAGAGATGAGAGAAAGAGAGAAGAGAGAGAGAAGAGAGTTAAACGGAGAGAGATAAGAGAAAGAGAGAGGAGAGAGAACATGATCAGAGAGGAGAGAACATTAGGTTTTCATTTACAATTGTCTACATTTTAGGTTTTTGTAAATACAATTTTATACATTCTAAGTTTTCATTTTCAGTTTTTAACAAATACATGATTTCTAAAAAAATTGAAAAGTAAATTAAAACATACATTCATTTTTAAAATAAATTCGTATAATGCTATTTAAAAAAAAAAATTAACTTTTTATATGTTTTAGGTTTTCGTTTACAATTTTAAATATGTTTTTGGTTTTCTACGTTTTAGGTTTTCATTTTCAGTTTTCTACGTTTTAGGTTTTCATTTTCAGTTTCATTTTACGTTTTGTTTTCAATTTCATTTTAGGTTTTCGTTTTTGATTTCATTTTAAGTTTTTGTTTTTTGTTTTCATTTTTGGTTTCATTTTAAGTTTTCTACGTTTTAGGTTTTCGTTTTCAATTTCATTTTAGGTTTTTGTTTTCAGTTTCATTTTAAGTTTTTGTTTTCAGTTTCATTTTTAGTTTTTGTTTTCAGTTTTCTACATTTTAGGTTTTCTTTTTCATTTTCATTTTTGGTTTTCATTTTCGGTTTTCATTTTCGGTTTTCATTTTCGGTTTTCCACGTTTTAAGTTTTCATTTTTGGTTTTCCATGTTTTAGGTTTTCATTTTCAATTTTCTCCATTTTAAGTTTTTGTTTTCAGTTTTCTACTGTTCAGGTTTTTGTTTTCTACTTTCTTACGTTTTAGGTTAAATTGTTTTCAATTGCACATTATTTCTAAACAAATCGAATAAAAAATAAAAACATACATTTCATAATCTAAGAAAATACATTCATTTTTAAAATGCATTCTTAAATAGCTATTTAAAACTAAAATTTAACATTTTACTACTGAAAATGAACACGAAAAATAAAATAAAACAAGTAAAAATGATAAATACATACCTGGAACTCGAAAAAATGTGTTTGTGGGGTCAGCAGGCGTCTAACAATCGGGCAGGCGATGTTGAAAAATCGTAGATCCCATTCTCCTGTCGCTAGAAAATGACAGGAAATGCAGTAAAAAAATAAATAAATACTTTCCAAAAATGGTCACCCATTTTTTGTCAAATCGGGTGCCCATTTTGGCTCGGTTGACCGAACTAAAATGGGCACCCATTTTATTAAAGATCGGAGTGCCGAACCAAAATGGGCAATTGATTTGACAAAAAATGGGTGCCCATTTCTAGCGGTGCATTTTTCCAAGTCGTGGACTTTCACGGAATTGGCACCCAACTTTTTGCACGTACCCCCAAACCTCAATACCAGATCCACTCACTTTGCATCACACATCAATCCCTTAGATCACTTATTCACATTATTTCACCTTCACATCAATCACTATATGTTCAATCAAGGAAAAAAATTATTACTTTATACCGTGCACAATATTTCATAATTGAGTCGGCCAATTAAGCTTAGCCAATTATAAAATATAAAACATTATACGTTACATAATATTCCCCTAATCACATAAAAATATCGGCTCACAAACTTAATAAATTATCACATGTGTAACCTCTGACTATGCTGACTCATCCAAGTTTCCTCCACAATGTCTTCAACCTCTGTATAAATTTTCTTGACTAGATTCTATCCCTGTTAGGAGATTATCACAAACCACTTCTCAGAAACACCACTAGAATACAATTTCCACTAGATTGCTCATAACTGACAAAAATACTTAAATTTATGTACACACTCTTAACCATGATATCAGGACACTATAGAAAACATGTACTCAACTTCGCATAACCTCATCTACAATACACCATGTGTGATAATCCAAACTTCATTTGCTACTCTGCTAAACTTCAGTATAATCAGTGTGTTCATATCAATGACAAATACAATCATGAATACAATGCGATTGCTCTAGACATGCTAGAATACTCCCCCATAGGAAATATTCAACATTCATGCTAACAAAACCTACCCAGCTGAATGTGTTGGCATTGATGGTTTGCACCTATGAAAACCATAATGAGAATTGGGATCCCTTGCAATTTTTCATTCAATGGATTTGACTATTTTTGCATCAACAAAAAAATTGTTGCCCTATAGAAACCACTTCGAATATTAAAAATTTGAAATAGGTTATTGCAGAGGGGTCTCACATGAGAATGTAATTTAATTAATATCATTTTTAAGTGTCATGATTTATGAGAAATAATTTATCAAAGTTTGACAATTTTATACACCTAGGGCACTTAAGAGACAACCTCTCTAGGGTATGAGATTAAGTGTTGGGGCAATTTGGAAGGTAAAATGGTACCATGCCTGAGGTAAAATGGCTCAACTATATATTTTGGCATTGATGGTTCAAGCCCATGATGAAAAAAATGAGGATGAAGGAAATTTTTCAAGTGCAGGTATAAGTGCGGAGGAATAAATGAATCTTTGTGAAAATATTGAGGTTGAAGGATATGTTGATTTAAATCCTCATAACATGGGGTGTGTATGTAGGACGTAACATGAAGTACATCAATAAGTACATCTTAACAATATGAGGGTCTCACAAGTACATGTCTAGTACTCAATAGTACATGTTTGATTCATCAAGTTCTCGAGTTGCTACTATTGATTAAGAAAGGTTAAACCCACCATGAGCATGTATTTTACTCCCAATAAATTATCCAATTATATGATACCATAATACTAACCCAAAGTGGTTAGATACCATATTACTAATGTTTATCTTTATTAGTTTATTCCATAAGTAAAAAATATCACACTCATGAAACCATAGATCCAAAATAATTCAAACACACAGAATAGAGTTTATAACACATTTGTAATAATAGGAATATGTTGAATAATCATTCCAAGGTAACCAATGTAAATAAAATGCATCACATATAAAAAAACATAGGATAGAAAAACATAAAATTTATTATTGAAATATAATAACAAGGACACTCACATAAGTAAAAATACAGAATGATTCCATAAACAAGAATAATACATCTAGTGTACATAAGAAACAACTTATATCAAATCTCAACTTCTATACATCAAATTGTCAAATAAGTATGTATCTCCATATACAAATATGACATAAACACCAACTTAAGAAAAGTTTTACAAAATGTGTCATATGCCATCTTGAAGCTTGACAAAATATGTTATCATGAATTTTGAATATGTCCTATGGGGGAGTATTCTATCATTTTTGGAGAAGTCCCATGTTGCATTCATGAATGTGTTTTTCATTGATGTCAACATACTAATTATACTGAAGATTAGTAGAGTAGCAGACATAGTTTGGATTAGCACACATAGTGTATTCCAGATAAGGTTATGCAGAGTTGAGGACATGTTTCTTATGGTATCCTGATATCATGGTTAAGAGCGCATACATAAATTCAAGTATTTGTGTTAGTTATGAGTAATCTAGTGGAAACTATATTCTAACAGTGTTCTTGAGAAGCGGTTTGTGATAATTAGATTATATCTCCTAATAGGGATAGAATCTAGTCAAGGGAAGTTATATAGAGGTTGAAGACATTGTGGAGGTGACTTGGATGAGTCAACATAATTAGAAGATGCACGTGTGAAGAATTATTAATTTTGTGAGCCGACAATTTTATATAACTATGGAAATATTATGTAGCATGTAATGTTTTATATTTTGTAATTGGTTAAGCTTAATTGGCTGACTCAATTATGAAATATTGTGCATGGTATAAAGGAAGGATTTTTTTCCTTGATCATGAAACATAATGTAAGATGTGAAGGTGAAATAATGCGAATAAGTGATCTAAGGGATTGTTATGTGATGCGAAGTGAGAAGATCTTGTATTGAGGTCTGGTGAAGCATTTGGTGCAGTTTTGGCATAGTCAGAGAGCAGAAGAGAAGTTTTTGAGATTAGTTATACTTAGTATTATTCTTTTTGGATAATACAAAGATCACTTAGACTATGTGTTTGATGATCTTGCCCTTGAAGTTGTTTGGATAGTGGGTCCTTCTATCTTCCTTAACTCCTAACAAGGTTAGAATCTCCTCACAAGGATTCAAGACTTCTAAGAAGGACTGATATGTACTAAATGTATTTCATAAGACTCATAATAGAGTCTATCCTCTCAGAAGGAATTTTTATATTAGTACATCTTTTTGTGGGTACCATCCCATCGGGTTTACTCTCTGATCAACAGGTTCCCTAGTTAACAAATTTGGTGTCATTGTGTATGATTATCTTTCTATGGTTGTTATTTATGTTGATTACATATTTCAGATATAATAAGGTTAATAATTTTTTTTTTTATTAGATAACTGATTCACCCCCCCTCTCAGTTATCTTGGTGGACTTTACTTTCTAACAATTGATATCAGAGAGACAGGTCCTTGAAGGAAAAGTTTAATAGCTTAACGAGATCCATGGTGAGTCACTTCAAAAAAGAAAGTCCTAAGTTTGATGGAGTTAACTATGATAGATAGAAAGAGAAGATGAAGACACATTTTCTACATTTAGGACCAAGATATTGGTTGATTAAAAAGAATGATAAATGTATCATTGAAGAAGAAAAGATTGAGGATTGCACTTAGAAAGAAAGAGATATGTTTATGTGTATCCAGAGAAGCACTTTTGTCAGCTCTTCCTGAGAATGAATATAGTCAGCTAAAAACTCTAAAGACATCTCATGAAATTTGGTTATCTTTGGAATCTACTTTTGAAGGTGATAAACATGCTAAGAGAACCAAATTACAAAATTGGACATGTTTATTTCAAGAGGCTAAAATGATGGAAGAGGAATCTGTTAGAAGCTATATTGGTAGAATATCAGAGATTGTTGAAGGTATCAAAGCTTGTGAAGGAAATAATAATGAAGATGAAATCATTTGGAAGATCTTGAAAATATTGATCCCAATGTTTAAGCAGACAATGTAGATGATTGAACAAGTCATACCTTGTACTGAAAAATTTACTAGAGAGACTCTTCTTGGAAGATTGGAAGCAATGGAGATAAGTCTAAGACAATCTAGATATTTGCCTAGGATTGAAACGACATTCAACACACTTAGTGTTCACCCTACTTTGTCAAGGAGTACAAGTGTCAGTGGAGATTATACCATGAGCAACAGATCTAAGACTGAAGAAGATAGAAAGATTGAAGAAGGAATTATCTTTCTTGTGAAAAGAGAACCAAAAGGTAAGAAAATCTTTAAATGTTAGACATGTCAAGAATACGGTCATTTTGCATCTAAATGTCATAAGAGAGTGAAGAAATATAAGAACTTTAAGCCTAGAAGACCTAAAGAATGTTATTATGCTAATGATGAAGAATTTGAAGCTATTATTGTGAAATTCTTAAGTGAAAGTGATGATGAAAATGATGATATAGGATTTTTTGCAATAAAAGAGGAAAATTATGAAATAGAAGTCAAAGAAGAAAAAGATTTAGTGTCACAAGTTGAAAAGAAAACTGATTAGATCATAGACAATGGTTGTTCACATCATATGACTGGTGATATGAATAAGTTTATAAAGTTTAAAATTTATGATGGAGGAACTATTAGAGTTGGAAACAATGCACCTTTTTGAATAAAAGGAATAGGATCTATTAATCTTGATGGAAAGACTAACACTGATGATGTTTACTTTGTGGATGGATTGAAGCATAATATTTTAAGTGTTGGACAGTTAGTTGTCAAGGGACATCAAGTTTGGTTTACTAAAAAGACTTGTATGATCAAGGATAAGAATGGTAAGATGATTGGAACAAGAGAAAGAATCAGAGGTAATGTATTTCAGTTGAATCCCACTGAGATGACATGTTTGATTGCTAAAGTTGATGATAGTTGGTTATGGCACAAAAGGTTTTGTCACATAAACTTTGATAACATTGTGAAAGAAAGTACTACATTTTCAGTAAGAGATTTGCCTAGAATTGTGAAACCTACTAACATGGTGTGCAAGGAATGTGTTATGGAAAAACAAAAAAGAAGTTATTTTCCCAGCAAGAAGTTCGCCACAACAACAAAATTGGAGATTTTTCATACAGATCTAAGTGGTCCCACAAGAACAAGATGATTTTATGGTGAAAGGTATTTTATGATTCTTGTTGATGATTTTAATAGGATGACATGGGTACTATTTCTTAAAGAAAAGTTAGAAGCATTTGAAAATTGTAGATTGCCTAAGAATAAAGTTGAGGATGAATCAGGAATGAAGATTAAATGTTTAAGATTGATAGAGGTGGAGAATTTACTTCAAAAGAATTTAATACTTTTTGTGAAGTGAATGGAATTAAGAGACAACTTTTAGCCCCTAAAACACCTGAGGAAAATGGTATTGCTGAAAGAAGGAACATATCAGTAACTAAAGTAACAAGAGATATGTTGTTTGAGAATGATGTAGCAAAGATATTTTGGAGAGAAGAAATAAACATAGTAGTGTATACAATGAATTGAGTATAGATCATAGAAGATACAGACAAGACTCCTTATGAATTATGGTTTGGATATGCACCATCACTAAAATATTTTATAATCTTTGGAAGTAAATGTTACATAAAGAGAGATGATGATATCGGTAAGTTTGATCCAAGAAGTGATGAAGGTATGTTCCTTGGTTATTCATTGAAAAGAAAATCTTATAGATGTTTTAATAAGAGAGCTAAGACTATTGTTGAGAGTACAAATGTTAAAGTGGATGAGAAGTTTAGAATTCAAGAAAGAGTACTTGATTATGATTTAGATGAAGAAGCGTATCCTAAAACTAATCAAGAAAATGTTGAATTATTTTATAAAACTAAAAATGATTTAAAAAATGAGACTCATGATAAAGAATACATATAAGAACTAAGATCTGAACCTAGAGTTGAAGCAAGAGTTGAGATAGTAACACCTAATAAGAATTTGATAAGGAATCATCCTATCGATCAGATTATTGGGAGCAAAGACAGAGGAGTGATGACAAGAAATATGGTACAAGAAGAATTATGCTTGATTTATCAAATTGAACCTAAGACTACTGATGAAGCTTGTAAAGATAACAATTGGATTCAAGCAATGAAGGAAGAATTAGATCAGATTGAGAAAAATAATACTTCGGAATTGGTTCCTAGACCTAAGGACAAAAATGTTATTAGGACTAAATGGGTTTTTAGAAACAAGATGAATGAACAAGGTGAAGTTGTAAGAAATAAAGCAAGAGTGGTATGTAAAGGATACTCACAGAAAGAAGGTATTGATTATGAACAAAAAATTGTACCTATTGCAAGAATTGGGTAGTAAGAATATTTTTGGCCTATGCAGCTTATAAGAAATTCAAAGTGTATTAGATGGATGTGAAGTCAACATTTCTAAATGGTGAATTAGAATAAAAAGTCTACATTGAGCAACCAGACGGTTTTCCTTTGACTCAAGAAGGAGACATGGTTTATAAATTGAATAAAGCACTATATGGACTAAAGCAAGCACCTAGAACATGGTATGAAAGATTGGATAAATATTTGGCAAAATTGGGATTTTCTAAAGGTACCGTAGACAATAATTTGTATCTAAATGAAATAGAGAATGGTCTATTGATTGTAGTTATTTTTGTTGATGATATAATCTTTGGAGGAGAAGATGAGGCAAGTGATAATTTTTCCAATGAAATGAAGACAAAATTTGAGATGAGCATGATTGGAGAAATGAAACTTTTCTTGGGTTTATAGATTGTGCAAAATAGTGATGGTATTTTCTTATCTCAGACTAAGTATCTAAAAGACCTATTAGAGAGATTTGGCTTATAAATTTGTAAGCCTATTGGTACACCTATGGTAATTGGACATAAGTTATCTAGCACATATGAGACCCCTATAGTTGAACAAAGGAAGTACATATCTATGATTAGAGGTTTGCAATATCTAACTCACACAAGACTAGATATAGCACATGCAGTTGGAATTGTTGTGAGATTTCAAGATGATCCCACAGAATCACATTATGTATTAGTAAAAAGGATATTTAGATATTTGAAAGGTACAACTGATTATGGGTTGTGGTATGATAAATAAAATGACTTTAACCTATGTGCATATACAAATGTAGATTGGGGAGGTAGTGTGGATGATAAAAAGAGTACAAGTAGTGGAGCATTTTTTCTTGGAGGAAAATTGGTTTCTTGGCTAAGAAAGAAATAGAATTGTATCTCATAGAGTACAACAAAAGAAAAATATGTAGCAACAACAAATAATTGTAATTAGATAATATGGATGAAATGGATGTTGAAGGATATTGGAATTAAGTTTAATGAGCCTGTTAACATACATTGTGATAATACAAGTACATTAAGTATGTTTAAGAATGTCGAGGGTGGGATGAGCTGGTATTGGGTTAGATAGGTCACCAATAGGACACCCTCATCTTTAGAAGGAAAGTGATCCTATAGATAGTAGGGCCCTCATCTACCCATTTAAATAGTAGGGGGTGAAGGCCCACCCTCATCTGAATGAAATGAAGGCCCTCATATGCAACTATAGATAGTAGGGAAAATAGTAGTGGGTGAAGGACCACCTTCATCTAAACAGAGTGAAGGTGAGGTTATCCCTTACTTGAATTCCATGAAGATGAGGGAAACTATACAACCCCACATGTGAAGGACCCCTGGTGCCCTAACCCCCTGGTGTAGAGGTTTATAGTTGCTCACCTTCATGCCCTACTATTCTAAGTTTATCACTTACTTGAATGAAATGAAGGTAAGGGGCAGGTTACGAGAATCTATATTGCCCTATATTGCCCCTTTATATCATTGGCAAGGATGGTGCATGTAGAGGTTCTCTTTAATGAACTGATGTCATTAGGTGGGAGGAGGATAACCATTGCTGGAGGATATAGTTGTAGAATTCCCCTACTATTCAAAGCCAGGGTAGCCCCCCATCTCCTCCCACCCACCCCAACCTCCTATGGGAATAATTTGAGGGGGGCCAGATTCATGTTTCTATCAATTACTTCTATCGGTCAAGCATTTACCCTCCTATAAGTAATATGATGTATCTAGGTTGGGTCTAGCTTGAAGTAGATCTCATGTTACATTCTAAAAAAAAACATATAGAGATAAAGTATCATGTTGTAAGAGAGAAAGTTGTAGAGAAAGAAGTTAGACTTGAGTATATCAGCACAAAGGAGTAGATTGCAGATATATTTATAAAGCATTTACCTAAAGATACATTTAAGTATTTGAGAGGTATGCTTGGGGTTATGCCATAATGTACTTTTGAGTAGTGATGCAAAAAGTTACATCAGTCCAATGGTATAGAGTACTATCTTTCTAGACTGTACATTGATGCTTCCTCTATGGGGGAGCATCTATGTTTTTGAGCTGAGTCATGAATGACTCTTGGTAAAAGGTATCTTCAAATAATGTCTTTGGACATTCTAACTTGTATTGGATTAACATAGTGATGTTTTCTTTGTCATTAATGTTAGTGGGGGAGAAGGATACATGAAAACTATTTAAATGATTAATGAAGAGGATTTGATGATTGATGAAGAGGATTTGAAAAGTCAAAGCAAGAGCAATAGTATTGCATTTTGGTATTCATGGAACTCAGATATTTTTCATCTATGTTACCATAAATGCCAATAGGAGAGATTGTTAGCATGAATGTTGAATATGTCCTATGTGGGAGTATTCTAGCATTTCTGGAGTAGTCACATGTTGCATTCATGACTGTGTTTGTCATTTATGTCAACATATAGATTATACTGAAGATTAGCAGAGTAGCAGACAGAGTTTGGATTAGTGCACATAGTGTATTATAGATAAGGTTATGAGGAGTTAAGGACATGTTTCTTATAGTGTCCTAATATCATGGTTAAGAGCGTGTACATAAATTTGAGTATTTGCGTTAGTTATGAGTAATCTAGTGGAAACTATATTCACACACTGTTCCTGAGAAGTAGTTTTTGATAATCAGATTATATCTCCTAACAGAGATAGAATCTGGTCAAGAAAAGTTATACAAAGGTTGAAGACATTGCGGAGGTGACTTGTATGAGTCAACATAGTTAGAGGTTGCACATGTGAAGATTTATTAATTTTGTGAGCCGATAGCTTTATGTAACTATGGAAATATTATGTAATGTTTAATGTTTTATATTTTGTAATTGGTTAAGCTTAATTGGTTGACTCAATTATGAAATATTATGCATGGTATAAAGGAAGGATTGTTTTCCTTGATCATGAAACATAATGTAAGATGTGAAGGTGAAATAATGTGAATAAGTGATCTAAGGGATTGTTATGTGATGCGAAGTGAGAAGATCTAGTATTGAGGTTTGGTGAAGCATTTGGTGCGGTTTTGGCACAGTTAAAGAGGAGAAGATAAGTTTTTGAGATTAGCTATACTTAGTATTATTCTATTTGGATAATACAAAGATCACTTGGATAGTGTGTTCGATGATCTTTCCCTTGAAGTTGTTTGGACAGTGGGTTCTTCTGTCTTCCTTAACTCCTAACAATGTTAGAATCTCCTCACAAGGATTAAAGACTCCTAATAGGGACCGATATGTATTGAATGTATTTCATAAGACTCGTAACAGAGTCCATCGTCTCATAGGGAATTTTCATATTAGTACATATTTTTATTGTTACCATCCCCACCGGGGTTTACTCTCTGATTAAGAGGTTCCCTAGTTAGCAAATCTGGTGTGATTGTGTACGATTATCTTTCTATGATTATTGTTTATGTTGATTACATGTTTAAGATATAATAAGGTTAATAAAAGTTGTCTTTATCAGATAACTGATTCACCCCCCCCTCTCAGTTATCTTGGTGGACTTTACTTTCTAACAAAATATACATGCAAAATAGTCATGTATGAAACCTGAAATGTCTACAAGTGAAAACTATATGTATTTATGACATCCTAAACTAATGATAGATCTTCAAAATTGAGCCTTTGAGTCACTCTTTGGCTCTAAAGGATCTTGCACAAGAAAAATTCAAACCACAATTGAGATTATTTATATTATATGATTTACAATCAAAAAATTAACATCAAAATCAATATAGTTTAAACTATAATTGAACTTTAAAATTGAATTATCGATAACCTCAAATCTACATCTCATAGGACGGTCAGGAGTTAAAGCATATGGCTATGAAAGAGAAGAGTTGTCGCTAATAATTTTGAAGCCAGACTATATACGTTCACAAGAATAAAATTGATACAAGTTAGCATATAACTATTGGTGATAGTTACATATTTAATAAACACAAATAAAATAAAAACTTACCTACTGGGGCATCTCTTCTTCTAACATTGTGGAAGTAGTTAACAAGGATGTGAAACCTATAATATATTGTACATAGAAGTGAAGAGAATAATTTATTTAATTACAATTTAAATGAAAAGCATGTATGCAATAAAAAAAAGTAAATGACTAAGTGCAAAAATACATTCTATGTAGCTCTCAAGGCCAAATGAAATGGCTGAGAGGGTGGCATCCTAGACCTACATAATTTCCTTAGATATCAACTATTAAATAGATAATGTAAATAAATATTAGTATAATTTTAATAACTTATCTCATAAATATTCATTTAAAACAAAATGCACTATGAAATTATGAGTCTTACCACTATACTTTTAGTGAGTGATGCACAAACCTCTTTGTCTTTGGCATGCAAGGAATCCCCAGTGTGTGCTCAAGTCCTTGTTGTCTCATCTTGTGAATAGGCCACATAATGGACCTCATAATTAGACGTGTTGATGGGATGCTTCACAGGCTATCTAAGGGGACCCAAGCAAATGTGATTGCACATAGTGCACATATGAGGCACACAAATATGTTCACCCAAGGAGGATGTGCTAGTTCCATCTAACCCACCACCATTATCAAGGCCATGTGGTTGTACTAATTTATGATCTACACAATGTAGGGTTTTGTATTCCTTGAATGTAAAGTTGTAAATGATATATAAAACTAATATATGAAAACAAGTGCAAGGGGAAAATAGTGAAATGACCTTACCTTGTATAGTTAGGAGGGGAGAAATGACTTTCAGACCTGATTTTGATTGTCACTAAGATGTCAGAATCAGGTATAACTCTAGATCTGGTTATCTGACACTTGTAACAACTTTCTATGAAAATATCATCCTTAAAGGATGAGGCCAACTTGGATGACCTAGTCCAAGATGAGGGTGGAAATTATGACCTTGTCCTTTTAACTCCAAATTTGATGAGAATTTTAGGGTTTCTATAACTATGTTCAAATCACCCAAATCTTGATATGGACCTCTGAAACCTTCTCTTGGACACATAAAGGAAGGGGAAATAAGGTTGAGAGGATGAGTTTTCCTAAATCAAACCCTATTTAGGAATCAACCTTGAAATGAAATAAATGTAGTTAAAAAAATATTTTCATGTAGCAGAGATTAGATCTAAACAATGGAATATATCATACCATGTAGATGAAATTGTCTCTAAGTATGTGATCAAGAATGTTGATGCAATAGCTTTGACTCAACACAAAAAAATGAAATCATGTAAGACAAACCTCATATAATAGATTTTGTAATTTTCCATAATGTTGAATTGGGGAAGAAGAAGACTTGATGGATGAATATTGATCTCCTTCCTTGATTGCAAAATCCTTTGCTTGACCTCCAATAGGGAAAAGAGCTAGATCTATGGAAAGGAAAACCTTGAATGTATAATGGAAATCAATAGTTGAATGCTTAAAGACTCTTGATCGATTCCTTGCACTTGAATGATTGATAATGGATTCTTTCAAATGAATACTTTCTTGCATTTGGATATCTTGAATGGAAAATGAATGATAGCTCGCATGTGTATTTGATAATATATTGTAATTGTGGATTGTAGTCATGGATTGTGGATGTGAAAATGAGGGGAAAAGGTCTCCTTTTATACACATTTTGGGGCTCACATTTCAATGGTCGGCCTTAATTAAAGACCAAGGAGAAAAACCCCCACATTAGGCCTAGAGCCAAGTAAAGCACAAGGCCTTAGGACAAGGCAGACCTGGATGGCCTTATCCTGGACAAGGCTGACCTAGATGACCTTGTCTAGGACAAGAATGACCTGGATGGCCTTGTCCATAAAAATAATTTTTTTCCTAGGACTTAGGGGAGTGTTCCAAAAAGGGATCCTGAAAGCCCTAGTCTACCAAGAAATTAGGGAAAATCCCAAAATCTAATATTGTATGCATAGTGTGTACTAGTGAAAGTACCTTCATAGGGTTAGCTTGATAATAAATGAACAAATAAACAAAATTAACCACAATTTAAGAGCTATTTGATGCAAATAATGAAAATGAGCACTCTATAGCTCTATATTTAGATATGCTAATAGTAATCTCTTAGCAAGCCTCCATTACTGATAGCTCTAAAATGAGAAAATGATAAGATATTAAACTAATTAAGTCTATTTCAAAGAAACTATGCTCAATTAAGCCTAAAATTATCTTTCTAGCTAAAATTCTCAACAAGTTTGATGCAATTCTCAGATGTGTGGATCTGTTCTCCTAATTTTAGCCTTGCTTTTATAGATTTTTGCAAGCATAGGGGCTGGAGTCACTAGTACATTTGACCTAGTTTTTCTACCAAAATTTTTGACCATGAAGCCAAAAGGTTTTGGTTGGTCGGAATATAGAAGGAAAACTTTCATTTTTTTTAAAGTTATGCCCGTGTTAGTTGAACTTTCGACCAATATCATGTTAGTCAAAATTTCAACTAACATGGGCATAACTTTAAAAAAAAGGGTTTCATTTCTCATTCATTATTACCATGAATTTTTTTTTTCAAGGGAATTGCAGTGCATGAAACACAAATTCAAAGATCATCTCATCGTTGCTTCATCTAGTTGAGCGTCATCAGCTTCATCCTAGAGTTTTTCTTTTACCTATTCTTTTCATGACTCGATGAGGGTTCCATTATATAATGTTTTGGTTAGTCTTAAATCCCCTAATTCTTTTACCTATTCTTTTGATGCTTCGATGAGGGTTCCATTTCTTCCTATAATTTGTGAACTTATTTTATGTTTCTGATGGTGGGTTATATTTCATTTCTCATGACATTGAAAATTGATGAGCCATGCAAAAATGTCTTCAAAAAAAACCCCAATCATTCTGGGCTATCTTGATAGCTTGATTATCCTCATTTTATTAGGAGGGCTGCTTGCAGTGTGAAGAAAATTGAAGTTTGCAATATTTGGGAAGGGTACGAATTGAGGCAACTTTCAATTGAATCTCTATACAATCTTCTCTGGAATGCTTTGTGTATGTGTGTTCGATAATGGGTGGTCTATTTTAAATGCATAATCTTGGAATGAAATGTTGAAACATAATTAACAAGTGATGCAACCCATTTCCCCTTTCACTAAATTTCAATATTCAAGAGACTATTATAAATCTTAATAACACCATGATTAGTTGTCCCTACAATCAACAATGGACTAAGCTCAGAAGGCTTCTCCATAATAATTCCCTTAGCCCTTTCTCATGTTTCACTTAAGAGCTCTTCTCACCAGGCAAGTGTGAAGAAACTCATTAGCAAGTTAGAAAAGGGGGTGAGAAAGAACAATGGAGTCGTGAAGCCCTAGTTAATGATCGATTCCAGATCTTACTTTACATGCATTGTTATGATCTCTATAATCTACATCCAACACATCTGAAACATATAACATAATGACACTAAATTGTTTTTAACTCCATTTCATTCATGGAAAAAAATAAATACTTTTGATCCATCATTTCTTCATGATATTTCACTGGTGCACTGTTCAGGAACAGTCACTCTTCCTTAGACTCCCACACACTAACCTTCTTCATAACCCTTGGAAATTCACAAAGGGATTCAACTTAAATGGAATCCATTCCAACATACTCACTATGCATGAAAAAGAAACAATCTTAAATCCAATCATTGCATCATTTTATCATGACTGTTACATTCCTTGACTGTACAGGGTCAGTCATGTTTTGAGGACCCAAAATGCCTTCCAAACGTGCAAAAAAAATTCAAAACTCCAATGAAATGTAACACCATATCATAGAAATCATTTGAATCCATATCAACCATAAAAATAAATGTTTGTCAACAATATAATCAGACTGTACCCTCACGGGCAGTGACTGGTAGATTTGAAATGAATTCACATTTTCATTGCTTGAACATAGTTTACATTCACTGTTATCATCTGGAATCAATCATTAACTTGGTCCATTCCCAATACTCATTAACTTAGTTTACATTCACTTTTATGATCTCTATAATCTGGAACAATAGAGTTTTTAATTTCTAGTTTCTAGAGTGTATTTATTTTGATGTTATGTAAATTTAATTTAAAAATCAATAATATCAATACAAGTATAAGCATTGTTAAGTGGATTTGTATTCTCAATTCAATTCGTGCAAGAATATGATGTACTTTACGTACTATTAAATTTTTGACAAACTTTCACATATTAACTTTTGAAGTAGAACTAAAGGAAATGCATTGTTGTTAACTTGTTAATAATAAAAAATTTATTGGCAAATTAGAAATCAATTATTGTTCATGTTGCAAAAATAAACTATTTTAACTAAAGTATACATGCGGTTTTTATGGGAAGAGGTTGAACAAACTATAATCTTGAACAAACTAAGTGGAATATGTAAACATTTGCTACACTGTCTCTTTTCTCTATGATTGATTATAAATATCATGGTGTTTTATGGCACTTTCATTAATTCTATCATGGTTGTGCTCTACTATTGTACCTAACCTTTAACATATCTCCAATGATTACAATGACTTGCACATGATTGTACCTTATGGTTGTTCCATCCTCTTATTGTGATCGTTGCCGATTTAAGGCATGATATGTCAATGTCTTCTTATTGTATTTATTCTATTAGGACTTCAAACTAAGTGACATTTCCTTTTCACACGAGCATAGAATTCAAAATTGCCTCTATAGAAGAAATTGTTCATTAATAGTAGATGGATGTGTTTTTCCCTATGATCTCATGATAATGGCCATATTCAATAACTCTATAACATGATGGTTGTTCCTTTTAAGAGAGATGGTTGTTCCATTGTTTTAAAAACTACACTTTGTTGTCCTTTTGACATGATAGCATTATATGTTAGAAACTTTGAGGTTCTCTTACCTTTTGTATGTCATGGCTTCACCTCTATGTAGCTAAATCTCACTTTGAAAATGATCTTCTTTTAGGAAACAATGAAAATCCACTATGGGTTCATATTTATTGTGACTTCCCATGGCACACTATCATTGCTTGTACACTGTATTTTTCCAATTCTTTTAAATTGTCACTGTCTTTGAAAATTAATGCCATATGTTTCTTACATTTGATTCAATTTCCATATTAATTACTCTCTTCAGTTGTATTAGGAACTTTTTCCTTAAGTGTGTGTGATGCAAACCTAGATATAGATGGGCATTAATGCTCAATTGAATGATATGTTCCCATAAAAATGTGAACTATTAATCTACAAATTCTCATGTTAAACAACTACAAAATAAAGTCAACATAGTTAGATAATTTAATTTTAGCTTTGGTTGTGTTAACAGAACTATGTTGACTTTATTTTTGATTTGTTTAACATGAGAGTTTGTAGATTAATAGGAGTTCACAGATACTAGTGTGCCATAGTTGCCCATCTATAACTAGTGAGATGCACATAACTCATGTAACTCATGCTAGTGTGCTTGGATACCTTGTATACAATATTTTTCATTAGACTAGATATTATCCAAATAGTGAGTATTTATATAAAGTGCTATAACACACAGGCGGTCCTCCTTTTACACCAATTAATAACAGTGAAAACCCTCACAGACGGTTGGATAATGTCTAGTCTAATCCAAGCACACTAGCATGAGGTACATGAGTTATGTTCATCTCACTAGATATAGATGGGCATTAATGCTCAATTGAATGATACATTCCCATAAAAAATGTGAACTCCTATTAATCTACAAACTCTCATGTTAAACAATTACAAAATAAAGTCAACATAGTTCCTTTAACACAACCAAAGTTAAAATTAAATTATTTGAAAAAGGGTTCATGTTTTGAGTTAATTGGTTTATGTAAATCTATTTCAACAAATGTTATCTTGATAAACTCTCTGTTTGGTTTCAACACCCATGTTAGTTTTGAAGTAAACAGTGGTAGAATATCATTTGGGTTTTCTAAATTGTGGTAAAGTTTTGTGTTATATCCGTATGGATCAATGGCAAGGTTTTAGTCTCTATAACCTATGTGGATAGTTCTTGTTTATATCCCTAGCTATTTCATATTGGGCTTCATACATATTGTTGATTTTTCATTCAAATCTTACACCTCATTTTGAGTTCTCTTGTCTGTGATTATATGTCAAACCCTAATTTCAGTAAGGCTTTTTTTTGGAGTATGGTTAAGATACATTGTGTTAGTCTTTGAACTAATTGTAATGTAACCCTATGTCAGGTCATTGTTCAGTTTGTAAACTAGTGTTGTGTTTATGGAGGGTTTACTTAACAAGTTAACACATTATGTAAGGGATGAAATCGTGATAGTTTCAGGATTATTATTTGAATACAATAAATGTTCTTGAAGACTATTTGTTAGAGACACTATTCAGACTTATTGGAGATAACAAAAGACATTGTTATGGTTATCTCAGAATAGAAAATGGTTATTATTTTGTTAAGGAATTATTTTTTGAAAACTACTTTGTGACAGTTAGACATGATATTTAATTTTTGAAAATGATTTTTTTTTTCAGATCAAAGGTGCCCACACTCGTTCTGTTGCTATACCTAATGGCTAAGGTATAGCAGTGGGAGATTGGGTTGAACAACATAGTGTTGTTAAGATTTTGATAGTGTTATATTGGCATAATAATGGTGAATCAATCACCAATTAAGCCAAGAAGGGTGTGGAAGGATGGGATTGGAGAAACCCTCAAATCAAGGGCCATGGATATTAATCAGCCAAACAAGAAGCAACATCTGTTATCATGATCAAGATCTAGGTCTAGGCCTCTTGGTGAGGCTATTCCAGGAGATGGTTTCAAGGATTTAGCTTAGAAATTTAAAGCTATTAAACTTGGCAAGAAGGCATCAAAGAATAGAAACAAGGACGCTCACAAGGGAGAGGCTAATAGAGTGATAGTGAACCTGAAACCAAAGCATTGCACACGTGATGAACATGTAGATTTACCTAAGCACTACTGGGAGCTTACCCAGCAACACATGTACTATTGTAAAAATCATCACAAGTCCATTTGCTACTAGGTCTAGCTCCCAGTATTGCTTGGTCAAATCTACATGTTTTTCACCTATGCATATACCTTCTTTGATGTATGTTTGCCTTCATTATTTATGTTCATCCACTTATGTATGTTTGCATTCATTTATATTCTTCTGAAATTTGGCTATTAGAGACCATATAGGACCATTCTTGATGTTTTTAGGTCATTTGATGAAAAGATGCTTTTGGGTCAGTAATAAAATAGGGATATCTTAATCTTTATGAGGTCAAATTCAAAATAGTAAGTGTATTATTTTATTACTGATGTCCCTATTTTATTATTAATGTCCCTATTTGATCTAATATCATCAATATAACAAACAAAGCATCGACCAATCAAATAGGGACATGAGGTGCTCAAACAGTGAGCTCATAAAACAATATATTTAGTCTTAATAAAATCTTATAAAAAAACATATATTGTGTGAAGTGTTTGATCTCTCTTTATTTGTTTTGGTGTTGATATTCACTATGTGGTACTCCTCATTTTCAATTTTAGTTTTTGAAAGTATTGAGGTTGACTAATTCTAGCTCAGGTATAGTTAAATTGTCCATTGATTGCAAACATTTTTTAAGTACCTGAATCTACAATAGAAAAATAGTGGTGAATGTATGATTATTATAATCATATGATTATATGTTATAATATTTATGTAATAAATGTAGTAACGATGGTCTAGTGCATTATTGATATAGGCTCGATGGCTCTTGTCAATGTGGTGGTGGGAAGTGTGCGTTGAAGACTTCACGGACACAAAGCAACCCTAGACGATAATTTTGGTGCTGCCCAAATAGAAAAAAGGTTGGTAATGTGTATATATTTAATATTTATAATGTAAATACTATTCATTATATTATAAGAACTAATGTAGATTAGGCATCATAGGGAAGTAATGGCTGCAGATACTATTAGAAAGTAAAGTCCACCAAGATAATTGAGACGGGGGGGGGGGGGGGGTGAATCAGTTATCAGATAATTATAACTTTTATCATCTTCAACAAAATTAAACCATATAAGCAATATAATTACCAACCATAGAAAGATATTCATACACAATACCACAATGACACAAGATATGTTGACTAGGGAACCTCTTGATCAAAGAGTAAACCCCGGTGGGAATGATTCCCACAAAAGATGCACTAATATGAATATTCCTTGTGAAAGGATGGACTCTGTTAGGAGTCTTATGAAATACATTCAGTACATATGAATCCATGTTAGGAGATTTTGAATCCCTATTAAAATATTCTAACCCAGTTAAGAGTTATGGAAGACAGAAGGACCCACTGCCCAAACAACTTCAGGGTAAGAGCACTGAACACACTGTCCAAATAATCTTTGCATTACTCAATAGAATAATATGTTACCTCTTCTCTAACTATGCCAAACTACACTCACTGTTACATCAGATCTCAATTTTAGATCTTTGTACATGTCTTCCTTCACAAATTCGCTTTCATACTTAGCTCTTTTCTTCACTTCATGCACACGACATCACAACCGCTGCTACCATATCATAATTACACACTTTCATATTACTAATACTTTACAAAAAGGAAATACATTCCTTCCTTTATACCACACTAAAATAATTACAAATGAGTCGGCATACAATTACAAAATAAAGTTTCCACACGTTACACCAAAATTATAAAAAACTGTCAGCTTCCAAATAAAATAAATCTTCACTCGTGTGACCTCAAAGTCTATGCTATCATCCATGTCACTATCAATGTGTCTTCAAATTCCTTTTAACTCAACATCACATAGCTCCAACTACAATAATCCACGTGCGCTAATCCAAACTCTGTTTGCTTCTCTGCAAATCTTCAGTAAATCACTATGTTGACATCAATGACAATCATAGTCATGAATGCAACAAAAACTGCTATGGAATGGCTCCCAAACATTTAGCATAAATTCCTAACAATCTCCCTCATTGGCATTGATGGAAACATAGATGAAAAACATCCAATGTTCCAAAAATCCAATACTGCAACACTGCTTCTTCAAATCCTCTTCATCAATCAAATCTTGCTTCGTTATCCTAATCAGTTCTCTCCAACAAATGTCTCAGATTGTTTTTCATGTATACTTTTCCCCCATTGACATAAATGAAAAAAATTTCATCACTATGTCAACAACAACTCAATGTTAAAAGACACTTTTCAGAAAATACATTTACTAGAGTCCTCATGACTCAGCTCAAATATACATACTCCCCCATAGAGAAAGTACCAACATCCAGTCCAGAAGAAAGATAAGGCTCATATACCACTGGACGGATGCAACCAACTACATCACTTCTGAAAAGTAGGCTGAGTCATAACCCCAAGCATACCTCTTAGATAATCAAATGTATCCTTAGGCAAAGGCTTTGTGAATATATATGCTATCTACTCCTTTGTACTTATGTACTCAAGTTTGACTTCTTTCTCAACAACTTTCTCTCTTACAACATGATACTTAATATCTATATGCTTTTTTTAGAATGTAATACATGATTCTTAGACATATTGATTGTACTGGTGTTGTCACAATGTATGACAATAGGCTCAACAAATTTTATTCCAATATCCTTTAGCATTTGCTTCATCCAAATTATCTGGTTACAATTGTTTGTTGCTGCTACATATTCTGCTTCTGTTGTGCTTTGTGAGATATAATTCTACTTCTTTCTTAGCCAAGAAACTAATCTTCCTCCAAGGAAAAATGCTCCATCACTGGTGCTTTTCTTATCATCAACAATGCCTCCCCAATCAGCATCTGTATATGCACATAGGGTAAAATCATCAGATTTTTCATACCATAGTCCATAGTCCATTATGCCTCTTAAATATCTCAGTATCCTCTTTACTGCTATATAATGTGATTCTCTAGGTTTAGCTTGAAATATTGCTACAATTCTAACTGAATGTGCTATATCAGGTCTTATATGTGTCAAATACTGTAATCCTCCAATCATAGATTTGTATTTCTTTTGTTCTACTGTAGGAGTCTCATCTATGCTAGATAACTTATGTCCGGTCACCATGGGTGTTCCAATTGGTTTACAATTCTCCATTCCAAATCTTTCAACAAGTCATTCAAGTACTTTATCTGACTTACAAAGATACCATCATTTTTTTTTGTTATCTGTAATCCCAAAAAGTATTTTATCTCACCAATCATACTCATTTCAAATTCAGTCTTCATTTCATCAACAAATTTTTCACTAGCTTCATCTTCTCCTCCAAAGATAATGTCATCAACAAAAATAACTATAACTAACAAACCATTTTCAGTTTCTTTAGTCTACAAATTGTTATTAGTTGTTCCTTTTGTAAATCCCAATTTTAACAAATACTTATCCAGTCTTGCATACCAAGTTCTAGGTGCTTGTTTAAGTCCATATAAAGTTTTTTTCAATTTACATACCATGTCTCCTTCTTGAGTTAAAGGAAAACCTTCAGGCTGCTCAATGTAGATTTCTTCTTCCAATTCTCCATTTAGAAATGCTGATTTCACATCCATTTGATATACTTTGAATTTCTTGTAAGCTGCATAAGCCAAAAACATTCTTACTACTTCAATTCTTGCAACAGGTGCAAAGGTTTCTTCATAGTCAATTCCTTCTTGTTGTGAGTAACCCTTACATACCAATCTTTCTTTGTTTCTTACTAATTCTCCTTGTTCATTCATCTTGTTTCTGAATGGTCATTTAGTTCCAATAACATTCTTGTCTTTAGGTCTAGGGGCCAATTCCCATGTCTTGTTCTTTTCAATTTGATTTAGTTCTTCTTTCATAGCATTAGTCCAAATTTCATCTTCACAAGCTTCATTAGTAGTCTTAGGTTCAATTTGAGAAATCAAACATAACTGTTCTTGTGCCTTATTTCGAGTTAGAACTCCTCTTTTGATGCTCCCAATAATCTATTCAAAAGGATGATTCCTTAACAAAATCTTGCTAGGTGTCATTGTCTCAGATCTCTTTTCAGATGTAGGTTCTTCAATAACTTCACAGTGGCTTTCATTCAACAAATCACTGCCAGTTTCATAAAACAATTTAGTAGATCCAATGTTAGGTTTATGATGAGCTTCTTCATCAAATTCATAATCAAGCATTCTTTCCTAAATTTTGAACTTTTCATCAACTTTAACATTTGTGCTTTCAACAATAGTCTTAGTTCTTTTATTGAAACATCTATATGCTTTTCTTTTCAAAGAATATCATCATCTCTTTTTATATAACATTTGCTTCCAAAAATTCTAAAATACTTAACTAAGGGTGCATGTCCAAACCATAATTCATAAGGTGTCTTGTTTGTGTTTGCTCTTATTTGTACTCTGTTCATTGTATACACTGTTGTGTTCAATGCTTCTCTCCAGAATATCTTTTCCAAATCATTTTCAAACAACATAGCTCTTGCTGCTTCAGTCACTAATCTGTTTCTTCTTTCTACAATGCCATTTTGTTTAGGTGTTCTAGGGGTTAAATACTATCTTTTAATGCCATTTTCTTCACAAAAGGTGTTAAACTCTCTAGAAGTAAATTCTCCACCTCTACTAGATCTCAAACATTTAATCTTCATTCCAGATTCATTCTCAACTTTATTCTTAACAATCTTAAACTTATCAAATGCTTTAGATTTTTCTTTAAGAAATGAAATCCACATCATTCTTGTAAAATCATCAACAAGAATCATAAAATACCTTTCTCCATAGAATCCTCTAGTCCTGGTAGGACTGCCCAAATCTGTATGAGCAATCTCCACCTTCTCTATAGATGTAAACTTCTTATTGGGAAAAGAACTTCTCTTCTATTTAGCCATTACACATCCTTTGCAAATCATGTTAGTAGGCTTCATAATTTTAGGTAAATCTCTTACTGCAAGTGTAGTACTTACTTTCACAATGTTATCAAAATTTATATGACAAAAACTTCTATGCCATAACCAACTATCATCAATCTTAGTAATCAAACATGTCATCTCAGTAGGATTCAACTGAAATACATTACCTCTAGTTCTAGATCCAGTTCCAATCAGATTTCCATCTTTATCCTTTATCACACAAGTTTTCTCAGTAAACCAAACTAGATATCCCTTATCAACTAAATGTCCAACACTCAAAAGATTATGTTTCAATCCATCCACAAAATAAACATCATCAGTATTAGTGTTTCCATCAAGAGTAATAGATCTTATACCTTTAATCAAACAAGGTGCATTGTTTCCAACTCTAACAACTCCTCCATCATATTCATTCAACTTTATGAACTTTTCCATGCCTCCAGTCATATGATGTGAAAAACCACTATCTATAATCCAATCAAGTTTCTTTTCAACTTGAGAAACTAAAGCTTTTTCTTCCTTAACATCAGTTTCAAGATTCTCTTCTTTAATTGCTACAAATCCTATGTCATCATTATTTTCAGAATCACTTTCACTTAAAGTTCTTTCTATACTAGCTTCAAGATCTCCATCATTAGCATAATAACATTCCTTAGATCTTCTAGGTTTGAAATTGTTTCTATACTTTTTAACTCTCTTAGGACATTTAGATGCAAAATGACCATATTCTTGACAAGTCCAACATTTAAATATTTTCTTACCGTCTGGTTCTCTTTTCACAAGCAAGGCAACACCTTCTTCAATCTTCTTATCTTCTTCATTTCTAGATCTGCTACTGCCTGCATAATCTCCGCTCACACTGATGCTTCTTGAAAAAGTAGGGCGAACACTAAGAGCACTGAATGTTTTCTCCATTCTAGGTAAGTCTCCTAATAATCCCAGGTTCATTTCTGCTGCTTCCAATCTTCCAAGAAGAGTTTCTATTGTAAAGTTTTTTGTACAAGGTATGATTTGTTCAATCATCTATGTTGTCTACTTAAATATAGGAGTCAATGTCCTTATAATTTTTCATATCACTTGATTCTCTGTCTTTGTTCCTCCATAAGATTTTATACCTATAATAATCTCTGACATTCTACCAATATAACTTCTAATAGATTCATCTTCCAACATTCTTATATCTTCAAATGCACATATCCAATTATGTAATCTAACTCTTTTTGCATGTTCATCACCTTCAAAAGTAGAGTGTAAAGCTTTCCAAATTTCATGAGACTTTTTCAAAAATTTTACCTGATTGTACTCATTCTCTGGAAGTGCTGTCAAAGTGCTTCTCTTGCAAGTATGTTACACATGAATAGATCTCTTTCATCTACAGTACATGTTTCAAGATTGTCCTCTTCAATGATAGTCTTATCATTCTTTGTAATCAACCAATAACCTGGTCCTAAACATAGTAGATGTGTCTTCATCTTTTCTTTCCAGATGTTAAAATTTACTCCATCAAACTTAGGGCTTTCTTTCCTAAAATTCACCATGGATCTCCTTAAGTTGTTAAACTTCTTTTTCAAGGACCTACTTCTCTGATAGCAATTGTTAGAAAGTAAAGTCCACCAAGATAACTGAGAGGGGGGGGGGGGGGGTTGAATCAGTTATCAGATAATTATAACTTTTATCATCTTCAACAACATTAAACTATATAAGCAATATAATTACCAACCATAGAAACATATTCATACACAATAACATAATGACACAAGATATGTTGACTAGGGAACCTCTTGATCAAAGAGTAAACCCTGGTGGGAAAGATGCCCACAAAAGATACACTAATATGAATATTCCTTGTGAAGGTATGGACTCTATTAGGAGTCTTATGAAATACATTCAGTACATATGAATCCCTATTAGGAGATTTTGAATCCCTGTTAAAAAAATCTAACCCTGTTAAGAGTTATGGAAGATAGAAAGACCACTGCCCAAACAACTTTAAGGTAAGATCACTGAACACACTGTCCAAATAATCTTTGCATTACTCAACATAATAATATGTTACCTCTTCTTTGACTATGCCAAACTGCACTCATTGTTACATCAGATCTCAATTTTAGATCTCTGGACTTCGCATGTCTTCCTTCAGAAATTCACTTTCATACTTAGTTCTTTTCTTCACTTCATGCATACAACATCACAACCATTGCTACCATATAATAATTACACACTTTCACATTACTACTACTTTACAACAAGGAAATACATTCCTTCCTTTATACCACACTGAAATAATTACAAATGAGTCGGCATACAATTACAAAATAAAATTTTCCACATGCTACACCAAAATTACACAAAACTGTCAGCTTCCAAATACAATAAATCTTCACTCATGTGACCTTGAAGTCTGCACTATCATCCACATCACTATCAATGTGTCTTCAACTTCCCTTTAACTCAACATCACATAACTCCAACTGCAATAACCCACATGCGCTAATCCAAACTCTGTCTGCTTCTCTACAAGTCTTTGGTAAATCACTATGTTGACATCAATGACAATCATAGTCATGAATGCAACAACAACTGCTATAGAATGGCTGCCAAACATTTAGCCTTCATTCCTAATAGATACTTTATTTGGGTCAATGACAACTCATCTACATCTATCTGCCCATCTCCACTTATCCATGATGAAGGATTTGAGTGCAAAACATGTCAAGCTAGGGAAAATGCTGAAATTATATTCTTACGATGTCTTCTTTGTATTGTAATCACATATCTTTATTTTGGCCATATGCAAAGATGAGCTCAAGAATTAGTTAGTTTAGTATTTGCATATTGTAACTAATATTTTAATATGGATATGGCATAACTTCTCTTTGCCTCAAGTGTACATATATATGATTTACATCATTTTTTATAATAATTCTTCATGTTTATGGCTTAGGTGAGCCCCAATCTACTATCAATCACATGATTTAATGTATAGTGTTTTCTTGGTTATTAATAATAGTGATTGGTTCGGTTTCTTGATTTAATGTATAATGTTTTTTTGTTGTAAACATGTCATTGGTTTAGTTTTGTAATTTTTTTTTAGGAACAATCTGGCCAAGGGCCAGATCACTGCTCACAATCTCATTGCCAAAGTGGCCAAAGACTATGTTAGGCTGATAAAATATGGGGATTCTCTTTACCTTTGCAAATCTTTGAAGGTTGCTGCACTTGGACAGATGTGTACCATTGTTAAGAAAATTAGACCAAGTTTGGCTTACCTCGAACATGTGAGGCAAGAGTTCTGTGGGTACCCTAATGTTGGCAAGAGTTCTTATTTTAGTTTGTAATAAGATTGGTTTGCAACAACTAGAGACACTACTAGAGGAAGATGAAAAATTGGTTGCGGAGATGAGATTTGAGGTTGGGAAAAATATTGGTGGGTTCTTTGGGAATCAAGAGGGGGTGATGATGGTGTGCTACTCTCTATGAGTGCTTTGAAGGAAGAAGGGGTGATTGCAGTGAAGAATGTGGCATGTGAGAGGTTGTTGGAGCAAAGAGTGGAAATTAAGATGAAGTCAAAGAAGATCATTAGTTGTCTCAATAGGATTCATGTTGCAATGCCCAAGCTAAGAGATGGGAAAGAGAGGCCCCCTTGTATTCCTCAAGCTATTTTGGATGCCAGGGAACGTGCTGCCAAGGAGGCTATGAAGCTAGACAATGATATTGAGAATGAAAATGGTGGGGCTGGAGTTTACTCTACAAGCTTGAAGAAGTGGTATATTTTAGCAAATGAAGAGTGGAAAGAAGATGATATTCCCGAGATCATGGATGGACACAATGTTACAGACTTTATTAATCTAGATATCTTGTAGAGGCTTGAAGAATTGGAGAGGGAAGAAGGGCTTAGGATGGAAACTATGGGTGATGAGGATGATGAGATAGGGGAAGTGGAGTTGAATCCTGATGAAAAGGAATCTTTGGCTGTAATTAGCAAGAAGAAGAAGATGCTTATCGTCGAACACAGATTAAAGAAGAGTATTATAGAGAGCTAAGAAACATAAATTTAGATTTCACAATAGCTGAGAAACATAATTGTAGGCATCATGGTCACAATTTTTTGGAGACAACATAATAGATTTGTATACCTAGACGATGGAGAGAAACTTATGCTCCCCCAATTCCAAGTTGACAATATGGGATCCAAAGACCATAGATAAGGAATAAATTTAGAGAGTAGAGGAGGGTCATAATGACTAAAATAATATAGGACAAACCTCAAGTTAAATGAGGCAACTACAAACATTTTAATAGATTTTTATTATTAAATAATGAAATTTGCATATACTAGTGTTCTAAGCCCCCTTATTACATGATTTATTATTGTAAGCCCCCTCTGACTTACGCATCTAGAAAATGAAACTAAAACCTATTAGGATTGAGACAAACCTTATAAAAAAACAATAGCTAAGAAGGATTACTTTCCAACATTTATTGAATACATCTATTGCTCATGAATACAAGGTCCTCCAATAGATGTATTCAACAGATGTTGGCAAGAGATCCTTCTTAGCCGTTGTTATTTTATAAGGTTTGTCTCAATCCCAATAGGTTGTAGTTTCATTTTCTAGATGTGTAAGTCAAAGGGGGCTTAAAATAATAAATCATGTAATGAGGGGGCTTATAACACTAGTATATGCAAATTTCATTATTTAATAATAAAAATCTATCAAAATGTTTGCAGTTGCCTCATTTAACTAGTTGAGTTTTGTCCTATATTATTTTTGTTGTTATGGCTCTCCTCCACTCTCTAAATTTATTCCTTATCTATGGTCTTTGGATCCCACAGTGTCAACTTGGAACCGGAGGAGCAGAAGTTTCTCTACATCATCTGGGTATACCACTCAATTATGTTGTCTCCAAAAAAATATGACCATGATGCCTACAATTATGTTTCTTAGTTGTTGTGTCCTAGGACCCCTTATGACCTTTTACGACCATTTACGATGCCTAAGAATACATCTTAGAGGTCTTAAAATGTTGTAAAGGGTCATAAGAGGCTCTTAGGAGGGGCCAGATGAGCTTCCACCTTCACGTGGTTGGCCCTGTTATGTAGATAATGTTAAACTATTCTCGAAACAAAGAGAAGATCAATAATTTAAGGTCTCAGTCCACGGACAAATTAAATTAGACTTACTATCCAAATTGGTAAATTGATGAGAATCAATGATGGGGGGTTTTTAGATTTTGAGAAGATGTATATGTAGTGGAGGCCACAAGGGATTTTTGTGGATATTTTCTAGATGTGGATATTGTTTCTCATCCATGCACGAAATGTGCTAGTGATCATATAAAATTACTTAAAACTAGTAAAGGGTGCTGGGAACAGCCTTTGGATTATGAAGGGATTCCATTCCAGTGTGGGAGGTGTATTCAGATAGGGAATCCTAGTGGAAAGATGTCTTACACCATCATTATATGGTGGAGAATAAGTTGAAGCAACAAAAGATTTTTTCTCAAGCTGTGCATGGCGAGACATCGAATCGGGAAATTGGAAATGCATGTAAAGTGACCAATGCTACGAAGGGAGGGGATGGTTTGGATGATGGGAAGAGTGCTAGAAAGGTAGAAACCACACTAGAGGGTAGAGAAAAGAATGTAGCTATCCCTAGTTCAGGCCAGGTTCTAACCTATTACTATTAATAAAATTACCAATTACCGTTAAAAAACAAATAGTAATGTAACATAACAAAATACACAATGATATATATTAATGCAAAGTAACACCTAAAGATAAATATCTAGACTAATCATTGAGACTAATCACCGAGCAGGATGTCGTTGGTGATTACTCTACATATTTATCTTTACTTGTTTTTTTTTAACAAATTGAAACAATAAGATACAAGTTGAGGAAAATTGAATCAAAAAATGTAAAATTCTAACACACCAGTAAGATACAAGTTGGAAAATTGACATTTTCCAACCCTCCAATATCTTCCCAAGAGACATTTGGAACTTCAACCACCTGTCAATATTTTTCCAACATTCAAGATACCTGTCAATAATAAGATAGAAGTTGAGGAAAATTGAATCAAAAAATGTAAAATTATAACACACCAGTTCAAAATAAAGCATTAATAAATTCATAACCAAATCTAGTTTGCAAAATCCGCCACAATTGAAACTCACCTTCTCAATATTTTCTCTAATAGCATACTTGCAAGCCCATTTACAAATCTCTATAATATCGGCTCCACTAAATCCTTAGGTATAAGGGGCCAGTGCCATTAGGTCCACATCCTTTGAGATGGGTGATTTTCTCAAGCAAGACATGAAAATTTAATAATGTGAGGACTCATCAGGTAAGGGAATATAAATCAACTGGTCAAGTCGGCCATGCCTTAGCAATGCAAGATTGATGATATCAGGTTTGTTTGTAGCACCAATAATGAAAACTATTTTCTTGGTTGTCATACCATCCATTTTCGTCAACAACTGGTTGATGACTCTATCCACAGATGAGGATATCCCAGAAATCCCTAATATAATAAATACGATGAAGAAAAAACTAAAAAGAATCAATGTAAAAATTATTACTATTTTGGAAGATGCAAATCCAACCAAGGAGATGCTGAAGAGGACAGATGAATTGATGGCATGAGCACATCGTTTTGAAGTAAGCAGTAATGAATCTTTAGTTATAACAAATCTTTAGTTATAACAAAAGTTCAATAAAGGTTTATATTTTATACTCTTTTATGTTGTGAGCTAAAATATGTATGTGTTCTTGTTATAGGATTTTTTGCCTGCTCAATTACCTGTTCATGGACTACCGGCCTCACCAGATTTTTTAGTTTTTTCTTCATCGTATTTATTATATTAGGAATTTCTGGGATATTCTCATCTGTATCTACATAATTAGACCTTTATTAAGAATTCATCATATTAGATAAAGTATGTTTAAGAATTGTTGGGACTGGTCCTTTAGCGTGTATTAAATAGAATAGAATTTTCAACATATTATTATCATTCTGTTTCTTTGTTGTAAACATGCCATTGGTTTAGTTTTGCAAATTTTTTTTGTGAATTAACCTGCCATTGGTTTAGTTTTGTAATTTGTTTTTTGTTGTAAACATGCCATTGATTATAAGTACTTGAGGTATCAGGTTATTAATACCCTTGGTATTTTGGACCACCCCTTGAGGCATCGATGCGACATGCAAGAGGTTGTTAGAGCAGAAAGTGGAAATTAAGATGAAGTTGAAGAAGATCAGTAGTTATCTCAATAGGATTCATGTTGCAATGCCCAAGCTACAAGATGGGAAAGAGAGGCCCCCTTGTATTCCTCAAGCTATTTTGGATGATAGGGCACGTGCTTCCAAGGAGGCCATGAAGCCGGAGAAAGATATTGAGAATGAAAATGGTGGGGCTGGAGTTTACTCTACAAGCTTGAAGAAGCGGTATATTTTGGCAAATGAAGAGTGGAAAGAAGATGATATTCTTGAGATCATGGATGGACACAATGTTGCAGACTTTATTGATCCAGATATCTTGCAGAGGCTTGAAGAACTAGCCGAGAGGGAAGAAGGGCTTAGGATGGTAGCTGAGGATGATGAGGATGATGAGATAGGGGAAGTGGAGTTGAATCCTGATGAAAAGGAAGCTCTGGCTACATGTGGGATCCACGCCCAAGCTAGAAAGATGTTTTCCCAAACACATAAAAAATATGCACATAAAAATGATAGTTGATAAACATAAATGTAGATTTCACAATAGTTGAGAAACCTAAATATAGGCATCATGGTCACATTTTTTTGGACAAAACATAATTGAGTTGTATACCCATGAGATGATGAAACACAACTTCTGCTCCTTTGATTCCAGGTTGAAACTACGGGATCCAAAGACTATAGATAAGGACTACATTTAGAGAGCAAAGGAGGGCTATAATGACCAAAATAATACAGGACAAACCTCAAGTTAAATGAGGCAACTGCAAACATTTTAATATATTTTTATTATTAAATAATGAAATTTTCATATACTTTATTTATAAAATGAAATTTGCATATTAGTATATGCAAATTTCATTATTTAATAATAAAAATCTATTAAAATGTTTGTAGTTGCCTCATTTAACGTGAGATTTGTCCTATATTATTTTGTTCATTATGGCCCTCATCTGCTCTCTAAATTTAGTCCTTATTTATGGTCATTGGAACCCACAGTGTCAATTTGGAACTAGAGGAGTAGAAGTTGCTTTGCATCATCTGGGTATACCACTCAATTACGTTGTCTCCAAAAAATTGTGACCATGATGCCTACAATTATGTTTCTCAGCTGTTGTGTCCCAGGACCCCTTATGACCCTTTACGATCCCTAAGAATACATCTTAGAGGTCTTAAAATGTTGTAAAGGGTCATAAGAGGATCCTAGGAGGGGCTAGATGAGCTTCCACCTTCATGTGGTTGGCCCTGTTAAGTAGAGAATGTTAAACTATCCTCAAAACAAATAGATGATCAATAATTTGAGGTCTTAGTCCATGGACAAATTAAATTAGACTTACTATCCAAATTGGACAAATTATGTCCAAGGTTTCATCCTGGTGGATGGTTTGTATGATGGGAAGAGTGCTAAAAAGGTAGCAGCCACACCAGAGGGCAGAGAAAAGAAAGGACCTATTGGGTGCCGAGACAAGGTGGATGAACGATTAGATGATCATCCGCATCAACATGGGAATTTTGGCTTGGGTGTGGGTTGTATTTCAGGGGATAATCTTAGGGATTGGAAAAATGAGGTAGCCAAAGTTGAGGTTCTTTCTTTCTTTCTTCTGAAGCTTGTGTGATTGATGTGGGTTTACTGAATATTTGGGGAGATAGCTCTCCTAAATGAAGCTATTGCTAGTTTGGGCTAGGTTCTAACCCATTATGATTAATAAAATTACCAATTACAATTAAAAAAAATACTAAAGCAACATAACAAAATACACAACAATATATATTAATGTAAAGTAACACCTAAAGATAAATATCTAGACTAATCACCAAGCAGGATGCTGTTGGTGATTACTCTGGATATTTATCTTTAGTTTTTTTTTTTCGACATTCCATTATTAGTCAATATTTTGATGCCCTTTGGTCAAAACCCACACAAGAGTTGGTCTAACGTTTAACCAATTTATGTCAAAATTTTCCGTCATGGGTTTGGCATCCTGGTCGGACGGTCTAAATATTTTGACCAAGTAAGGTCGAAAGGTCTGAATATTGCGACTTGTTTTGGTCAACAATTTGACTTGATGAATTCCCAATATCAATGTGAATTTCAACCAAGAGTCATGTCAAACTTTCGACATTAAAACGTTATGTCATACATTCAACCCAAAAAATAGAGACCAAACGGTTGGTCGAATAATCAACCAATATTGGTAGAAAATTTGACCAATTGGTCGTCGAAAATAGGTGCAAATTGTACTAGTGAGTTGATTTAATCATGGTTGATTTAAGTTTAAGTCCATGGTTCCATCTTTAGGGACAATTTAAATGGTTTTCCTCAAATCTTGGGAAAAAGAGACAAAATGAGTGGTTAAGATGCTCTCACCTTACGAGTGATTGAGATTCGATTTGCTTTTGATCCATGTGAGCTCAATCCTTAATTCCTATTGGTTGAGGTATTTTCCTCCCATGTGGTGGGTGAGGGAAATTAGGAATTAAATAATTAATTTTAATTGATTTTTTTAGCCATGTGTACTCCTTAAATTGGCTGATTTTATTTTTAATTGAACTATAAAATTAATTATATTAATTACATAATTAATTGATTTATCTTGATTTAATTGATTTATTTAGCTTTTGATTTTAAATTAATATTGGATTTAGCTTGATTGAAATTATTGCTTTGATTTTTGCTTAGTTTCTCAATTGATTTGATCCTAACCAATTTTAGGTGATTACAAATGCCCCTCTTTCACTAGTACATTTGACCTTATTTTTCGACTAAACAATTTGACCATCAAATAAAAATGTTTAGGTTGGTCAGATTATAGAAGGAAAACTTTTTTTTTTTTTTAATACATTCTTGTGTTGGTCAAAATTCTGACTAACACTGTCTTGGTCAAAATTTTGACCAACACAGGCATAACTTAAAGTTAAAAAAAAGGTTTCAAACCTCATTTCATTATTAGTTGATAATTGCAATGCGCGCGAAGGAGGTAGAAGCTTGAACAGGTTTAAGACTTGAACGAGAGGTATGTTTTCTTTCTTTCCTTAACTTTCCTGGTCTTGTTTACTTTGGCATCTCATTGGCTTGACAGATTGATGCTATTTGGCCAATGTCATATGTGGAGTCTTGAACTGTTTCTTAACTTTTCCCTTTGAAGTTCTGTAAGCTTAATTTTTTGCCTTCCAATGGTGATGCAAATTGCCCTGGCATTAGGTTATATTTTAGATAACCCTCTCCTACCTACTTTCCTTCTATTAATGCAAATTTTTTGGGTGGCAATGGAGAATTTGGTACATCATAGGGTCCCCTCTTTAGGGATGCAACTGTCTATGGTGCCCTAAGTAATTCGGCAAAACCCTTCGCATGGGATATGAGGCTAAAAAATGTTGGAATGCTTTGGAATACTTTGGATGAAGATAATACTCCTATATTTCATTGAAGGTTAAAGATAATGCTAGGATTAAATACAACCCACAATTTAAACACCCCATCAATAGATTTAATACCCAAGTGAAAAAATGTGTAGCTTTTCAGAAATTTAAGTTGGATTATTTTAAGAAATTAGTTGCAATCAGAAATCTACACATTTTATGATTTTTGTGAGTTGGGTGTGAAGGATAAATATTTAAAATATTTCCTTACAACTGTTTAGGATAGGAAGGTAAGCTCTAGGTTCATTACATACTAGTATGGTCATAAGATAAAATTGGGCTGATCAGGGGATGAAATCACATCTAGACAACCAAGAATTGAGTTGTGGATTTTATCAATGTCTGTAGTGAGGTTTGACATGGTTATAGCAACACCATTGTTGGAGAATGCAACTCAAATTTTAGGAACAACAACATCTGATTATAGTTAGAGGAATGAAAATTTATAATGTAATGTCAATGGCATTACAGTTATGTCACTTAAAGATAACACACAACTTCAAGCCAAGAATGCCAAAAAATGAAAAAAGCGGTGTGGTTACAAGATCATCATTTAGAGGACAACATCCCAACAGCTATCAATGTTTGGGAGCTATGTTTAGGAATTAGAGGACTACATTAAAAAAATTAGCTTGTATTAGATTCACTAGCACAATGTGTAGAAATAGTATTTCTCTTAAAATATTAAATTTTTTTGAGATAGTATCCCCATCTTATCTAATTCAGGATTATTCACTCATTTTCCTATCTTTTCTAAAATATTATAGGAATCTTCCCAAACAGTGTCTTCTCAATCTTAGCTTCTCCAAGGCTAATCTTAGAATTATTCTACCATTAAATTGCTTAATTTTCAAAAGATTCACATCATTAATTCTTAAGAACCTATTCCATCAGTTGAGTGTATTTGAAAAAAAAAATTGTAGTCAAATTCAACAACTACACTTGGAAATCTCAGGCCAACATATGAGATGACATCAATACAAGGTTCCAACGAAATGCATACACAACCCTCCCCCAAAAGATGCACCATGCAAGGCATGGGGTCATCCCGAAGACACCAAGGCAACTTCATTACCCCTACGAGTAAACAAATAAGATAAACAATTCATTACAATATCAATCATTGGGGAGAAGGGGAAACAAAAGTGATTCCAAATAAAAATAGGATAGTTAAAATACTAATTGGGCACATGAGAAAATTGAGTAAGATCTCAACTAGTGACATTACAACATTCGAGTTGGAACTAAATTTTGGGTCCAAGCGTCAAGTATATTGAGGTCATTTAAGTAGAAGAAATCCATCACAATAAGAAATCAGTCACAATTCCTAGAGAACTGAAAGCAGGACATTACAGTGGTAAATACAAACACTACCAATTTCACTCACACTATCTTCACTTGTATCCTTGTGGATTTGGATACTTCAAGAGATCTTCTAGCTATTATCACATTCAAGGTTGCTAAACAATAGTTGGTCACAATCTCTAGATTACAAAGTCTTGTTCTTTCAATACATTGTTATCATTGTTTGAACCCTCCCACCAATCACATTAGCCACAGGGTGGGAGACTCAATCCATTTAAGGAGACTTCAAACCCCAAAGTGTTGATTGCAATCCAAAATCTAGAAACAGTCAAACACAACTTTGTATTCTTCCTTAAAATCTTAATGAAACATGAAGATATTTGAAAAGAAATGTAAGTAAACCAATCTACAAACAATATTATTCCATTTCCAATCAAAGACATGTTACTTTAAGCATTTGAATTCACTGGTTTAATGACTGTGTCTACAGAATAGTGAACTACAGGGTTGCAAGAACATTTATCTTTATTGATTCAAAGCTCTCTTCATTGGCTTCCTCACACCAATCTCTACATACCTCATCCACTCACATGTTTCTCTTCTAAAAGACCCTCAAATACTCAACAACCAATCTATAACCAATTTCAAAATACCTACAACTATATCTATAACCAATCATTTAGAATGTGACAAATTTTTGGAAGTGCGTTTGATTGTGAAGTGTGTGAGAAAAATGCCAATTGATTATTGAAAGAAATGAGCTGAAGGTATCTACATTCAAAAGTGTTTGAAGTTTCAAGTAGTGTGATAAAGGCTGCTAATGGTACACATTTGTTATGGTGGATATTTTTTTTTGTTCTTCATGTAATATTTTCATGTAATATTTTAAGGTTGTAGCCTCATCTAAATTTTATCATTAAAATTGAGTACTAAAATATCTTTGGTATAACCATAAAGCCATTATTTCAGGGAGTAGTTTCTTCCTTGTTTTTTAGATGTAAAATAGTTTATGTAAATTATTCTATATTGTGGCTTTTCTCACTATGGTTCTTCCCTAGCTAGGTTTTCCATATAAATCTAGTGTTCACTTGTGCAATTATGTAGAATTTGTTATTCTTTCATTGTTACATTGTTGCTGATTCATGAAGTAAATATTTTGACATACGAAGTAGTAAAAAATTTAAGGTTTTATCGTACAATTTATTCAACTCCCCCCACTTTGTTGTCTTGTGTGCTCAAAAATAAAGAAATACTACAAGAAGATCAAAAGAGAGCTTGACAAGTGTCCATATTATAATGAATAAGACAACACATGTTGAATAAAACTCAATCTAAATTGCACTCCTATGTTTAAAGAATAAATGAATGAAGAACCTTTATATAACTAATTAGATAATTTGTCCTAATTACCCCCAACATATTTTATTCTTTTGGCTAGCCTCATACTTTACCTACATTATTTTATGATATGCTACGATATGCCGTAAATTATTGATCATGCATTTACCATTATCTAGATACAAGGATGAATTAGGGAGTCTTTTGGGTTTCATTGCTCACAACAAAGTTATGTGGAATGATTATATGGATATTTTGACTAGAAAAAATACAAATTTGGAAGGTTGACATTCCTTTTAAAATGACATTTTTTTGTGTCTCTCTCTTAATCGTAAAGTCTTAACTTTGGATTCACTTCAAAGAAGTGGATGGTAGAGCTCTCATAGGCATATTCTAGAATGTAGAGGTTATATAGAAATAACTATTATATTCTATTTTATCCTCCTACCATCCATAGTTGTGCTTCAGATTAGAGTCTAAGATTTTACTTAAAGATTTTGATGATGTTGTTTTAGATGATATTGGAAATGCTCATGTAGGCCATACATTTTACTAGTATGAGGCCATCCCTTTTGATTATAGTTTTGAGGGTTTTGTGATTGATTTTTGAGTTTGTTTTCGAACTGTACAGATCTAATTTGTAGGCTATATAGCAAGGAAAGGGCAGAGTGCTTGCTAGTAAGGTTGTGCCACCTGTTGCCTTACACATGCAAGGGGGGCTTGGAAGTTTCTAGCTAGGAAGAATTGATCTTATTGGTGATTTTTATAATGGTATGTTGGTACTTAAGGCTTTACCATATATTCCTATTAGTTTGGCATTTGAAAATGGTACTTATGTTTGAAATTTCATGATTTTCAAGAGTAGGTTGTCATGAGATCCATTTGCGTTCTAGTTCATTCCATATTTTAGCCTTTTTATATGCCTTGATACACATTTTTATATTCCATTTGCATATCATACCATATATTTTTACATCCCTTTGCTACATATAGTTAAATATTTATATAATTAAGTGATATTTTTTTTAGTTTTGAGGTAAAATATGAAAATTGATTATTGGATTGTATTTGCTAATTAGCGTTGTCATTTTAGCCTTGGTGAATTAGCTTCAACAACATGTCAAAGAGGTGGAAATCAGAAACTTCCTGCATCCCATGGAACACTTGTCAATATAATTAATCAATATATTGATAAATTATATGCTTTGCTGTATGTAGAATATCCACAAGCCTAGGATATTCTTCTATATTAATTTATTGTTATAACCTCCAATATTTAGTTTTATATTCTGGTGAGGCTTGGCCATACAAAAAAAACTTGTCTATTTTGAAGTATACTTGTCGCCATGGAATAACCAATCCCCTACATTTGTGTGCTGGTCTTATTCTAAACTAGACACCGTGGGCCATGTAAAATTGATTTTCACCATATATAATGCTATGGAAATGGCATGAAGAGGGGTGCAAGCAAGGAGTTTGAAATATAGGTGACAATGATGCAGAGGGAAGTGTGGAGTTTGGAAAACAATGCAACAATGTAGCTGTAGTAAAGAATGATGAAATAATATGGGATGACATAGGGTGAATAGCATAAAAATGAATGTAACAATAGTGACAACAACACAGAAATGAAGATTGTAATGTGCTTTGTTGAAATAAATATATGAAGTTTCTGATCTAAGTTTGTAGTAGTGTTCTAATCACCTTGTGGAAGGAGAGGAGGGCCCATTCTCAAAAAATGACAGTGACTTTGTTCTCTATTTTTACTTATTTCATGTTAGTTTTAGATTTATTTCATTCTTAAATTGTATCTTTCTGAATTGGTTTTGTTTAGCATTCAAACATGATGGTTTTCTAGTTTATAGTTTTTTTTAATTCTAATAATGTTTAGTTGTAAGAATGCTTAGTAATTCTAACCCAGATTTTGCATCATAAATCTCACCAACATAGAATAGACATTTCATTAAACACTTTGGATAGTTGTCTCAGACTAAAATACTCACTAATTCCCAAATTCTGATTCCAACCTTCAATATTAAACATAAGAAATTCTGGATTGTACCATGAGATAGAGTAAATTGCAGAGAATAAATACAATGATGAGGTGATTAAGAAGCACAAGGATTTAGTGAGTAATTTTTTTTCGGAGTGCAAGAATGATTTTGAGATGTATTGGTGAAATCCATGTGAAATCTAAGTGTAAGGTTATCTCTTCTTATTTGAATATTTTTGAATTGGATGTGGTAGTTTATCTAAGTTATTATTAGAGAGCCCTTAATTTTAAATGCCATGTATTAGGTAGACATAGTAGACATACACTATCAAGCAAGGAAGAGGTTGTGATCAAGGACATAGTAGACATATACTATCAAGTCAGTGGTATTAAATGAAATTTCTCTTTGCCTTTGTCAAATGAAATGATTATAGTGGTATTTTTATGCTGATCTTTTAAAGGATTATAGTGGTATTTTTATATTTTTTCTCTTTGCCATTATTCTAACGACATATTCTCATCTTTGTAACCATTTTGTTTATATTAAGCCACTCTTTCAAGTAACCATTAGAGCTGTTTCATATGCACAGGTAATGAACATGCATATTTGTATAAGCACCACTGGGAGCTTACCCTGCAACACATGTACTATTATGAAATATCATCACAAGTCCATTTGTTGTAGGTTCAGGCTCCCAGTAATGCTTGGTCGATAAATTTACATGTTTTTCACTTATGCATATACCTTCTCTGATTGACTCTTATATGCACATGTAGTATTGCGAACATGCAGATTTTCTATAGTTGTAATGATTTTTCTTATTTATTGTCTTTTGTCCCTTTTTATTTCCTATGTCTGTACTTGGTGAAATCCATGTGAAATCTAAGTGTAATGTTATCTCTTCTTATTTGAATATTTTTGAATTGGATGTGGTAGTTTATCTAAGTTATTATTAGAGAGCCCTTAATTTTAAATGCCATGTATTAGGTAGACATAGTAGACATACACTATCAAGCAAGGAAGAGGTTGTGATCATGAACATAGTAGACATACACTATCAAGTCAGTGGTATTAAATGAAATTTCTCTTTGCCTTTGTGAAATGAAATGATTATAGTGGTATTTTTATGGTGATCTTTTAAAGGATTATAGTGGTATTTTTATATTTTTTTCTCTTTGCCATTATTCTAACGACATATTCTCATCTTTGTAACCATTTTGTTTATATTAAGCCACTCTTTCAAGTAACCATTAGAGCTATTTCATATGCACAGGTAATGAACATGCATATTTGTATAAGCACTATTGGGAGCTTACCTTGCAACACATGTACTATTGTGAAATATCATCACAAGTCCATTTGTTGCAGGGTCGAGCTCCTAGTAATGCTTGGTCGATAAATCTACATGTTTTTCACTTGTGCATATACCTTCTCTGATCAACTCTTATATGCACATGTAGTATTGTGAACATGCAGATTTTCTATAGTTGTAATGATTTTTCTTATTTCTTGTCTTTTGTCCCTTTTTATTTCCTATGTCTGTACTTGGTGACAACATTTTGAACATTGTTGACATAATTAAATGGAATATACAATACCAAATGATGAATGCTCAATTATTGTAATGGTAAAGCATCAAAATCGTCCATTTCTAAACTTTGATTTGGTATGATAAATGTCCCTTTGCGTTGAGAAAATTATAGTTGAGAAAATGGTTGTTCAGTAACAATTTGTATCTGTAGGTTGCAAACAAATCATCCTTCTTCCACCAACAAGTCATTCCATTCAAGAAAGACCATGTCTGACGATATCAATGCACAAAAAATTAGGGAGACAATTGCTAGATTGTGGTCTAACTTAAAAGGAAAAGGTGATGGAAAATGTTATTGTCCTTGCAAAATTTGTAAGGGCTTAAAGACTCAAAGATATCTAATCAAAATAGATGAGGAACATTGTAGGCAACATGCTCACATTGAAGGGGGAAATGAATTTCATCCATTGGTATGTATTTTAATAATTTATAAAATACATAAGACATGATTTGATGATGACATCATGGTCATGGTTAATATAAGGTCATCATTTTCATATAGGTCAACCTCCATAGGTTTCATGTTATGGACCATGACAATCTAAAGAATGTGGATTTCCAAATGAGGGAACATGGAGGTGTGAATATAGAAGTTGAAGGTAATGATCCCATGAAAGAAGACCACGATGATGAAGAAGATCACGATGATCAAGATGATCACAATGATCAAGATGATGATGATGATGTTGACGCAGACCTTGATGTACCTATACTTGAGAAGGCACACGAGCCCCTATATGAAGGCTCCCAAACAACTCTTCTTGCTGCTGTATTGTTGTTGGTGAACTTGAAGGTTATGAATGGTTTATCCAATGTAGCAATGACACGTATGTTAATGTATGTCATCTTTTTTCATTATTTTAGCTGTAATTACCTCACAATTAATATTGGGTGAATTATGTAGAAATTAATATTCTTTAAATTAACAAATTAAATTTTTGGTCATAGGTTGATAGATGAGTATTTGTTACCATCATCAAACATTCTACCTCGCTCGTACTAAGAATTATCTACCATTATGAAAGATATTGGAATGAAGTATCAAACAATACATGCATGTTCAAACGATCATATTATATATCATAAACAACATGAATTTGCAACAAAATGCCCTATTTTCCATATTAATATATATCAATCAAATCGAATAACAAAAAAGGTGCCTCGCAAGGTTCTTTGATTTATTCCCATTATTCCACATCTGCAATGATTATTCAGGTGCAATAGCTTGGCACAATTTATGGATTACCATGCATGCAATAGAAGTCAAGATGACATTATGTGAATTCCTGTGGATGGTTTGACATTTAAGGAACTAGAGGAAAAATGGCCACACTTTAAAGAAGAACCTCATAATCTCAAGCTTTCAATGGCAGTAGATGGTGTCAATCCATTTGGAGAGATGAGATCTACTTACTCAATGTGACCTATTTTTGTTATCAACAATAACATTCCTCCTTGGTTGTCCATAAAGAGGGTGTAATGCCCTGCCAGGGAATCCAAGAGAACTTAACCGAAACATGCAACTAAGTTTGCAGAGCATTTTTTTTTTAGTTAACAATCAACAACATCAAAGTTTCACAATGTGGAAGCAAAGCATAGCAATAAACAATTAACAAATGTTACAACTCCCAAGGGTTCCTTGACATAGATTACGAAAGAGTTAATTAATTAATATAAGATAAAGATATGAATCCCAAGATTACATCTGAATGATAAAATACAACATCATATGCATGATTACATAAATACAATTGGTACCATAAGGTAACCATAATAATAAGCATCCACTGCACATGTCGTAGGGTATGAAATACAATAACTGAGAAGAAATACATTTAGATAACTTTGAATATATGATATAATGAAATAAGATCACAAGAATGAGAAGAGCATGAAAGAATAACTGCCACAAGGATCATCCAGCCTCAGTGTAAAAATGTCAGAATCTCAAATGGTAAATGAATCACTACCACCCGACCTCATGAACCTAAATGGTCCACTCCCACCATGTTGAAGAGATAACATCAGAACCCACTCGGATAACAAACAAAAAAACCCAAGGTAGAGGTCCTGAAAGCTTCTAACTCAAAGGTACCAAAAAGTACAACAAGGTATAACAAACTCTACCAGAGGCAAACAAAACACGTAGGAAACCTAAGATGTAAACAAGAAGTGTCATTACACAAGCCAACTCTAGGGTTATCCCGGTACTCCCTTCAGACCCCGGTGCCCTAGTGACTCTATGTGGTTATAGTAACCTCTCGAGTAGACAAGGTACTACCTATGCCATATCCAGTCCATAAAGGTGCCAAGCATCATCTCAACTCCCATCCTAGTCAAACTCAATAAGGAGCTCAGGCATGGGCGATGCACAAATCATCTTATTAAGTTCATTTTAAATTCTCAATGTTTATTAATTATCACTAATGAAACCACTTGTAATGGGATCTCCTGGTAGCCACTTCCGAGCTCCGACACCAATTCACAAGCCACTTCCTGATACACACTTCGATGACCTACCCTAGGGTTTCACATGAACATATGAACTCTGAGTTATCACAACTCATGAATATCTACAACTAGATTCAACATGAAAGACCAGAAACCACTAGGATCAAACCCATCTAGGGTTAGAACATCTCATGCAAACTAACTACGCATGCATGGCAAACAACATGGCAAAAGATAACTACAACCCCTAAAATGCAATACAAGAAAAGTTGTCAAGGCATCTAAATTCACCATGATATCCATGATTACTAAAGAATGCACATGCAAAATTTACTAGCCTCTAAAATAATTAGATGAATAGATAAAACAATCTCTATTGAGAACTTTCCTATACGATATACGTTAAATTAAACCATATAAAAGAATTAAATTTAACTTAGAAAAATCATCTAAGTAAAGAAGTATTCAATACCAATATACATATATAATTCAAAGGCACAACCAAGATTCATACATAATAAATCATTATTCCAAACAAAATTGAAAGCAAACCATTACTATGATTGGAATAAAACAACTTAAGAGTACCCAAATAATAAATTAATTCTATCTAAAAATTAAGCAGAAATAATAACTACAAATATCAAAATAAACCAATTTAATAAATAAAAAAGAAACAAAATTTAATTAAACTAATTACTAAACAAAACTTATAATAAAAATTAAACATTTTAATCTAACATAAAACAAAACTAATGATAAAAATTAAATATTTTAATTTAACATAAATTAAAAATAGAAAATCAAATAAATCAAATTAAAGTTAAACATGGCGGTTAGGAGGGGGAACCCGCGGGTTCCGCACCTCCCTTCCGCACCCTACCCTATGCTGGTGTGACAGCACCATACTACCGCATGACAACCCCCTCTGGGACTATCATGCATCAGTACTACAAGGTACTACGCACAACAGTGACCAGAGGGCCCGTAAGGGTACAAGGGACTTTTTCAAACCCAATAAAAATAAATTAAGATATATATTATCCTTTTAAAAACTTTACCAATTTATTTAATTTACATAAATACCAAACAAATTGTTGGATACAATTGTCTGAAGGACATTGTTGGATTAGCTATGTGTTGTGTTTGATGTCACACAAATGTCATATCAATTATCGTTCTCAGTATCTACCGAGTTCAGTCGGTCAGCTAAGTGGTTCTCAGTATCTACCGAGCTCAGTCGATCAGCTAGGTGGTTTTTAGTGTCTAACAAGTTCTCTCAGGTGTCTAAAGGAAACATGATAGGATAACAGTGTTAACCGAGCCTCCTCGGTTATCAAAGGAAATTAGTGGTTACCGAGCTCTCTCGGTCTCCAAAGGATGTTGCAAAATTCACTGTGGTTACCGAGTTCTCTCGGTCACCGAAGGCAATCTTTTCAGGATTAATGTTTACCGAGCAAGGTCAGCCCTTTCAAAGAATTTTGTTATTACAGTTTGTTTATCCTAGCTGACTGTTACAATAATTATTAGTGCCAACTTGTCAATCTAAATGATTATGAAATGGCATATATATATAGAAGGTCAAATGGTGGATAAAAGATATACATCATGCAGAAATCATTTTCAAGAAAGGTGTGTGCGAATTTTGAAGGATGGTCAGATATCCTTGAGGAGCAGCAAAGATTTAATTGATCAGAAAGGATCTAGTGAAATAGAACAGAGATCTATATTCAGCAATTCAGTTGCAGGTTATTTCATTGTTACTCTCTAGCAATTGTAGCAGTGATATCAAAATCTCTTAACCGAGTTGGTTTAACAACCATTTTTTAAATCCTCTAACAAGGTAACAGTTCTATTGAATTGTTTCAAGACCTCTTACAAGGCCACTCCTAGCAGGGTGATTAAATCCTCTAACAAGGTCACACCTAACAATGTGTTTTGTAACCTTTTACCAGGTTGGCTTCTAACCGGGCATCACTTCAGAAGAGTGAAAAATAGTAACTAGTTACATTGGTGGTTTTTCCCATATTGGGTTTCCACAATAAATCTAGTGTCTCTTGTCTTCATGTTATTTTATTTATTCATGCAAGTTAATCAGTGATGAATTCTTAAGAACTGTTTTAATTATTACACACTTCAAGGATCAAGTTTTCAGCATTTCTTTGTATATTTACCGAGTGGCACAGTAAATAATTGGTTAAGATATTTAAGGGATCAGTGGTAATATTTTTGTGGTTAACTGATTCACCCCCCCCTCTGAGTTACTGCATCTACATTTCCAACAATTGGTATCAGAGCTTTTGGTGCTTGCAGGAAGGGTTTCAAGGACCTAAGCTAAAGATCAGGATGTCTTACAAAAGAGAAATTCCAAGGCTTAACATAAATAACTTTTCAGCATGGCAAGGTGTCATGAGATTACATCTGGCTTCCATTGGTGATTCAGGATGCAAATATATTGATCAAGAATATACAATTCCTACTAGCACATTAACTGTTGAAGACATTGCAGAGAAGAAGAACCATAACACTATGATGATAGACATTGCATCAGCTCTTAGCTATGAAGAATTTGATGAAATCAAAGACTGCACAACTGCTCATGAAATGTGGAACAAGCTGAAGAAAATCTATGGCGATGATGACAATGTGAAGAGAGCCAAAGTAGAGAGCCTAAGAGGACAGTTTGATCAAATGAAAATGAGAGAAGAAGAAAACATTGCAAAATATGTTGAAAGAATCAAGACAAGTGTTAGTGCAATCAGGGCTTCAGGAGGAAAAATTGATGATGAAACCGTTATAAGTAAGGTTCTTAGAACATTACTCCCTATTTATGCAATAAGAGTTTCTGCTATTCAAGAAAGAAGATGTGAAGAAAATCACAATATAAATTTGGATGCCTTAGTTGGAAGATTGAGAGCCTTTGAACTAGATAACTATGACAACTATGTTCCAACTTCCAAAAATATTGAATCAGCTTTTGAGGCCAAACTTTCACTCAAGAAAGGGAAGAAAATCCAATCAGAAAGTGAAGAAGAATCAGAGGAAAGTTCTGATAGTGATCTTGAAGTTATTGAAGCATTACTTGCAAAGAAGTATTCAAGAGGCAGAGGAAAATACAGAGGTAAAACTCCCTTAATCTATTTTTCATGTGAAGAAATTGGTCATATTGCAGCTAGGTGTCCAAACAAGCAAAGCAAAGATGAGAAGAAAAATTACAAGTACAATGGCAAGAAAAATTTCAAATCATTCAAGGATAAAGGTAAGAAAACATGTTTCTTAGCTAAAGATTCTGATGATAGTGAAGAAGAAATTGTTTTCATTGCTGTAAAAGATGAATCTGATAATGATGAAGATGAGATGGCACTTATCTCTCATATAAGCAAGAATGATACATGGATTATAGATAGTGGATGCTCACATCATATGACTAGTGACAAGACCAAGTTTGAACACTTTGAAAACTTTGATGGTGGTAATGTAAGGTTTGGAAACAATGAACCCTGTTGTATAAAAGGAAAGGGATGAATTTCATTAACCAAAGAACTTATATATGATAATGCATATTGGGTCGAAGGACTAAAGTATAATATTCTAAGTGTAGCACAACTAATCAACATTGGATTCAAGGTTGAATTCATGAATGGCAAAGCAAGACTGTTGGATGACAAAGGAGAACTAATAGGATCAGGCAAACAAACCAAAGGTAACCTGTTTTATCTTGATCTTGGTGATTACTCATGTTTTATTGCTCAAATTGAAGAAAGTTGGTTATGGAAAAAAAGGTTATGTCATGTAAATTTTGACAACATGATAAAAATAAGCAAATTCAAGAAAGTAAGAGGTATTCCTACTTTGAAGAAACCTGATGTTGGTCTATGCAAGAATTGTCAAATTGGTAAAATGGGAAAGTCTAGTTTCAAAAGTAAAAACTGTCAATCTGAAGATATTTTGGAAATTGTGCATAGTGATTTATGTGGACCTATTGGAATTGAGAGCTATACTGGAGAAAAATTATTTATTCTCTTTGTTGATGATTATTCTAGAATGATGACTGTTATGTATTTAAGAGAAAAGTCTGAAGCATTTGAGAAGTTCAAATGGTATTTAGCAAGAGTAGAAAGGGAAATAGGAAAAAGAATAAAATGCTTGAGATCAGACAGAGGTGGTGAATTCATCTCCCATGAATTCAATAATTTCTACATTGAAAGAAGAATCAAAAGATAGGTATCAGCCCCGAGAACTCCTGAGCAGAATGGAATAGCTGAAAGAAGGAACAGATCTATCATGGACTGTGCAAGGACTCTAATGATTGAAAAGAACATTGCTATGAAATACTAGAAGGAAGCTATCAGCACTGCAGTTCATACCTTGAACCGAGTATAGCTGGGAAAAGACACATTCAAGACTCCATATGAGCTATGGTATGGCTACAAACCAAATGTAAGTTACCTAAATGTATTTGGTAGTAAATGTTACATCTTGAAAGAATCTAGAAAAGGAAAATTTGATGTAAAAAGTGATGAAGGAATATTTTTGGGATATTCTTGCAAAAGTAAGGCATATAGATGTCTAAATTTGTCTACTCACAAAATCATAGAAAGTGCACATGTGAGAATTGATGAGTCTACAGAAAAGATTGAAGAAGAAAGGAAAAAGGAACCAGAGGACTACAAAAAATTTGTTTACATCAAACCTGATACATTGCTAGACACATGTAAGGAGACTACTTCTACCGAGTCCAGTATAGTAATCGAGTCACAAGAAGAAGTTCAGACCGAGTCACAAAATACCGAGTCTCAGTCTGAAGCTACCGAGCAAGTATCTACCGAGCCCGAGCAATCTGAACCTAAAGATGAAGAAGATGACAATATAACTCATTCAGGAAGCAAGGAACCTGTATTAGCCAAGTACGTCAGAAAGCATCATAAACCATATCAGATTATTGGAAACAAATCAGATGCTACTATGACAAGAAGTAAACTAAAAGGTACATGTTTATTTGCTGATTTTGAACCTAAAAATGTCAAAGATGCATTAGAAAATGAAAGTTGGATTGAGGCTATGAATGAAGAAATAGAGAAAATAGAGAAAAATAAGACATGGACTCTTGTACCTAGGCCTAAAGATAAAAATGTAATCGGGACAAAATGGGTATTCAGAAATAAATTGAATGAAGATGGACAAGTATCAAGAAACAAAGAAAGATTGGTATGTAAAGGATATTCTCAAGAAGAAGGAATAGATTATGGAGAGACTTTTTCTCCTGTTGCAAGATTAGAAGGTGTGAGGACTTTACTTGCATATGCAGCACATAAAGGATTTAAGGTATATCAAATGGATATCAAATCTTCTTTTCTCAATGGTATTCTTGAGGAAGAAGTCTACATTAAGCAACCTGAAGGTTTTATTGATCCAGACAAAAGGGATATGGTCTGCAAATTACACAAAGCATTGTATGGTCTAAAACAAGCTCCTAGAGCATGGTATGAAAGATTACACAACTATCTTACTCAGATTAATTTCAAAAGGGCTAATGACAACAACAATTTATACATCAAAGAAGGATCAGATAACAAAATTGTTTTGGTAGAAATATTTGTGGATGATACTGTGTTTACAGGAAATGATGATCAATGGAAAGAATTTTTAGAGCTTATGAACAAAGAATTTGAAATGTCTATGTTTGGCCAGATTAAATTCTTTGTTGGACTTCAGATTTAGCAGAACAAAAATGGTATCTACATTAATCAGTCTAAATATATCAGGGAAATACTTAAGAGATTTGGTATGCAGGATTCAAAACTAGTTGGTACACCCATGTGTACTGGACTAAAGCTTACCAAAGATGATGATTCAAAAGAAGTAGATCAGACCTTATACAGATCAATGAATGGAAAATTATAGTATGTAGTACACACAAGGCCTGATATTGCCTTAGCAGTTGGAATAGTGGCAAGATTCTCGGCTAAACATAGAGAAAATCATATGATGGCAATCAAAAGAATCTTGAGGTATTTAAGGGGAACTGAAGATTATGGCTTGTGGTATAAATTTGGAGGCAATCTGGATTTAAAAGTGTTTACTGATGCTGATTGGGCAGGAAACATTGATGACAAAAAGAGTACAAGTGGTGGTGCATTCTTTCTTGGCAAGAGGTTAGTATCTTGGACTAGTAAAAAGCAAAACTGCACATCCCAATCCATAGCAGAAGTAGAATATGTTGCTGCAGTAGTAAACTGCTCTAATATTATATGGTTTAAATAGCTTTTGGAAGGCATGAAGGTTGAGATCAAAGAACCAGTTGTTATGTTTTGTGATAATACAAGTGCAATAAATATTTCAAAGAATCCAGTAATGCATTCCAAAACCAAGCACATTGCAATTAAATATCACTTTATTAGAGAATTGGTGCAGGACAAGGAAATCAGATTGGAATATATTCATACAAAAGAACAAATTGCAGATATCTTCACCAAGCCACTACCTAAGGATGCATTCTTGTATCTAAGAGGCAAGTTAGGGGTCACTCCCCTGTCTGAGGTTCACTAAATAAAGTTTTAGTGATGCATCAACCAGAACATGTTGAAGATCAATCAGTTGATGCAGCATAGTCAAGGAATCATTGCTTATGAATTAGTACATAAGGTACATTGATATTTACTAAAACTATGTAAGTTATCTTTGGCATGTGTTGTCAAAGACGGAGAGTTTGCTGTCATTTCAAGAAATTTCTAAGAAGAATAATTTGAGAAGTTAAGAGGGAGAGTTCTCAGTCAGAGAAAGAAGTTTGAAGATGATGGGAATTAGAATGAAGCTAAGGATATGTTTCTTACTCTTGGTTTATCTATGAAATTTCATTATGCTATGACATGTTGTGTTGCCATCAATGCCAAAGAGGGAGATTGTTGGATACAATTGTCTGAAGGACATTGTTGGATTAGCTATGTGTTGTCTTTGATGTCACACAAATGTCATATCAATTATTGTTCTCAGTATCTACCGAGTTTAGTCGGTCAGCTGAGCGGTTCTCAGTATCTACCGAGTTCAGTCAGTCAGCTAAGCGGTTCTCAGTATCTACCAAGCTCAGTAGGTCAGCTAGGTAGTTCTTAGTGTCTACTGAGTTCTCTCAGGTGTCTAAAGGAAACATGACAGGATAACAGTGTTAACCGAGCCTCCTCGATTATCAAAGGAAATTAGTGGTTACCGAGCTCTCTCAGTCTCCAAAGGATGTTGCAAAATTCACTGTGGTTACCAAGTTCTCTTGGTCGTCAAAGGAAATCTTTTCAGGATTAATGTTTACCGAGCAAGGTTGGCCCTTTCAAAGAATTTTGTTATTACAGTTTGTTTATCCCAACTGACTGTTACAATAATTATTAGTGTCGACTTGTTAATCTAAATGATTATGAAATGGAATATATATATAGAAGGTCAAATGGTGGATAAAAGATATACAACATGCAAAAATCATTTTGAAGAAAGGTGTGTGTGAATTTTGAAGGATGGTTAGATATCCTTGAGGAGTAGCAAAGATTTAATTGATCAGAAAGGATCTAGTGAAACATAATAGAGATCTATATTCAGCAATTTAGTTGCAGGTTATTTCATTGTTACTCTCTAGCAATTGTAGCAGTGATATCAAAATCTCTTAACCAAGCTGGTTTAACAACCATTTTGTAAATCCTCTAACAAGGTAACAGTTCTATTGAATTATTTCAAGACCTCTTACAAGGCCACTCCTAGCAGGGTGATTAAATCCTCCAAAAAGGTCACACCTAACAGTGTGTTTTGTAACCTTTTACTGGGTTGGCTTCTAACCGGGCATCACTTCAGAAGAGTGAAAAATAGTAACTAGTTACATTGGTGGTTTTTCCCATATTGGATTTCCACGGTAAATCTGGTGTCTCTTGTGTTCATGTTATTTTCTTTATTCATGCAAGTTAATCAGTGATGAATGCTTAAGAATAGTTTTAATTATTACACACTTCAAGGATCAAGTTTTCAGCATTTCTCTGTATATTTACTGAGTGGCACAGTAAATAATTTGTTAAGATATTTAAGGGATCAGTGGTAATATTTTTGTGGTTAACTGATTCACCCCCCCTCTCAGTTACTGCATCTACATTTCCAACACAAATATCCCCTATAAGATATATACATTTTTTTTTACAAATCATTTAATTTTATACCAATTTCTATTTAAATTTAATATATACTTAAACATGCTGATATTAAAAAATACATACATATATATATAAACAAATATATATATAATATAATTAAAATAAACATAAATACAAATATTCCATTAACATGCAAAATATCCCTATTAGTTCTTCAACAAGATCAAAACCCTAGTCTAACTGGGTTTCCAACTGATCTACAACAAATCTCACAAACTTGAGGTTTCTTTTTTTAATAACAGATAGATAGATTCAATTTACACCATGGATTGCATGCAAATTTCCTTTCTCTAACATCCAATCGATAATAACAATGCTACGCTACTCAAACAATCAATACCAGCAAACACGAGGAAGACACTTTCTACAATTTCCTATAGAGATCTAAAAAGTAATAATAAGAATAAATTTCAAAACCTACCTCAAGGAAAATTTTACAGATTCGAAGATGACCAGAATGAAGAAAAATAAAATCCAAGCTTTTCGAATAACTCTCCCAAATCTGTCCCAAAACTATCTCCAAAATTCCTCCTCCAAAACCTATGTCATCCAATAATGGTTTAAACCCCCAATAGTTAAAGGAAATCTCCTTTTCCATGCAAAAATATAAACTCAACATCAAAAGGGCTTTGCATGAAGACGAACTTTAGTTCACAATTCAATCTCAGTTGAACTGAAGTCCCCTTTCCACTTTGACTTGAGTTGAAAACACATAACCAAACTTCAACTTGAATCCTTAATTCAATTTCATGCAATTATGAATGTGCAACATAATGCATTCAATTAAATAATAATTAAAACATTTAGTTAACATAATAAACACATACCAAAATAACTTTTAATTTAATAAATATATTTTAATTGCACAAGGGTTAAATTCATGATTTAAATATTTCAAAAGTGAGGATATTTAATTAATTCACATTAATTAAATATTTCAACCACACTCAAATTAACATAAAATTAATTTTTAATTAATTTATGCATCAACTATATAATAAAAATAATAATTAAACTAAATAAATACATTTATTTAATTACCATTTAAATACTATACCACAGCTAAAAATAGAATAATCTAAAAATAGAAAAAACCCAAATGCCACAAAACACTGAATCAAAAAGACCTAAGGACCCACATTCAAACTCAGGACATAGGTGTAAACTCTTGCCAACTGGATGAGTTTAGAAGGGTGGAAACATAGAATCTTGTCCCCTACTTTAGGACAATAATTAGCTTAGGTTAGGATTTGGAATTAAATATTATCTCCCCTCTTTTACCATTGAGACTAGTGATAGGGCATGCTCATCCTGACAATTCAAGGAAGTTGATGCTTGGTACCTGTGAACCTGCATAAGAGACAAGCACGTGCATATATAAATAGAGATATAATAGATAATGGTGGAGATCGATTGATCATGTGGATCTTGCAAGCAAGTAACTATGACTCCATCCCTCAACCACATCAAGCATGTCAAACAGAAATGTAAAACAAACACATCAACCATACACATGCAAGTATGGGGTTAGTAAGATCACAAGCATCAACAATTCCTAACATATAATCTATCATCCTAGATTAATTACAACATTTATAAAATTGGACTAGAGGCGAGGTACTACATCCAGCCCCCCTAGGATTAGGCTTACTCCTGGAAGCCTACAACAGTTGAGGATATATATCCACCATACACAAAGCATTTACTAAAGATAAAACATGACATTTGAAAGCAAGTCATAACATAAGAACATAATATACAATCATTAAGAACATTATAATATCTAGTTTAAGAACAAATGAAAATATCACATTGATCAATCATTCATTAACAATTCAAAAAAACAAATCTAAACCTTTATTCATACATCATCATAGAAAACATCTAGGATCGATTGCATAGAGAAGACATTCATATCTATAACAAATAATGAGTTGAAAAGTTCATGAAAAACTATCTAGTTAATGCAACACTTATGCAATCATATAGGATATGCAATGATTCTAATATCACATAGCACATATAGTACCATCTCTGCGATATCTTCCCTTATACATACTATCAGCTGTTCATGATGAACATGATAGAAATAATACTTATCACAGAACAAGGCTAACAATACCAAACATTCGGAGTAGCCACCACAAAACTCAATAGGTAAAAACCCAAGTGGGAGAATTCCAAGCTCAACATTAAATCAAAAGAGATTTCAATTTCAACAATAAATCAAGTGTGACTAATGTCATAAAATAGATAATGAAAAGAGATTCAGGTGACTAGTCCAATCATAAGAAAGTTCAAAATTCAATGCTAGCCCATACACATCACGAACAATTTCATAAATCAACCAAAAATAAATCATCAATCATAACACATCCACATAACAAGGTGACTAGTAGTAGCCACACTCAAGGGAGTAATCGCTTCATGACATCCAAGGTATTTCACCCTAGATGCATTAGATAAGGTAACCATACACAATAAACAGTCAAACACCTATGACCATCACTAGGCCAGTGATATCTCAAAGACAATTAAGAGAAGCAAGAACATAAATGTTTAGATGTAGTTTAATGGTTATCAAAACACAAAAGAGTTATATGTCTATGTTTGGTTTCAAGTTTAACAGTCTAGACATCTAATGGGCACACAACTTCCCAGAGTTCCCAGTGTACAACTCGGTGCTCTGATATCAAGTGTAATACCCCACCAGGGAACCCAAAAGAACTTAACTAAAACATGCAACTAAGTTTGCAGAGCATTTTTTTTATTTTAGTTAACAATCAACAACATCAAAGTTTCACAATGCGGAAGCAAAGCATAGCAATAAACAATTAACAAACGTTACAACTCCCAAGGGTTCCTTGACGTAGATTACGAAAGAGTTAATTAATTAATATAAGATAAAGATATGAATCCCAAGATTACATCTGAATGATAAAATATAACATCATATGCATGATTACATAAATACAATTGGTACCATAAGGTAACCATAATAATAAGCATCCACTACACATGTTGCAGGGTATGAAATAATATAACTGAGAAGAAATACATCTAGATAACTCTAAATATATGATACAATGATACAAAATCACAAGAATGAGAAGAACATGAAAGAACAACTGCCACAAGGATCATCCAGCCTTAGTGCACAAACTTCAGAATCTCAAATGGTAAAAGAATCACTACGACCCAACCTTGTGAACCTAAACGGTCAATTCCCACTGTGCTTAGGAGATAACATCAGAACCCACTCAGATAAAAAAAAAAAACCAAGGAAGAGGTCCTGAACGCTTCTAACTCAAAGGTACCAAAAAGTACAATAAGGTATACCAAACTCTACCAGAGGTAAACAAAACATGTAGGAAACCTAAGAGATAAACAAGAAGTGTCATCACACAAGCCGACTCTAGGGTTATCCTGGTAGTCCCTTCAGACCTCGATGCCCTAGTGACTCTATGTGGTTATAGTAACCTCTCGTGTAGACAAGGTACTACCTATGCCATATCTAGTCCATAAAGGTGGCAAGCATCATCTCAACTCCCATCCTAGTCAAACTCAATAAGGAGCTCAGGCATGGGCGAGGCACAAATCATCTTATTAGGTTCATTTTAAATTCTCAATGTTTATTAATTATCACTTATTAAACCACTTGTAATGGGATCTCCTGGTAGCCACTTCTGAGCTCCAGCACCAATTCACAAGCCACTTCCTAATATACACTTAGATGACCTACCCTAGGGTTTCACATGAACATATGAACTCTGAGTTATCACAACTCATGAATCTCTACAACTAGATTCAACATGCAAGACTAGAAACCACTAGGATCAAACCCACCTAGGGTTAGAACATCTCATGCAAACTAACTACGCATGCATGGCAAACAACATGGCAAAAGATAACTACAACCCCTCAAATGCAATACAAGAAAAGTTGTCCAACGCATCTAAATTCACCACGATATCCATGATTACTAAAGAATGCACATGCAAAATTTACTAGCCTCTAAAACAATTAGATGAATAGATAAAACAATCTCTATTGAGAACTTTCCTATACAATATACATTAAATTAAACCATATAAAAGAATTAAATTTAACTTAGAAAAATCATCTAAGTATAGAAGTATTCAATACCAATGTACATCTATAATTCAAAGGCACAACCAAGATTCATACATAATAAATCATTATTCCAAACAAAATTGAAAGCAAACCTTTACTATGATTAGAATAAAACAACTTAAGAGTACCCAAATAATAAATTAATTATATCTAAAAATTAAACATAATAATAACTACAAACATCAAAATGAACCAATTTAATAAATAAAAAGAAACAAAATTTAATTAAACTAATTACTAAACAAAACTTATAATAAAAATTAAACATTTTAATCTAACATAAAACAAAACTAATTATAAAAATTAAATATTTTAATTTAACATAAATTAAAAATAGAAAATCAAATAAATCAAATTAAAGTTAAACATGGCGGTTAGGAGGGGGAACCCACGGGTCCCGCGCCTCCCTTTCACACCCTACCCTATGCTGGTGCGACAACAAAATACTACCGCTCGACAGCCCCCTCAAGGACTGTCGTGCATTAGTACCGCAAGGTACTACGCACAACAGTGACCAGAGGGCCCCTAAGGGTACAAGGGACTTTTTCAAACCCCAATAAAAATAAATTAAGATATATATTATCTTTTTAGAAACTTTACCAATTTATTTAATTTACATAAATACCAAACAAATATCCCCTATAAGATATATACATTTTTTTTTTACAAATCATTTAATTTTATACCAATTTCTATTTAAATTTAATATATACTTAAACATGCTGATATTAAAAAATACACATATATATAAACAAATATATATATAATTTAATTAAAATAAACATAAATACAAATATTCCATTAACATGCAAAATATCCCTATTAGTTCTTCAACAAGATCAAAACCCTAGTCTAACTGGGTTTCCAACTGATCTGCAACAAATCTTACAAACTTGAGGTTTTTTTTTTAATAACTGATAGATAGATTCAATTTACACCATTGATTGCATGCAAATTTCCTTTCTCTAACATCCAACCAATAATAACAATGCTACGCTACTCAAACAATCAATACCAGCAAACATGAGGAAGACACTTTCTATAATTTCCTACAGAGATCTGAAAAGTAATAACAAGAATAAATTTCAAAACCCACCTCAAACAAAATTATACAGATTCGAAGATGACCAGAATGAAGAAAAATAGAATCGAAGCTTTTCGAATAACTCTCGCAAATCTGTCCCAAAACTGTCTCCAAAATTCCTCCTCCAAAACTTGTGTCATCTAATAATGGCTAAAACCTCCAATACTTAAAGGAAATCTCCTTTTCCATGCAAAAATATAAACTCAACATCAAAAGGGCTTTGCATGGAGATGAACTTTAGTTCATAATTCAGTCTCAGTTGAACTGAAGTCCTCTTTCCACTTTGACTTGAGTTGAAAACACATAACCAAACTTCAACTTGAATCCTCAATTCAATTTCATGCAATTATGAATGTGGAACATAATGCATTTAATTAAATAATAATTAAAACATTTAGTTAACATAATAAACACATGCCAAAATAACTTTTAATTTAATAAATATATTTTAATTGCACAAGGGTTAAATTCATGATTTAAATATTTCAAAAGTGAGGATATTTAATTAATTCACATTAATTAAATATTTCAACAACACTCAAATTAGCATAAAATTAATTTCTAATTAATTTATGCATCAACTATATAATAAAAATAATAATTAAACTAAATAAATATATTTATTTAATTACCATTTAAATACTATACCACAACTAAAAATAGAATAATCTAAAAATAGGAAACACCCAAATGCCACAAAACACTGAATCAAAAAGACCTAAGGACCCACATTCAAACTCAGGACATAGGTGTAAACTCTTTCCAACTAGACGAGTTTAGAAGGGTGGAAACACAAAATCTTGTCCCCTACTTTGGGACAATATTTGGCTTAGGTTAGGATTTGGAACTGAATATTATCTCCCCTCTTTTACCATTGAGACTAGTGATAGGGTAGGGTCATCCTGACAATTCAGGGAAGTTGATGCCCAGTACCTGCGAACCTGCATAAGAGACAAGTATGTGCATATATATATAGAGATATAACAGACAATGGTGGGGATCGACCAATCGTGTGGATCTTCCAAGCAAGTAACTATGACTCCGTCCCTCAACTACATCAAGAATGTCAAACAGAAATGTAAAACAAACACATCAATCATACACATGCAAGTTTGGGGTCAGTAAGATCACAAGCATTAACAAATTCATAACATATAATCTATCATCCTAGATTAATTACAAGATTTATAAAATCAGACTAGGGGCGAGGTACTACAGAGGGAGCACATAATATTGGCACTAATTGTTCTAGGTATTTTTTGATTTGATAGTCATCTAAATTAATTTATTATAAATAATCCATCAAAATGGTCATAATAATTATGTAATGTTTTTATTCATTCAACTAGGCAAGTACCAAGTTAAAGATATCAATGTATATAGTGAGCTCCTTATCGATGAGTTGATGATGTTATGGAATGGGGTCACTATGTATGACATCTCTAGAACAATAGGACAAAGACAATTTCAATTCCATGCAATGCTTGTATGGACAATACATGATGCCCCTGGGCTAACACATTTTTGTGATATGTTCTCTTCTTAACACCTCTTTTTTGGTATGTTATTGTGCTAACACAAAGTTAACATATTTAATCCAATTATACATGATCTTGTAGGTCTTCAGACAAAGGGAAAATTTGCATGTCCAGTTTGTGGTCCAAAGACAAAATCTCATCATTCAAAAAGTTTAAGAAAATAAGTGTTCGATGAGAATAGACACTTTCTCCACAGAAATCATAAGTACTGAAATACCAAAAAACATCTTTTTAATGGGAAAGAAGAGAATACATCAAAGCAATGGAGAATGACACCACACCTATGGAAGTCAGCATACAATAAAATAAATCATTGGGGTAATGTCATTCCATCTAATGGTTTTTGTTTGAAATTTATATTTTGATATTGTGTTTTTTTTACTGATGATGTAATTGATGCTCATGAAGGTTGTCAAGGTATCAATGACCAACTTCCAAAAGGACTAAAAAATTATCCTATGCAATTTAGTTGGTTGGCGTACTACGAGCAACTCCCAATCATGCATTTGTTTGATCCTATGCATATTGGAAAGAATGTAACAGAGACATTATGGAAAATCTTGGATGGAAGGCGTGACAAAGACAAAATTGTCAAAATTTGTAATGACATTGAAGAATCCAACCATGCAATGAGAAATGTCATTCGATCAAATAACAATGGAGACCAGATTGATACAAGTGCCCTTAGTTGGTTATTGTCAAAGCAACAGAGCAATGCTATAAAAGAAGTCATAAAAAAATATGATTTCCCATAGGATTTGCTGTGAACATAAACAATCTCATATCAAAGAAAAGTGAATTTGGGCTAGGGATGATAACACATGATTGGCATACATTTATTAAGGTAATTCATGTTATTTTGTATTCACTATATATTTGTATACTGCATGTAGTTTTCATTGCATTCTTTTATAAAATATTAATAAGATCATTTTACAAATATTGTAGTACGTTCTACCTCTATCTCTCCCACACCACTTCACCAACAATGTCAAACAAGTTATATATGATCTTGGAAAATACATGAGGTGGTTGTCATAAAAAAAAATCAATAAAGAAGATATAAAATATTGGAAGAGAAAAATTCCTCTTCTTATGTGTGAAATGCAAAAGTGTCTATCTTCAACTTTTTTCAATGCAGAAGAACACTACCTCATACATCAAGTTGAGGAAATTGAATTGTGTGGACCTATACCAACTAGGTCAATGTGGATGGTTGAGAGGCACTTGAAATTTTTGAAAGGCTTGTTTCGACAAAGAGCACATCCCGAGGGTTCTATGGTGGAGGGATATATGGTATACTAGACCATGGTATACATTAGTGAATATCTTCCTAAGTTTGTAGCGAAGATCTATGTAGATTGTATTTGGGATCCCAACTCCATTAACAAATTCAAAGGGGAGTATTTGATGGGCAAAGGTAGATTGAGGAAAGTGAGAGGTAAATATAAGATGTTATTGTAGTTAATTAATTCTTATAAATCTTCAATATAAGTTATTTATAATTGGTGTATTTTTTTTTATACAGTTGGTCAAGAGTGGGATGCAATACATTTGTATATTGTGAACAATCTTGATTGGATGACGGTATAGATTGAAAGATGTCAACAAAATGCTTGCTCATTAACATGGGAAGGTGTTGCTTCATTGGTTAGAGAAGCTCATTGTAATAGAGATTCCAATGTTACGCCAATGGTAATTGATCTAGCATATGGTTTAAGAGGTAGAGAGGTACGTACAAATTTATTAATGATCATGACTTGTATGTTTCGTATCAACTCACGATGCAAATAATTTACACACACTTGAAAAATTGCAGGTCAAGCACGACAAAGTTATGTACTATCATGACAAAAAATGTTGCATAAAAAAGTTGGATAGCACAAAAAAAACTTGTGATTCTAGGATAACTGCAGTTTTTGAGGTCACTAATATATCATCTAGAAATGACATACATCCTCAACAATCTCAAAATTGATACTATGACATCTTGGATGATATAATTGAGTGTGACTTTAACTCTTTCAAAGTAGTTCTATTTGTTGTCAAATGGTACAGGCTACGACTGAATCAAAATGATCCAGATAGAACTGTTATTCAACATGATAATGGCTTTACAATGATTAATACAAGGTCATTTGAGCCAGTTAGAGATGAGCCCTATGTTCTTCCAAGCCAATGTGATCAAGTGTTTTACTTAGAGGTTCCACATAAATAGGGTTGGTCATTTGTTGTTAGACATGATCCAAGAGGAAGGCCGATAAAGTATAATGTTATGGAAGAAGAAGATATTGAAGATGATGAAGAAGCAACTGATGGTGATGATGATGATGATGATGATAGTGGTGATGATGATGATGATGATGATGATGATGATGGTGATGGTGATGATGGTGATGATGATGGTGATGATGGTGATGATGATAGTGGTGATGATGATGATGAAATGGATGAAGATGATCAATGACATGATTGAAATGATCAATGAAATGATTGACATGATTTATTGATTTCAATTGTAATGATTACATATTTATTGTGTTCAATTCTAATGATTAAAACATATGTGATTTATAATTACAAATGTTTTTCTTATGATGCTCAATTAATTACTGTTGATACATGTATATATTGGGTTTGATTATCACCCTTTTTGCAAATAGGCAATTGACTACATACATCATCACCCCTTCTATTGACGATCTTGCATTTCATATATAAGGTAAATTTGTTCATGTTTACGATGTTGCATATTGTTCATGTTGTCTTCTAAGTTATTTGTAGCATACATATCATGTAATTTTTAGCTAACTTAAGATAAATGATTAAGATATGCAGGAAATTTAACCCCTTTGGCATGGATCTTGCATAGTGACATGGATCAGCAGGTATAAGTCAATAAATAGACATAATTTTCTCATATTCTTCTTGTTTATCACTGAGCACATATGTTATAAATAGATATATTATATAATCATATAATGTATATATAGACAAAAAAGAACCGTATAGAAATCTAATTATATAATCACTTTAAACTTAGTACATTTTATATCTCCCACATATAGACAAAGAAGAACTGTACGTATGGGTCACGACTTGATTATTCTATATATATTATTTAAATATTATCAAAATTTTATTTGAAGCAGGACGTGACAATATCTCATTTGATGGATTGCAGGACCCACCAAATAGGTACTTGTCAGATCTATCTACATCGAATGAGGGAAATGAGGGAATGCTAGATGAAAGTTCTACATGTAGTACAACTAAAATAGGGAGATCAACTAGAGGTCAAAAGATTAGAAAAAAATTTGATAAACACATGCAATTTTTCCTTGCTAAAGGGGGGTCATGTTCTTATGATGATGAGACCAAAGGCGACATCAAGGTGCCCTTTCAGTACACACATATTGAGAAAGAATGGGTACCCAATGAGCTACCTCCAATTAACACTGATTTTTGTGTTAATGAGAGGATATATCACATAGCTCCATCCTCATTACATGGTTTGGGCCTATTTTCCATTGATGGGATAAAGGTATGTCACAAGAAAGTTGTTGAATTATTCAAGTATGTCGGTCCATGTTACAATTACAATGATTGGATGCGGATTGTTCAATATAAAAAAAGTATGCATAGGTATGCACTATCAGCTAATTATATACAATGGAAAGAAAATGATCAAAGTAAAAGATTTGCAATGTACATTGATGGGAGACCAAAAGAAATAGGTAATATTGTGGGTTTTATATATAGTATGTGACCTTTCTCAACTAATAAGCAACCCAATTGCATATTTGTGGCACGTGAGGGGAATGAAGTTTTTGTATGTGTGATAAAATCAATAAGTGTAGGGGAAGAACTGCTAATAGATTACCATTTAAATTGCATAGATACAAACAAAGTTACTATCATGAGGGTGGTAAGTACTATATACCATTATATTAATAATTTTTTTTTGCTAAGTCTATTACTTTCAGTTCGCTGAAGTTTTTATATTTAATCTATGTCACAGGACCATATGGATCCTACACATGATAGAGGCCATGAGGATGCTCCTCCCACCCATTCTTCAACAAGGGTAAACCTTATTGAAATTCTACAAATTAGATAGTTGAAAAATGTTATTTTATTATGTTATTTTATTTATGGTTTTGGAGTTTTTATGATAGTTTTACTAATATTCTTGTCACAATTTGATGTTCAGGATAGGGGAATAGCACCTACAGTAAAAGAGGCAATAGCTACCCCTTCTGATGATGATATCACAGAAATGCCTAATGTAACAATTATGTTGAGGAAAAAATTAAAAAAAATCAATTTAGAAATAATGAAAATTTTGGATGAAGCAAATATTCCAACTGAGGAGATGCTGAAGAGGCTATCTAAATTGAAAGTGCAAGAACGTCATTATGAAGTAAGCAATAATGAATCTTTAGTTATAACAAAAGTTCAATAAAGGTTTATATTGTATACTCTTTTATGTTGTGAAGTAAAATATGTAATATGTGTTCTTGTTACAATATTTTTTGGAAACTGATCTAGAACCTAGTCAAGGACAATGCAGTGAGGTTGGTACTAGCAGAGCTCCGATTGCCTTAGGTAAAATAATCCTTTAGTTGACAAGTTACAAGGAATTTTTTCTTTGGAACATTCAAAAACTTCTTAAGTTAACTCTTACTTTTATTAATTCAAAATGTCTTTGCTAACAATGTATTGTTCAGGTCATCAAGTGCAGGAGACTCCTCCTAGGAGGTTGATGGACATCCATTCGAGATTTCCAAGTGCAATTTTGGCAATAAGGGGCATGCAAACATCGATGCCTTCATGGTCTATGCCAACTGGTAAATCCTTATTTTGCTATATTTGGTTTTGTGTTAATTATGATTTGATAATTTGTACTTTAATCTTGGGTGCATCACATAGTGGTTTGGAGTAGGAGATACACCGGTGGCACCATCTGCTATGCCAGATATAGATCAGAGTACATGTATTGGTGATAATTCACCATCATTTCTTGGATCTACCCGTGTTTCTAGCATGAGAGTTATGCAGATGTCATCGTTGATTGATGATAATGAATCGATGCCTTTAAAATATCCTAAGCTTCCAGGTACTTTAAAATTATTATTTTTTATATTGTAATATGCATTTACCTATTCATAACAAGTTTTGGATTGATTATCCCATGACATTTTTTGCAGGAAATGATTCATTTTATAAGACGCTTTATGACCTCACACTGCATATATTCGGGCCCACCATATGTACAAGGTGGAACATCATAAGTGAACTAACTTTATCCCACTATTTTTTTTTCATATCATTAATTGGTACAATATTTTTCCTTTCATTCGGGTCTTTTCTTTTACTATATTCAAGGCACACAACTTTAGTTAATTTTTCTATTTAACAATTATGTATTTTTTCTTAAAAGGTGGAACTTGCAAGACAAAAAATTAAAAGATCAGCTCATTAAAGATTTAGAGCATGAGTTTGGTAGTAATATTTTTGACGAGAAGAAAATTTTAGAAAGAGCTTGCAAACATCTTAAGACAATGAGGGACTCATATAGAAAGAGTCTCATCCAGAACCCAAAGTACAAGCGTCCTCCCTTTATTCTAGTGAGGGATTGGAATGAGTTCATTTTGGATGCAAAGGAGAAAGGGGATGCTGAAAGAAGAATTACACCAGCAAATGAGAGAAGATGGTATGTAATAGTATTAACTACTAGTACAATTTAATAATGCACTAATTAGTGATCTTTATATCTATATCATCTAACATATTTCAAACTTTTCATAGGTTGTAGGACACATCAAAGGCAATAAAGGCTAGGCTGTAAAAGATTGGGCAGCACAGACTTGGCTTTGGTGGATATTCCAAAATTAAAGCATGAATTGTAAGTAGTAGTAAATGAATTGCAGAGAAAAATTGTTTATAAAATGAAAATAATTTTGTTTAATCAAAAAATGCAGGGCTTTGAATTTAATTTAGAGGCCACGACAGAACACAAAAAATTTGCCTTCAAGGAAGGTTATCAAGCCGTGGCTGAATGCCTACGACAAGCTTCCACTGGCCCAACCGAAGATTCTCCTACATCATGTGCATAGGTAAATATGCCAAAAAGTATATTAGAAATTGAATACTTGAGCAATAATCTATTTGATAATAATGTGCATGACATTGCAATGCAGCCTCTTAATCATGACACAGATCATACGCCACATGATGAAGCCCCTAATGTGCATTGTAATATGGATGGAGGTGCTCTTTTGCTATTTAAAACTAATTATGTAATTATTAATACAATTTAACATCTTAAATTGAACTTGGTGTAACCTTTTTGTGTATATTTTAGAGGATGCATAATCATGTCATGCTGAATGAGTGCCGGAGGATGTTCAGACTAATCACCATGTAGATCATGTGGCACATTCAGGTAAAGAAAATCTATGTTTTGTTCTTTTAAATTAATTTTTTGATTTATAGTTCTTTTACTTAATTAAATACTTGTAATTCACTAATATAAAATAGTGTGAATTTAACTCATGAAGTAATTGTTATTGCAGCGGACCCCCCTTTGGTGTAGCGGCCTCGTGTTCCTGAACAGATGAGGAGGACACATGTGTTGGAATTAGAATCAGTAGAGGAGGGGAATGATGAGGACATTGATCTTCCTCTTAGAAATTACATGATTAAAAAAATAGCAAGAAACCCAAAAAGAAATTATTATAATTAACATTTTTTGCAAATGAAAGAACGTTGTCTTAATGGATGTAATTTTGTACTAGTAATGTTGACGAATGACGTGTTAATGAATTCTTCATGAATGTTGTGTGTTAATGAATTATTCATGAATGTTGTGTGTTAATGAATTTTATGTGTTAACGAATGTTATCATGTGATTATAACGATTGAATGTTATATTTAAAAAATGGATGAATGAATGAATGTTATTAAATGTTAATGGGGAATTTAGAGTGATGTTAGGGGGGGGGGAGGGACCAAATGAGCTTCCACCTTCACGTGGTTGGCCTTTTTTAGTAGAGAATATTAAACTATTCTCAAAACCAAGTGAAGCTCAAACTTTAAAGATAAGCTTAGAGTTAATAGTGACAACCAATTAGCAAGTCAAAATGAAGTTCTTTGTTACAGGTACCTTTTTAGTTTTTAAAGAACAATGTCATGTTTTAATATTGTGTAGTTTTTTTCTTATGTCAAAGTATTCTTTTACTATAAGAACATAATTTATGACCATTTTAGTAACTATTCTAATATCGCTATATGCTTGTGATTTGTTTATCTTGTTTCTTTGCAGTCCTTGGTACACTTGGGGAAAAGTATGATGAGGCAATGAGAAGAAATGATGTGAGGGAAATTGTTGTTAACATACCTCAATTGGTGATGGAGAAGGTGGAGAAGCATTTTGAGATGTGGAGCAGTATGTCATACCTCTTTACTATCTATTTGTAAGAATGACCTGTGGAAGAAAAGACAAAAGGCATTTAACAGAGATACTTTATACAACAATATAAGGAAATGATAATAAATCAATATACCATCATGCATATACTTCATGAAAATAATGAAATAAATACCTATGATGTCTTATCTAAAATACTGAAAGCTTTTTAGTGGCCTGATAAGAACTTATCTTGCTTTTCTTTTTGTACTTTCCTGAAGTGTGATTTGTCTCTTATGTTATTGATTGGATTTTCAGCTTATATTTGCTGTTCTATATAATTTGTCTAAACATATAATAAATTATGTTATAAATAGCGATTGCTGACCTCAGATATATGATAGTGACCATGAAATGTGAATACATGTCAATTGGTCTTTATACTCACATTAGTTTGTCGGTTTGGGGAAGCCACGATGAATATACCCATGATACAAGGATAAGACATAAGATTATCAAATTGTTAGGATTGAAAGAGCATATTATTAATAAATAATATGATGGTCAACATATATACTTAATTTGACCGATGGCTATTGAAATTATTTTGAAGAGTCAATAAATACAAAAAGAGACATCGATTAATCTAGATAAAAATGATGATGCTAAACAATAACCATTGTTAATAAAGTTGATTATTCATGAAGAGAACCGCTTGGTAAGAGATGCAACATTTTAGTTCTGAAAGGTATAAATGGAACATTGACCACAATCCAATGAAGGGAAAAAATGGAACAGGAGTATTGGAAATAAGAGTTGAAGAAAAATCTTCTGCAATAATACAGAGAATATAAAAAAAAGCATAATATATATCTACAATAGTGTTTGATAGCTGAAATTAATAAACAACCTTCTTAGGTGTTGAACAGACTTTCATAGTCTCTGACCTAAAGGTAAATCAATACACAATGAGACTATTCAGTACTAGGTAGCAGACAATATACAAATACAGATAAGCGATAAAAAGAATAATGAAGTGTATAGAAGAATTAAGTATATCAAGATTGTAAGAAGCATTGCTAGGAGACAAGAAAAATATAAAGTGTATATATATATATATATATATATATATATATATATATATATATATTCTCATAATGACAATCAATATATATTGTTATTGATAATCAAGATTATTTATATATATAGCGCTCATAAATGAGTAAACATCTACATTGATATAAAATAAAATAAGAACAGATATATAGAACCTATTACTATTTAGCTAAGAAGGAAGACTAAAGTGTTACCAAGGAGGTGTTTGTCTAAATCCAAGCAATGGCTATCTGTCCTAATCCACTATACCCCACTCTTCAACATCAATGTCTAGTCACACAAATGCTTATCATTCTTCAAACTCGGATTGAATTCATAAGACTCATGCTATCTACATAACCTTGGAATGCTTACACTTCTCCTAATAGTACCTAGAAAAAACATACCCATTTCATCCCTCATATATTCAACCTAGGATAATTCTTACCATCACTAATCCTATCTATACATCCTTACATTGACCTCTTTGAACCTGATTACAACCAACTCCAAGTCTAATCACACAATCCTGACTCCATGACAACATCTTGTTTTAGCATGAACTCTGCCTAATAGTGACTATTCTCTTTGACCCAACCCTTGTATCAAAACTTGATAACTAATCACTTACCTAGTATTCTTACCTCCCAGTCTTCATAAAAAGATTCATAATATTCCACCTTGCATCCCAACACTTTTCCACCAACCAACTACAAACTTCTACACCTTTCACTGTCCAATGTTACAGACATGTCTCTGTTGTAAAGATAGTCAATCTTTTGGATTCAAACAAATTCTCCATTTATCCTCAATAATCACAACCCTTACACTTCTTACAAATTCTCACTAACAGCCCACAATATTCTTCACAAATGCCTTATATGATTAGACTAACTACCAAATCCCAAATATCTCATTTTGTAATAGTTTCATACCTTCCCGTCATTGGACCCATGTGATAAATTGTGCATGGTTGCCTGCAACATGAAACACATAAAATACAATATATTCCCCATCAAAATACCACTTGTGGGGTCATTGATCTATATTAAACACAAGGCTTCTACATTTTAGTTGCTTTTTGATTACCCTGATTCGGGGTTAGTACTAAAAATACTTAGATATTTGAAGATCACTTTGATATAGGCAATCAAAAAAATATTTAGATATTTAGATATATCCTAAAACCTTGTAACCAAATAAACTGCATGCATTATGTTAGGCCTATATGAAATTAAGAATAGTAGACCCGTAATCATGGACCTATATATAGTGTCTAATAAACTAGATTTGACTCATCATCCTTATTCAAATGATAGCCTATCACCATAGGAGTGCTTGCTAGTTTGCAAACCTCCAAACCAAATTTTCTTAACATTTCTTTGACATATACTTCTTGATCAATAAAGATATCATTATCTAACTAAGTATTTGAATTCCAAGAAACAATGTTAACTCACCTAACATAGACATATATCAAACTCTTTCTACCTTTCTTCAAAAAACTTCTCATGTATTTCATCACCTCCTCCAAAGATTATAACATCTACATATACAACAACTATTAAAATATATCTTCCTTATTTTTTAATGTAAAGATTACTATCTATGGTACCTTTTAGCTTGAAGCCTTGCTAGAGTAAGTACTTATCCAATCTTGCAAACCAAGCCATAAGAGCTTGTTTGGGACTATACAATGTCTTCTTAAGTTTTCCTACCATGTTTGAATCTTCTAACAGATGAAATCTATCAAGTTATTCTATGTAGACTTCGTCTTGGTCTTTATTCAAGAGAATCGATTTGTTCATCCATTTGATATACTATGAAGTTCTCATGAACTATATATGCAAAAAGTCATAAATTGATTGTTTCCATTCTTGCTACCAAAGAAAATATCTCTTCAAAGTAAATCCCTTCAACTTGTGAATAGCCTTTACAAAGTAGCCTTGTTTTTTTTTCTCACCACTTCTTTGTCTTCATTCAATTTATATCTGAATACCAATTTTGTTCTTATCACATTGTCATTTATAGGTCTTGGAACTAATTAAGTCTAATTTTTCTTAATTCGATTTAACTCTCCTTCCATTTCTTGTATTCAACCATCATCCTTTCTAGCATTGGTAAATTTGTTTGGTTCTATCTTTAAAATAATCAAACCGTCGAAACATTTAAATAGCCTTTTAAACTGTTCAACATTTACTTACAGATTTGTGTGCTTGTCTGAGTTTGATATGCAAATCAAGTTGTATGACCTTACTTGAACAGGATCTGTTCTGAGGGTTGTACAACTTGATTTGCATATCAAACTCAGACAAGCACACAAATATATAAGTAAACAAAGCTTTCTTAGTCAGTTTGAATTTTCTTGAGGCTGTGAATATATACACAATGAAAATGTTCTGTTCAATCACCATCACATTTTTTTTTAACCAAAAGTTAGTATTGGTCAATTTTTCAACCTTTAAATATTACTAGGTTCGACGAGAATGCTATGCATTCAACACCGATTTCGACAAACTTTGGTGGAAAATGTGACACAAGGTTGGTCTCAATTTTGACCCTTACATATTAGTAGGATCAATGAGAATGCTATGCATTCAATGTTGATTTCGATAAACTTTGGTGGAAAATACGACACAAGGTTGGTCTCAATTTCAACCTTTATGTACTAGTAGGTTTGACGAGAATGCTATGCATTCGACGTCGATTTCGATGAACTTTGGTCTCAATTTTGATGACAATGCCGACCAAAGTTGGTCTCAATTTCAATGACAATGCCGACCAAAGTTAGTCTCAATTCTTCCAGTTCCAAGCGATTACTTCAATGACGATTCGGTCGATACTTCGACCACTTGGTACATCAAAATTTTGACGATGGTTCTTCCTAAAGAATAATCGATGAAAATTTTTTGACTATAGTTTTAGTCATCTATTTGACCAATTGGTATCAAAATTTTGACTAATTCTCATCGAAAAATAGGGTAAAATTTACTAGTGTTTGAATCAACGTGCGAAGTGCATTGGTTCAAAGATTGTCTGATATCCTGATGCAAAGTCCTCATTAACTGATGTCTAATTTTGATATCAATGAATGATGGTAATACTGATGATAGATCTGATGAAGTTTTGATTGATTGAAGTCTTTTATGCTAGTGTTGATGATATATCTCAGATATGATGCCTGATTTGACCTAATTTGATGTTTTGATGCCCCATTTGATAAATGTGAAAAAATTTCACATTGAAAGATTATGCCATTGATTTGATTTTGTCAATGATGATCCTGATAATCTAAGTATATGCCCCCTCAGAAATGAAATGAAATTTGATTGTAATGAAATTTTTTGCGTTTTTGATCATTTTCATTGAATATTGTTAATAATGTGTTAATTTAGATTTCATTTCCAATATTGTATTTACAATGCTCTAATGACAAATGCCCTTGATTTGGTTGATTGGGTGTTCAATTTGGGTCCTAGGTCATTTTTTGGTAAAAAGTGCCCCTTTTAGGTCGAAAAGGCTATATATAGGGGTAAAAAGTCATTTTCATTATTCATTTTTACCTTTCATTTTGACTTTTCTCCTCTGACCTCTCTAAGACTTTCACAATGGTGGTCCCCTATCGCGAGCACAGATTCAAGCTCAGTCATCATTATCAATGCCAAATGACTATGGACCTCGGACATGTACCCCTGCAAACCTCTTTTGTCCATTTAATGCATTCAATTTCAAAAAAATCAGATTTTTATATGAAAAACCCTATTTTTTCATTTTTTAAATGAAGCTACGCTTTTAAGCATTCCTACAATGTGTATACCCTTCTCTCAGTGAATCCATGGTTTTCTATAGTGCATGCAACCTTTCTTGTTGCGCTTCCAAAAACATGCCCTAGGTCAAGATTTTGCTTTTAGCCTTTCTTGCAACGCGTACAAACTTATTTTCTCTTTTAAACATTTTAGTAGTGTGTATAGGTAATTCCTTTAGCTCATTCAAAATATTGTTGTGCGTACACATTATTGTTGTGCATTCAATATTTTTAGTAGTGCATTTAAAATTTTAAATAGCGCATTTTTGTTTTAGCGTATACAATCAATTTAATTTAGCTTACACCATTTTCTGCAAATTTTTACATTTTTACATCAGTTTTCCTGCTTGTTTGATTTCATTGATTAGTTGATTGGCTTGGTTGTTAAGTCTTGTCTGTTATCTCTATGGATCATTAAGTGTTGTCATTAGTATCAAAGTAGATCAGTCGGTTATCTATGCTAATCAGTTGGTAAAAGGAAGAACTACATGCTACATTTGAGACAAGTCATTTGATGTCAGTTCTAGTAATGTGATGCTGAATTTTGATTGTCAATCCTGATTGATTAGTCAATTGTGATGATGAATTTTCCATCTTCTAGAATTAAGAAAATTGATAGTGGTTTGATTTATTTTTGGATATCAATTGACTTGTGATGATTCGACATTTAATGATTTTGATTTCTGATATGATTTAACTTGCTTCCATAGGCTCACCTTCAGAAGTTAGTCATCTAAGGGTTGTTTCCACTCCCATTCGAGATGATTGATGATCTCAGTGGGTAGGAGTGTTGGCTGATCAGTTGATGTGGTCTATCTTTCCTACTCTCCCTACCTCGATTCCAAGTGAATTGAGGCCTTGTTAAAGCTATGGAAGAGAGATGGCACTCTGACCATAACACTTTCCATTTATCGATGGGTGAGATGATGATCACCCCTGAGAATATATACAGGTTGCTTCGGATCCCTACACATGGGGAGATCATTTATTATGACTAGGTATATGATGGCACTAGTTGTAGGTGACTATTTGGTAACCCTACTATTAGTGATGATAGCATTCTCTGGGTGCAGCTCCCTTCATTTCTTGTTCTTCTCGTAAGACTTGGAGTATTGGTCGGTTGATTTCTTGTTCCTGACCAATGAGGTCATAGTTTTGCAATTGAATGGGGTCATATCTTGGAGGATATGATTGGTCATCCATGAAGATTTGATTGGGGCTCATGTGTACTTGCACAACTTTATCATGAGTTACATGATGTGGTATATAGGCTCAGGGCTACTCTATCTGCAGAGTAGTCCTATTATAGCTTTGGAACTGGGAGCATCTCCTTGTTACATGTCCAATTGCAGTGTGGAAATGTGATCCTAGATGGTTGTTTTCTTTTATATATGAGGGTATGGTTGTTTAGGCTCATCTGGGAAAACTTGATTATTGGTGCCACATTATAGATGATATTGATCAGGTAGTTTGGAGGCTGTATCTGGGATGCAGGCTATGGTAAAAGGATGCATAATAGCTCTTGCTTATATGTTTTCCCTAATGGATGATAGGGTAGACACCCTTGATTATTGAGAGATTCTTCTTTTTTTGGGTTCTTCGGTAGTTTGGCCATCCATAGGGGATGCCACAAGGTTTGGCATTATATGCTAGAGTAAAGGTAGATAAATCCCTTTGGGGTCCTCAAATCAACTACATGACAACACGCGACGAGCTATTAGCCCTCCCTCATTTGGCCTGGGATATGAGGGAGCATATCATGGATGCAAGTATGATAGATGATTATGCACAGTGGTTCTTACAAAACACATTCTCTAGATTTACTAATCCTACCAAGCATGTGCCTAGTATTGATGAGGGATCAGATGGTGATGATGGTGGTGGTGGTGGTGATGGTAGAGGTGGTCAGCCTGGTAGATGAGCAAGCATGGCTAGGTAGGGTGGAAGAGTTGTGATTCCTATTGTTATTTCCCCTGCTCCTGTCAGAGGTGGTGTTCGGATGAGGGGTAGCTGAGAATGAGTTTGAGGTGGCCCCTTCCGGGCTATTCATTAGGTTCACCAAGATAGACTTGGTAGGTGGGGCCAACATAGATTTCAGGTTTTTAGACCGATTGCATCTTAGGTTGTAGCTGATATTGACACACAGGTTGTGCAGATTTTGGTTTATTAGGCTACACAGGCACCTCAAGCTCCTCCTCCTCAGGGTCCTCCTTCTTCACAAATTCCATCTTCTTCACAGGTTCCATCTTTTTCATAGATTCCATCTTCCTCTCAGGCTCCTCCTACACAGGCACCTCCTTTCACATGCACCAGCAAAGGAATATGATGTTTAGTCCTTACAAGTTGAGGTATCAGAGATTTGACAACAAGTCACTCAGTTGAGAACTATGATGCAGACCTTTATGGTTGGTATAAGTCAACACGGGTTACAAGCTAGTTCATGTCGAGGTCCTGATATAGGTCCAAGCACATATGGTGCTGGGGGTAGTGTAGGTGCTGATAGTTGATTATATCTAATGAGCCTCTTTGTATATTATGATTCATGTTATCGAGACATTTTACATTATATTATTTTATCAGATGATGTTCATTTTTTATCAATACTATTATGTTCTGGACTCTGATTTATAGACTTTGATGATACCATGGACTTTGATTACTTTGATAGATTTACTTTATGTGATGTTATTATGTGTTGGATTTACTTTTTAGATGATTTATGATATACAGTTCTATATGCTATATCTCTATATGTTGTGTTTTAATGCTTTTCAGATGCAGTTTATGATATGAATGCACATGTTATGCTTAGTTATGAAAATGGATGTCTTATTTATGACATAGATTAGATGGATGCATTTTATTACATGGTTTAATGCTTAATGATTTCTAATGATGATATTTAATGCTTTAATGTTCTAATGATGTGCGATGATGTGGATGGATGCAATTTTATGTTTTATGGATGATGTAATGCAATGTAATGAAATAGATGAGTAATGAAATGTAAATGGAATGAATGTATTTTAATGTACTTATATGATTTCATGAATTTAATGATTAATGTAGGCATTTAATGATAGATAGATGCAATTAACCTATTGGATGCAAAGTGCTTTAATGATTAATGAGCTCACCTAATGATATGATGAGTAATGATAAATGATGGACTTAATGCAATTTGATGACCTAATGCAATACACTTATATTTTTTAATGTAATTCAAATTTTAAATGTAATGAACCCTAAATGAATGCACCTTAATGAATAATGCAATGACCTAATGACATGAAGTGAATGCAATTTTAATATGAACTTAATGCAGTCTCACTATATGAAAACTTAATAATGCAATATAATGCAATGAAAATGTGCTGATCGATGTAATAAAGGCAACTAGAAAGATGAAATATATAATGAATGCAAACTAATGCAATGTAATTTTAAAATGAATGCACTTTTAAGAAAGATCTAAAATGAATTCCGATTATATGATGAATGTAAATAAAATGCAATGTGTTTTAAGAATACAAGTAATCTAATGCAATGCCTCGTATTCTAAGTATGATTTTTGATTTTTTCAATTTCCAACACCTTCTATCACATAAAATACTAATGAAATTTTCAATTTTAGTTTCACTCTAGCCCCTGTCTTCCTCTTTTTTCAAATCAATTTTCAAGATAATAATTTATGCCACTTAAATGCATTTAATGTAATATGGATGCAGCTAGCTGTCGCTATTCATAATTTAGGAGCTTATTTTCATCATTGAGGAATTTTTGAGGCTTGAAATTGGTACAATCATCACTAATTCAACCATGATGATATGAATACTTCTTCCTTTACATGTTGTATTCCCAATGCTGGTACAACTATCACTGGTTGAATTTAACCATGAGAGTTTGAATACGACTTTTGTCGGATTCAGTGTTTCAAGTGGATTTTGGTATTATGATATTGAACATCAAAATATCCAAGGTATCCTATTGCGTAAGCAAATAAAGATCTTAGTTTTTCCATATGTACAGGCCCTCGATAATTCTTTGATGATCATGTCATTAGACAAATGATACATATTTTAAAACCTTGATCTTTAAAACACTCATGTAGAAACCAATAGAATATCTTTCTTTCATCATTTCTTATCTAGTCCAATACTTCATTGATTTGCTAAAAAGAAATGATTTCATCAATCAAGTAATCACTTAGAATTTTTTTTCCCATATTTTTCAAATCCATATTTCAAGTACAGTTCCATCCATTTTGATATTTGATTGTTCATTTTAATCTTGATAAAGGGTAAGGTCATTGTAAGATTGTGGATCAAAAGTTTGCAATGTTGAATTGAAGTTTGGATTAGGATTTAATTGTCTAAGTGTTTTGCTTGTGATTTGATGTATTGATTTTGTGTCAATTGATATTTATTTGATGAATCCCTCTTGCCTTTAGGATAGATTTTCCCCTAGTTTGATGTCATTGCATTGTTGCACTTGGACACTTTTCAGACCTATGATTAAATCTTTAGGTATTTGCAAATGCAATTATGGGGTTTTATTAAGCAATATATGCAAATCCTGGTGAATGCAATATTTACAAGGATGACAACTAGGTATGAGACTTGACTTGACTTTTAATGGCACTTGTTTACCGGGTTTTCACCAATTGAATTGATTTTCTCTTTCTTCTCTTTTTAAGCTTTTCTCTTTGTTTTTGCTACCAAGGTGCCTATTTGCTAGGTTTTCACCAAGGTACTTTTTCTCTTTTTCTCTTTTTTTGTATTTTTCTCTCTTTTTTTTTGTATTTATCATCAAGGCGCCCATTTTCTAGGTTTTCACCAAGACATCTTTTTGAGGATCATTTTTGAATGTTTTTGGATTTCTTCATGCTCAATTTTCCACTATTTTTGATATTTTTTGCATTTCTAATTTTTTCTTCTTTTATATTTTTCAATGTTTTTGAATTTTTTTAGGATCACTTTGGACCATATACAATAAATAGGATGATTCCTCATTTGATTTTATGATAATCTTTTTTCTTTATACCCTTTTGTCTACTTCATGTGTAAAATCTTTTTAGGTGTATACTATTGATGGGTTCTTGTAGCTCTTCTCCATAACAATCTACTAGTTTGTATGTGCCCATTCCAAAAGAAGAAGTAATTACAAAAGGCCCTAAGTAGATTTCTTCCCATTTCCCTTTCTTCTCTCTTTTTGCTTTATTTTAGGGTTTTCTCTTAACACTAGATCACCTATTTGGAATGTCCTTGGTTTGATGTGCTTATTATAATTCCTTGACATTCAATTTTGATACACTTTTAGATGGTCAAAGGCTTGTCATTGTCTTTCATCTAGAAACTCCAATTCTTGTAATCTAGCAACCCTATAGTCTTCTTGACTTAGCAATCCATGTAGTGAAACTTTGAAGGATGAGATTTCTACCTCCAAAGGCAAAACTACTTTAGCTCCATAAACCAATGAGAATGGTGTAGCTCCTATTAGCATTTTGATACTTGTCCTATATGCACATAGAGTAGGGTTTGTCTGAATATGCCAATCTCTACCTAAGTTATCCACTGTCCTCTTCAATATTTTTAAGATATTCTTATTAGTGGCCTCCACTTGTCCATTACCTTGTGGGTAATATATTGAAGATGAATGGTGTATCATATGGAATTTTGCACATAATTATTTCAAGTATTTGTTCTTGAAATGTTTAGAATTATCAGTTATGATTTATTGAGGGACACCATACCTACAAATTATGTGGTTCAATATGAACATGAAAATTTGTTTTCCAGTGACAGTGGATAATGACACAACTTCCACCCATTTGGTGAAGTATTCAATTGTAGTAATAATGAACTTATGACCATTTTATGAAGGTGGGTAAATCATCCCTATTAAATCCAACCCCCATTGATAAAAGGGCCAAGGTGTAGTCATTGGATGTAGTTAGTGAGCTAGCACATGAATCAGGTTTCCATGGTATTGAAATTTCTGACAAGTCTTCACAAAATGACATGCATCTTTCTCCATAGAAGGCCAATAGTATCCTATCCTAAGAAGTTTCTTCACTATGGTTAACCCTTTCAAATGTGATCCAAAAATTCCTTCATGGTTTTCTTGTAAGGCTAAAATTGATTCCTCCTCTAAACACCTTAAAAGCATTCCATCTAGACTTTTACAATACAATGTGTCGGATACAAGGGTGTAATGAGAGGTGTGTCTTATGAAGTTTCTCTTTTGGTTTTTGGTTTGGTCCATGGGTAAAGTTTAGTCTTTTAGGTACGTATAAATGGATCCATACCAAGGTGAGTCATGTCCCACTAATAAGAAAATGGTGTAAGGCCGAGAAGGGTCAAATGCAGGTCATCCCACTTCTTTTACCAAGAATTCATATCTTGTGCTTTGGTCTGGCATTTGGAGGAGTGAAGACAATGTAGCCATGGTGTCTGCTTCTTTGTTCTTGTCCCTCGGCACTTGCTCAAATATGATCAATGTGAAATAATTCTTGAGATCTTCTATCATATTTTTGTAAGGTATTAACTTATCATCTTTGGTCTGATACTCATCATTTATCTAATTAGTGACCAATTGAGAATCTCCATATATTTGCAATTGTGTCACCTTCCATTCCAAGGACAATTTGATGCCAATGACTAATGCCTCATATTTAGCTATATTGTTTGTACATGGAAATAATATCTTGTATGATTTGGGGATTGTTGACCCTCGAGGAGTAATCAATAGTTTTCCTACTCTTGATCCATGTTGAGTATAAGAGCCATCAAAACATAATTTCCATGTTTTTTCTTCAACATTGATTATCTCTAAATCTAGAAATTCCACCTAAATAAGATGTTCATCTTCTAATGGTGCCTTCACTAGTTGGTCTTCTATCACTTGGCCTTTGATTTCCTTTCTATCCACATACTCTATATTAAATTCGCTCAACACCATGACCCATTTAGCCAATCTTCCTGTCAAAGCTGGTTTGCTTAAGAGGTACTTTAGTGGATCAATTTTTGCTATGAGTATGATTTTATGAGATAAAATATAATGTTGTAGTTTTTGGGAAGAAAAAACTACCACCAAACATGCTCTTTCTATAAAAATGTAATACAACTCATATTTTACCAAGGTTCTGCTTATGTAATAAATGGCTTTTTCTTTTCCATTTTCATCCTCTTGAGCCAAGAGTGCCATGTATACACTAAAAAATGAATTCATTAATTAATTAAATATTAATTATTTAATTAATATTGACTTGATGAATTAATTAAATATTTATTATTTAATTAATATTTATTTTCTCAATTTATTAAATAAATTATTCAATTTATTTGATAAATTCACTATAGTCTATTCTCCTATCCTAAGTCCTCTCAATAGTCTTATTAAAGTGATTTAATCAATTACACAATCACTAAATATGACTAAACTCCCTAGTCCACCTCATCAACCTAGTCACCTGACATGTCACCTTGGCTAAAATAATTAATTATTATTAATTATTAATAAATCATTATCCTCGCCCACACATGTCCTATTTTTAAGGGCTATGTGGCCTCATAAGACTTGGTCTCATGACTACATGTCTTCCCCTACACTAAGTCAAGAAGAAAATCCTATTCCTAAGGAGCTTCTCAAGCCACCTCAAAGAGTCAAAGGTGACTCATGGGACACTTGTACCAAGAGTCCTCATGAGGAAAAAGTCCTTCCCTCTTCCTCTCAATGTTCTTTGTGAGACACTTGACATGTTTCTTTCCCTTCCTCTTTCTTCTCTTCCATGTCAATGTAGGGGGACATCCTCCCTTTTCTTCCTCTCACATTCCAACTACATCCCCCTTTCTCTCAACCCCTTCAACCAAGTCAATTATAGCCCTAGGATCTTCCACCTTTCAATCTCCACCTTAGGATTGTGCCACCTAGGCTTGAGTCCTCCAAAAATCTATAAAAGGAGCCTCATTTCCCCTTTGTGAGCTAATAGGGAATAGTTATTTTCAAGCATACAAGCATTCTAAGCATCCAAGGGTGACCCCACAATAGTGGGTTACACTTTTTTAGACATGCTAATTTTGATTGAAATAACACAATTTTAAAAAAATATGATTATTTAAACCTTGAGAGTTTCCATTTGAAGGAATTAATTCTAAATGGTTAGCTCAAAGTCTCTTAGATTAAAAAAAACATTGATATAACATCTATACTCCTCATTCATACTTGCAATAGAATCTCCTTCGCACCTATTAAAATGCTGACAAAAAATTACTTTGAATTTATCTTTTTGGAGATCAAATGAATCCATTTGAAAAACCTATCTATGTTGTAAGATACTACTAAGAAAAATATTTCCAATGATTATAATGTTAATATATATTAAGTTTATTATGACTTTTTATTTTTAGTTTTACTAAACATAGATATTTCACTGTATGTCCACCTTTATGTTTGACGCTTATGGAAAAATAGTAAATGATAGGAAAAAAAATATAAAAAATATCTATGCCCTAGGTATTTAAGTTCTCTTTCTATAAAAAAAAATTAAAAAAAAATTGGACAAATACACAACAAGTTACAAGCTATATAGTCAAGGTATGTCAAAATTATAGTTTAGTCAACTTAAAACATTAATAGAATATGAAATAATTATGATAATGTCATCAAACCAATTGCATTCCCTTTGTATGGATGTTAAAAAACTAATTTCACAAGAATCAAATTGGTATCTATTTTAGAAAAAAAAGCTATGCTCTATGAAAACAATGAACTCTTTGAAAATGACATTTTCAGCAACTTACCAATTTTCGAGGGAAAAAGAAAAAACCATTCAAATAAATTAAAAAATATATATATATATATATTTAGAATTTAGATAGAAAATTCTAAAAGACTATAATTTACTTCATCTTCTAATTTCAAATAGTTTAATGACAATATGCATCCGAATCTAAAAGTTTTTTTCAAAATGTAGAGTTCAGTGTCCGTTCAGGCAAAAAAGTGTAACCCACTATTGTGGGTTCATCCCAAAGCATTCACATATTCAAGCATCCAAGCTATTTTCATATCATTTGTAGTTCATCCATTAGTTTCATAATTAAGCTTTTAAGCCATTTTGCATACAATCCACTCAATCTCCACACTTTGATAGCATCTTGGGCAAGGAGCTTCAATTGGAAATTTGAGAGCTCAACACATCCAAGGAATCAAGGCTAGGAGGCCAATGGAGACAAGCTACATTGTAGGTGAAGGTAAAAGCTCTATTTTAACTTCATTTTGATTGTATTCTTCATTTTTGTTTGCTGTTAATTGATTTAATAGCTTAGATTAGTTAGTAATTCAAAATTGCATACATTTTCTGCACATCCATCCGCGATTCCTGCACATTTGTTACTTCTTCCTGCACATCCATTCTACTTGCCATCAGTCACTTTTGTTTTTGTCTTTTTCTCTCATTTGGCACATTCATCACCAGCTCTTACACATTCATATCACATTACTACATTTTTGTTAAAATTATGCATTCACCTCATTTTCCTACGCATACATCCTCTATTTCAGTGCATACATCGATTCCTGCATATTTACTTTCTATTTTTGCACATCCATCGTCTGTTTCTGTGCATCTACTATTTTGATTTATAGAGTTATGTTTTTCATTATTTTAATATTTAGCTAATCACTTTAACAATTTTTTGTTTGTTGTTGTAGACATTTAGGCTATTTTGTAGGTTGATTTTGAAGACCCCACTTCTAGATTACTAACTTTTACTTGCAAGTTCTTAAAGGGGTTTGCAAAATAAACCATAATCTCATTTGAGTTTTAAAACAAGGCATGCATTTTATTTTCACATGTCTTCCTTAGTTTAAGAAATCTATCTATTGTGTCTTGCTTTCATAAGCTATTTGTAATCCCAATATTATAACAACGTATCCTCTCCCCTCACCATTCATGGATCTTGGGTGTAGGAGAAATTGTTATAATCTTTAAAGGGCGGTCTTTGGTGGGAAAAGAGGTACTCACCTCAAGGAATGACCCAACCAGTAACAGGATAAAGCCAAGCCCTTCCAAACTAGTATATAAAAAACACCATTGTGATTAGTCTCATAGTGGACATGTGTGAATTCATTGTGGCAACCAAAATCTCCTCTACCCGCATGGTGTGTTAAAGTCCCTACATTGTTAAGGTGAAAATATTACTTTGGAAGGATTGGGAGAGCCCCCTTAATTGGGAAAATGACTTGATCACAACCACCTGAAGGGATGTCCTGACTAAATACTTTTGTATAGTGGCCAAAAACCTTCTATTTGCTGGCTCAAGGGGTCACCCAAGCCCGTGAAGACACCCCACATTACTCACGATTCATAGTAGAGATAACAGTTCTTTGGGAAGTAATGAACCATTAAATTCGAAACTTGGTGTGCCAAAGAAGTGAGTGCACTGTAAGGAGGAGCCTGTGCCTCCATGTTTCTAGGCTGTCTATTGTGGATTTGTGTGGCTAGATTTTATCCAAGTGGGGATTCAACAGATACTGTCCTTGCCAACCTTAGGAATTGTAAGCGTGTTTGTGAATTCATATTAGAAAAACTTAGAAATCATTCCTATTTTTCCTATGTGTGTATATGCATTTTTACTTTGCCAAAAATAATCATCTGAAAACCAAAAACTTCCAAAATTTCAAGCCAAACCATCAAAAAACTAGAACCTACGCATTGATCACTTTCTGCTATGCATTTGTCCCATTGCAACACACCTTTTTCATTGTCATTGCACATTTATTCACATCTACTGTGCATTGATATAATCTTGTTGCGCATATACTTGACTATCCTGCGCATTTGTTTCTGCACATACACAACAAAGAGTATTTGTACGGACCATAGGAAATTCACATAAACTTTTTTGGATACCCATTTTTGTCTTCAGTACAATTTTAGAAAAACATTTGATTTACATAGACCTTTTGATCCTTAGTTTGACCGTTTTCATCAAATTTCTCCATCATTCTTTCGACCAAAATTCCCAAAATCATTCCACATCTGCAAAATTTTCCAATTAGTGTTGATTCATTACCTTGCTTATTAGATTTTGATCTTTGTGAGTTTACCATATCAAGATTTATCTGTAGATCTCTATAGTTTTGTTGACCATTAGTGCTTCACACTTAGTCATATATCTAGGCAAAGATGGTTGGTCATCACTGTGACTGAGTCATTTTGTAAAGGCTGAGTTATGTATTGTATACTTACCAAGCAGTAGTACTACCGAGTAAAGTCATGGTCACTACATGTTTGTATTATGCCGAGTATAGTTTTTGCCGAGTTACATATGCAATGATTACCGAGTGACAGAGAGTATAACAGATGATGAGTATAGTGAATACCAAGTACCAGGAATAACATTTGCCGAGTTAGCCAGGAATGACATATAAGTTTGGAATGGCATAATAATCGAGGTAAACCATTTTTTGATGATAATGGTGTTTTGTATTTTGTTTGTTGAGGGAATTCTAGAGGTAATTACACATTCATCTTGTAATCATTGATCCCTATGTAATACCTAGAGCCAATCAAAAAATTGTATAACTTAAGTAGCAATAGGAACAAATTTGGACTGTATATCTTGAATCGTTAAGATGTTTTGGTTACTATATAAGGTCAAGATCTAAAACCTAAAACATAGTAGCAAGGGATAGAAAATGTGAAGGGTGTAAGAAGAATGGTATGATTCAGTAAAGGAAAGCTTACCGAGATAGAGTTCAGTGACCGAGCTAAGCAGTGAAAAGATAGAATCGAGAAAGATCAGAAAGAAGAGATCACTAACATACAATAAAGAGGAGATCTGTAATCTGCATATAAGTGAAAACCAAAAGATCAGGTACAGAGACATTTTAATCAGTGTATTAGGGTAAATATCTTAACTGAGTAGTCTTGACAGACTTTATGCAATCTCTTTATTGAGTGCTTACTTTGTTGAAAGTTTTAAATCCTTTAGCAAGGTAGACTGTATAAGTCTTTTAGCTTTTAATAGAGCAGACCTTTCACAAGGTAGATCATGAATTGATCACATTTTGTAAGGCTTAACAAGAAAAACTTATTAATGCAGTAGTGAAGATTTGTGGGTGTCATCCCCACCCCAATTTTACCTTTCAAGGGTTTCTGGGTTACCAAATTATTGTGTTATGAGTGATTTCATGTATGCTGCTTAACATGTTAAGTTACTTAGAATGATCAAGTTTTGTTTATGTCATGCATAAAGTTTTATCTTATAGAAAAGGTAAAAGTAGGTGATATCTGATTCACCCCCCCCCTCTCAGTATTACCTTCCCATTTATATTTCCAACAATTGGTATCAGAGCTACAAGGTTTCTTATAGGAAAGTCTAACCACTTGAAGAAAAATATCTTAAGATGGAAGCTTATAAACTTGGGAAGATCATAGAGAATCAAAAGATTGATGTGCAACTGGCATTACAACAATTGGAAGCAGCCAGAGGGGAATTGAAGAAATCTTTGAGCAAAAGAAGAGAAATTGCTATTCAACAAAATGAGCCATAGTACAAAGAAGAAGACATCTCTGGACTATTTGACAATGGTAACTCTGCAGAAAGTGATAAATCTATAAAAGAACTACTGGAGAAAAATACCATACTAAATGATGACATCAAAACTCTAAAGAGAGAACAAGAAATTCAATCTGTCAGATTTTGTGAAGTAGTGGAACAGAAAAAGAAAGCTGAAGATGATAAGGCAATGGCTAACGAAGATAAAAGACAAATTGCAACAAGGCTAGATGAAAGAACAAGCGACATGCAAAGGTTGACTAATAATCAACTAGATATGGTAAATCAACTATTGCTAGAAAATCAAGAATTGGGCAGGAAAGACATGGAAATCAATCAACTAAGGTCTGAAAATGATCAGCTGAAACATGAATTGAGAACTGAAAAAGAAATCAATGAAAGGATGAACAAACCCAATGAAGCTGCAAAGTATTTTGAAGAGCTGTTGAGATCACCTAGAAGATCTGGTGATAGAGCTGGACTTGGACTGAATAAACATTCATCATCTACTAAAGGAGAATCATCAATGAATGAAGAACATAAGATTGTGAAACCAAAGAACACCAAGCCCACATGTCATCATTGTGGAAAGCTAGGACATACAACCAACATATGCTTAAGCAAACATGGTAAGTCTAATCCTAAACCTAAGTTTAATGGACATTGTTTTAACTGCAAGAAACATGGACATCAAGCACATGAATGCAGATCTAAGGCTAGAAATTCATCCACCTCACCTAAGTTTCAAGGAAGTTGTTTCAACTGTCAAAAATATGGGCACAAAGTATTTGAATGTAGATCTAGACCCAGGTGGTCATAAAATGAACAAACTAAGCTAGTCACAAAGCATAACTCATATAATTGGGATTACAACACTTGGTATAATTGCCACTATTATGGTAAATATGGACACATTGGAGCAAATTGCATGAAGACTCATTTTAGAGGCAAGTCTAAAAGCTAGATGAATGGAAGCATGGTATGTTACAAATGTAATAAGGTCGGTCACCTAAAGAAAGATTGTAGATCACCCATGCTGAACAATGATAAGAACCTGAATGAAGATATCCATGAGAAATTGAAGAATCAAATGGACAAGACATGGAAGAAGAAAGAAGAAGAAACCACAAGCAAAGCTAGCACATCTACGGTCACCCAATCTGAGGGATTAGGTGATCAAACTTCTTCTAACTAAGCATGGAAGATATGTTTGGAACCGAGTCTTGCAAAGTTTTATTTTTCATCAGTTCCTAACATAGAATTGAGAAAAAGTACATATCTGCATAGATTAAGATGCATTAGGACATATATGAGAAAAATAGGGAATTTCATTTTTGATGTCGAGCATCAGTGTCTTGACCAAGTTATCAATGTATGTCAAGCACCTGTTATGGCTGAAATGCTATATATGTCAAGTTGTATCATAATGATTATATCAACCGAGCTTGTAATTAATTGGAGTTAACATGAGTCTACCAAGATAGTTGTATTCCACCAAATCTTGTACAGAGCATTTATGAGGCCCTAATTCTACTTTTCAGATTCTACAAAGCAGAAAGTTGTTGTTAATTTCATTTCACAATTCTATTTGAGATTTCAAAGAGCGATTCAGAGGTCCTGCAACCAGTCTAAGAAAGGCGATTCCGAATTTTCATAGCGTGCCGTCGGAAAAATCTATCTATAGGTTATTGACAAGAAAGGTATTTTACTAAGTAAATATTCATTTTTAGAAATTATTGTTTAAAATGACATCATCATCATCTACATCAGTCAAGAAACAAGGGATGGAAGTTTTTAATGTGCAATTAGTAAGAAATGAAGTATGCAAGCTGAAGGTATTCAAGGCAATATCGGAGAGTGCAATCAAAGGCAATTTAAATGGAGCCCTATCTTCCATTCTAGAGAATGTGTTAATAATGAATGGCATTAGGTCTTGCTACATGTGTAAAATTGGAGAAATCGGTGATTACGAGATCAAGGAAGCTTATGACAGACTATGTGTTAACGGAGTGCTGAAGCTAGAACATAAGGTTGTTGTTGATCAAGGGTCAGTGAATGCCCTAGATTTCCCACAAAATTTTAAAGTGGAATGGATAAAGATTGTTTTGAGTCAAGTACATGACATGCATTTATGGCTGGAAGATGGACCAGTAAAGATTACAAAGGAGATGATACATTGAGTCACTAGGTATCCTACAATTGAAGGGAAAAGAATGATGAAATGTGCAAGAAAGGAAGATATTCAAGCCAACACCCAGGTAGTTTGGAACAAACAAGGAATGACAATTTCCACCATAACTGATCCAAAAATTGACTTTGCTATTAGAGTCATCTTGCACAAGTTTTATCAATCTAGTCGGTTGGACAACATCCCCTATATGGAAGTGGACCAGGCATGGAAGATAATCAAGAAAGGACACATGTATGACCTTGTCGAGCTCTAGCTGACTCAACTTGCCAAGAATCCAAACTCCATCAAGACCATGAAGAATTCTATATGTAATTTTAGTTCCTTAGTGATCTATTTTTTCTTTTATGTTAAGAAGTGTTTTCCTACACATGGAGGTGTTATATGGGATAAGAAGAGACCCATCACTGTTCAAATCAATGAATTTATAAATTAGATTGGAGATAATTTTAATGGAATAATGGACAACTATTTTTTTGAGTTTAAGAAGAAGATGAGAAAAAGGACTAGAGTCCCTATGTCTTTGATTGAAAAATATAGTAAGGATATATGTTTTCTGGTAGACGTAGATTTTACCTATGCATAGGCAGTCCTACCTAGGGTTTCATGGTTAATGCCATTACCCTATAAACTAAATATAGATGAAGCTACTACTACAATTACAACCCTCCTAGCTAAAGAAATTGATAGTAAAGAACCTTACTTTGGAACTTTTGATGAAGCTAAATACAAGATCTCTTTGGGATTAATGGCTGCCACCACAGAGAGGAAAAGAAAGAAGATAGTGAAGAATTTGGAAAAATATGTCAAAGAATCTGACAAGGATGCACCACTGGAGTTGACCCAAGGATTGGGAGAAGATGAACTGAGTGAAACTAGTACTAGTGAAGAAGAAGAAGAGAAAGAAGAAAAACCAGTGATTGCCAAGCCATCAGCTAAGAAAAGAATTTTAAAACCTAAAGTGTCATCGACACTAGTACTTAGGCCTAGAATAAGAAAAGCTGCTACTGAGACTCCTAAGATGCCCCCTACATCTACTAAGCGAAAACCCACACTACCTAAGGTAGTGCCGAATAAGGTTATAAAGAGGCCTAGAAGGAAACTTGTTTTAGAACAAGATGATGATGAAGAAACAGAGAGTGATGAAGCAGTAAAGAGGAAGGTTACACAACAAGATACTCCACTCACTATTGATGAAATATGCAATAAGATTACTAGCTCTACAGTAGTGGATGAGTTGAAAGGATTAAAATTTGGGAACATGAGCATCGGAGACAAAGAAAAAGTAGAAGATGCTATTCTTGAAATGTTGTGCATTTTCAAGATGTTGCCGATTCAAATAGAAAATAGAATTCCCAAGGAATTAAGCAACAGGGTTGCACAGAAATGGGAATATTCTCTGCAAATTGAAAAGGAAATAAGGGAGAGCACTTTAGCTCAAGTTGAGTCTAGTCTCACCCCTACGAGTATCAAATAGATAATTGAACAATACAGAGCTAAGTTTGATCCCAAACTTAGAGCTTATCTAATTCTTCAACACAAAGTTGAGGATGTTGTACAAGAAAGTCTCAAAATCTAGAAAATAGTGTTTGGATTATTGTGTGACAAGGATGAAGAAAAGGGTGCTAGTACTTTGAAAGTTGCTGAACTTGAAATAAAATAGAATAAAATGGAGATTGGAACTCCTAAGGAAGTGGAAGATCAGGACAAATTAGAGGTTCACATTGTTGACATAACCAAGGAGAGCCCCATCAAGAATTCAATTTTGACTGAGGATGATTTAAAGACTATGAAAACAAATGATATATCCTTACCAGGTAGTAACATAGTACTTTTGTAGGTCAAGGATTATCCAACAATTGTTGGCACACAATCAATTGATATGAGTTCTACCATACCTGAAGTTGTAACTATTGACAAGTTAGTCGGTACAAGCCTTACTGAGGAACCCATAAAGTCGGTACTGGTCACTAAATCTACATCTACCAAGGAAGAGGACAAAGAAAAAAATCTTGAAAAAAAAATCTAGAGTCCTCCTATGGAAGATAACATAAAAGAAGAACAAGGAGATAAGTTAGATGGAAAAGATGTTAGTCCTCATGCTGAGGATAAGGGTAAAGGAGAAATAGATATAAAAGGAAAATCTATTGAGGTGCGAGAGCCTAAGGAGCAAGAGGCAATACAAGCTCTTATAGGGATGTTGAGTGGAAGCACCCCACCAAGAATATAGAAGGAGAAAAATGAGGTAACAATTGAAGAGGTCATTGTTATTCCTAAATGGGATACCGATAACCTATCTTATGAGCAAATGTAGATATTGAAGGATCTGCTGACAAGGAAAAGTAGACAAGCAAAACTCCGAAGGGAACATCTGTAGAAATAGGTCCTATATGAAATAAAAGATATATTTAATGAAGTTTATGAATTATCAGATGTAAATAGTTCCACCCCCATATTGGAACAACTTGTACACATTTTTCAAAAAGTAAATAATGAAGCTAGTAGTGCAAGTGATAAGTTATTTGAGTGGTCAGAATGAAAGTTTGAGACCAAAATGCTAGAGAAGGTATTTGTCGAGATAGCAGTGAAACAGGTTGAGTTGTCTACTTTGGTAAAAGAAACCAAAGAGGTAGTTGTGAATGGACAATCTTTGTTGGCCAAATTCTATAATGTTGAACTATTCATTGATGAGAACCAATGACTAGTTGACACATTAAAACAAGAACTTAGGGCTACCAGTCAGTCTCTAAGCTTGGATGCAGACACTAGTGCTGAACATCATGCCAAAATCCTGCATACCCAAGATAAGTTAGCCGAGCTAGTGGCTAATGATGGCAAGATTTGATCTTGACTACTTTCTATGAAAACTATCTTGAAACCTCATCTGGAGGCCATATAGAGAAAGTTAGTCAAGGCCAAGGATTTAGCTCAGAGAAATCCAAATTTGTCCATAGCCAAGAGCTTAGTTAGTCTAGCTGTCGAGCTAGAAGTGTAGATAGAAGTTCTAAATCTTGCTACAACAGCTTGGGAAACTGCACTACACATGGTCATGGTGTTGCATAGACCATTTTTAGAGAAATTTTGGGAACTCCCTACTAATGAAGAGATTCATCATGTCAAAAATAAGGGGGAATCATCATGATAGGATTAAGGATAGGTAACAAAATTTTGAATGTATATATATCTCAGGGGGAGTATTAGGCTAATACAACATACTTTTGTAATTGTAAGTACAAATGTCATGACAAAGTTTTTTTGCAACTAATGTCAAAGGGCGAGATTGTAGATCTCTATAGTTTTGTTGACCATTAGTGCTTCACACTTAGTCATATATCTAGGCAATGATGGTCAGTCATCACTATGACAGAGTCATTTTGTAAAGGTCAAGTTATGTATTGTATACTTACTGAGCAGTAGTGCTACCAAGTAAAGTCATGGTCACTACATGTTTGTATTATGCCGAGTATAGTTTTTGTCAAGTTACATATGCAATGATTACTGAGTGATAGAGAGTTTAACAGATGTCGAGTACAGTGAATATCGAGTACTAGGAATAACATTTTTTGAGTTAGCCAGGAATGACATATAAGTTTGGAATGGCACAATGATCGAGGTAAACCATTTTTTGGTGATAGTGGTGTTTTGTATTTTGTTTGTTGAGGGAATTACGGAGGTAATTACACATTCATATTGTAATCATTGATCCCTATGTAATACCTAGTGCCAATCATATAACTTAACTGGCAATAGGAATAAATCTGGACTGTAGATCTTGAATCGTTAAGATGTTTTGGTTACTATATAAGGTCAAGATCTAAACCCTAAAATGTAGTAGCAAGGGATAGTGAATGTGAAGGGTGTAAGAAGAATGGTATGATTCAGTAAAGGAAATCTTATAGAGATAGAGTTCAGTGACCGAGCTAAGCAATGAAAGGATAGAATCAAGAAAGATCATAAAGAAGAGATCACTAACATATAGTAAAGATGAGATCTGTAATCTGCATATAAGTGCAAATTGAAACATCAGGTACTGAGACATTTTAATTAGTGTATCAGGGTAAATCTCTTAATCAAGTAGTCTTAATAGACTTTATGTAATATCTTTACTGAGTGCTTACTTTGTTGTAAGTTTTAAATCCTTTAGCAAGGTAGACTGTATAAGTCTTTTAGCTTTTAACAGGGTAGACCTTTCATAGGGTAGATCATGAATTGATCACATTTTGTAAGCCTTAATAGGAAAAACTTATTACTATAGTAGTGAAGATTTGTGGGTGTCATCCCCACCCTAGTTTTACTTTTCAAGAGTTTCTGGGTTACCAAATTACTGTGTTATGAGTGATTTCATGTATGCTGCTTAACATGTTAAGTTACTTAGAATGCTCAAGTTTTGTTTATGTCATGCATAAAGTTTTATCTTATAGAAAAGGTAAAAGTAGGTGATATCTGATTCACCCCCCCCCTTCTCAATATTACCTTCCCATTTATATTTCCAACATTATCATCCTTAATAAAAAAACTTACCTAGGTTATTATCTCTTGATTTTCTTTGTCACAATATAGTGAGATCCATACCTCGTATAGACTTAGATTATCAAAATTTTCACACTTATCTCAATAATTTTAGGTTCATTTCTACATCTATCTAATCAAACACATCCCATTTACTTCATCAAAATCTTCATCCCAAAATAATCTTTCACTTTTTATGGTTCAAACTTGATCTCAAAAACTCAAGAAACTAGTTGATCTAGAATCTGTAGACAAGATGGAAGGCAATAACAATGAGGAAAACCCTTGGTCTAGAAAACCTAAGAAAAGTTCAATTTTTACATCAGATCAAGAACCCAGAGATCAAGATTTAAGAGATGCTATGCAAGATGCAAAGTTCTATAATGTCATGGAAAGACTCTTAGACATGGATAAGGAGATGTATTTCCTCATGGTTTCTCAACAAGGAGCAAATCTACCAAGTGATTTTGATGTCTCCACTCTTAAAGAACCACCTATCACAAACAATCAAGAAATCCCTAGTGCTTCTCAAGAGACACATGCTCATGGAGCAAAGGAAGACAAACAAAATAGTGCCTCCCAAAACACTCAAGGACCTCCACCATCTTTGGATCCCATTTTACAACAAATCTAGATTCTTCAACAACAAATCCATGACATTCAAATTGGATCATCAACCAAGAAGTATTCCTTGGATGATATATGTCCTTATCCTTTTGCTAAACGTTTAGCAATGATTCCATTCCCTCCTCATTTTGAGGTACCTAAATTTGACAAATACAAAGGGAATTCAGATCCACAAGACCACATTCATAAGTTTTGTGTTGATTGTATTGAAGTCGCTCACAATGACACTTATCTTATGCGACTATTTCCATGTAGTTTAGGCGGACAAACGATGGAATGGTTCTCCAAACTACCCTCGGACATCAAATCTTTCAATGAGATTATTGACAAGTTTGTGACTCGTTACTCATACAACATCAAACATGAAGTCACTATGCTTGATCTTTTCAATGCACAACAAAAGAATGGAGAACCTTTCCTTACTTTTTTTCAAAGATGGTGTCAATTATTTTCCAAGTATCCATGAACAATTCCTGAACAAGAAAAGATGGATATTTTTGTGCATAACCTTATGCAACAAATGAGCTATAGGTTGCAATTGCAATGTCCTCCAAACTTTAACAAGCTCATTGAAAATGGCATCAAAATTGAGGAAGATATGGTTAGGAAAGGTGATATTAAGCTTTACTCTAAGGACAATGTTGGATCTTCAAATTAAAATACCAACAAGAAGAATGACAAGTCCAAAGTTTGGAACAAAAACAAGAACATAGTCAATGATGGGGTTGTTGATAACTGACATGTTAAACCAACACAACCTCTTTTGAATCTCACAAGCAAAGCCAATGCTACTCAACCTACTTGTAGCAATCAAACTCCAACTCAAAATACCAACAACAACTCATCCAATTCAAGATTACCTTTTATGCCATGTAGAAGAACTTTTACTCCTTTCAATGAATCTCTTGAATCTGCATTAAGGAAGTTGATCATAAAGAAACTCATTGTACTTCCTGAAACTAGAGATTTTGAACCTAGGGTGAAACCTTCTTGCTGGAATGATAATGATTACTATGAATTTCATAGAGGGAAAGGTCACAAAACCAATGATTTTTAAAGAATTAAACATGTGATACAAGACTTGATTGAAAGTGGAGAGATAAGTGTTGATGGACATATCTCAAATGAGTCACATATAGGTTTTAAAGATCCACTTCCCGAACATGAGAAAGGAAGTTCTTCCAATGCTAAAGGTGATAAACAAGCCAAATACAATACCACATCCTATAAGTATGTTAATCACATTTCTGAATGTCATCCTTCTCAATACTATGCCAATGTGATTACTTTAAAATAAAAATCTGAGAGTCAACCAATTAATGTTACTACCTGAGCCCGAGATAAGGTTACTCTCCAAGGTGTCTCATCCAAACCTACTACTTCACAAAACAAGTTTTTCTATGTTCCAAAGTCTACACCAAATGTTTCCAATCAATACAATCTTTTGGATCAATTGAAGAAAACACCAGTCCAAATATCTATACTAGAGCTTTTGCATCTGTCATCATCTCATAAGGATATTCTTGAGAAATCTCTCCTCGAAACTCATGTTCCTACAAATCTAGATCAAGCCCAATTTCAAGATATGGTGGGACATTTAACAACTCCACATTATCTTTCTTTTACTGAGCATGATGATCTAGCCATTAATCAACCACATAATGCTCCACTCCACATAGAAGTCCTTGTACAAAATCATAAAATCAAAAGAGTACTAATAGATGGAGGAGCTGGCTTGAATATATGCACTTTGAAATTAGTCCTTGCATTGGGATTTTTGAAAATGCTGTAGATCCAATGAAGAAAATCACAATCAAAGCTCCTACATTATAGTTCCAAAAACATGGTATGTATGTTGATCCAGAAAAGAAAAGCATAGCAACAGAAATCATTAATAGACTTAGGGATAATCATGATGATGATTCTGACTCTAATGATTACGAATGGGATTCCTTATCTAACTATAATAAATAAATAGGAGTTGATGTTGTCCATACCTATAGTACCAATTATCATGAGGGGGAGAGTTCAAGGACTGAATCACTAGGATTAGTTCCACATGATACTACTCTTGATGATTGTGAGGAAAGTGATAATTACCTTGTGATAGATGATTTAGATGAGAGTATGGAAATAAACATTGCTGATATGATCCTAAACCTTGAAAAATTCTCTATAAATACCATCTTAGCCTTTGAAATTGACCCAAATGACCCAATACCCCTTGTACATCCTTAGCTTATAGATTGGGATTCTCCCAACCAATTATTGACTATCTTGGAATCATAGATCATCTACCACTAGGGGATCATAAGTTAGGATTTCCAATAGAAATCAATGACATGGCTTATTTTGGAGAGTGTGCCAATCCTTTTAGTCGTAAAAATGTAAAAAATATCAATAGGTCTAATGGTGAAAACCACTCAGTGGTAGTATTAGATCTGAAAAAAGTAAAAAGAAAAGATGTATCTGAGGGTGAAAACCTCTCTAAGGTGCTTGAAGATGGAAGGATTGACACTCTCCCCAATTATATGTATCGAGAGAAATCTACAATACTTATTGAACCAACATTGGCTCTCAACATTGGAACAGAGGAGTCCCTATGTATTATCAAAGTAGCAGCATCCTTAACAAAATCAAAGAAAGAAGCTTTTTCATAGTTTTTCAAAGAATGACAAGTTAACTTTGCCTGGTCTGATGCTGATATGCTAGGACTGGATCGTAATCTTATTATGCCAAGAATTAAACCAATTAAGTAGAAACTTAGAAAAATACATCCTCATATTGCACTTATGGTTAAAGAAGAATTAAAGAAGCTCCTAGATACTAGATTTGTTCGAACCATTGATTATGGTGAGTGGATTTCTAATATTGTAGTAGTATCAAAACTAGACAAGTCTATTAGGATTTTTATACATTTTTGAGATCTCAACAAAGCTTGTCCTAAAGATGACTTATCATTGCCTAACATTGATATCATATTTGATTTGATAGTTGGACATGAGATGTTGTCTCTAATGGATGGTTTTTCCAACTATAATTAGATCAAAATTGCACCAGAAGACCAAGAGAAGTCTACTTTTACATGTCCTTGTGGCACATATTGTTGGAATGTAATGCCTTTTGGGTTCAAAAATGCTAGTGCAAATTATCAGAGGGCTATGAGCATAATATTTTATGACATGATGCATACTATAATGGAAGATTATGTTGATGATATTCTAGAAAAATATAAAAATAGAGATGGTCATTTAAGAGTGCTGGATAGAATATTCACTCGGATGGAAAAATATCAGATTAGACTTAATCCATAGAAGTGTCCATTTAGGGTTACATTAGGCAAACTGTTAGGGTATATTGCCTCAGCTAAAGGTATAGAAGTTGATCTAGAGAAAGTCAAGCTAATCATGGAGATGACTTCCCCTACAAATATAAGTTAGTTAAGATCTTTACAAGGATGCCTCCAATCAATAAGAGGTTTGTTTCTCAATTAGCAGACAAAAGACATCCTTTTCAACACCTATTACATAAAGAAATCTCATTCAAGTGGGATGATAAGTGTGAAGAATCCTTCAATAAGATAAAGTAATATTTGGAAAATCCTCCCACTCTTATGTCACCGATTCCAAGAAAGCCACTCTTGCTCTATATTTCAGCCACATAAGTCTCACTAGGTGCTCTTTTGGCCCAACAAGATCAAGAAGGGAAGGAAAAGGCTATATATTATATCAGTCACACCCTTGTGGGATATGAAATCAATTATTCTCTAATTGAAAGAGCATGTCTAGTAGTAGTCTTTGCTTCATAGAAATGGTGACATTATATGTTGTCTCATTCTATCAAGCTTGTTGCAAAGATCGATCCTTTGAAATATCTTTTGAGAAAGACAACATTAATAGGAAGATTGTCTAAGTGGGTTATGTTACTTAGTGAATTTGATATTGAATACATGGATATGAAGGCCATCAAAGGACAAGTAATTGTAGATCAATTAGCCAAGGCACCACTGGCAGATGATCAACCTATACATACAAAATTTCCAGATGCACATATCCTGACATTATCTACACAGACATAGAAGTTGTACTTTAATGGATCATATACTTAGCATGGTTCAGGAGTTGGAGTTTTATTTGATATGCCACAAGGATATACAATACCAAAGTCTTACAAGCTAATTTTTCCTTGTACAAATAATGTAGTTGAGTATGAAGCCTTGATGATTGGGTTGAAGATGGCTTTGCAATGGAAATTCATTGAATTGAATGTCTATGGAGACTCTCAACTGATTATCAATCAAGTTAATAATGAATACCAGACTAAGGATGACAAGTTGTTACCATATAAATGTATGGTGGATGAATTTAAGAAATATTTTTTAATCATCACCTTTGCACAAATTCCAAGGCATGATAACAAGGCTATAGATGCTATGGCTATAATTGCTTCTCTATTTGATGCAGAAGATACAAAAACCCATTTTGAGTTCTTAGTGGAATCTTTGACTTATCCTGCATACGATGATCCTGATACAAGTATCATATGTCATATTATCTAACAAGATTCCTTGACTTATGGAAAGGTATATTCCTACCTAAAAGACAATACCATTCCACTTGACATATCTAGAAACTAAAAATGAACCTTTTTATGCCAAACCTTGTATTGTATCCTAATATTTGACACCCTGTATTGGCGAGGTCTTGATGGTACTCTCTTACAATGTCTTGAACATGATGAAGCTCAAACTGCCTTACAAGACATTCATGAGGGTATTTGTGGGACACATTTGAGTGGTCCTTCCTTGGCTAAGAAGCTCATGTGTATGGGTTGCTATTGGACTACTACGGAGATAGATTCTTTTCACTTTGCTAGGAAATGTAAGAAATTTTAGATACATGGGAATATTATTCATGTACCAGCACAATAGCTCCATCCTTTCACAACCACATTTCCATTCAGTCAATGGGGACTCGACCTTGTGGGTGCAATTCATCCTCCATCTTCCAATGGCCATAAGTACATAATCACTAAAACTAAGTATTTTACTAAGTGGATTGAAGCTGTTCCATTGATTACTACCACTGGCAAGCAAATATCCATGTTTATCCTTAATTATATCATTTGTAGATATGGTATCCCTATGCATCTTATTACGGATCATGGGAAGAAATTCCAAAATCAAGACATGGATGAACTATGTGAGAAATTCTACATCACACATCACTATTCCACCATTTATTTTCCCCAAGGTAATGGCCAAGCTGAGGTGTCTAATAAAACCATTGTCAAGATCCTTCAAAAGACTATCAATGATGCTAGTCGTGACTGGCATGTCCAATTGAATCCTGCCTTATGGGCTTATTGTACTTCCATCCATACTCCCACTGGAGCCACATCGTATTCCCTTATCTATGGTTCTGAAGTTGTTCTTCCCCTCGAGGTCGAGTTACCTTCTCTTCATGTATCCCTAAAAGATTTAATTCTAGATGAAGAGTATAGGTTTGCACGGCTAACTCAATTGGAATTGCTGGATGAATGTCATCAAAGAGCCTTTGATCATTTGAAGGTCTATCAACAGAGGATGTCCCATAAGTATAATAGTAAAGTGAAACCCAGAGACTTTTAGGTGGGTGATCTAGTCCTTTGTGAGAATCCCAAAAATCAGTAGCATCGTGAGAAAAAGGGCAAGTTTGAACCCAACTAGTTAGGTCCTTTTGTGATTACAACAGTCTATGGCTCTGGGGCTTATCAATTGTCTACATCTGAGGGAGATCTCTTGGATGAGCCTCTTAAAAATATGCACCTCAAAAAATTCTATTCTTGAAAACCCAATGCAAGGGGTATGTATATAGATAAAAAAAAACTAAAAACTAAAAAATACAAAAAATACAAAAAAAAAAAAAAAAATCAAAAGAAAATTACAATAAAAACATGTGGTGAAAACCTAGGAATAGGTGCCATTTGTGACAAGCTAGCTCCTCTCTCTATTTAGATTCTTCTAGTGTGTCGTCCCATTGTATATACCCATAAATAAAATGGTTAGTCAGTCACCATTTCCAACATGTATATATCATAATAAATATGACCAGTTTGTACCCTACTATCCACTATATATATCCATTTGTCTTGGTCTTCATCCTAGTCTTGTTGTGTCCTTCTTCATCCATAATAAGTTAGTTCATCACCTAGTTGGGGGCATGTTCTCGACCTAGTTTGGGAAGTGGATCTATGATAGTCACGACTCCTAGAGGACAGAATGGAGTATTTTTTTTGCCAGACAAGCAAACACAATCAAACATTCTTACACAATGATATTCTCATCATGACTCATAATATGCGATCTATCTTTCAAACAGGACTTCTCATATATGCATTTCAAATGGCTATACATCAACCAAATTGATCAATACACCTAACACTATCTTTTGGAAAAGAAATGTATATTCATGATAGGCATGTTAGAATGATTTTTCATAGACTATGCATTCATATATGGATTTCATTGTTATCATGTTTCCTATGCTATTATGGGATATCTTTGACATGAGTTTGATGCTCCCATATGTCATTGATTAGAATAGCCATGATGGAGCATGATATTTTTTCTTTGATTGCCGTTTGTAGGATATTTTTCGATGAAATTGAAGGAACAAGTAATTGGGGTGTTTGTGTGTAAGTGCCTTCATTAGTTTAATGACCATTGACACATACAATTCATGTTGTTATATGAATTCTATTAATGGTGATACGCCACACATACCTCAACTCCAAATATTTGTTCCCTAATGGAGGGGAGAATATTCCTCTATTATGCAAATAAAACTCAGGTCATCCTAGTTTAATTATACCTAGATGCTTGTCAATTTTGCTATATTAAAATCCATGCAAGAAATGCTCAAGTCATCCTGGTTTAATTATACCATGATGCTTGTATTTCCTTGTAACATAATGAGCTCAATGATGATAATCAAATTACAGTTATAATGAAGTTATAAGATGTTTTGTAAAGTTGTGGAGATATTCATTTCATATTTCATTTTGCATAACATTTAGACACATCTTGTTGTATATCAATGCTCCTTTTATAGGGATTTGCAGGTCATCTTGTTTATCAGGTCATCTATTCTCTTTATCTATTCTTCTCATGTCGGCCATATTGTTATTTAAAGTTCAGGACATTTGGATAATAAAAATGTAAGATTTCATGTTGCATTTTTCAAAATTTTGCATAATCCATCTTCCTTGTCACATTTAATAATTTGCATAGTTCATTACAAATGTGTCATTTTTTTATTAGGTTTGTTCATTTGTGTGTAACCATTGTATATTAATATGCATATTTTGATAATTTCAAGTAACATTTCATCATAGCTATCATCTCATCACATTTTATCTATCATGTTATAGGTTATTACATTTTATCTTATTTTATCATATTAGAATTTGTCCAACTCTTTTGTGATTTCATAGGGTACATTATTCCCGCAATTTCATTTATTACATGCAATATCCTTGATCATATCATTCATTTGTTATTCATTAAATGCATTATGACTAGTTCATTCATTATCCATTATTGTCATTATTAAATTCATCATTATTTATATCATTAAATCATTACATTAGAAACACATAGCATTAAATAAACAACCATTTAGGAAATGCATTTATACAATCATCATCACATGCTAGATCATCAACCATTATATATCCACATGAAAGTAAACATTTGCATTATAGAACATAATAACTATACATATCAAAGTAAATAATCACATACTGCATATGTTAGTATGCATATGTATATATAATCATCAAAGTAATCATAATAGAACTGCATCATCATGTATATAGAATCCATCATATAAACATCCATAAAATAAATAAAATGTCCAAATGTCCGATGATATCTCATAAAATGATAATGTGTCCAAATGTGTCCGTCAAGTCATAAGCATAATGAAAAATACTGATACAATGGTGCTAAAGATATAAAATTGTATGCACAGTGTCTAAGAGCCACTGTGTCTAGACTCAGCTTGTCAGTGTCTACGTGAAGCAATAAATGGTCTTGGTGCTGCTGGATCTCTTGAACCTGCGGGAGGTCTTGGAGGATGTGATGAGGCCCCTCTGCTACCAATCGGTCTATGCCTATGATGTGAAGCTGTCCTAACTTCATATGAACTCTCTTTGAAACTCCTGATCTACTGATCCCTAGGAACATTCTGTCTATAGGCCTCCTCCCAATAGGTGATCTCCCTACCGGCTTGCATCATCACCCGTAGGCTGTCTGCATGTGGTCCCAATGCCTCTATAGACTCTAGCTCATCCAACAATGTCTCTACCTCCCCTAGTTTCTCTATGGTGACATCTCTCTCATCTCTAACCTCTACAACCTCACCCTCTAACCTCTCCACCTGTCTCTCTAGTCCTAGGACATGGTCTTCCTATACCTATGTAATTGCTAGTTTGACTAGCAATGCATCAATATCAATGTCCTCCTCTACAATGTCCCTCTATAAGTAGGGATCCTAACCCCAACATCCATGTCTTCCTGCTCATCCTGGGCACCAACATTAGGCATCTATATATCCCATCTTGCTATGTTGAGCATCTGCTCATCCTATATGTCCTCATGTATTTTCCCACCCTGAACCAGTATCTCCTGACTGAGTATATTATTTGCCTCATCTTGACCTGGTATCTATGCACCTACTAATATCTATGATGGTCCCTATACCTGTACCTATAGTAACTATGCTAGCATCTATACTGGGGCACTTGTGGGCATCTGTGTTGGTGGCTATTGCCACAACTGTCTCGCAGGGGGTGGTATCAACCCCTGCAGTCGCACACCTATGCCTCTCATCTAGGACCCATCTCTATCACCCCTCCCTCCATTAGGACTGCCATCACCACCATCACCACCATCACCACCTCCACAGCCATCACCACCTCTACCTCTCCCCTCATCCATCATCTTCTACAGTGTGTAGCCCCAACCAACTTGGAAGCCATTAGACCATCATTCCAGGCAGATGAAGCCTTTGATAGCTCTGGCTAGAACAAAAAGAAGTGGCTCATAGAGATCAACCATGTCCTCCCAATTGATCTTCGACTCATCAATGTTGTCATCACCAAACATCAATCTGCACTCCACCAAGCCACCATGCTAATCATATTGTACCATCTCTTTGGTAATCGGTAGCCGAAGGATGCAATACACATCCTCTAATGTGACTATCATTTATCCTATGGGGAGATGAAAAGTACTCATCTCCAAGTGCCATCACTCAGCTAATGCTATTAGCATACCCAGATTCACCTGAATCTCAAGCATATAAATGATGTGATACAATCCTGTAGCCCCAATCAGAAGCCTGTCAGTCTCTGACAGTGTTGGCCTCAGATTCTGAGTCACAGGATATCTCTCCCACAACATCAGAGTGTCTGTAATATCCTCCTATAATGAACATCAAATAATCCAACTATCAGATTTTGAACAAACTGATCTATCTATCTATCCTATCCTATCAATTGAATACATGTTTATCACATGTACAAATAGATAATTCTATCAATTATCTACAATCAGTAAGGTTAACTAGTGACCATGCTACAATGTTACCAATCTTGACATAATTGATCTACAATCCAAGATGATAGATCATATCAGCTTCTCGATATCAAGTTTGACCCAATTGACAATCTAATTTTCTAAAATTCTATCATTTGACATAAATACACAGCATAGAAAAGTGTTTGCACAAAACCCCCTACCATTTGTGCTGAAAACACATATGTGCAACTAACCTAAACAATTGCGCAGCCAATTACAAAAAATGCACCAAACTACGTTTGTGCATATTTAATTAACAAATGCACCACCAAACATTTACTCTAGCACAAATGCACAGGTACCCCACATGTATGCGTAAAACTAGTATTTTGCTATGCAAATGTTACCAGTTGTGCATACATGCGCTGCAACTATGCATTTGTTCTTCGACTAAGAACACAAAATTTTCTATCCTAAAATTTGATTCAATCTAACCTAAACATGCTAAAAATCACATCAAATCATGCCAAAAATTCACAAATTGACTAAGTAGGATGAATCACCTACCGAATCTCTTGAATCTAGTGGCCTCTGGAAGCGTCTAACCCTCTTGAACCAGTGATCTGACAACGGGAAGGACATCTTCTCAGCTCTACTCTTCTCTCTCTCAAGCTCCAATCTCCAAATGACAAGTGTGCACAATTACACTATTGTGGACCCCTTGGCCCTATATATAGCCTGTGGACCCATTTTTCTTGATGTGTGGACCCTACCTATCGAACTCTTTCTGATTCACCCTATTTTCTCCTACATTTCTTTTAAATCTTTTCATGAGATTGATTGTAACAAATAATAATAATAATAATAATAATAATAATAATAATAATAATAATAATAATAATAATAATCATACTATAAAAATCAAATCAAATAATTTTTTGTCAATCAATCTCTCGAGGGGGTATGCATAGGTCTCTTTCATTTGAGACATTGTCTGGGGCAAGGGCAAAATGCTTGAGTTTTCTTTGAAACAATGCGACTAACACATTATTTCAAAGAGCAGCAAAATGTATACACTAAAAAGTGACTTCATTAATTAATTAAATATTAATTATTTAATTAATATTGACTTGATGAATTAATTAAATATTTATTTCCTCTATTTATTAAATAAATTATTCAATTTATTTGATAAATTCACTATAGTCTATTCTCCTATCCTAAGTCCTCTAAATAGTCTTATTAAAGTGATTTAATCAATTACACAATCACTAAATATGACTAAACTCCCTAGTCCACCTCATCCACCTAGTCACCTAACACATCACCTTGGCTAAAATAATTAATTATTATTAATTATTAATAAATCATCATCCTCACCCATAGATGTACTATTTTTAAGGGCTATGTGGCCTCATAAGACTTGGTCTCATGACCACATGTCTTCCCCTACACTAAGTTAAGAAGGAAATCCAATTCCTAAGGAGCTTCTCAAGCCACCTCAAAGAGTCAAAGGTGACTCATGGGACACTTGTACCAAGAGTCCTCATGAGGAAAAAGTCCTTCCCTCTTCCTCTCAATGTTCTTTGTGAGACACTTGACATGTGTCTTTCCTTTCCTCTTTCTTCTCTTCCATGTCAATGTAGGGGGAACATCCTCCCTATTCTTCCTCTCACATTCCAACTACATCCCCCTTTCTCTCAACCCCTTCAACCGAGTCAATTATAGCCTTAGGATCTTCCACCTTTCAATCTCCACCTTAGGATTGTGCCACCTAGGCTTGAGTCCTCCAAAAATCTATCAAAGGAGCCTCATTTCCCCTTTGTGAGCTAATAGGCAATAGTGATTTTCAAGCATAAAAGCATTCTAAGAATCCTTGAGCATTCACATATTCAAGCATCCAAACTATTTTCATATCATTTGCATTTCATTCATTAGTTGCATAATTAAGATTTTAATCCATTTGGCATACAATCCACTCAGTCTCCACACTTTGATAGCATCTTGGGTAAGGAGCTTTAATTGGAAATCTGAGAGCTCAACACATCCAAGGAATCAAGGCTAGGATGCCAATGGAGATAAGCTACATGGTAGGTGAAGGTAAAAGCTCTGTTTTAACTTCATTTTGATTGTATTCTTCATTGTTGTTTTCTTTTAATTGATTTAATAGCTTAGATTAGTTAGTAATTCAAAATTGCATACATTCCCCTAAAGCATGTTTTGTCACTGAAATCTATAAAATCAAGGGCTTTCCTCTTATTGGTGGAATCAAATTACATGGATTCATTAGGTACCTTTTAAGTAATGTGAATTCTTCTTCACACTTATCATCCCATCTAAATATTGTGTCCTTATGGAGGAGTTGAGTAAAAGAATGACACTTTTCTGCTAGTTGTGATATGAACCTTCTGATTGACTGAATCCTACCTTGGATTGATCTCATTTGGTTTATATTTCTAGGTGCCCCCATTTTTGTTATTTCTTCAACTTTTGTGGGGTCTACCTCTATCCCTTTATCTGAAACTATGTACCCTAGAAATTTTCCTGATTGTACCCTGAAGGCACATTTCTTTGGATTGAGTCTTACTTTGAACTACTCCAACCTTGTCAATATCTTCTCCAGAATAGGTAGATGTTCTTCCCTTGAATGAGATTTTGCAAGTATGTCATCCACATAATCATCTAGAAATTTATGCATCATATCATGAAATATGGTAATCATGACTCATTGATATGTTGCTCCTGCATTTTTAGAACCAAAGGGCATAACATTCCAACAAAATGTCCCCCATGCACATGTGAAGGTTGTTTTATCTTGATCTTCAAGTGTGATTTGAATCTGATTTTAGCCACTAAATCCATCCATGAGAGAGAACATTGATTGACCCACTGTTAAATCCACTATAGAATCTATGCTTGTTAAATAAAAATCATCCTTTAGACATGTGAGGTTGAGATCTCTAAAATCCATGCAAATTCTAATAGACTTGTCTTCTTTTCAAACATGCACAATGTTTGATATCCACTTGGGATAGTCGATGCCTCTTATGAATCTCACTTTTAATAAATTTTCCAATTCCACTTTGACAAGAAGTGCTATGTGTGGGTGCATTTTCCTCAATTTTTGTTTAATTGGTCTTACTCCTTTGATGTTTAAATGATGCATTATCAAGTTTGGATCTAGTCTAGGCATATCATCATATGACCATGCAAAATTTACTTGTCTTTCCTTGAAAATTTTTATGAACTCCTCCTTTTCTTCACTTGATAAGGATGCTACTAGATGTATAACCTTTGGTTTTGATTTTAATCCAATGTTGACTTTTTCTGTTGGTTCTATCAAAATAGGTGACCTTTCCTCATAGTGTTTGGGAAAAGAATCAAACCTTTCTTCTTTAGGTGCCTCTATTGGGTTTTCACCTTTGGAAACGTTCTTTATTTCTTTCTCTTTTTGATCTATTACTGCCATATTGTGGTTTTCACCATTAGATTCTTTCAATTTTTTATTTTTTTCATTTTTTTCTCTTATATCTGAACTAAGAAATTGGATACTTCCCTTCACCACTTCTTCTTGATATTCATTGGTAGAAGAAGGTTCAACCAAATTTAGGTATTGGGACACCAATTTGTCATTCAGTAATGTGGGAAGGATAGTGGGTTCTATGGAATCCTATTCAATGAGTTCCAAATAAAAAAAGGATAAGGGATCAATGTTTTGGTTTGGCTCGATAGGACTTAAGGACATGACCTCATTGGAAGGTTCAAACATTGTATCACATAAATCTATAACATGTGCTTCTTCTAAGTGTTCTAAAGAACTCAGGTTAAAATCCTCCTCACTTGAATCCTCTTGGGTTTCTAATGGGTAAAAATATCTTGGATTAAACCTATTTCTAGATCCTTCTATTGTAGGTAACCATGATGGTACATGGGGTTCTCCTACCCATTGAGAGTCTTCCTCTTCCCGATTTGGTGTATTTCTTTGAGCCTCTTGACTAGAACTCAAATCTTGATTAGAATTAGATCCTGAAGTCACCTCTTGTTCTTTACCTTTGTTAGGAGAAAAGTGTGAAATACACCCACCTATTTTTCTTGGCAAGATTCACTTGACAAGGAATCCTTTTCCCAATTGTTTGAATCTTCATCACTTTTTGAATCTAATTGTAGAATTTGATTGTAAAACATGGGGTGTCTCTTTTGAGTGTATCCTTGTTCTAAATAACCCAATCCATATTTCTCCTTGCTATCCCTCCAAGACATTTTTATGGGCTCAATTAACCCTTCATTCATTGTACCCAATGGTCCTTTTCCTTTATAACCCATTCTTTGCATTATTTGAAAACCTTTTCCATAATGATGAGTAGGAATACTAATATTTTGGATTTGTTTCTCATGAGCACTTGACTCGTCATCTTTATATAGCCACTTCAAAATTTCATTATCCTCTTCATCCATGGATGAAGAAGTACTAGCCCTTACAAAATGGTCATTGCATTTATGAGGTGTATGTAGGATAGAGGTTTTTCCATGGGACTTTGGAGATAAAGGTAGATCCATCATAGATAAAGAGTATTCACCCACACCTTTTTGTTTGATTTTTCATTGTTTCTCAAAATTATTCATCATGGTATCCATTTTTTGGTAATGAGCCTCCTTGGTATGTATTTGAGTAGTTTTTTCTTGATTTTCTTCTTCTTTATTAGAACCTTCCTCACTAACTTTCTCTTTTCCCTTAGTCTATGTAACTAAGTTAGTGGGAATTTGATGATTTCAATAACAATGTCTTCTTCCTCTACCCTTTCTTTACCTTTTAAGGATGGAAGATCCTTTGAACTTTGTCCTTGTTCTATCTTTATGAACATAGATCCTTCTGCATTATGGGGGACCAATGAATCATTTATGGGTTTGATGGTATTACAATATTGGAATGAATTTAAATCCCCACTTACGATGAATTCTTGTCCCATATACGGAAATTTCAAGCATTGATGGTACATCAAGGGTACCGCTTGCATTTCATGTATCCATGACCTTCCTAATAGGATATTATAGGTCAATTTTAGATCTAGGACTTGACAAATGGTCTCTTTTTGCATAGGACCTACTCAAATAGGGAGTACTATTATTCCTTTAGAAGCCCTTTCTTCATCATCATAACCTTTAATAGTTATTTTTTTCTTAGGATCTATAGCTTCCTCAGAATATCCTAAGACTTTAACAAGGTCAAAAGGATTCTGAAGAAATATTTGGATTTGGATGCAATTAGTTCTCTAAGGAAGGTTCATAGTTGTCCTAGTGATGTGATATTGCATTTTAGGGGATCCATAACATTATGGAAAAATCTTGTATCTTCATTTTGGGAAGGATTCTGGAGAAGTACTTGGGGAAGGCTGAGAGAGTTGGACCCACCTTCATCAATGGTATCTCCATAGGACACTAGGTAGGATCTATCCTAGGAGATGATCCTCCATTTGAGTGTTTCCTTATTTGAATGCTATTATGTTTATCTACTTGTTTTCTTATGTGAATCTACCAGTTAGTGAATGGTTATGTTATTGTATTATGTTTGCATTATTGTGAAATAACCTTAGGAGAGAGGATAATATTGCCATAGTTTTGCATAAATAAGTGTATATTCCCTATGTGTGTGGATTTTACTTTGTTATTTTCTTGTTGGATGAATGTAGAACATCAAATTAGATTTGGATTGTGCTATTATTGTTTGTGTAATGGAATAGTTGGGATTTGAATGTTTATAGATGCATTATTGTTATCAAAGGAATCATATGATCAATTAGGAGTCTGTTGGTTGTCATTTTGGCATTGGATGAAGTATGAGAACTTCCTAAGATCCTTGTGACTTTCTCCCGTATGTCTTAGGGACCTCTAGGAACTTCCAGACCTTAGGCGTTGCTAGTTACCTTCATTTAGTTGCACTATGTTCTAGGAGCCTATTTTCTATGGCCAAATCTTGGTTAGGTTTAGGTTGCTTGTAAATTGAATCTAAGGGCCATTTTTGTATGGAAACTGGGAGATCTCAAATGGGTCTTGCCCAGATTAGGCATCCACAACCCCTATAATGCCCAGTTTTACCCTGAAGTCGGATCTATCAGTCATTTTTTTTAATTTTCTATCATTTTGTACAAATGTACAGCTCTACACATCAAATGTGCAGCACTCATAAATAAATGTGCAGCTCTACAAGATAAATGTACAGTTACTATAACCAAATGCACAAGTCTACAAAATAGATGTGCAAGTCTACAAAGTAGATGCGCAAGTCTGCAAAACAAATGCGCAAGTCTGCAAAACAAATGTGCAAGTCTGCATACCAAATGTGTAGTTTCCATGATCAAATGCATAGTTCTAGACCACAAGTGTGCAATTCCTTAGACCAAATGTGCAACTTGTCCAACCAAATATGCAGGTTGATCTCGGGTTAGGGTTTAGGTAGGATTTATACAAATATAACATTTAAGTATAAGTTTGATATAATTATTCAAACTTATAATTTAAGTTATATTTTTATAAATTATAAATATTAATACTTCAGGATGTTTGAGATAGGTTTCAACTTCATAGGAGTTAAGATGCAGATTCTAGATTTTGGAGATTTATAAAACAATCAGACTTAGCCAAATTTTAGGCACATGAGGTTTCCATAGATGGAGCATTGTGTTATGCATGTGAAATTTTGTATAAAATATATATGTTCATTATTTGTTTGATTGAGGTTATATGGTGCATTTAGATGCTTGAATAAGGTTTAGGATGTGTTTAGGGATCAAAATTAGGGTTTAGGGTTGTCTGGTGGACTAGGACTACCCTAAGGCTTCCTAAACGTTCCTAAACATTTCTAAACTTTCCTATTCTTTGATACAATTTCTCAAATGTCTATATGATATGTGTTACTTCTTATCTGATGTGTTTTTGATGTTTGGGTTAAGGGTGGAAAGCCTAAGGACACTCACTTACACTATTGTTTAGAGTTTCTACCTAGCCTGAGAACCTTTAGGAAATGTTGGTACATTGATCTCTTTTCAGTTGCTATTTGGGAAAGATTACCCAAACCCTAGGTATGGCCTAATTGTTATCACTTCCTTGTGGACCTTGGTGTTTATCTCCTAGCATGGGGGAGTGGGCCTTTTAGTATTCATGTGATTGGGTGGTAAATCTTTTATCGAGGTATCTTTTGTGGTTGCAGTGCTTATGGATTCTTGGTTATACATTGTTCAAGTTTGAAGAAAGAAGATGCTTTGTTTATCCTTCATAATTTCTTGTCAAATATAAAGTAAATTTATTATTGTAACCTCCCAAGAGGAGATGAATGTAATGTGATCTTCATTTTAGATTCAAAGGGATGTAATTTGGAATGGGTAGATTTAGGGAAAGATGAAAAAAAGGAATTGTAATCTTTATGAAAAGTATGGTTGTGTTAAAATAAAGGAATTTAGTAAGTTTCAAAGTAAGTGGAATGTTGTATATTATTGTTGACTAAGAAAGACTATTAAATCAAATACGATAATTTCATACATATATTTATTCAAGTCTTAAATGATTCATTTGTAAGGAATTAGTGTTTCAAATGTCATGATGTACATAAAGGAGTATTTAGAGAATGTAGTTTGTTGGTTTCTTTTCTTTCTACTTGCAGATTTACACTATGATTGACAAACTAATGTCACTGAATCTATCACCACTCCAAATTTTGCAAGGAAAAGGGCCAATTAACAAGGATCAATAAGGATCCCCGTACACTTTGAGTCTAATACTTAGGTGGGTGTACCCTTGACTCACTTCTTGAAAGGAGTCTTCTAAATATTACACATTCATAGCCTTTACAAACTGATTTAAGGATTTCATTATTTATATTTGTTTGATTGATGATGGGGAAATTCCCCTTGAGGATGGACCAGTGTCTTCTCCTAGGGCATAGAGTTACAATACAACATACATCAACTAAAAATCTAACTTAAACACACCCAAATCCAAAATAAGTGCTTTTCCTATTATTTCTCTCACTCACATACATGGACATCAAATTCCTATTTCACCCTGAATTCTCTGATACTATCTTTAAGGATTTAATCGTAACTTTGGCAAGAACTCAAAGACAATCTCACAATATACTTTGTATACCATATACTAAATCACTTTGTGACATTAATATATAAAGATTCAAGATAGAAACAAGAAAACATACACAAGTTTGAAATTGGGATTTAAGTGTATTCTCATCAAACTTTGCAGAATCAATACATTGCAACGTGAGAAAATGCTAAAGAAAACCAACCCTGAGCCCGAGCTCTCATTACTCAATTCTCCAAAATGACCATCAACCCCTTTTTACATACATCAAACAAAAATAAATAGTCACTAGCTATCTTGGAATCCTTTAGAAAGGATGCATCAAGCTTTAGATAGCTAGGAGAATATTAGGGTTCCAATCACTTCGCCAACCAGATTCAATCAAAATTTACTATAGGGGGGAAATCAAGTAATCTCAGAGAAAAAAAATCCAAGAATGATCTTCATTAATGGCACAATCCCTGACTGGTATGCAATAGACTGGAAACCCATCATGTTTACCCTCTGCAACACCAATTGAGATGCAACCTTGAATGGCCATCTCACCCACCATCATGGTACAAACACCCTCTACAGTCAATCATACTTTGAGCCATACTATACCAGTGAGCAAAAAATCATATCATGCAGATCAACTGCCAAAATATTAAATCTTCAGTCCTTTTGTCGCTAAGAAACCCTTAAAGTATTCAAATTTTGGGTGGCCACGGTTAGTCAACAAGTTTGAAATGCAACCACCGATCTTATTTATTTCTCAGTAGATCAGGCAGTCCACAAAAATCCTCAATAGTCAAAGAGACCTTTGAAAACAATTTCACCACATCAACAACACTGCAACCAATTAGAAATGAGCACGTCAATAATACATAGCATTGGGACCCACTCTCAGAATTGTCTTTCACCAGGCTGGGCACGTGTCACATGGTTGCTATGTCCCAAAGAATAAACATCAAGCATCTTAGCTTCTCAACAAAGTGACAACCACATGATCCCTATCAAGATGCAACATCTTTACCTCTTGGCAAACCCTTGGTCCCACTGACATATCACTCATGGCCAATCATAAACGAACACCACTGCAACATCTAATATGTGGATCCACCTAGACCCACTATCCTACTTACCTTTCATTAGACAGTTGTTACATAATCACAAAGAACAAGATTAAGCCTTGCAAACATGCAACAACTTCCTGATCAAAGGAGATTAACCCTCTTAATCAGATGCTGAAACATTAGGAAAAGTAACTGCTCAAGACTTTTAAGAGACTAGGCCACCATGACAGATGAAAATTGGTCACATGAGTGTGAATAGAAAATGCTAACATCAAGGACTAGCTATGAATAGGTGAAAAGTAGAAAACATCCAGGTTTTTTATGCTTATACAATTTTATGAAACCCTGTGACATAAAACAAGCTATTTCCCGCAAACCCTGAAACAACCATATCTCACTGGTTTCTACCCTTCAGGACATGCACCCTTAACTAGACCTTGGAAACTTAATAATCTATCACATGCTAAGGGCACAAGCCAAGAAACATCATATACTTAGCTCACAAGTTAAAACTGTGATCTCAAGCATGGCAGGACAACTTCACAAGATGTTGCAGGGAAAGGCCATTTTCATAGGATTTTTGCATTGACAAGAAAATGGCCTAACATAGTTGGATCTAAGAGTTAGGTTAAATATTTGGAAGAAAGTATTTATGTTTCCTTTCAATAATATTTAAATGTTATAATATAACTGATTTAAAATTTAACCATGTTATTCATATCTTTAATGAAGCTTGAAAGGATTGTTAGTATATTAGTAGGGAACCATGGAAGTAATCTAAGTTAAAACTTCTCTTATGTTATTATCTTTTTTAAAGTTCAAAAAATTTCACATTTCATTACTTAATTTTTCTTTCCTAAGAGAATCTTTGTTCTCTTCTCTGGTTCCCCGATGGGGCATGACAAACTACATTCAATTTTCTACAGATTTTGTTCTTACAACTTTTTCACATAAGGTTGATAAGATCAAATTTTTACGTCAAGTTGACTAACCCTAATTTTTTTATTTTTCATTACCGCTTAAGGCCATAGCTTTGTATACAATGATCCTGCACATACCCATTGGAATGTACATTGTTTCATTTTTCCAATGCAAGTTGTAACCACAAATTTTCTAAAAGAAAAAAATAGTCTCGGTGTGGAAGAAATATCTCAAAAAGTAACTGTTGGAGTTCACTAAATTTTGGATATGTTATGCATAAGAAAGTTATGTAGAGTCTCACCAGAGAGATTAGAGAAATTGTATTTTCTTCAAAAGATATGGTTGAATGAGGATGAGTCTATCCAAGGTGACCAAAATCTAGCAAGTTTCTTATATTCAAACATTAATAAGGCATAACTTTTATTTGCAATGATGGGGCCCATAAATAATTCATGAGCCTTATATATTTTAAGTTATAATGTTTTCAGATTAAAAAATTATGATTATCGGGAAAGATTAGAAAGAAAAGGGATTTTTAAGATTTCGCTAGGATAAACTGAAATGATGGAGAAGCATCATTAAATATGTAATTGAAATATTCACCCATGGTTATTCTCATTCAGCTGGGGAGTGTCTATTGGATGGAGGGGTTTGATTTTCTAATTTTTATTTGAAACTGAGGAGGAAGAGGAGTCTATATTTTTTATTTTGCAGACTTGTTTATGGGTTAAAGGCAAAGTAATTAGTTGGTTATCTTGCTTGTATATTGTGAATAAGGAGAAATCCAATTTTAAATATGTTGGTTTGAATTCATTTTTCTCTAATTGTAAATGATCTGTTGGTTATTACAGTCATATTTATAATCAAATCTATTAAATTTCCATAATCCATATGTAGGTTATCTTGGTTTCTGGATTTGATTGTGTAGAATTTTTTTATCATCAATGTTTCAGATCATACTACATGATCCATCATTAGGATGCTAAAGAGAAAGGAGAACAAAAAAAAAATTCTACACAATCGAATCCAGAAACCAAGATAACATACATATTTATAATATTTTCTTCTCCTTGTTGTCTAGCATCTTGATGATGGATCATGTAGTATGATCCGAAAAGTTGATGATAAAAAAATTCTACACAATCGAATCTAGAAACCAAGATAACATACATATTTATAATATTTTCTTGTTCCATGCATCAATTTTTTGTGTGTTTTGAAATCAGTTGGTTTCATGCTTCTAAATGTGCAAAATGGGTATTGAATCTTCCTTTTTCTTCTTTTTAGTTGGGAAGACTAAGTGAATGTCCTATTGGTCATTTATTGGTCTCTCTCTGTGAGTCTTTTAAATCTAAAACCACATTCATCTTATGGTGATGAGTGAATGTTAGGCTTCCTTCATGTCTTCTGGTTAAAGACATACTCAGTTATTTAATTCATTGTAAATCTTAAGAGGGATTTGTACCTCTCAATTTAAAGGAATATTATCAATTCAATGATAATCTATCCAAATGTTAGTAGCATTTTTACTTTCATTTGGGCATTATGAGTCAATTTGTGTTGGTATTTTTGAAGTGCAAATCTATTTTCTAACATATTTTTGGTGAGTCTACTAGGAATTCAAGAACAAAGATTAGTGACTACTTTATTTCCTTAGTTATTATATTATCTCTTTGTGCAGGAGATTTGTGACTCTATGAAATGACCATGCCAAATAGAAAGGTTACAAGAAAGATGAGACCTAACCCTACAATATTTGAACTCATTCAAATGAGTGATGAGGTGCTGCATGATTTTTGGTAGCATTATAAAGAAATTATCTCTCATGTCATTAAAATCAACCTGAGCATTGAAGATGATCACACATCTGTCCTATTGTGGAGAAGTCTGTGTGTCAGATTTCATAAGCTAAAAGATTTGCAAGAATATGAAAAGAAGGTGTTGTAGCTTAAGAAAGAACTGGAGGTCGATGATGATGAAGCTCCATTTATCTCATCTAATTATATTTCTTGCAATTACTTAGTTTTGGGTGAAAAATAAGTGCAACAAGGAATGAATCAGCCTCACAAAAACCAAACATCATCAGGAAAGGATGAAAAAGGAAACACTGAAGACCCTAGGAACTTAAATAAAAAAGTTGTGTTGAAACCTCTCTTTATCCAAGAGGCAAATTCTTTCACTTTCAAAGGTAGGAAAATTCATCTTATTCCTGAAATTTTTAATAATGAAGATTTTTTAGATTAGTTTGTGACTGGAATATGAGACTTTTAGTTTTGTTAAAAAGATGAATAATGATAATTCTTTATATTTAGAAATTTGCAATCATCACATTATAGGATATTTTCATTTTGAAAGTGAAGTGATATCATATCTCCCTACCAGAGCTTGCACTGATGATAAGATGGCATCAGGTTATGATGAAGATTTATTTAACTCTGAAAATCTAATTAATAATGAAAATGTTGAAGTAGGAGAAAATGATAGCCTTATTAATAAAATGTTGTAGCCCCTAGAATCATTGGTTGGGTCAGATATCTTGTATCCTTGTCGAAAAGAAATCATAGAATGTTTATTGGCATCCATTAAAGGAGAAGATGTTTCTATGAAAGGCCCAGGCATTGACTTAATCTAGGCAACAAATATTTTGTCTGTTGAAGAATTTTCATTTCATTTTCTCAAATTTGATGATACTAATTTAAATCTTAAAAATGAGGCTGAGAAGTACAATGGTGCATCTAAAAAGTTGAATGAGGAAATGAGCACAATGCATTACATATTTGATGATGATTTTATTTGTGACAAAAATAAAGAGGATATTTTTGTTAGGACTGATCATATGTTACTTGAAATGTCTCTTTATTCTCATATTAGTTTTAAGGCTGAAAATAATGTGAAGAATAATGATCTTAATAGAAACACTTATGAAGAAATTAATGTGCAACCTTTTTCCATGGAAATTCTGAGCATTCTTGTTTTAGCAAGAGATAAAAAAATCATTCAAGAAGTAGTATGAAAGAGGTCTCAGAGGAACAAAAAATTTATGATGAAAGATGGCTCTTTGGGCATGATTATGTATTCACCAATTTTTTACACACAATGAATTTGGTTTATAATAATGAAGAGTTCACCACATGGAAGTTGTGTTGGGTTATTTCATCTAGATGCAATCCATAGTTTAGAAAGGGCTCATACCTTTCTCAATTAGTGGGTGGCTTCATGTAAGTATTCTTTCTCTTCATCTCTTATGGTAGGAGTTTCCTACCTATGTACATACTTGTGAGAAAGTTTCAACTTTCCTAAGTTTTGGTTGTGCATAGCTTGGTGCTTAGTTAGTTTCATTTGTGGCTTGCTAGTTTCCCTACTCCCCTCAATATATTTGCAAGTAGCTACCTATGCTATTTTGACTCCATTTCCCAATGGCTAGACATTGGTCTTCTACCAGAGATTATCTAGATTCTCTATGTACCTTTCGGTCCATGTCCCCAATCAGAGCCAACTATTGGCTTGCCATTAGCACCTAATTTTTAAATTTTTAAAACCAGGCCCCATGAAGGAATTTTCTCAAATCTTGTCATAATTTGCAGTGGTTTTTGTTAATGGTTCTTTTATGAAGTTATATTTTGTAAAGAGACAACACTGCAAGGAGTTGTTGAACTTGAAATTTGAACACCACAGTTCAAAGTTCAAGGTTCAAGTTCGAAGGCATGACCCATTAGTTCAGAAATATAGTTCAAATTTCAAGGTTCAGAGGAGCACGTTCAAGATTTGAAGTTTAGATCCAATAGTTTGAAAATATATATGTGCAATGACCTAGCCAAGTTCACTAATTCATAATTTCAAATTTGCAAATTTAAAAGTATTAAACGATCACCAAGCTAAGAGTAAAAATGTTTGGATGACTTTCAATATAGATGAGCTAATAAATACAAAGTTTAATCTTCTTGTTAGAAAGGGATATTTGGCTTCTTAAAAGATAAATTCAGTTATGAATCATGTATCATCTTAAAATGGAAGCACTTCCATGTTAGGAGTGTTTAGCCCTCTAAGTGAGTGGTCTGGGTCATGTCAGGAACCTTGAATCAGCTCTTTTCTCGGATCATACTTGTTCTCCTCATTCTGTTAGAAAGTAAAGTCCACCAAGATAATTGAGAGGGGCGGGGGGGGGGGGGGGGGGGGGGGGGGGGTGTAACGCCCCGCCAGGCAACCCAAGAGGACAAGACATAAAATCTCTATAAAATGCAAGTAGTGAATTTTTTTTATTTTTTTTATTTATTTTAACTAGAATAATATTCATCATTACACTTCATATTTCTAAAAGAAGAAATAATTTTCTACTACTTGAATGTAAGATTTATACAACTTAAGTCCTCCCGGGTTCCCTAACGTCGCTACTAAAGCAACATCATATAAACCATTTACATGCATAAGATATTCACGGAATCATGAGCTTAAAAGATCTATATTCATTTTAATGCACCAAGTTAAATGTCCCTAACTTATTTCTTTTATTAAACATAGGTTAATCATCCAACATCATTATTCCTTTTATCAACTCATTCCATAAATTCATATTGATTTCATCTACATCTACTATCCTTTATATCACTTTTCTCTAATAATTTAGGTAAGAGATTAATATTCATTAAGGTAGGCATTATCCTAGGTATTTCATTAACATGAACCAAGTATTAACATTATAATCAAGTTCCTATTTTATTGCATTGTTTCATAACCATTCATTGTTAATAATTCCAATCACTAACCTATCATTTCTCAATAATTTCCTTGGATCTTTTCATTAAGAGAGAATACATTATTTTTGTGATACATCATTATATATAACTATATTTAAGATTATTTCCTTTACATATGGACAACATAAGAGGATAGGAGAAATAACATAAATACTTTCTTTTAATGCTAGTAACATGTCCAATATTCCACATTCTTTTCCCTTTCTTTTACCTAGAACTACCCATTCCCTTATGCATTGCTTTGAATTGAGATTACATCAATACTACAAGACTCCTTTCAAGAGATTAAAAATTACATGAATACAAATACATAAGTACATCTCAACATATTAAAATATCCAATAAGAAATCTTCAACTGCAGATCTGGAAAGGAATATGTGCTAGGATCATCCAAAGAATCATGATCAATACCTCGATATAAATATTAACCACCCAACCACGTGGAACCAATAGGCCCACTCCCCCGAGCTAGGAGATAGAACCAAAGGCCCATACAAGAGGTAACAACTAGGAAATTCCTAAGGTGGTGATAAAATTTCCCCAAAGTCACAACACAAAAGAAAAGACAAGAAGACCACAAGGACTACTAGAGGCATGATCAAATTTGGTAGAGACTCTAAGCTACAATCTAGGTGAGTGTCATCGCATAGCCCTCACCCCTTGGGTTGTCTTGGTACTAGCCACTCTTGGCCCCGGCCCCCAAGTAGGCACATGTGGAACCGAATGCCTCTCATACAGACAAGGTCATCCAGTCGTACCTACGCATAGGTACCTTCTCCCACTCCCATCCTTAGTCTTTACTAGCACTAAAGGCATGGGTGAGGCATAATTAATCTTGATTAGTGTGCAATTTCCCATTCCAATAATCTCCCATTCCCAATTCATTTATTTAGGTTATCACTTGATTAAATAACTCATAGTAGGTTATCCTGGTACTAGCCACTTAGGGCCCCGGCCCCTCACTATGAGCCACTCACCTAGTGTACTTAGGTTCCCTAACATACATATAAAAATCATAAGAGCATAATATATCCATCATCAATAATTCATATCAATTCCATAACAACATTTGATTGAGTTTAGGAAAACATATGTTGTCCCTAGTCCACTTCACAACCCTAAACCCAATATGGCATACAAAATGTTCCAAACATATAAGAAGACATCCAAGTGATATTATAAACATATTCAGAGTATAAATAGATCCAATTAACCAAAAAAAACATTCTAATAGCCTCTGGTGACCATACGAAACCTTAAAACTTAATGATGTTCTTAAACTGAATTATTTCAAGCAAGGATTAAATGCAAAGAATAGTCATCATAGAAAAGTCATCCATATCTTCCACAAAACAAATAATAAGGGAAATTGCTTTAGTGAAGATTTAGCTAACATAATTATGGACTCTCAATTTGATTTTTAGGAAGATCCAATGGTTGGAAAGAAAGTTATGACTTCTGGTTTAAAATAGAAAATTCTGGTTAGGGTTCAGACCTGCCTTCACTAAAACGGTTGTAATTTTCACAAAACATAATAAAAATTCTCCAAACTAATTGGAAATGAAAGATAAGACTTATAATAATCTTTAATATCAAATTTAAACTTTTATATAATCATATCAGCCTGTAGCATACGAATACATTTGACAGAAAATTCAGAATCGAGAATGGACAGGCATAGTCTGCCAAAATGTCAAAAATAAGGCATTAATTCGACCCTAAAAATAAAATCAGAGAGATACCCATTTGAGATATGTGAATTTTATTTCCAGAAAATCAATTTAGTAAAACCTTAGATGCAATTTAAATTATTATAATAATAGATCTCCAAAAATGGGTTGCTAAAAACCCTAGGAAAACACATGCCAATTCTTACAAACAAAAACTCAAAACTTTAAAATAACCATAGAAATTAAAAGTAAAGATATAATAAATAATTATAATATATAAATAGATCCATAATCTATCAGAGACATAAATTAACTAACATATTCAATCCATACCTCATGTCCTACGAAGGTTGAATCGAAGAAGGAAGGAAACAAAAGAGAAGACAAATCCAAACTTGAGATGCATCCTTCAAACCCTATCCACTTTCGGAAATCTCCATGAAAGAAAGAAATAATTCCACAGCAAAGAATCCCTCTCTCAACTACTGAAATTCTCACAAAAATGTCTCTCTCCCAAAAGCAAGGATAACCAAAAATTCTTAAAGACTTATGCTTACAAACTCTCCCTCACATCTCCAAGTTTTCTCTCCAAAATCTCCATGAAAAGTAAGGCCATCCTCTCCTCAATGCTTCAGCCCCAAAATCTCCTCTCTCCAAATGAGAAAGTAGTGCATATAAATAGATTTCCAAAGGTTGAGAGGAAAAGTAACCAACTCCCAACTAACTCTTAACTAAAGGGTATTATAAAATAACTTAATATCATACAACTATATTACTCAAATATACAATAAAAAATTATTTGTATTCATTCATACGCATATATAATATTATCCTAACATATATGCATATGCCATCATTAATTACATCAATATCTATATATATAACCTATCCTCATTATTAATAATTAACAATTGAGAATAATATACCTCGCATTATTTAATATTTAATTATTAATAATATTATACTTTACATTAATCCCAAAATATACACCATCAACAATATCTACAATAATTAACATATAATCACATATAAATTATATATATATATAAATACATATATGTGTGCACCCATATATATATTTCTATATATATATATTTATATTTATATAGATACATGCCAATACCAAACACTATAATCTATAAGATTATGAAGTAATAGATCACAATATTATTACCTATTTATAATTGCTATAGGATATAACACTGAGGTAGAATAAAATCACATGCCTCAAAATAAATCTAATCATCCAAAGAGGCCATACAAATCATCTATGAAACATATCGAGAAAACCATAAGATCAAACAAGGTCAACCAAAGTCAACAAGGAAAGTCAAGCCAAACTCTTGAAACACAACATAGAAAGATTAACTAAGAATCATACCAAGAAGGAGAAATAAATAAAATGAGTAAAAAAATCATACAACCAAATGAATTCAAGTGGTCACAAGGCACTAACTACAACCATGCCCAACCGGGTGCGTTGGATCTGGTTTTTTTTTTACCCAAAGGTTGACTGACAAAGAAGGAACCCTAATATTCCCAAATTGGAATAATGACAAAGGAAGACTCATGTAGGGGCCTTAGTACTATCTCCATAACAACAACCATCGAGTATTTGAGGGCATGCTTATACCTGTGAAGCCAGGTGAAGTCGATGCCCGGTACCTGCAAGCCTGCATCACAACGAAGAAATACATATGCACGGATATACATATAAAAGAAAACATTGCAGACAGATGACCAGGATCAATACATCATGTGGACCTCAGCGATGTGAGTAACTACGACTTCATCCTGAATCATGAAAACACATCATGTATATATATATACTCAAATCATGTAGCATCATCATAACGAAGGTTAGAATCTCAAGCATTGTGTTAGTCTCTTATCAATACTAATAATAAATCAACATAATCAAATCATCAAGTGAGATACAAGATTCATCCAAAGTAACCTTAATAGAAGAAAATATAAATAACCACTTATATATATCTATCAAGTACATATCATATAACATCCTAACTATGTTCATAAAGGTCTTGTAGGTACTCAATACATACATGGAGATAAATACATACAAAAATGATACCTTTAGATAGTATGTCTGATATTAGAATCATTGAGTACTAGCTTATGAAATTATTATAAACAACTATAGGAATAGATCAAACAAGTATCATGTACAACTTAAGCTGTAAGAAAACATCGAAGGATCTTAATTCTTTCAAAAACACAAAACTTATATTAGGGTTAGAGGGGTATTACATCCTCCCCCACTAAGTTTTGACTTACTCCTGGAAGTCAGGAATGTGAACTATATATCACACATTATCTAACAGAATTATATTATTACTATTCTAGATCCTAATTTAATGATTGCACACATTCTTCTCCTATCAAGAGTTTTGGTAAATCCTATCTTATTACAACTTTAGTGTAGATTAACTCAATTCAATTAGTAATGACTTTCAAAAAGAATTACCTATGTGAGTCTATCACTTTATGCTGTAAGTTTGTTAACAAGATACTTGAAATTGAATCAAAATTATTGTTATCAAGTCGAAACTCTAAGGTATTCATGTTTACTCACTAATATCAATATATTAGGAAATTGCATGTTTTACCAACTAAGATTATCACTTCCTTTCACAATATCAAAGTTCCTATCTATGGTAACCAGTATAAAAAAAGAAAGAATTTATGATATATTTTCCCTTTTGAGACATAATCTAACCCTACATAATACAACCTGTGAGACCTTATTACAAATAAGGTCCAAAATTCATGTTCCTTACAAGCTATGAATACCAAACATAGAGAGGTATATAACATTTATATTTGTTATGATCATGAAGGGAATACATCAAATAATTTTTATTTACTTTTGTAATCATGAAAATAAAACAATCTAGATACTTGAAACTTACCATTTTCATCAACACATAGTTTTATAAGAAATATTCATTTCCATCAAAGCTTTAAGTAGAATTCAAATGACATAGGACACACAAATTTTACAATATACATATTCTAAGTCATCTTTCATAATAGTTGTAGTGCTTGATTTCCAAAAACACATTCACACCCTAGAGGAGATCTAAACAATTTACAATTTATTGCACCATTATTCATTAAGTTGGGATCCCTTCTTAAAGCTTACTATTTATATATGCACTTTTCCCTAATTTGCATGTCAGGAGGTTTCCATATAGCATTTACTTAAGAGTTATTTCAAATTCTTTATTTCATAACGATCATAAATCCATCAAGAGAGAAAGAAGTATACGAGTCCTACTACTATAACCACAACATCTAAATTAATAACATTAACTACTGTACATAACTTTAATTTATACCCTTTACCTATTTGAAACATTACCTTCATACACTTTAAAATTTTGAGATAACATCAGTTCTAAGTAGAAATTGAGTAAGGTACATTTTTATAACATTTATTTACTACAAAAACTCCTTATTCATAGTTGATCAATCACATAATGTTGTTAATTTCTTACTACTATGGTGTTGATCACAATGTATACAAAACATGAATTTGTTTCCAAAATACCCATCTAGGATCCTAACTATTCACTAGGTATTTTGCAAGACCTATATTTAATAAAAACAACTTCCATCATTAGTACAGATAATCCATCATCGCACATACTCTTCCCTAGAATTTCTTGATTATGTTATCTTAAATCCTTTTTGTGCAATTTAATAAGATATGCAGAAAGGATATAACTTCTTACCAAGATAGGGATAAAAATTCCTCTTCCTAAATGAAAATGTGAATTATAGCCTATGATAAAATCTTGGGGACATAGGTCCTTCACCCAAGGGATTCCTAATTGAGTATTTACAAATTTTCCTGATATATTATTGCCTTGTCTAAACAATTTTAGTCATGCAAAACTTATTTCTTAAGAGGGGAGAGAGAAAGAGAGAGAGAAATGCATATGACAGTAAATTATTTGTTCCTAATTTATTTATTTATTGTTATTATTATTTTTTTCACTTTTTTCCTAGGTACATATTATTAGCCATGTAATCTAATTATTGCTCTATCAATCCTATCAAGTACTACCACAATCATTTCATTCTTTAAAGATCCAAAAGAAATCTATTTCTAAGATACCTTGAGTAGGATAAAATTCAACTAGGTATTTGTAAGAAGATAGAGTGCACAACATTATATTATAGGTATGATCAAGGGGTAATATTATCTACTACCATAATTAAGATTCAAAACATTTAGCATCCTTTAACTTTTGACCCTTCTAGAGATACTAGTACCTTTCAAGAAAACAAACACAAGTCTCAAGAATTCTTCGCCATTCCATTAATATTATAGGAAACATCCACTTAACACATCATTGATCTCATTATGTAAAAACATAAATAATTGTTAAAATATAACTCAATCATAGAGGAATGGGTGTGCCCTTGTAAGACAATACAACATAAGAACATGAAATGTAGCCTTCGTTTCCTAAGATTCAAGTTTTAGCATAACAACATAATCCAAAAAGAGACAAAGTGAAGATACTCAAGGTTATGCATAGGTGAGCTATGAGTCCCAGAGTTCCCAGTGTAGAAACCTAGGGCTCTGATACCAGATGTAACGCCCCGCCAGGCAACCCAAGAGGACAAGACATAAAACCTCTATAAAATGCAAGTAGTGAATTTTTTTTATTTTATTTATTTATTTTAACTAGAATAATATTCATCATTACACTTCATATTTCTAAAAGAAGAAATAATTTTCTACTACTTGAATGTAAGATTTATACAACTTAAGTCCTCCCGGGTTCCCTAACGTCGCTACTAAAGCAACATCATATAAACCATTTACATGCATAAGATATTCACGGAATCATGAGCTTAAAAGATCTATATTCATTTTAATGCACCAAGTTAAATGTCCCTAACTTATTTCTTTTATTAAACATAGGTTAATCATCCAACATCATTATTCCTTTTATCAACTCATTCCATAAATTCATATTGATTTCATCTACATCTACTATCCTTTATATCACTTTTCTCTAATAATTTAGGTAAGAGATTAATATTCATTAAGGTAGGCATTATCCTAGGTATTTCATTAACATGAACCAAGTATTAACATTATAATCAAGTTCCTATTTTATTGCATTATTTCATAACCATTCATTGTTAATAATTCCAATCACTAACCTATCATTTCTCAATAATTTCCTTGGATCTTTTCATCAAGAGAGAATACATTATTTTTGTGATACATCATTATATATAACTATATTTAAGATTATTTCCTTTACATATGGACAACATAAGAGGATAGGAGAAATTACATAAATACTTTCTTTTAATGCTAGTAACATGTCCAATATTCCACATTCTTTTCCCTTTCTTTTACCTAGAACTACCCATTCCCTTATGCATTGCTTTGAATTGAGATTACATCAATACTACAAGACTCCTTTCAGGAGATTAAAAATTACATGAATACAAATACATAAGTACATCTCAACATATTAAAATATCCAATAAGAAATCTTCAACTGCAGATCTGGAAAGGAATATGTGCTAGGATCATCCAAAGAATCATGATCAATACCTCGATATAAATATTAACCACCCAACCACGTAGAACCAATAGGCCCACTCCCCTAAGCTAGGAGATAGAACCAAAGGCCCATACAAGAGGTAACAACTAGGAAATTCCTAAGGTGGTGATAAAATTTCCCCAAAGTCACAACACAAAAGAAAAGATAAGAAGACCACAAGGACTACCAGAGGCATGATCAAATTTGGTAGAGACTCTAAGCTAAAAGCTAGGTGAGTGTCATCGCATAGCCCTCACCCCTTGGGTTGTCCTGGTACTAGCCACTCTTGGCCCCGGCCCCCAAGTAGGCACATGCGGAACCGAATGCCTCTCATACAGACAAGGTCATCCAGTCATACCTACGCATAGGTACCTTCTCCCACTCCCATCCTTAGTCTTTACTAGCACTAAAGGCATGGGCGAGGCACAATTAATCTTGATTAGTGTGTAATTTCCCATTCCAATAATCTCCCATTCCCAATTCATTTATTTAGGTTATCACTTGATTAAATAACTCATAGTAGGTTATCCTGGTACCAGCCACTTAGGGCCCCGACCCTTCACTATGAGCCACTCACCTAGTGTACTTAGATTCCCTAACATACATATAAAAATCATAAGAGCATAATAGATCCATCATCAATAATTCATATCAATTCCATAACAACATTTGATTGAGTTTAGGAAAACATATGTTGTCCCTAGTCCACTTGACAACCCTAAACCCAATATGGCATACAGAATGTTCCAAACATATAAGAAGACATCCAAGTGATATTATAAACATATTCAGAGTATACATAGATCCAATTAACCAAAAAAAATATTCTAATAGCCTCTGGTGACCATACGAAACCTTAAAACTTAATGATGTTCTTAAACTGAATTATTTCAAGCAAGGATTAAATGCAAAGAATAGTCATCATAGAAAAGTCATCCATATCTTCCACAAAAAAAATAATAAAGGAAATATCTTCGGTGGAGATTTAGCTAACATAATTATGGACTCTCAATTTGATTTTTAGGAAGATCCAATGGTGAGAAAGAAAGTTATGACTTCTGGTTTAAAATAGAAAATTTTGGTTAGCGTTCAGACCTGCCTTCACTAAAACGGTTGTAATTTTCACAAAACATAATAAAAATTCTCCAAACAAATTGGAAATGAAAGATAAGACTTAGGAGAATCTTTAATATCAAATTTAGACTTTTATATAATCATATCAGCCTGTAGCATATGAATACATTTGACAGAAAATTCAAAATCGAGAATGGACAGGCATAGTCTGCCAAAATGTCAAAAATAAGGCATTAATTCGACCCTAAAAATAAAATCAGAGAGATACCCATTTGAGATCTGTGAATTTTATTTCCATAAAATCAATTTAGTAAAACCTTGGATGCAATTTAAATTATTATAATAATATATCTCCAAAAATGGGTTGCTAAAAACCCTAGGAAAACACATGCCAATTCTTACAAACAAAAATTCAAAACTTTAAAATAACCTTAGAAATTAAAAGTATAGATATAATAAATAATTATAATATATAAATAGATCCATAACCTATCAGAGACATAAAGTAACTAACATATTCAATCCATACCTCATGTCCTACGAAGGTTGAATCGAAGAAGGAAGGAAACAAAAGAGAAGACAAATCCAAACTTGAGATGCATCCTTCAAACCCTATCCACTTTCAGAAATATCCATGAAAGAAAGAAATAATTCCACAGCAAAGAATCCCTCTCTCAACTACTGAAATTCTCACAAAAATATCTCTCTCCCAAAAGCAAGGATAACCAAAAATTCTTAAAGACTTATGCTTACAAACTCTCCCTCACATCTCCAAGTTTTCTCTCCAAAATCTCCATGAAAAGTAAGGCCATCCTCTCCTCAATGCTTCAGCCCCAAAATCTCCTCTCTCCAAATGAGAAAGTAGTGCATATAAATAGATTTCCAAAGGTTGAGAGGAAAAGTAACCAACTCCCAACTAACTCTTAACTAAAGGGTATTATAAAATAACTTAATATCATACAACTATATTACTCAAATATACAATAAAAAATTATTTGTATTCATTCATACGCATATATAATATTATCCTAACATATATGCATATGCCATCATTAATTACATCAATATCTATATATATAACCTATCCTCATTATTAATAATTAACAATTGAGAATAATATACCTCGCATTATTTAATATTTCATTATTAATAATATTATACTTTACATTAATCCCAAAATATACACCATCAACAATATCTACAATAATTAACATATAATCACATATAAATTATATATATATATAAATACATATATGTGTGCACCCATATATATATTTCTATATATATATATTTATATTTATATAGATACATGCCAATACCAAACACTATAATCTATAAGATTATGAAGTAATAGATCACAATATTATTACCTATTTATAATTGCTATAGGATATAACACTGAGGTAGAATAAAATCACATGCCTCAAAATAAATCTAATCATCCAAAGAGGCCATACAAATCATCTATGAAACATATCGAGAAAACCATAAGATCAAACAAGGTCAACCAAAGTCAACAAGGAAAGTCAAGCCAAACTCTTGAAACACAACATAGAAAGATTAACTAAGAATCATACCAAGAAGGAGAAATAAATAAAATGAGTAAACAAATCATACAACCAAATGAATTCAAGTGGTCACAAGGCACTAACTACAACCATGCCCAACCGGGTGCGTTGGATCTGATTTTTTTTTTACCCAAAGGTTGACTGACAAAGAAGGAACCCTAATATTCCCAAATTGGAATAATGACAAAGGAAGACTCATGTAGGGGCCTTAGTACTATCTCCATAACAACAACCATCGAGGATTTGAGGGCATGCTCAGACCTGTGAAGCCAGGTGAAGTCGATGCCCGGTACCTGCAAGCCTGCATCACAACGAAGAAATACATATGCACGGATATACATATAAAAGAAAACATTGTAGACAGATGACCAGGATCAATACATCATGTGGACCTCAGCGATGTGAGTAACTACGACTTCGTCCTAAATCATGAAAACACATCATGTATATATATATACTCAAATCATGTAGCATCATCATAACGAAGGTTAGAATCTCAAGCATTGTGTTAGTCTCTTATCAATACTAATAATAAATCAACATAATCAAATCATCAAGTGAGATACAAGATTCATCCAAAGTAACCTTAATAGAAGAAAATATAAATAACCACTTATATATATCTATCAAGTACATATCATATAACATCCTAACTATGTTCATAAAGGTCTTGTAGGTACTCAATACATACATGGAGATAAATACATACAAAAATGATACCTTTAGATAGTATGTCTGATATTAGAATCATTGAGTACTAGCTTATGAAATTATTATAAACAACTATAGGAATAGATCAAACAAGTATCATGTACAACTTAAGCTGTAAGAAAACATCGAAGGATCTTAATTCTTTCAAAAACACAAAACTTATATTAGGGTTAGAGGGGTATTACGGGGGCTGAATCGGTTATCATATAATTATAAATTTTATCATATTCAATAGCATTAAACCATATAAGCAGTACAATTACCAACCATAGAAAGATATTCATACATAATAACACAATAACACAAGATATGTTGACTAGGAAACCTCTTGATCAAAGAGTAAACCCCAATGGGAATGATGCCCAAAGAAGATGCACTAATATGAATATTCCTTGTGAAAGGATGGAATTTGTTAGGAGTCTTATGAAATAAATTTAATACATATGATTCCCTGTTAGGAGATTCTAAATCCCTGTTAAAAGATTCTAACCTTGTTAAGAGTTATGGAAGATAGAAGGACCCACTGCCCAAACAGCTTCAGGGTAAGATCACTGATCACACTGTCCAAATAATCTTTGCATTACTCAATAGAATAATATGTTTCCTCTTCTCTAATTATGCCAAACTACACTCACTGTTACATCAGATCTCAATTTTAGATCTTTGTAGTTCGCATGTCTTCCTTCACAAATTCGCTTTCATACTTAGCTCTTTTCTTCACTTCATACATAAAGCATCACACATAATCACTCCAACCATTACTCAACCATGTCACAAACATACAATTACACACTTCAAAAAGGAAATATATTCCTTCTTTTATACCACACTCAAATAATTACAAATGAGTTGGCATACAATTACAAAATAAAAGTTTCCACACACTACACCAAAATTACACAAAACTGTTAGTTTCCAAATACAATAAATCTTCACTCGTGTCACCTCAAAATCTATGATGTCATCCATATCACTATCAATGTGTCTCCAACTTCCTTTTAATTTCACAAAACTAGATTCCATCCCGATTAGGAGATATCATCCAATTTCCACAAACTGCTACTTAGGAACACTGCCTGAATACTGCTTCCACCAAAATGCTCATAACTTCCATGAATAAATAAATTACTATCTATGCTCTTAACAGTAGACATATAACATATCAAAGAGTATAACCTCAACATCACATAGCTCCAACTACAATAACCCATGTGCGCTAATCCAAACTCTATTTGCTCCTCTACAAGTCTTCGGTAAATCACTGTGTTGCCATCAATGACAATCATAGTCATGAATGCAATAATAACTAATATAGAATGGCTACCAAAAATTTAGCATTCATTCCTAGCAATCTCCCCCATTGGCATTAATGGAAACATAGATGAGAAACATCCAATGTTCCAAAAATCCAATACTGCAACACTGCTTCTTCAAATCCTCTTCATCAATCAAATCTTGCTTCATTATCCTAATCAGTTCGCTCCAACAGATGTCTCAGATTTTTTTTCATGTATACTTCTCCCCCATTGACATCAATGATAGAAATTTCATCACTATGTCAACAACAACTCAATGTCAAAAGACACTATTTAAAAAATACATTCACTAGAGTCCTCATGACTCAACTCAGATACACATACTCCCCCATAGAGGAAGTACCAAAATCCAATCTACAAGAAAGATAGGGCTCATATACCACTAGATAGATGCAACCAACTGCATCAATTCTCAAAATTAGGTTGGGGTATAACCCCAAGCATACCTCTCAGATACTCAAATGTATCCTTAGGCAAAGGCTTTGTGAATATATCTGCTATCTGCTCCTTTGTACTTATGTACTCAAGTCTGATTTCTTTCTCAACAACTTTCTCTCTTACAACATGATACTTAATCTCTATATTCTTTGTCTTAGAATGTAATACATGATTCTTAGACATACTAACTATACTGGTGTTGTTACAATGTATAATTATAGGTTCAAAAAAATTTATTCCAATATCCTTCAGCATTTTCTTCATCCAAATTATCTGGTTACAATTGTTTTCTATTGCTACATATTCTCCTTTTGCTACGCTTTGTGAGATACAATTTTTCTTCTTGCTTAGCCAAGAAACTAATCTTCCTCCAAGGAAAAATGCTCCACCACTGATGCTTTTCTTATCATCAACACTGCCTCCCCAATCAACATCTGTATATGCACATAGGGTAAAATCATCAGATTTTTCATACCATCATCCATAGTCCATTGTGCCTCTTAAATATCTCAGTATCCTCTTTACTGTTGCATAATGTGATTCTCTAGGTTCAGCTTGAAATCTTGCTACAATTCCACCTGAATGTGCTATATCAGGTCTTGTATGAGTCAAATATTGCAATCCTCCAATCATAGATCTGTATTTCTTTTTTTCCACTGTAGGAGTCTCATCTATGCTAGATAACTTATGTCTAGTCACCATGGGTGTTCTAACTAGTTTACAATTATCCATTCCAAATATTTTCAATAAGTCATTCAGGTACCTTTTCTTACTTACAAAGATACCATCATTATTTTGTGTTATCTGTAATCCCAAAAAGTATTTCATCTCACCAATCATACTCATTTTAAATTCAATCTTCATTTCATCAGCAAATTTGTCACTAGCTTCATCTTCTCCTCCAAAGATAATGTCATCAACAAAAATAACTATAATTAACAAACCATTTTCAATATCTTTTGTGTACAAATTGCTATCAATTGTTCCTTTTGTAAATCCCAATTTTAACAAATACTTATCTAGTCTTGCATACCAAGTTCTAGGTGCTTGTTTAAGTCCATATAAAGCTTTCTTCAATTTACATACCATGTCTCCTTCTTCAGTTAAAGGAAAACCTTCAGGCTGCTCAATGTAGACTTCTTCTTCCCACTCTCCATTCAAAAATGCTGACTTCACATCCATTTGATATACTTTGAATTTCTTGTAAGCTGCATATGCCAAAAACATTATTATTACTTCAATTCTTGCAATAGGTGCAAATGTTTCTTCATAATCAATTCCTTCTTGCTGTGACTAACCCTTACATACCAATCTTGCTTTGTTTCTTACTACTTCTCATTGTTCATTCATCTTGTTTCTAAATACCCATATAGTTCCAATAACATTCTTATCTTTAGGTCTAGGGACCAATTCCCATGTCTTATTCTTTTCAATTTGATCTAGTTCTTCTTTCAGAGCATTAGTCCAACTTTCATCTTCACAAGCTTCACTAGTAGTCTTAGGTTCAATTTGAGAAATCAAACATAACTTTTCTTGTGCCTTATTTCGAGTTAGAACTCCTCTTTTGATGCTTCCAATAATTTGTTCAATAGGATGATTTCTTAACAAACTCTTGCTAGGTGTCACTGTCTTAGATCTCTCTTCAGATGTAGGTTCTTCAATGACTTCACTATGGCTTTCATTCAACAAACCACTATCAGTTTCATAAAATAATTCAGTAGATCCAGTGTTAGGTTTAGGATGACATTCTTCATCAGATTCATAATCAAGTATTCTTTCCTGAATTTTGAACTTTTCATCAACTTTAACATTTGCACTTTCAACAATAGTCTTAGTTCTTTTATTGAAACATCTATATGCTTTTCTTTTCAAAGAATATCCAAGAAATATACCTTCATCACTTCTAGGATCAAACTTTCCAATATCATCATCTCTCTTTATATAACATTTGCTTCCAAAAATTCTAAAATACTTAACTGAGGGTGCATGGGCAAACCATAATTCAGAAGGTGTCTTGTCTATGTCTGCTCTGATTTGTACACTATTCATTGTATACACTATTGTGTTCACCGCTTCTCTCCAAAATATCTTTGCCAAATCATTCTCAAACAACATAGCTCTTGCTGCTTTAGTCACTGATCTATTCCTTCTTTCTGCAATGCCATTTTGTTTAGGTGTTCTAGGGGCTGAATATTGTCTCTTAATAACATTTTCTTCACAAAAGATGTTAAACTGTCTAGAAGTAAATTCTCCACCTCTATCAGATCTCAAACATTTAATCTTCATTCCAGATTCATTCTCAACTTTATTCTTAACAATCTTAAACTTATCAAATGCTTCAAATTTTTCTTTAAGAAATGCAATCCACATCATTCTTGTAAAATGATCAACAAGAATCATAAAATAACTTTCTCCATAGAATCCTCTAGTCCTGGTAGGACCGCTCAAATCTGTATGAACAATCTCTAGCTTCTTTGTAGATGTAAACTTCTTACTAGGAAAAGAACTTCTCTTCCATTTAGCCATTACACATTCTTTGCAAATCATGTTAGTAGGCTTCATAATCTTAGGTAAATCTCTTACTGCAAGTGTAGTACTTACTTTCACAATGTTATCAAAGTTTATATGACAAAACCTTCTCTGCCATAACCAACTATCATCAATATTAGTAATCAAACATGTCATCTCAATAGGATTCAACTGAAATACATTACCTCTGGTTCTAAATCCAGATCCAATCAGATTTCCATCTTTATCCTTTATCACACAAGTTTTCTCAATAAGCCAAACTTGATATCCTTTATCAACTAACTATCCAACGCTCAAAAGATTATGTTTCAATCCATCCACAAAATAAACATCATCAATATTAGTCTTTCCATCAAGAGTAATAGATCCTATACCTTTAATCAAACAAGGTGCATTATTTCCAACTATAACAACTTCTCCATCATATTCATTCAACTTTATGAACTTTTTCATGTCTCGAGTCATATGATGTGAACAACCACTATCTATAATCCAATCAACTTTCTTTTCAACTTGAGAAACTAAGGATTTTTCTTCCTTAACATCAATTTCAGGATTCTCTTCTTTAATTGCTACAAATCCTATGTCATCATTATTCTTAGTATCACTTTCACTTAAAGTTCTTTCTATACTAGCTTCAAGATCTTCATCATTAGCATAATAGCATTCCTTAGATCTTCTAGGTTTGAAATTGCTTTTGTACTTTTTAACTCTCTTAGGACACTTAGATGCAAAATGACCATATTCTTGACAAGTCCAACATTTAAATATTTTCTTACCATCTGGTTCTCTTTTCACAAGCAAGGCAATACCTTCTTCAGTCTTCTTGTCTTCTTCATTTCTAGATCTATTGTTGCCAGCATAATCTCTACTCACATTGATGCTTCTTGACAAAGTAGGGTGAACACTAAGAGCACTGAATGTTGTCTCCATTCTAGATAAGTCTCTTGATAATCTCATGTTCATTTCTGTTGCTTCCAATCTTCCAAGAAGAGTCTCTCTTGTAAAGTTTGTTGTACAAGTTATGAATTGTTCAATCATCTGTGTTGTCTTCTTAAATGCAGGAGTCAATGTCCTTAGAATTTTCCATATCACTTCATTCTTTGTCTTTGTTCCTCCACAAGATTTTATACCTGTAATAATTTCTAACATTCTACCAATATAACTTCTAATAGATTCATCTTCCAACATTATTATATCTTCAAATGCACAAATCCAATTATGTAATCTAACTCTTTTTGCATGTTCATCACCTTCAAAAGTAGAGTGTAAAGATTTCCAAATTTCATGAGACTTTTCCAAACATTTTACCTGACTGTACTCATTCTTCAGAAGTGCTGTCAAAAGTGCTTCTCTTGCAAGTATGTTACACATGAATAGATCTCTCTCATATGTAGTACATGTTTGAAGATTGTCTTCTTCAATGATAGTCTTATCATTCTTTGTAATCAACTAATAACTTGGTCCTAAACATAGTAGATGTCTCTTCATCTTTTATTTCTAGCTATCAAAATTTACTCCATCAAACTTAGGGCTTTCTTTCCTGAAGTTTGTCATAGATCTGCTTAAGTTGTTAAATTTCTTTTTCAAGGACCTGCCACTCTAATATCAATTGTTAGAAAGTAAAGTCCACCAAGATAACTGAGAGAGGGGGTGAATTAGTTATCAAATAATTATAAATTTTATCATCTTCAACAATATTAAACCATATAAGTAATATAATTACCAACCATAGACAGATATTCATATACAATAACACAAGATATGTTGACTAGGGAACCTCTTGATCAAAGAGTAAACCCCGGTGGGAATGATGCCCACAAAAGATGCACTAATATGAATATTACTTATGAAAGGATGGACTCTATTAGAAGTCTTATGAAATACATTTAGTACAAATGAATCCCTATTAGGAGATTTTGAATCCCTGTTAAAATATTCTAACTCTGTTAAGAGTTATGGAAGACAGAAGGACCCACTGCCCAAACAGCTTTAGGGTAAGATCACTGAATACACTGTCCAAATAATATTTACATTAATCAATAGAATAGTATGTTACCTCTTCTCTGACTATGCCAAACTACACTCACTATTACATCAGATCTCAATTTTAGGTCTCTGTACTTCGCATGTCTTCCTTCACAAATTCGCTTTCATACTTAGCTCTTTTCTTCACTTCATGCATAAAGCATCACACATAATCACTCCAACCATTAATCAACAACATCATAACCATACAATTACACACTTTAATAAGGAAATACATTCCTTCCTTTATACCACACTCAAATAATTACAAATGAGTCAGCATACAATTACAAAATAAAAGTTTCCACACACTACACCAAAATTACACAAAACTGTCAGCTTCCAAATATAATAAATCTTCACTCATGTGACCTCAAAGTCTACACTATCAATGTGTCTTAAACTTCCCTTTAACTTCAAAAAAATAGATTCCATCGTGATCAGGAGATATCATCCGATTTCCACAAACCGCTACTCAGGAACACTGCTTGAATACTGCTTCCACCAAAATGCTCATAACTTCCATGAATAAATGAATTACTATTTACTCTCTTAACCATAGACATATAACATATCAAAGAGTATAACCTCAACATCACATAGCTCCAACTACAATAACCCATGTGCGCTAATCTAAACTCTGTCTGCTCCTTGGTAAGTCTTCGGTAAATCACTGTGTTGACATCAATGACAATCATAGTCATGAATGCAACAAAAACTACTATAGAATGGCTTCCAAACATTTAGCATTCATTCCTAACACATTCTACTTCTATCTATCCCTGATTTTCACTCCAATATGCATTTCCTGGCATTAGGATCCTGAGGTTTTTGACCACAACGTCAAAGTTCACCTAATGGGTCAAAGTCAACCTTGATCTTGACCTAGTTAGGGTTGACCTCGACCCTAACCTAGGTCAGATTCAAGCTCATCCTTGACCCCCTATCTAGATTTCCAATTTCCATGATTTTTTGGGTGTCCAATTTCAGAGATTTTTGTTTTCCCGCCTCTGGGTCAGCCAATTTGGGTTTCAGAATGGTAAATCTTCAAATTGCATTTAATCTAGGTATATTTTTTAAAGGTTAGGACCTAATTGGGATTTAATTCTCCAAGGTGGCCCCTCTAGAGGATTATGCCCTAGTTCACTATAAAAGGAGGTCTTCCTCTCTCATTTCAATCATCTTTTTTTGCCATCAAGCAATCAAGTTTTGCAATCTCCTCTCTCATGATCTCAAGGTGATTAAGTAAGCATTTTCAAGGAAGCATTCAAGTCATCCTTTCCATCCAAGTTCTCCATTGAAGATCAAGGATTCAAGCATTCAAGTTGTTGGTTCCCCTTCTCTTTCTACTTGTAGGTTTACACTATGATTAACAAACTAATGTCACTAACTCTATCACCACTCCAAAGTCTGCAAGGAAAAGAGCCAATTAAAAAGGATCAACAAGGATCATCCTACATTTTGAGCTTAGATGCTTAGGCAGGTGTACCCTTGATTCACTTCTTGAAAGGAATCACTAAATATTATGCATTTATACCATTTACAAACTAATTTTAAAGATTTTATCATTTAAATTGTTGGATACAATTGTCTGAAGGACATTTTTGGATTATTTATGTGTTTTCTTTGATGTCACAAAAATGTCATATCAATTATCATTCTTAGTATCTACCGAGTTCAGTCAGTTAGCTACGCGGTTCTCAGTATCTACCGAGCTTAGTTGGTCAGCTAGGCAGTTTTTAGTGTCTACCGAGTTCTCTCATTTGTCTAAAGGAAACATGATAGGGTAACAATGTTAACCGAGCCTCCTCGGTTATCGAAGGAAAATTAGTGGTTACCAAGCTCTCTCGGTCTCTGAAGGATGTTGCAGAATTCACTGTGGTTACCGAGCTCTCTCGATCACCGAAGGAAATCTTTTCAGGATTAATGTTTACCGAGCAAGGTCGGCTCTTCAAAGGATTTTGTTATTAAAGTTTGTTTATCCCAGCTGACTGTTGTAATGATTTTTAGTTCCGACTTGACAATCTAAATGTTAATGAAATGGCATATATATATAGAAGGTCAAGTGGTGAATAAAATATATACAGCATGCAGAAATCATTTTGAAGATAGATATGTGTGAATTTTGAAGGATGGTCAGATATCCTTGAGGAGCAGAAAAGATTTATTTGATCAGTAAGGATCTAGTGAAGTAGAATAGAGATCTATATTCAGTAATTCAGTTGCAGGTCATTTCATTGTTACTCTCTTACAATTGTAGCAGTGATATCAAAATCTCTTAACCAAGTTGTTTAACAACCATTTTGTAAATCCTCTAACAAGGTGACAGTTCTATTGAATTGTTTCAAGACCTCTTACAAGGCCACTCCTAGCAGGGTGATTAAATCCTCTAACAAGGTCACACCTAACAGTGTGTTTTGTAACCTTTTACCTGGTTGGCTTCTAACAGGGCATCACTTCAGAAGAGTGAAAAATAGTAACTAGTTACATTGGTGGTTTTTCCCATATTGGGTTTCCACAGTAAATCTGGTGTCTCTTGTGTTCATGTTATTTTCTTTATTCATGTAAGTTAATCAGTGATGAATGCTTAAGAATAGTTTAATTATTACACACTTGAAGAATCAAGTTTCAACATTTCTCTATATATTTACCGAGTGGCACATTAAATAATTTGTTAAGATATTTAAGGGATCAGTGGTAATATTTTTGTGGTTAACTAAGTCACCCCCCCCCTCACAGTTACTACATCTATATTTCCAACAATTGGTATCAGAGCTTTTGGTGCTTGTAGGAAGGGTTTCAAGGACCTAAGCTAAAGATTAGGATGTCTTACAAAAGAGAAATTCCAAGGCTTAATAGAAATAACTTTTTAGCATGGCAAGGTCTCATGAGACTACATCTGGCTTCCATTGGTGATTCAAGATGCAAATATATTGATCAAGAATATACAATTCCTACTGGCACATTAACTATTGAAGACATTGCAGAGAAGAAGAACCATAACACTATGATGATATACATTGCATCAACTCTTAGCTATGAAGAATTTGATGAAATCAAAGACTGCACAACTGCTCATGAAATGTGGAACAAGCTGAAGAAAATCTGTGGCGGTGATGACAATGTGAAGAAAACCAAAGCAGAGAGCCTAAGAGGACAATTTGATCAGATGAAAATGAGAGAAGAAGAAAACATTGCAAAATATGTTGAAAGGATCAAGACAAGTGTTAGTGCAATCAGAGCTTCTGGAGGAAAAATTGATGATGAAACTATTATAAGTAAGGTTCTTAGAACATTACTTCCTATTTATGCAATAAGAGTTTCTGCTATTCAAGAAAGAAGATGTGAAGAAAATCACAATATAACTTTGGATGTCTTAGTTGGAAGATTGACAGCCTTTAAACTAGATAACTATGACAACTATGTTCCAACTTCTAAAAATATTGAATCAGCTTTTGAGGCCAAACTTTCACTTAAGAAAGGGAAGAAAATCCAATCAGAAAGTGAAGAAGAATTAGAGGAAAGTTCTGATAGTGATCTTGAAGTTATTGAAGCATTACTTGCAAAGAAGTATTCAAGAGGCAGAGGAAAATACAAAGGTAAAACTCCCTTAATCTATTTTTCATGTGAAGAAATTGGTCATATTGTAGCTAGGTGTCCAAACAAGAAAAGCAAAGATGAGAAGAAAAATTACAAGTACAATGGCAAGAAAAATTTCAAATCATTCAAGGATAAAGGTAAGAAAACATGTTTTTTAGCTAAAGATTCAGATGATAGTGAAGAATAAATTGTTTACATTGTTGTAAAAGATGAATCTGATAATGATGAAGATGAGATGGAACTTATCTCTCATATAAGAAAGAATGATACATGGATTATAGACAGTGGATGTTCACATCATATGACTAGTGATAGGACCAAGTTTGAACACTTTGAAAACTTTGATGGTGGTAATGTAAGGTTTGGAAACAATGAACCCTATTTTATAAAAGGAAATGGATGAATTTCATTAACCAAAGAACTTATATGTGATAATGCATATTGGGTTGAAGGACTAAAGCATAATCTTCTAAGTGTAGCACAACTAATTAACATTGGATTCAAGGTTGAATTCATGAATGGCAAAGCAAGACTGCTGGATGACAAAGGAAAACTGATAGGATTAGGCAAACAAACCAAAGGTAACCTATTTTATCTTGATCTTGGTGATTACTCATGTTTTATTGCTCAAATTGAAGAAAGTTGGTTATGGCACAAAAGGTTATGTCATGTAAATTTTGACAACATGATGAAAATAAGCAAATTCAAGAAAGTAAAAGGTATTCCTACTTTGAAGAAACCTGATGTTGGTCTATGCAAGAATTGTCAAATTGGTAAAATGGGAAAGTCTAGTTTTAAAAGTAAAAACTATCAGTCTGAAGATATTTTGGAAATTGTGCATACTGATTTATGTGGACCTATTGGAATTGAGAGCTATACCAGAGAAAAATTCTTTATTCTCTTTGTTGATGATTACTCTAGAATGATGACTGTTATGTATTTAAGAGAAAAATCTAAAGCATTTGAGAAGTTCAAATGGTATTTAGCAAGAGTAGAAAAGGAAAAAAGAAAAAGAATAAAATGCTTGAGATCAGACAGAGGTGGTGAATTCATCTCCCATGAATTCAATAATTTCTACATTGAAAGAGGAATCAAAAGATAGGTATTAGCCCCAAGAACTCTTGAGCAGAATGGAATAGTCGAAAGAAGGAACAGATCTATCATGGACTATGCAAGGACTCTAATGATTGAAAAGAACATTGCTATGAAATGCTGTAAGGAAGTTATCAGCACTACAGTTCATACCTTGAACCGAGTACAGCTGAGAAAAGACACATTCAAGACTCCGTATGAGCTATGGTATGGCTACAAACCAAATGTAAGTTACCTAAAAGTATTTGGTAGTAAATGTTACATCTTAAAAGAATCTAGAAAAGGAAAATTTGATGTAAAAAGTGATGAAGGAATATTTTGGGGATATTCTTGCAAAAGTAAGGCATATAGATGTCTAAATTTGTCTACTCACAAAATCATAGAAAGTGCACATGTGAGAATTGATGAGTTTGCAGAAAAGACTGAAGAAGAAAGAAAAAAGGAACCAGAGGACTATAGAAAATTTGTTTACATCGAACCTAATACATTGCTAGACACATATAAGGAGACTACATCTACCGAGCCTAGTACAGTAACCAAGTCGCAAGAAGAAGTTCAGACAGAGTCACAAAGTACCGAGTCTCATTCTGAAGCTATCGAGCAAGTATCTACCAAGCCCGAGCAATCTGAACCTGAAGATGAAGAAGATGACAATGTAACTCATTTAGGAAGCAAGGAACCTATATTAGCCAAGCACATTAGAAAGCATCATAAACTAGATCAGATTATTGGAAACAAATCAGATGGTACCATGACAAGAAGTAAACTAAAAGGTGCATGTTTATTTGCTAATTTTGAACCTAAAAATGTCAAAGATGCATTAGAAAATGAAAGTTGGATTGAGGCTATGAATGAAGAAATAGAGCAAATAGAGAAAAAGAAGACATGGACTCTTGTACCTAGGCCTAAAGATAAAAATGTAAGTGGGACAAAATGGGTATTCAGAAATAAGTTGAATGAAGATGGTCAAGTATCAAGAAACAAAGCAAGATTGGTATGTAAAGGATATTCTCAAGAAGAAGGAATAGATTATGGAGAGAATTTTTCTCCTGTTGCAAGATTAGAAGGTGTGAGGACTTTACTTGCATATGTAGTACATAAAGGATTTAAGGTATATCAGATGGATATAAAATCTGCTTTTCTCAATGGTATTCTTGAGGAAGGAGTCTACATTAAGCAACCTGAAGGTTTTATTGATCCAGACAAAAGGGATATGGTCTGCAAATTACACAAAGCATTGTATGGTTTGAAACAAGCTCCTAGAGCATGGTATGAAAGATTACATAACTATCTTACTCAGATTGATTTCAAAAGAGCTAATGACAACAGTAATTTATACATCAAAGAAGGATCAGATAACAAAATTGTTTTGGCAAAAATATTTGTGGATGATACTGTGTTTACAGGAAATGATGATCAGTGCAAAGAATTTTTAGAGAATATGAAATGTCTATGTTTGGTCAGATAAAATTCTTTGTTTGACTTCAGATTTAGCAGAACAAAAATGGTATCTACATTACTCAGTCTAAATATATCAGGGAAATACTTAAGAAATTTGGTATGGAAGATTCAAAACTAGTTGGTACACCTATGTGTACTAGACTGAAGCTTACCAAAGATGATGATTCAAAAGAAGTAGATCAGACCTTATACAAATCAATGATTCGAAAATTACAGTATGTAGTACACACAAGGCCTGATATTGCCTTGGCAGTTGGTATAGTGGCAAGATTCTCGGCTAAACCCAGAGAAAATCACATGGTGGCAATCAAAAGAATCTTGAGGTATTTAAGGGGAACTGAAGATTATGGCTTGTGGTATAAATTTGGAGGCAATCTAGATTTAAAAGTGTTTACTGATGCTGATTGAGCTGGAAACATTGATGATAGAAAGAGTACAAGTGGTGGAGCATTCTTTCTTGGCAAGAGGTTAGTATCTTGGACTAGTAAAAAGAAAAACTGCACATCCCAATCCATAGCAGAAGCAGAATATGTTGCTGCAGTAGTAAACTACTCTAATATTATATGGTTTAAACAGCTTTTGGAAGGCATGAAGGTTGAGATCAAAGAACCAGTTGTTATGTTTTGTGATAATACAAGTGCAATAAATATTTCAAAGAATCTAGTAATGCATTCCAAAACCAAGCACATTGCAATTAAATATCACTTTGTCAGAGAATTGGTGCAGGACAAGGAAATCAGATTGGAATATATTCATACAAAAGAATAAATTGCAGATATCTTCACCAAGCCACTACCTAAGGATGCATTCTTGTATCTAAGAGGCAAGTTAGGGGTCACTCCCCTATTTGAGGTTCACTAAATAAAGTTTTAGTGATGCATCAACCAGAACATGTTGAAGATCAATCAGTTGATGTAGCATAGTCAAGGAATCATTGCATATGAATCAGTACATAAGGTACATTGATATTTACCGAAACTGTGTAAGTTGTCTTTGGCATGTGTTGTCAAAGAGGGAGAGTTTGCTGTCATTTCAAGAAATTTCTAAGAAGAATAATTTGAGAAGTTAAGAGGGAGAGTTCTCAGTCAGAGAAAGAAGTTTGAAGATGATGGGAATCAGAATGAAGCTAAGGATTAAGGATATGTTTCTTACTCTAGGTTTCTCTGTGAAATTTCATTGTGCTATGACATGTTGTGTTGCCATCAATGCCAAAGAGGTAGATTGTTGGATACAATTGTCTGAAGGACATTGTTGGATTAGCTATGTTTTGTCTTTGATGTCACACAAATGTCATATCAATTATCATTCTTAGTATCTACCGAGTTCAGTTGGTCATCTAAGCAGTTCTCAGTATCTACCGAGCTCAGTCAGTCAGCTAGACATTTTTTAGTGTCTACCGAGCTCTCTCGAGTGTCTAAAGGAAACATGATAGGGTAACAGTGTTAACCGAGCCTCCTTGGTTATCAAAGGAAAATTAGTGGTTACCAAGCTCTCTCGGTCTCCGAAGGATGTTGCAGAATTCGCTGTGGTTATCGAGCTCTCTCGGTCACCGAAGGAAATCTTTTCAGGATTAATGTTTACCGAGCAAGGTCGAATCTTCAAAGGATTTTGTTATTAAAGTTTGTTTATCCTAGCCGACTGTTGTAATGATTGTTAGTGCCGACTTGACAATCTAAATGTTGATGAAATGGCATATATATATAGAAGGTCAAGTGGTGAATAAAATATATACAACATGCAGAAATCATTTTTGAAGATAGATATGTGCAAATTTTGAAGGATGGTCAGATATCCTTGAGGAGTAGCAAAGATTTATTTGATCAGTAAGGATCTAGTGAAGTAGAATAGAGATCTATATTCAGTAATTTAGTTGCAGGTCATTTCATTGTTACTCTCTTACAATTATAGCAGTGATATCAAAATCTCTTAACCGAGTTGGTTTAACAACCATTTTGTAAATCCTCTAACAAGGTGACAATTCTATTGAATTGTTTCAAGACCTCTTACAAGGCCACTCCTAGCAGGGTGATTAAATCCTCTAACAAGGTCACACCTAATAGTGTGTTTTGTAACCTTTTACCGGGTTGGCTTCTAATCGGGCATCACTTCAAAAGAGTGAAAAATAGTAACTAGTTACATTGGTGGTTTTTCCCATATTGGGTTTCCACGATAAATCTGGTGTCTCTTGTGTTCATGTTATTTTCTTTATTCATGTAAGGTAATCAGTGATGAATGCTTAAGAACAATTTAATTATTACACACTTCAAGGATCGAGTTTTAGCATTTCTCTGTATATTTACAGAGTGGAACAGTATATAATTTGTTAAGATATTTAAGGGATCAGTGGTAATATTTTTTTGGTTAACTGATTCACCCCCCCTCTTAGTTATTGCATCTATATTTCCAATATTAAATATTTGATTGATGATGATGAACTACTTCTAGAGAATTGATCAGTGCCTTAACCTAGGGCATAGAGTCACTCAATAATATATATCAACTAAAAAATCCTAACTCAAACACTCTTGAACTCAGAATAAGTGCTTTTCCTATTATCCCTCTCACTCCCAAACCTAATCATCAAATTCCTATCCAACCATGAACTCACTGAAACTACCTTAAAGATTTTAATCCTAACTTTGTTAGGAACTCAAAGATAATTCCACAATATTCTTTGTCTACCATATGCTAACTCACTTTATGATATTAACATATATGAGCCCAAGATCAAAACAAGAAGACAAACATGAATCTAAGATTGGAATTCAAGTGTATTCTCATTAAAATCTACAGAATCTATACATTACCAAAACAACACAATGCCAGGAAACAAACCCAAAATTCAAGGTCTCCTTGTTCAGTCTTTTACATTGACTATCAACATAACATCACCAACCACACAAAAATACAATTTCTTTCAATATATACCACTAGTCATCTTGGAATCCCAAAAATTAGGATGCAACAAGCTACAGATGACTAGAGAAAGAGTTTTACCTACCAAGCCAACTAAATTTAATCAAGAATTTATTACATTGGAGGAAAACTAGGCGGTTGTTGGTTCCCCAAAATGGAGTTTATGCTCTAACAGGCAACGAATGCATCTACAATTTTTAAGGATTGGTTGAATCCAAATGTATAGCTCTAAAGATGATTGGACCAACTATAGGGATACACTGCCCTTTGCACTTCTGGCTCTGCAAAACCAAGGAGGGTGCTCCTAATCCAGTTTAAAACAACTTATCCTATTAATCACTGACTGGATTTAAATGAAACAAATGAAAGATAAGAGAAACCTAAATGATGACCATTCATTCATAGATTTAGACTATCATCAGGTAGTACTTTACTCTGCTAATCACTGTAATTCAAATGATTTCGAAAATTTTAATCAAAGAGGGAAATATCAATAGAACTCTTTTCAAATAGTATTTACCACTAAAGAACTCCATTATTGGCTAGTGTCTTATACATTGGGCTACACCTCAACTACAAGACTGTCATACATGAAAAAATATGATGAACTTCGAATACTCTTAATCCTTTGAAAATACTAATCACCCTGTGGTGGATTTTATCAAAAGACGCCTAGATTCACACTACTTATTGGTGTATCCTTTAAACAAAACCTCAAAGAATTTATGTTCAATTCACAACTTATTTAATCTGATCCTAGATCAGAGCTGCGAAATACAAACATACATATAGAAAATTTCCATGCAATGAATTGGAACAATTCATAACTCAAAAAAATCATACTCAAGGAGAGATATAAATCTTGGAATTTATTCAAATGCTGTATTATGTCATGCTCACAAAATGCTTTACAATGCCACCTTTTGGAAATAAATTGAACCAAAAATGACTATTATCCAATAGAAATATGCCTAATAACAATCTATGAAATATCCCAGACTCAAATAACTTATTTTTTCAAGATTTGATTAAGTTCTCGGTCCTTAACAAAATGATCCTAGAAATCCTTTTATAGAGAATAAGGATTGCAAAAAAGCTTCGGATCTTTTAGATGAGATAAGAAAAAAGGCTCACACATAAGACAAAGAACATAAATGGAAGACTTCTCATTTCAAAATTTTAGAAATGATCTTGCTAGGATGAGTGCCAAAATCTTGTAATAGCTCCAAAGGCAGTTCAACTTCTGCTAGGTGTTGTATCCACATTTGCTTCTTCTATGGAGCTAGGGCAATGCCATCTGTTTCCTCCTCAGAGGATACTTCTTCTTCATCATCAACTTCTATTAGGGACGCTACTTCCCAAGCTGCAAAAGTATCCTCGATAGGCCAATTAAATGCCAAAATTTCATCCCTCTTTGGAAGAATCTTGTTCCAACTAGCAACCAATTGGTGCACTTCATTCATTACTTTGATAAAGTGTATCCTCACATCCTGTAACATTTCAATTATTTGCATAAAAGGATGAGTGTCCTTAGTGCCCAAAGCAGCATCTATCTTGGTTGAGACTCCATGGTCTATTTGTTCCAACCAACTTTCCCTCTCTTTTATTGCTCCATCTGCTGTAATAAGACCCGGGAAAATCTGAAAATCATTCTGAAAATACCTTACTCTCAAAAGAGCTTCTTTTCTTTCTATTTCATTCCTAATAACTTCAAACTCCAAAAGGGTTTTGACAGCTCTATGGTTACTTGCTAATTGAGGATAAATAATACTATTATCCTTAAGTGAAACAAGGAATGCCTTCAAAATATTTTCCTTGGGCACCCAATCGTCCAAAATTTTGCCTACTGTATTTTCTTCATTTTTAAAAGAAAGCAAAATGTCAGACAACTGTTTTGTATACTTGTAAATCTCCTTGGGCTTTATATTTCTAACAAAATGTTGGATGGTGTCCTTTACCCTTTTTTCAAATTTATGTTGCTCTCTCCTTTCAACATCTTCTGTGCTCAGGGAAGGGGGAACAAGGGACATAGGAAATTCAATGATAGGGCTTGAAGAAGAAGGGCCAGTAGAAGAAGAAGGAATTTGCAACTGTTGTGGTGCCTGGATTGAACTCCCCTCACCCAACCTTTTCTTTAAATCAACAATTACCTTATCTTTCTCAAACAATCCTTGCTTCAGATCTCTGTATGCCCTCAGTATTTCCTCAAATTTTCTTGTTAGTTCCTCTTTATCTTTTGCTTCCCTTTCCACCACCTTCTCTACAAGGTGAGATATGGCTACCACCATACTTGTTGCCTCTGTAGCTAAGGTGTCCAAAACCCTTCTAATTATAAGACCACCAGAGAGACTATCTTTAACTATTTGTTTTCCTTTATTCTTCTCATCCTTCTTCAATGACCACATGACCAAAGCCTGATAGTCATTACTGAATGCAAATCCCTTGATAGCCTGCTCTGCCTCTTCCTTACTCTTGTATGTAGGTGTAGTCTATTTTCTAATAGCATCTAGGACTATTGCATTAGCTATATCCCATTCAGGGAGGACAAGAACTCCTGCATTTTTCACCAATTCTCTTCCCTGTTCTGGAGTAGTCCTTTCAATACTAGCAGTCATTTCTTTTCTAATTTCATCTTCAATTATTTTGGGATTCTTATCAGGATTCTCTTATGCTTCTTCTCACATGCTTCCTCAAACTTATTCATATTTATTTTCCACAAAAATGCAAGAAGGCTCGAGTCTTTACAAATGCATCATCAGCTAAAAATTCCTCACAAGTCTATTTTATTAAAGGATCCAACTCTATCCCTGCAATTTGGCCTACTATCAAATCTAGTTCAGGCTCCTTTGGCTACTTAGGTATCCCCTCATTTATTTCATCTTGAGTCACAAAAATTTGACCCTGGTATCCCAACTATTGGACCTATTCTATGATCTCCTGATCATCTCTGACATTCAGTGGTGACTGAGAAGGAGAGTATTCTTCTTCTGTATCATGTGGCCTTTCTTCTATCCTCTATTTCTTAATGGGGGGTGAAAAGTCAGGGATATCTTCACCTAGTTGATCTTGTGGTGAATCTAGAATTTCTACAATTTCCTTTTTCTTTTCCACCTACCTTGATGAAGAAGGAATATCCTCTCTTTTCCTCTGATGTCTCTTGATGTTAGATTCAAGGATTATTACACCATAGCCAGTCCTTTCTTGCAACATGTATTTCCTAGGAGGAAACATCTTTGCAAAAGCATTTGTGCCCAATAGTGACTTAGACTTCTCAGGGTTGTCCTCCATGGCTCTCTTCTTCTTTTCCTCTAGGGTCTTAAAAATTTCCTGGAAATAGTTCATGAGAGTAGCAATCTTTTTCCCCATAGGATTTATGCTTCCTATGGGATCATATTTTGGTTCAAATTGCTAGACAAAATCTAGTGTCTTCTTATATACCAACCACTTCTCCTTCCTAACTTCTTGATCCTATACCCCTAGGGTATTCCTGATAATGTCTTTAGGGAAATTGAAAATGTGGTTTATTAGTGAACATCTCACCCTCTTTCTAAACAATTCATTGTAAAAACCCTCAAGATCAATTGTCTGGGCAATTGTAGTTGTCAAATGATATGGGTCCAAGAATTTATGCATATGCAACCACCAACCCTTTGTGATTATCAACTGGTGAGAAATGGTAATATTTGGGAACAAAGTTCCTCTACCCTTAGCAATACTATTCTGCTCAATGTCTCTCAATTGCTTGAAAAATTCTGCAATACCAATTTTGATGGGAACCTAGAAGGGAAAAATAAAAGGAGTTCCCCTGAAGCCATACAACCTGGTGACATTTGAATAAGGGTAGAAGATAAAATCACCCCAATTATGCACTATGTTGAGGTGCTTTGCAAACTATTGTGGTCTGACAATTTCAACCAAAGCAACAGGAACTCTAGGGTTATCAAGAACAAAGAATAGTCTCAGCCTTGCTGTAAAACATTTCTTGAACTTGATGTAGCTACTATCCTTTCTGTCCCATGTCATGGTTGAGTTCCACAACTGAACAGGCATGTCCTCTCCATTTCTTTGTTTTGACAACTCCATCTCCTTTTCAAAATACTTAGCACCTCTGAACAAGAACATGTGCATTAAAAAGGAATACCAATAGAAGGGTTTATCAACTTTTCCCTTTTGAATCCCCATTATTCGTTCATGAATCAAATTAGAAATAAATGGGGCATAATCAAAAGTAACTGATAAATGTGGATGCAGTAACTGAATCACCATGTACATCAGGTGCTATGGCATTTTCTCATTTGCATCCTCTCCAAGAACTTGGCACAATGACCAGTAGGCACCTCTTGCCAGTACATCAAAGTACTCTATCTTAAAAGGTTCTTGTGCACCTACCCCTGTGACAATCATTTTTCCAATTTGGGAGAAAAAATCCTTCAAAGGACCAATTCTAAGGAGATGTTTCTATGCCTCATAAACCTCTGTTAATTCCTTGAAATCAATTGGCTCCAAGTTAGGGGAGGGGTCACTTAATCTAAAAACTATTCTAGTTTCCTCAGCTGATATTGTCAAAAGCTTTTACCCTTTAACACCCCTAATCTCCTTAGTGATAGGGTCATAGTGTTTAGCCACTTCAAACATTAAGTCTGCATCTAAAAAGAAACCAGGTACCACGAGCTTGCCCAGGTCATTTTCCCATACATTATAAGCCAGAACAGGTGTATTTCTCTTGCTAAATCCTACCATGAACAAAGTCAGCCTAGTGAAATCAGAAGTGTCATTTGCATTAATGAAACCAATTTTGGCATCCCTGATGTAATTCCCCATATCATACAACCCATCTGCTATTTTTACCCTAGGGTCCTTTGGGGTTAGTTTCTTGACCTCTACCAAATTTACTTTTGAACTAGGAAAGATTTGCAACAAATCCTCAAGTAGACCCCTCTTAAGATAATTAGTTTCACCGTAGAGTTCTTTCCTAGGTGGCATTTTAGGGCTGACAACTTCAAAATATCTTGGTGCAAGAGGAAACATAGTATCAAAGCAATATTTCTCAATATAACCAGTAAGCATAGGAAAAATCAACCTTCTTTGCAAAGCTTCGAGAAAATAGCACCTGATCTCTACAATTTCATTCGCCAAGCTCTCTGCAAAAGATTATCTCTTTGTGGCTCTCGAGGAAGCGTGTATTTCTGATATACTCACAATCATTCCACCAATTAATTCAGCAATTTACTTCGCATGCTCTCACCATTAATTTCCTAGGGAATTGAACTGTCACTTGTCTACGCCTGTTACCCACTTCACCTTTAGGCTGAATTTTGAGCATTGATCTTTGTTAGCATATCATCTAATGGCCTGTCGCATGATCTCATAGCTTGAAAAAAGGCTATGTGATCATATCAGTCCCCTTGTTGGTAGCAACCCTCTTAACATTTATTGTTATAAAAACAAGTTAGTTGCATTGTCACATAACTCTTCAGAAGCCTATGCGACCATGCGACAAACCTCTATCTTGTACCCATCGTTGTTTACTATAAAGAAATTTGCCAGTCACATGATCACATAGGCTTATTTCAAGCCATGCGATCATGTGACCAGCCTATGTTACTGGTCCCACATTACATCTTGAGCCAATAAAACACTACCAGCCAAGCACACCTATCACGGTCCCACTTTTTACAGCCAATGAATCACTAGTCACATGATTGCATAGGCTTATTTCAAGCCATGCAACCATGCGACAAGCCTTTTGCACTTACTTGCCAACACTTAAGCCTTTAGTTGCCAGTCCCACATATCATTTCACTTTGCTTTATGCTAGATCAACGGTCAGTCACATGATCACATAGGGCTAAAAGATTCTATGCAAACATGCAACAACCATTGATCTTGAAGATTCCAATATGAATAAAAGCTGAAACACTATAATATTTAGTACTGGGGACTTAGGACATGTTTAATTATATCATCGAGCCTTTAGACTTAAGGAAATGAAAATTTGACCCCTCTACATGATAATAAATTAAACACATGTGCTCTTTTATGAACTTAAGTGACTTCAAAAAGGGTAATGTTCAAAAAGATCCTAAAAAGAGTGACCTAGGGCTTCTTTAAAAATGACAAGCACTTAGGGTTTTTTCTTTGCTTTGAAATCTGACTAGGGCTGACCAGACAAGGGGTAAACATGGTAATTTTGTAGGATATTTATGGGTTTTTCTATAGCAAAATTATCACAACTTGATGAACACTCATACACACTTCAATTTCATAAAATTTTTCACAAGATTGGCATACTAAAAAAATTGAAGTGCCAACAGTGGTCAAAACCAAGAATGATCTTCATTAATGAGAAATCTTGGAGTAATGTACTGAAGATCATGAATCTACCATGCTAATCAATTTGGTCACTCACCTGCAATATGCCTCAAGCAATTGCCTACCCATTCCTTCACAATACAAAGCTTCTGCAATCAATCATCATAGCCTTTGGACCATACTACAGTACTTGACAAAATCATACCTACCAGATCCAGCCGCTTCAGCATTAAAAACTAGTCCTTAGTCACTAAGAAACCCTTAATAATTTAAATCTTGAAGAAATGGCTACATTCATAGCATGAGATAGGTGATCAATGGTCAACATTCAAATCTGGACTCACTTTATATCACAACTGTCAGATCATTTCACTTTCTTGGGTTCAAAGCTTAACTCTATAGGAATCCTGGTTTACATTTATCCTGTAGTCGCAAGGTCACCAGACATCTCATTAACCTCAAGTTATACTTAGTGATTACGTGACTGTAGGAAACCCTTAACTTTTCTTTCATCTAGCGATTACATGACTATAGACCATCTTCTCAGTCACTAAATAAAATTTCTTCTTTCCTCGACCTAGCGACCACACAGTTCCTTCAAATTTTCATTTGGTGATTTGGCGACAAGCAAGAGAGTCTCATAATCACAGCAAATTTTTCACTTTTCAACTTTCTTTCTGAGACTTCCTGACCACCATTGATCTTATTTCCTCCTAGCAGATCGAGCGGTCCTCATTAATCCTCACAACAGTCAACAAGCCATTTGAAAAGTCTTTCCATCGGACAGCTGTCACTATACCACTGACCCTAAGAAATGTGCATCTCATCCCAGTAGTATAATGATAATCGCTAGATCATTCTTTACTTTAACCATTTGGGAAGTAGGCCTCACTGACATCATCCCCATCACCACACCTGTGGCCAATTAGGAGCAGGCACATCATAATATCTGACAACAGGTCCCACTTCACACTTCATTCTCTAAAGAGAATCGGATGGCTATCATTATACCACTAGCTTAAATATCATGCATCTTATATCAATGATATAATGACAACTGCAAGATTCATCTAAGCTTCAACTTCACCTCACAGAATGAAGACCTTGGGCCCACTGACAACTGTCAAATCACTACCCTCGACTAATCAAAGAAGAACACATCAGCTCCAAATGACAACATATCCACCTGTATCATTCCTATAAAAGGGGGCCACCATCACGCGATTTAGCAACTGAAGAGAAGAATAAGCCACTAGAAGAGTCACCAAATGTTTCAGGTTTAACCACCATGAACAAGAGATCTCACGACTGAAGCAAAATCCAAGTCATAGAATAAAACATTAACCACCAAAATACTTAGAGACCTAGCAACAAATTGGGAAAGTATAACTATTCACCAAGTTACTGAAGGTTAACATGAAACTTCCAAGAAACAAATGAATGAGAGACTACATAGTCATGAGGCCGCTGAATGAGGAGGGTAACTGTCAGGCCCAAACACAATGTTGATCATGACCTAACCTATGCCCATCTAGAGAATACGCAATTAAGGAGACATGAAACCACCCGCTAGGTCACCAGATGCCATTCCTAACTACTAAGATCATGCGACAAACCGCTCGCTAGGTCACTAGGTGTTAATGGTGAATCGCTAGGAAACAAGAGACTATGTGACCAATTGATTCACCCAATCACTAGTTGAAGACTTAACTGGACAACAAAATGGGAGATTCAGTGACCAAAGAGAAACATGACCAAAGGATTACACAGTCACTAGTTCACGAAAAGACTTAAGGACAAGGAAACACATTGCGTGATTCAGTGAAGACTAGGAAAATGACCATGTGTAGAAAGGAGACTTAAGTGACCCAAAAAAGTAATAAAGAAATAGACCAAGGCCAGGGAAAATTAGGGTTTAACCCTCCAATAGTTAGAAATATGAATTTAGACCTAGGGTTCAAGCCAGAGACCAAGGAAAAACACTGCAGGGACCAGAGAGGAAAATATATAGCCATGAAATTTTTTTGTAGGTGCTAATAGTGGCTCTATCTAGGGATGATTGGTAACTTTTGCCTATTAAAGAATTTAGAATCTCAAGTAGAAGCAGACCACCCATAGGACAAAAATAAGGGATCCCTCACAAAAACTGGCAACCGAACTAGGAAAATAGGAAAAGAGACATTCAATAGAAAAAGGGAAAATATTTACAAAATTTACAAGAGAAAAGCTTTACTTGGTGGCCCCAGGCCACCAAAAGAAAATCAATGACCCTCCAAAATCAAAGGTTTGATTTTCATCTACATATGTGACCAACCATCTGCAAATTTCATGATCATCTTGTTGCCAATATATGTGAATAGTCATGGTCTGAAAAATGAAATTGCAATTATCACTACCCATTTTCTCCCAGTCACAACCATTACATTCATACTCCAAGAAGTATGGGTCATCATTTATTTCTTTTTGATGACTGGAAACAAGAAATTGATCTAGTAATGCACTAGAAAATGTAGCATATTGATTATCATGCATTACCATAAAATTACCTGGCTGAGAAAGACTTGGATCCTCTGATTTATCTTCATGCATTGCCTTAGCCACTAAGCAACTTGGTTCCTCTATGATGCCTTCATGAACTAGATCATGAACCAAGTGAAGGTTTTCTTCAAGATTGTTGTGATAGGGGAATGACTGATCTGCATCATCATTTTTATCAAAAGAATTTTTGTCCCAATTATTGAAGACAAAGTCCTCAAACTGTCACCTTCACTATCATATTTGGCAAAAGAAGGAAAAGGATATGAACAAGAAACTTGTTCATCACTACAATCTCTATGATAGGAAAACACATTGTCATGTCCTTCAACTTCTTCTTTTGTAGAGTTGCTATAGGAGGGGAACTGTAATATACATGGGTCATCATCACTTTGCACACTATCCTCATTATCAGTGTCAAATACTATGTCAAAGGGGAGTTGCAAAGCAAAGTCCATAGCAGGTGCATACCTTTGGAACTCTTCAACCAAAAGTGCTGAAATCTTTTCACTACTCAATGGACTTTGGGCCTTGTCTTCATCTTCCTTAGCTTCACCCTTATTGCTGAAAACATCATCCCTGTCCAAGACAAGAATGGACATTTCTGGCCTTAGATCATCTTGTGTGAAGCAATCACTATAGGAATCATCATCTGCATCATATCCAATAGTCTTCCCTTCACACAAAACATCATCATATTGGGACAAGAAAGCTACCTTCTCATGTTGAGAAGAAGAAAAATCTGCAAACAATCTGGAAATATTGTCAACTTTAGATTCATCTTCAACATCTTCATATGCACTATCCTCAACATTAGCTTCATAGTCAATACTCTCTGCATAATGAGAATCAACATCAGAATCACTGGCTTCTTCATGATCAACATAAGGAACCACCAGTCTTTGCAATCTCATGTCCACCTCTAACTGCCAGATCTCATCTTTTTTCTCTGCAATCATCTTCTTGAGAGCAACAAGCTCATCAAAATGTTCTATAAATTTTTCTCTGAATACATCACAAGAAGGGATTGAACATGAAGGCAAGGACACAGACCAATCCCTTGCACCATCAATAAATGTCTACATAAGCAGTCTCACAGCAACATCATCATGTTCAATATCCATTTCACCAAAAAGACCCATGACATCATATATATGTTGGCTTGCCAAAATAGATCCATCAGCCATGAATCTAGGCAAGCACTTCCCATCCTCAGTAGAGAACTTATTAGGGGCACCCTCAATGCCATCAAAACAAAAGGGCCTATATTCCTCCATAAGGAACTGCCCACTACTACTTATCCCTTTATAGTAGTGCTTAACACTTGATAGGGACACATTTTCTTACAACTGATTTTCATAAAAAGAAGACATATGAAAACCAAAATACCTGGAAGTTTTTCATCAAGAACTTAGCCTATTGATTGGAAGGTAGGGTAGATCTAGAGCTCACCATGCAGCTCCATCAGGTTCTTTGCTATGTAGAGTCACCATCTCCTTGAAGAGGAAAATTTTACAATGTTTTGTGTCTTCTTCCAATCAACTAAAACCTCACCAAGATTTGCACACTGTTTATCAGGGATTGCACTAATCAAATAGAGAATTCAGAGTCCCCACTCAACACTTAGTGAGAAAATTTTACAAATGTGTTTTTTCCATCTTACTCTATAACTATTGCCATCAGAGATTATGATTTCTTTAACAAGATTTTTCTATCTATCCACAGTAGAGTCACCATTTTGTTGGTTCACCTTCTCTTTCTACTTACAAGTTTACACTATGATTGACAAACTAATGTCACTGACTCTATCACCACTTCAAAGTTTGCAAGGAAAAGGGCCAATTAACAAGGATCAACAAGGATCCTCCTACCCTTTGAGCTTAGATGCTCAGGCGGGTGTACCCTTGATTCACTTTTTGAAAGGAATCACTAAATATTATGCATTTATACCATTTACAAACTGATTTTAAAGATTTTATCATTTAAATGTGTGATTGATGATGATGAACTACTTCTAGAGAATGGATCAGTGCCTTAACCTAGGGCATAGAGTCACTCAATAACATATATCAATTGAAAAATCCTAACTCAAACACTCTTGAACTCAGAATAAGTGTTTTGCCTATTATCCCTCTCACTCCCAAACCTAATCATCAAATTCCTATCCAACCATGAACTCGCTGAAACTACCTTAAAGACTTTAATCCTAACTTTGTTACGAACTCAAAGATAATTCCACAATATTCTTTTTCTACCATATGCTAACTCACTTTGTGACATTAACATATATGAGGCCAAGATCAAAATAAGAAGAAAAACATGAATCTAAGATTGGAATTCAAGTGTATTCTCATTAAAATCTATAGAATCTATACATTACCAAAATAACACAATGCTAGGAAACAAACCCAAAATCCAAGCTCTCCTTGTTCAGTCTTTTACATTGACTATCAACATAACATAACCAACTACACAAAAATATAATTTCTTTCAATATATACCACTAGTCATCTTGGAATCCCAAAAATCAGGATGCAACAAGCTACAAATGACTAGGGAAAGAGTTTTACCTACCAAGCCAACTAAATTTAATCAAGAATTTATTACATTGGAGGAAAACTAGGCAGTCAAATCCAAGAATGATCTTCATTAATGAGAAATCTCTGAGTAATGTACCAAAGATCATGAATCTACCATGCTAATCAATCTGATCACTCACCTACAACATGCCTCGAGCAACTGCCTACATTCCTTCATGATACAAAGCTTCTGCAATCAATCATCATAGCCTCTGGACCATACTGCAGTACTTGACAAAATCATACCTACCAGATCCAACTGATTTATCATTAAAAACCAGTCCTTAGTCACTAAGAAACCCTTAATAATTTAAATCTAGAAGAAACAGCTACATTCATGGCACGAGATAGGTGATCAATGGTCAACATTCAAATCTGGACTCACTTTATATGACAACCGTCAGATCATTTCACTTTCTTGGGTTCAGAGCTTAACTCTATAGGAATCCTAGTTTACATTTATCCTTTAGTCATGAGGTCACCAGAAATCTCATTAACCTCAAGTTATACTTAGTGATTATGCGACTACAAGAAACCCTTAACTTTTCTTTCATCTAGTGATTATGTGACTATAGACCATCTTCTCAGTCGTCGAATACACTTTTTTCTTTCCTTGACCTGGCGACCACATAGTTACTTCAAATTTTCATCTGGTGATCTGGCCACAAGCAAGAGAGTCTCATAATCATAGAAACTTTTTCACTTTTCAAATTTCTTTCTGAGACTTCACGACCACCGTTGATCTTATTTCCTCTTGGCAGATCGAGTGGTGCTCATTAATCCTCACAATAGTCAACAAGCCCTTTGAAAAGTCTTTCCATCGAACGGTTGTCGCTATACTGCTGACCCTAAGAAACATGCATCTCATCCTAGCTGTATAACAACAACCGCTAGATCTTTCTATACTTTAACCATTCGAGAAAGTAGACCTCACTAACATCATCCCCATCACCACACCTGTGGCCAATTAGGAGTAGGCACATCATACTATCTGACAACAGGTCCCACTTCACACTTCATTCACTAAAGAGAATGGGATGGCTATCATTATACCACTAGCTTAAATATCATGCATCTTATATCAATGGTATAATGACAACCACAAGATTCATCTGAGCTTTAACTTCACCTCACAGATTGAAGACCTTAGGCTCACTGATAACTGCCAACTCACTGCCCTTGACTAATCAGAGAAGAACACGTCAGCTCCAAATGACAACATATCCACCTATATCATTCCTATAAAAGGGGGCCACCATCACATGATTTAGTGACTGAAGCAAAGAATAAGCCGCTAGTAGAGTCGCCAAATGTTTTAGGTTTAACCACCAGGAATAAGAGATCTCACGACTGAAGAAAAATCCAAGTCACAGAATAAAACATTAACCACCAAAATACTTAGAGACCTAGCGACAAACTGGGAAAGTATATTTGTTCACCAAGTCACTGAAGGTTAACATGAAACCGCCAGGAAACAAGCGAATAAGAGACTACACAGTCGCGAGGTTGCTAAATGAGGAGGGTAACCATCGAGCCCAAACACAATGTTGATCTTGACCTAACCCGCACCCATCTAGAGAATGCATGACTAAGGAGACATGAAACCACCCGCTAGGTCACCAGATGGCATTCCTAACTGCTGAGATCACGTGACAAACTGCTTGCCAGGTTGCTAGGTGTTAATGGGGAACCACCAGGAAATAAGAGACTATGCAAGCAATGCATTCACCCAATCGCCAGTTGAAGACCTAACTAGACAACAAAATGGGAGATTCAGTGACCAAAGAGAAACATGACCAAAGGATTACACATTTTCCAGTTCATTGAAAGACTTAAGGACAAGGAAATGCATTGCGCGATTCAGCGAAGACTGGGAAAGTTACCACGTGTAGAAAGGGGACTTAAGTGACCCAAAAAAGTAACAAAGAAATAGACCAAGGCTAGGATAGATTAGGGTTTAACCCTCTAATAGCTAGAAATATGAATTTAGACCTAGGTTTCAAGCTAGAGACAAAGAAAAAACACTGTAGGGACCAAAGAGGAAAATATATAGCCATGAAATTTTTTTGCAGGTGTTAACACAAGCCTTTAAAGAGATTTGGTTCAAGCATTCAAGATTAATCATTCAAACCCTAGATCTAGCCATCATGATGATGTGATCTCCCTTCAAGATCCTTTTGTTCATCTTCAAGATCCATTCATTCTTCTATCAAGGTGGATTCCAAGCATACAAGCATGGAGGTTTTGTATTTACTTTCATGATTTTGATTTACATTTACCATTGTTGTGTTCAAGCTTTCATATCAAAATACAATTACATATCTATCGAATTGCATAGCTTCATTGTTAGATCTATTTCTACTACTTGCTAGCATTCTTATTTCAATTTCAATATTAAGGTTGATTCCAAATCAGGGTTTGACCAAGGCAAACCCCTTAAACAAACCACAAAAACCCTCTTTTTCTTACAGGTACAAGTGCAGAATTTTAGATCTGAGAGTAGATTTGGATACCCTTTTCAGTGAACTTCTGGGATTTACGAACAAAGTTAGAGTCTACCTTCAAATAAAGAATGTAGCCTTTGACCTTTTATGAGGGTCAAAGACTACCTACCGTCAGAAAGACAAAATATTTTTGGGTTTTTTTCATCTTGACATTTCCAATCTGAAACAGGTTGCAGAATTGTCTGAAAGTACACACAGAGATTAGAAATTGGCATTTTCTAGATTTGCCCTAATTTGAGGTTAGTACTTGTATTTCAATTATTTTAGATTTCAAGCACAATTCTACCATAGGGAAACATAGGGTGTTTCTCTCTTTCATATTCTCCATAGATTGATTCTATTGTGCATTAACCTTTTGGTTGATCAAATCAGATCTCTCCTTTGGGAATTTGGAATTGGGAGTGGATCTAATATTTCCCCCATACATTACATTAAATAGAAGTGATTCCATTTTACCCCTATTCAAATCCATATTTTGGTAACAAAGGATAAAAGTTGATAATGTTTTCAAAAACATTGCTTCAACAACACAATAGTATGGAGAATCTAAAGAGTCATGATCCTCATCTATTATACAAAGATCTTTGGCTTAAAATAGAACTCATCCCTTCAAAGAGAAACTCAAAGTGGTGATCTATATTCAATTATTGACATGTACATTGTTTTAAGTTTATAATGCAACCTGTAACCATGAATTTTCTGAAAGAAAAAAGACAGTCTCTGTGTGGGAGAAATATATCAAAAAGTCATTGATGGAGTTTTCTCAATTTTGGATATGTTGTGCATAGGAAAGTTATACAAACTCTCACTAGAGACATTAGAGAAATTTTATTTTCTTCAAGAGATATGGTTGGCTGAGTACGAGTCTCTCCAATTTGACCAACCACCAACAAATTTCTTGCCTTCAAACATTAATAAGGCATAACTTATATTTGCAATGATGGGGCCCATAAATCATTCCTAAAGCTTATATATTTTAAGTTATAATGTTTTCAGATTAAAAAATTATGATTATTGAGAAAGATTAGAAATAAAATAGATTTTCAAGATTTGGTTAAGATAAATTGAAAAGTTGGAGAAGCATCATTAAATATGTAATTGAAATATTTAGCCATGGTTCTTCTCATTCAGCTGGGGGGATTTTGTTGGATGGAAGGGGTTTTGTTTTCTAATTTTTATTTGTAACAAAGGATGAAGAGGAGTGTATATTTTTCATTTTGCAGACTTGTTTATGGGTCAAAGGAAAAATAATTAGTTGGTTATCTTGCTTGTATATTCAGAATAAGGAGAAATCCAATTTTAAATTTGTTGGTTTGAATTCATATTTCTCTGATTGTAAATGATTTGTTGGTTATTTATATTTTCTTGTTCCATACATCAAGTTTTTGTGTGTTTTGAAATCAATTGGTTTCATGCTTCTACATGTGCAAAATGGGTATTGAGTCTTCCTTGTGCTTCTCTGTAGTTGGAAAGACTAAGTGAATGTTCTGTTGGTCATTTGTTGGTCTCTCTCCCTGATTCTTTTAAATCTAAAACCACATTCATCTTATGGTGATGAGTGAATGTTAGGCTTCCTTCATGTCTTCTGGTTAAACATATACCTAGTTATTTGATTCATTGTAAATCTTAAGAGGAAGTTGTACCTCTCAATTGAGAGGAATATTATCAATTCAATGATGATCTATCCAACTATTAGTAACATTTTTACTTTCATTTGGGTATTGTGAGTCAGTTTGTGTTGGTATTTTTGAAGTGCAAATATGTTTACTAACTATAAGAATGATTATTAAATAGTATACATGCCCTTTGAGGAATGAAAAGGATTGTTAAATAAAGATGTTAGGATCTTACATGAAACAATGGATCTCATGCCAAAAATAATGTACCATCATAAAATAATAGAAAATCTACATAGGAATGAAAACAGGAGGAAAGAGAAAGGATGTCACATTATGTCTACTTAGTGGTCAACCTCAATCATACAAGATATGCACTTCCAAGAAATGAAGAGATTGTAAGGAAGACACTAGTCCCATTCAAGAGAAAGATGTTGAACAATAAATCCATACATTGGAGGAAATCATAGTATAAAAGAGATGAACAATAAAGAGATAATGGATCCTAAAAAAGGAAAAGAGGAAAGAAATCCAATATATGCCCTAACTGATATATCTTTACTAATAGGCATGTTCTTTCAAGAAAGCATAATGTTGCAACTCAGGATGAAAAATCCTTATGTAACACGACAAAGCCACACAAGAAAGAACTGCATACTATAAAAGATGAAAAGTCATAGGGATATTTGATGCATTGAAAGGAAAAGGGAATACACATTAAGCTCCTTAGGTTGTTTCTCATACAAAATAAAATATATGCACTTTCAAGAAAATTTAAGGTTGAAACTTAGGATGTCAATATCCTTATGTAAAACCAAAAATGCATACCAACAAGGATGTCATTGTATAAAAGAAAAATGCTAACAAAGGGAGAATATGGATCCCTGAAAGAAGGAAGAAACAATGATCCCATGCCCCCAGTTTAGAGAGCAAGAGAGATTGAGTCCTATTATGATTCTCTTAGTGCACATTATGCAAAAAATGTTGCATAATGGAGACAAATATAATAGGAAATGAATGGCTAAGGTATTTATCTGATATGAAGAAAATGTATAATATCTAGTGTTAAAAGAAGAAGACATGTGTCAATTAAGTCTTGAAAAAATTGTCTAAATTCAACATAGTTGATGAGTGCCATTTACGACCCATTTTATGCCATATTTTAATCCATTTCATGCACTTTCATACTCACTACTCTATTCTATTTCCATTCCATTCCATCTCATTATTACCATTTTTACATTGCATATGGTTTAATATAAATAAGTAGTATTTAATATTGTTTTGAGATTAAAATATGGAAAATTCATTATTGGTTGCTTTTTTACTAATCTTTATTTTCATTGTGTGCTGCTATGTGGAACAAATCCTCCTGTCACTTCCTTGATGGGAACATCCTGTTGCATTTTCAACAAGAATTGATGAGGAAACCCGCAAGCCTTAGCTAGTAATAAAAGAAACACTTGCTAGATGGAGAAGAATATTTGCCATTCTTATTTCCATTTCCACTCAAACTGCTTTTTAATAGGTGGATCCTCCCCATAGTCAAGTTGGCATTACAAATAATAAATATATATTACAACCATGTTATTTGGGAGCCTACAGTGAAGAGAAATGACAAGAATGACCAGCAAATAGCAAAGTCTCAATGAATAGAAACTTTTGTTGCTACTATGAGTGGTTCCAAATAATCCTGTGGCTCAACTTCTCCCCATATTTGCATTTTGTTATTCCATTCCAAAAATGTGGCTGAACAAATATGGCTGAAGATAATATTGTTGCTGCAAACAATAGAATGTTCCCTATTCTTGGCATGTGACATATTTTTGTTCTATTGCCATATAATCTACCCATACCTACAACAAATTACATGGAAGTATGAGCAATAGGGAAGTTGGGAACTTGTGATAATATAATCCTTTTGTACGCTATTATAACAACATTTGTTTCAAATTGTAGAAGCTAATACATAGTGTTACGATCCAACACTAAGTTGTTCTATTTTTAGGAAACATTAAATAACATTTGTTATTGTCTCGAAGCTATATATACTAGCTCGAGCAAAGAATATCTATGAAAAATTCTGATCAATAAATATAAAACCTTGCATGATCGAAATTGCTTAAGGAAGAGACGTTTTGAATTTCATCACTCAGCAAATTGGGAGGAAGGGCCCACTCTGTAGAATGCTGGTGATTTCAATAGCTTAAGTTTGGTTTATTTGATTGTTAATAGAATAAGGCTTCTCTCCAATTCAATAGTTAGTCTGTATAAATAATTTTGAAGTTAGATTAATATCATAGCTAGGTAAGACAGATTATCACGTTCTCATTATTATATAGATTATTATTAATAACCAACATATTCTGAATTTGCTATCATATTAAGAGATAAATCAATATAGCACTATCAGATTTATATTAGCAAACTATTATATTAGATTAGTTATATGCCTGGTGTTGGTATTGTTTCCTCTAGATTAGTTGAATTTGTGATTTGTTACATTTGTTATCCTTATAGTTGTTAATATTTATTTTTGTTTCTAATGTTCCTGTCACCAAGAAGTGACAGTTCTTGTCGCTGGGATTTCTTTAGTTTTTCATAGATTCAATTTTGTGTATTTTAGCTACATTCATTATCCCTCACCTCACAACTTGCATCCCTTGATGGCATATTGCTTAGATGCCTTTTGCAAGCTTACACTCTCAGATTGACACGTATAGACTAGCCAAACTTCATCATAAAATTGTTAATTCTTTTGTTATTATTTGCCCCAGTGTTGGCCTATCAATATTTAATAAGATAATGTTTATTAGAGTAATGAAAATAGCATAAGAATTCACTATTGATGTGATTGTGTGGATTTTGAAAGAATATATAAGGAATTCTTATCCTAGAATTATACTTGATATTTAGATAAATTCATTTGGCCAAAGCTTCATAGTCACTATAAGGTGAAGGATCATGAGATGGTGTTGGAAAAGAACATAAAGAGGTGGTTTTGGCTGAGAGAGAACATTAGGTAGAGATACATGATATTATTTAGGAGGATAAGGAGGAGCCTTAAGGCTATGGTCACTAAATCCTTGATCATGTTGAATAGGTTGTGATGTATAATCTTGAGATTTATGAGTGGAAGGAAGAGAAGTATGGATGCTTTCTCTAGAAATATCATCATCCTTATTATCCTTAGTTTGGAAGGAGAAGGAGGATCACTAGGAAATGTATAACATTCAAATCATGAAGAAGTTTTGAATGTATTGATAAGAATCACGTGAATTATCTACCACAAGATCACTAGGAGCTAGATCTTGAGGGATAGGATTACAGAGATTAGAATTAGGCTCATTAACAAAGACTCTTATGCTATCTACATATCGTATGCATTTAGTTAAAATGTGAAGAAGAAACACACATGAAACATTGATAATAGTTTTGAAATATGCCTTATAACGAAGAGATATATACATGGGTTAATCTCATTATGCCATATGAAAGAATACCATGAAGGAATACAAATATAATGGAAATGTTATAAGTTGGGTTCACAAAAATGTAATGGAGAAAATTGTGATCAATGACAGATCACCAAATCCTTCATACATTGGAACAAAACACTCTAACAAGGTTAATCCGATTAGCACAACCAAAGAGTAAGGATGCCAATTTGTGATCTACACAATGTAGGGTATTGGATTCCTTGAATGTAAAGTTGTAAATGATATGTAAAAGTTATCTATAAAAGTAAGTGAAAGAGGAAAATAGAGTAATGAACTTACCTTGTATTAGGAGGGGAGAAATGACTTTCTGATCTAATTTTGATTGTCATAGAGATATCAAAATCAGGTATAACTCTAGATTTGGGTATTTGACACATGTAACTTCTTTATGTAAACATGTCAACCTCAAAGGATGAGGCCGACCTAGATGACCTAGTCTAGGATGAGGGTGTAAATTTTGACCTTGTCCTTTCAAATCCAAATATGATGAAAATTTCATATTTTCTATAACTGTGTTTGAACCTCCTGAATCTTGATCTGGAACTCCGCAACCTGTTCTTGCACATAAAAAAGAAGGGAAAAGAAGGTTGAGGGGATGGGTTTGCCCTAGTCAAACCCCTGTTTAGGAATCAACCTTGTAATGAAATAAATGTAATTGAAATAATTTTGTTATGTAGAAGAGATTAGATCTAAACAATGGAATATATCATACTATGTTGATGAAATTATCTCTAAGTATGTGATCAAGAATGCTGACATAATAGCTTTGACTCAACACAAAAAACCAAAAGAAAATCATGTAAGACAAGACCTCATGTAATAGATGTTGTAAGAAGAAGACTTGATGGATGAATGTAGATCTCATTCCTTGATTCCAAACTCCTTTGCTTGACCTCCAATGGGGAAAATAGCTAGATCTATCGAAGGGAATGCCTTGAATGTATGATGGAAATGAAGAATTGAATGCTTAAAGACTCTTGATGGATTCCTTGTGCTTTAATGCTTGATGGTATTGAATGATTGATAATGGATGCCTTCAAATGGATACTTTGTTGTACTTGGATATCATGAATGCACAATGAATGATAGAACACATGCATGTGTGATAATGGATTGTAATTGTGGATTTTAATCATGGATTATGGATGTGAAAGTGAGAGGAAGAGGTCTCCTTTTATACACATTTTGGAGTTCACATTTCATAGGTTGACCTCAATTAAAGACCAAGAAGAAAAACCATCGCATCTTGCACAGAGCCAAGTAAATAACAAGGCCGACTTGGATGACCTTGTATAGGAAAATCATTTTTTTACTGAGACTTAGGGGTGATACAGGAGCATCTCGGGCCCTTGGAAATCCTATGTCACCAAAAACATATTTGAGTTTGTTTGTGTTGCTCGGTTCCTTCTTTGACCAAGTTGGTTTGGTGTTGCTCAGTTTCCTTTGTTCACTGGTGTTGGTCGGTTATCTCTGGCACTTGGTTGATTTCCCTGGCACTCGGTGATGCTTGTCTGGCACTCGGTTGGATTTTCTTACCAATGGGTTTATTTTGGATTTCATTTGAGGGTGACTTGTGCATTTAATTTGGGTCATGGATTTAATGTTGGTATCCATCATTGGGAAGTGTGTGGACCTAGATATGGTTGTTCCTTCCATTGATTGTGGATTTGAAGGCCAACTCAATTCGATAGCCTCTTGTATAAATGTAGTTGTTTGGTTAGAGTTTAGGGAGTCAATTTTTGATAGAAGATAGAGATTAGAGATTATCTGCAGATCCTCACATGTTGGAGGACTTCTGTACTTGATTGTAATATTTGGCTAAAACCAAGAAGGCCTTACAGCTTGGCATGTATGAATCAATTTGAAGATAATATATGAAAAAGTTCTGCATTCTCTCTCTCACTATTGTGTTGTTACTTCCGTGTGTTGTTGAGAAAGGTGGATCAGGTTAGGTTGAGCCATCTCTAGCCCCTCTCCTTCCTCCTCCTCCATCATGTGGTATCAGAGGGAGGTTAGATTTGGATCTAGGTTTGCAAATCTAGATTTGAAGGTTCCTTCTTGTGAAGCCCTAGTTGAATTGTTGTGGGGTAGCAGAGTGGGATCTGACCTGCAGTTGCAAAGGGTTTTCAAGATGGTTCGTGGGAGGTAAGATGCAGATCTAGGATTCATAAAAATGTTGAGACAACTTGCTACTAGATTAGAAGCTGTTGAAACAACCCAAAGAAGAGGAAGACATTTGAAGATGTTAGTGATGATGAAATTGAGGTAGAAAAAGGTGATGTAGAACTTGCACCTATGATGGATCAGGGTGAAGAAAGATTCTTGAAGGCTTTGACAAGTCTGAAGTCTACACCACATTTTAATCCTCCTAAGTATGGTGGAAAATTAGATTATGATGAATTAGTGGATTGGATCACTGATATGGAAAAGTATTTTGAGTGGGTGAACCCACAATAGTGGGTTACACTTTTTTGCCTGAATGGACACTTAACTCTACATTTTGAAAATAACTTTAAGATTCGGATGCATATTGTCATTAAACCATTTGAAATCAGAAGATGAAATAAATTAGAGTCTTTTAATATTTTCTATCTAGATTCTAAATATATATTTTTTATTTATTTTTGAATTGATTTGAATGGTATTTTCTTTCTCCCACAAAAATTGGTATGTTGCTAAAAAATGTCATTTTCAAAGAGTTGCATTGTTTTCATAGAGAATAACTTTTTTTCTAAAATAGATATCAATGTACTTCTTTTGAATTTAGTTTTTTAACATCCATATGGAGGGCATGCAATTGCTTTGACAATATTATCATGATTATTGCATATTTTATTAATGTTTGAAGTTGACTAACTTGTAATTTTGACATACCTTGACTACATAGCTTATAAGTTGTCATGTATTTGTTCAATTTCATTTTTATTTTTTTGATAGAAAGAGAACTTAAATACCTAGGGAATAGATATTTTTTAGAATTTTTTTTCTGTCTTTTACTATTTTTCCATAAGCATCAAACATAAAGGTAGACATACAGTGAAATATCTATGTTTAGTAAAACTAAAAATACAAAGTCATAATAAACTAAATATATATTAACATTATAATCATTGGAAAGATTTTTCTTAGTAGTACCTTACTACATAGATAGTTTTTTCAAATGGATTCATTTGATCTACCAAAAGATAAAGTCAAAGTGATTTTTTTTTAGCATTTTAATAGGTGTGAAGGAGACTCCATTATAGGTATGAATGAGGACTATAGATGTTATATCAATTTTTTTTTATCTAAGAGGGTTTGAGCTAACCATTTGTAATTGATTCCTTCAAATGGAGCCTCTCAAGGCTTAAATCATCATATTTTATTAAAAATGTGTTATTTCAGCAAAAATTATCATGTCTAAAAAAGTGTAACCCACTATTGTGGGGTCACCCGAGTATGAAAATGTACCTAAGGAAAAGAAGGTGATAATTGCAAGCACAAAGTTGAAAAGTCATGCATCTTTATGGTGGGAACATCTGCAGGTGGACAAAAGGAGGAAAGGAAAAGACAAAATCAAGCTATAGAGTAAAATGGTGAATAAATTGAAAGCAAAGTTCATACCTTGTGATTATCAAATTAACCTTGTTAGGCAAATGCAAAGTTTAAGGTAGAAAGATAGCTCGGTAAAGGAATATACTGAGGAATTCTATAGATTAGATATTAGATCTAGACATGATGTGGAAAGAATTGAGGATATTTGAATGGTTTGAGAGTTTCTATCAAAGAAGAAATTAGTTTGGTCACATTGGAGAACATTGAAGAAGCTTATTAAATTGCATTGAAACCTGAGGAGAAATTGAATAAGAGACATGAGAAAAGACAAAGAGGTAGTGGTGATAGATTCCCTAGAGGAAGAGGTAGTTCCCATGGTTAAAATAGTATATTTGAACCAGAAAAGACAACTCTGAACAAAAGAAAGATCGAGTGGAAAGGTGAAAGTTCATCTAGAGGTAGAGGCAGTAACTATCGAGGTGGATATAATTGAGGTGGTTTTCAAGGAACTTGTTACAATTGTGGAGAAGAATTAAATATATCATTTGAGTGTACACATGCAAGTAAGAAGGCTAGTAGTTGTAGAAATGCTTTGGTGCAAGAAGAGTCACCAAATGAACCTAAGAAGGAAAATAACTTGATGGTAAGAAGAGCACTTTGGAATGAAGGTAAAAAAGAAGATCTAGCAAGGAAAAGTTTGTTCAAGACTAGATGTAGAGTTTCTGACAAAGTTTGGAAGGTAATCATTGATAGTGGTAGCTTAGAGAATATGGCATCTGAAGAGATGGTCACAAATTTTCTATTGAAAAGTTTGGATCATCCAAAGCCCTATTAGATTTCATGGATCAAAGATGAGCATACACTCTTGGTAAGTGAAAAATGTTATGTGAATTTAAAAACTGGAAACTACTATGATAAGGTGTTATGTGATATCATGCCTATGGATTGTTATCATATTTTGTTGGGTAGACCTTGGTAATATGATAGACATACTATATATGATGGGAGATTGTATAAGTATACTATTTTGGCTGATGGAAAAAGACAAATCTTGTTACCTTTGATGGAAGAACCTATTAGTAATTTTTGCACATTTGTGAAATTTTGCTTGATGGAAGGAAGAAAGTTGTTAAGGATTTAAAGAAGAATGATATATGTTTTTCTGTGATTCCTAACAAACTGAGTAAGAAAATAGAGGATAGTGTCCTTGAGGAGATTGATAAGTTACTCACCGAATATAAATATATCATTTCTGATAATGTACTTGATGGTTTTCCACCAAAAAGAAGCATTGATCAATGCATGGATCTCATCCCTGGAGCTAGTTTACTGAATAAAGCACCTCATCAGTTGAAACCTACTGAGAATCATGAATTGACCTACTAGATTCAAGAATTGTTGTAGAAAGGTTTGATCAGAGAAATTTTGAGTCCTTGTGCAGTACCTACAGTATTGGCACCTACCAATAATGGAGAATGGAAAATGTGTACTGATTCCAGAGCAATCAACAAGATAATAGTGAAGTGGAGGTTTCCTATACCAAGAATGGATGATATAATGGAAAGTTTGATTGGAGAAAAGTATTTTACTAAAATTGATTTGAAAAGTGGGTATCATCAAATCAAAATCAGACAAGGTGATGAATGGAAGATTGCTTTCAAGACAAAAGAAGGTTTGTATGAGTGGTTGGTTATGCCTTTTGTTTTAACTAATGCACCGAGTACTTTTATGAGGTTGATGAATGAAGTTTTGAAGAAATTAATTGGTAAGTTTGTGATTGTATATCTTGATGATATTATGATATTCAGTAAGACTAGACAAGAACATTTGTTGAATGTTAGACAAGTTTTGCAAATATTGAAAGAAGAAAAGTTGCTGATAAATCTGAAAAAGTGTTCATTCATGAAAGAGGAGATTGTGTATTTGGGATTTGTTATTTCAGCTGATGGTTTGAAAATGGATCCTAAAAAGGTTGAAGCTATTTGATTTGGCCTACACCTGTGAATGCTAGTGAGGTATGATCATTTCATGGTTTGGAAAGTTTTTACGGAAAGTTCATTAGAAATTTTAGTATAATTTGTAATGCTATGACTGAGACTATAAGAGGAGACAAGAAAGAATTCAAGTGGACACATGGAGCTGATAAAAGTTTGAGACTCTAAAGTAGAAGGTTGCTGAATTTCCTACTTTGGCATTGTCTGATTTCAATAAGGTATTTCAAGT